>OY744521.1:108740186-108872686 GCA_963556195.1 Sepiola atlantica
TGGGCCGTAATCATTCGGCCATCTTCAGTGTACTTATCAGTGTATATATATATATATATATATATATATATATATATATATATATATATATATATATTTGTATTGCAATTGACACTATAAATTAGTATGATCTACCACCGATACCTTCAGTTTCGCGGAAACAGTGGAAACTCAGGCCGGAAGGCAAAAACTACCGAATTTAACCGATTTTTCATTCGATGTTTTCATAGTGTGAGCTGACATGTGAAAGTTCATACAAATGTAGTGTCAGTTAAAATTAAAAAGTACGCTTTTTGAAAAAGTATTGAGATTTTTCTTATATAACATGAACTTACTCTCTCTTTCTGTCTCTGTCTCTCTCTCTCTCTCTCTCTCTCTATATATATATATATATATATATATATATATATTCAGACATTCATTGTTGTATATCACGGAATGTTTTTTTTGTTTCATAATTTTTTATATGATCTTCTCGATCCTTGAGATAATCCTTCTTTTATCTTTGTCTAATTGTGTTTCAGCGACCGGCATGAATAATCATCTTCATACTGACGATTCCCGAAAGGATGAAACGTATAGAATGTAGTTATAAACAAATATTTATAATTATTCGTCGCCCTCAAATGTAGACTGTGCTCTGTAGTGAGTAGTATTAACACAGCGTCATCGTGGCTTCAATTTTCAGAAGTCGAACATTTTGACAACGGCTGCTTTTAAATAGGTGTAATCTCTCGCTGATTTACCGGGTTGTTAATAATAGCCGTGTGGGCTAAGACGTCGGAATTCGAGTTTGAAACATGCCTTATATTCCGGGGTTCGATCCAGCAACCAGTATGAATAGTCTTCTCTACACTGACGATACACGAAATATACGTATGTATATAAAAACAAATATATATATATATATATATATATATATATATATATATATATATATATATATATATATATATATATATATATATATATATATATATATATAACAGACCCGTGTCTCGGCGATGCCCTGTAAACTTAAGGAACCAAATAAATTTCTGCTTTCTCCTCTTAGCCTCATCTAAGTAACTGGCATCGATGTTGTTTCAGGGTAAATTAAGAGTTTGTTTTTATGTGTATCTCTTCCATTACTTTTATGTTATTGTATTAACAGTTTTAAATATAATCATCGGTTAGAAATCGGAAAACAAATTAAGGACGCTTAAAACGTACACATGGCCGATAGCTATAACACCATTGAATATAATTTTATGTGGTTTTTTTTTTGAATATGGTGTTATTTAATTATCAATTTTTAAAATAACTGTCTAGACACTTGCTATTGACAACCGGTTTAAAACGAAAGCGTCTCCGTTATAAAAATAGCACACGATGATCAGGGTTGCAAGAAAAGAACTTCGAAGTGAAAGAACGTTATTATCGTCAGATGTAATATAAAAAGCAAAGAAAATCAATTAGAAATAATAGAAAATTGTTCAGAACACAGAATAATATGTACAACATGTTATATATTAAATATATTGTTTGTTCATGAAGATAGCTCAATCAAATAAGGGGACATCTCACTTTACTTTATATATAAGATAATGACTATTACAACTTTATTGTAAGTACCGTGAGTGAGGAACCTAAGTAACTCCTGTCTCACCCTTGAACCCCATATATATATACTTTTAGTCGGTGTTGTTACAGGATTAATTAAGAATTAATTTTAATTTTCTCTATTCCATTTGTTATTTTATAATATTTAAGTTTATTATAGGATAATCAGTTCGAAGCTGAAAGGAGAATTTGACAACGTAATGAAATCTCTCTGTATATTCATAAAAATGATTGACTTGTTTCTTTATAAACCGAAATGCGTATTTGTTAATCTTATAATTAAACAATTTCTATGAATCAGATTTGAGAAAATGATGTCCGTGTAGAAGTTTTTAATATGTAATTTTTATTTTATTCTTAGTTAGTATCGTCTGTAGTGAGAATTGAACCCTCAAACTTCACTAAGAACTTAACACCTTTATCCATTGGGCCACGTGTCCATGAACGAGAACATTGTATCCCCATAGATTAAATGAAGGGTTCAGTTCGAAATTATAAATATAGACTCCCGAGTTTGACGTAAAGATTCCCGAGATCAACAAGACACACTTGTAGAAGGTCGTAGATTACATCAACCAAAACGTTGGGAGAATAATATCTAAGATGAGAATAGTTATCCGAATAATCTAAATAATAAAAAGATGTATATAGAGGTGTTATACAAAGTTATCATAATGCAAGAAGAGTAAATATTACAGTGTGGTAACGGAGGACAAAAACGCATTTGATCAGTGTGTAGAAGTTGTGACGAGATCAAGTATTTATTACTAAAAAAGTAATTGAAAAAAATCAGTTTGTTTTTATCCTTCTCAAAATCGGCATATTACAACTTTTTGCATTGTGATTGCCTTCTACAATGCCTCAATATACATATTACACAGAATGCTTCAAACAAGCTACATAACGTTTTTAATCAAAATATTATTTGCTGTCATTATGTATTCTATCGAACAATGACTGTCATAATGATTGCATTACGACGCTTCTAAAATCGACTTGTCTTATAATGCAGATTTAAAAAATGTGTTTTCACAGTTATTTTACGACTGTTTTACCTGGTGGATTATGCTTTTTAGTTTCCACGACCTTTGTTAATGAGGTACTCACAGAATGGACCATCTCTATCCTGCAAACGTCTCGAGAGAAAGGGGTACTATAGATTCGATAGAAATCGAACCCTGCATGCCGAGCTGTTAGTCCGCATCGTTATAGCCACAACCACCTCACATTTCATTGCGGCAAAGCGTTACATAAATCCTTAATCTGACAAATTACAATTGTTGGTAATTTAAATTGACTTTTAGATGGCGATCCTTTCCATGCCTCCTCATGGGAGTCAATATACCGATATCAGGCTGCATCTAAGCAAGTGATATCCAGGTGACCCAGGCGAAGAAAAATAGAAGAAAAAAAAACGGAGAAAAGTAAAAAAGAAAAAGAAGTAGACAATGTTGTTCGTTTTGGACATGCATCTCTGCAGTGGGGTAGCGGAAAGAGAGACAGCGGATGACCCTATAAAAAACGATACATGTCACTCCTTATTTGCTAGGAATATAACCGGGAAGGATAAACAAATGGCACTAATGTAAAGAGAACCAATGAATGCTCTACCCATAAATTAGTGAAACGGCAAAACTATAAGCATATAGAGGAAAGTCTAAATTATGCAGTGATTGTAGGGGTAAACATTTTTGTGTTTTAGAAAAATAAATAACATTTTATTTATTGTGAAGATTTATGTTATTTTCTTGAAGTATTATTTTAACTAAAATATGTGTGTCTTGGTAGAAATCTATTCATTGGTTGATGGTGCAATAAGATATTGAAATTATATAAGTGAATACATGTTATTATGCATGGCTTTTATTAATGTAGCTTGAGTGAAATTTAATATGTGATTAAAATGTAACATGTGAGAGAGAAAAGCGTTTTAATCATTTTCAATTTTACAATTGATCTGTACAAACACACATACACACACACACATATATATATATATATATATATATATATATATATATATATATATATATATATATACTAGCTGAAGTAGTATGAATATATATTTATGACAATAAAGCTACACAAATGCGCCTGCGTTTTATCCCCGCAATGATTTGTTAGACTAAGTGAACGGATTTTTGTTATTAAATCAATAACAAATATGTGCACTTAGCTTGATGATTCCCTACAAGGATGACACATATACGCCTCCGTGTTGATTAATTTCCATAATATATTTTCATACAACTACTTCTGTTAAGCTCTACTCATGTATTGAGCACTGTTAAAGTAAATGCTGAAAATTCATACACAATATATTATATCACTTTATTATATTATATGTGTATATACATTAAATAATAATATATACTAGCTGTATTTATCCGGCGTTGGCCGGGTGAAGACATATAACCGAATTTTGGGCTTAGAGAAAAATAGTTCAAACTATTTAAAAATCCACATCGTATTAAAGAATACACTGCCATTCAATTCATTAACTCTGTTACTACCTCACATGATGTGGACCAGAGGTTGGATTTTTGGAGGCATACACATTGCTTCGTTTGAGGCTGCTAAGTTGACCATACCCTGTCACCTTAAAAAATAGAAACCATCAATTACCTCTTTTTCTATGAATCATTATTAAAGTACATAAGGTATGGCACCAAAGCCATTGGATGCACAGTGCTTGAGATTTTGCGTTCTGGTGATAACATGTAGAAGAGTACTATCAGTGTTTGCCTTTAAACTGCCGAATGAAATGTTTGATAATGGAAAAAGTACAATGTAAACGTTAAACTCCTGTTAATGCCGGAGTGTTTTGATAAATATAACGATATGAAAATTATGATTTTAATAAGTTTGTGTGAACATGTCTAAACGGAAATTCGTTTAGTGGTGGTGTGAGAAAATTGAAAAAAAGATACTTAATCTGTTAATTGAACAATAGCAAACACATCTGAAACAAAACAAAGATTGGAAAACGGAAAATGAACAACGGAAATGTAAACATGGAATCAATAGTAAACGGTAATGTCATCGTAAATATAACTGGCAGGGGGCTTAGGGTTAGGGTTAGGGTTAGAGTTAAGGTAAATATAACTTGCAGGGGGTGTAAATCCTCGTTTAAAAGCCATTTTATAAACAACCAACTGGAGCCGTGTCCCAGCGTTGTCCGAGAAAATTAAGGAAGTGATACGCCCACTATTTGATCATAATTGAAACGGGTCATTTTTTTTTTGGGGGGGGGGGGGGTTAATTAATAGTTTTTATGCAAAGCCGCCGAAAAAAAGAAAATCACTTTTCTGATTAGCATTTAAAGAAAAGTTCGTAAGTTGTCGTTAAGAAAATAAGTTGTGTGTAATTTTGTACGGATGCTTTCTATTATTTATTTTATTTTCGATCATCCCTCTACAATCTTCTATCGCTATATACGGACGGCACACGCGGTAGTAATTATACTGAAAAAGCAAAAGAGGCAACAAGTATTGCCAATGTTTATTACATATGTGACACAAGAATGGCCACCCCTACGTTAAAGCTACATTTCCCCATATTAAGGGCAATCCTTGTGCCTGACTTTTCCTTATAGGAAGACAAGTAAATGGAGGCAATGGTGTAATCGCATTGTAATACCGCTTGTTGACAGGTGTTTTACAGTATTGTTTGCCGTTCAGTACGTTCGGAAGGTCAAAAGCCAAATCCAATGTCACCGATGAAAAACTTGATACAATACAACCAGCGACAGTTGCCCTTTTTTATCAGTTTCTTTCTTCTTAATATGTGTTCTTGTTTCTTTCTTTCTCTTGCGGACGATTACTCTTTCTCTGTCGTTTTTGTCACTGTTAGGAAGAATTCAGGAGTTGGTATGTTTTGTCTCGCACGTCTGTCGGACGTGCGTGCCAGCTATCGAGTTTTTATATATTTTTTCGGAATGGATAAATAAATTACATATTTTTTATAAGATGCTTGTTCTCTTCTTTATTTAAAAGCGTTAACTTTCCAGCTACGATGCTCCAAATGCACAGATAATTAATTATCTGGGTTTGAATTAATGACGCCAAGCGCAAATCAAACCAACTTGTACAAAATTCGGATGGGACAAAGCTATTGTGGTTAAACATATTTGACAACGTAGGCTTAAATAGTATTGCCGTTATTCAAACTAGAGGATATAACAGCTATATCCCCTCGGAAGCTGATGATCCGTGTCAAGTCAATAAGAGCCCTAACAGGGACTTCTTTAAAGTGCAGACACACCTAGTTAAATTCTACGACCACCGATAGTGTTACATTAGGAAGAACTGTTATCTTATGGTATATTTAAAAAAAAAATCATTACGAAGGAAGTCCAGTTTAGTTTGGTATTATTTAAAATCGGGAATGTAACGTTAAAAGTTTTTATTTATTGGTCGTGTAAAAACATTACTCTAATTAGTTTTATATCGTATTTCTCTATAGTGTAATTGGTCAAAAGATTAGGTCCTACTAGTATGGGAGTTGGACACTCCGTCGTTTAGATACTTCGTCGTTTTGATACTCCGACGTTTCGATACTCCGTCGTTTAAATTAATAAAGAAAAAGAAAACTGTTGATCTAATAAAATATATAAAATGATGAATTTGAATGAAACAGGATATTTGATTTATGAAAACGCAGATCACGAATTGGCATAAGTCGCAGACAAAGCAGATTTTTATATGTAGTTTCTGGTAGGATTTCAGTACCGGTCAAAGAAATAGGAGGAATTCTGACTTTAATTGATATATATTATTACATGTTAGAATCTAGTATATTACGTTCAACATTGCAACTGTAACATAGCTATACCTACCCTATATTACAAGGAAGTAATACGTTTTAATATGGTTTCGCAACTTTCCGTTTTAGCCAATTATATCATTCTCTAGTGCACGTGTTTAATGAATGCTGCTATAAACGATGACATCATCCAATGTGCATGGAGACCTCTTTTTCAATGGATATTACCACAAAACAATGACGCCATACAGTGTTGACAGCGACAAAATAACGAGCAAGCAAAGAAAGTAAGCAAGTATACTATCCCCAGAGACCAAGACGGTTGAAAAGATAATCTCATTATCGCATGGCAGATACTATACTACCACCCAAAGGATAAGGTCATGCTTGGGAAGATTGTTTCATGACAACAGAAAGATACTGCACTACCCTTGTGAATTTAGTAAACTGAATTGAACATTAAATGATTGTACAATAGTACAATATAAACGTAATAGAATAGATTAAGCTTCCAACAGTTAGATACTAAATCTCCATCTCAATCGATAGATTTATACATAAGAGAACACTAAACTAGAGAAATGACCGTAGCTTATTTCGTAATAGCGTTGATAGCTTACATGCTCTCTCGAACAACATCTGGAACAATGCATTGGAATCATGAAAATTTTAAGGAATCCCTATATTGCAATGGAGACAACATGTGTTTTGTAATTGGCCTGACGTGTATTACGCCAAACGGAATTGGTGGAGTGCTTTCTTTTTAAGAGTCATGCGTCTTAAATTGGTAGGCGTTCGTGCGACCAATCACGCATTACGAACAGTTGCATCGCCTGTTTTGGTGGGGGTGTTTTAAATTTCACTATTCTAGTGACATTTAGTCTTACGCGTCAACCATTCTATCATCATAGAAAAGAAAACCACTGACATAACATGATAGCTCCGTAGCTGCACGATTGACGTAATGTTTACCGTCGAGGACTATCTCGAATTTTGAAAATCTATAAGTTGCTGTGTCATTTCTCTTTCATCTCACTTGCTCCTTGGTTTGGATGACCATTCGGGCGCCCAAAATTCTCTGGCAACTAGTTTTCACCAGCTTTCTTGCTATCTTATATTCCTGACTGTGTTACTGAACGCCAGTCCTGTCCACGCTCAGGTGTAATCCACCAACATATTACTTTACATGGTTGTCTTTACAAGACTTGATGATTGTGTAGCATGGCCGAAACACTTTATTTTCCTCTTATTCACAATGACCATTATATCTCCATATGTCCCGACCGCTGGTCTGAGTATGTCCTTCATTTACTGATTTGTAATGTGATCTTTATATGAAATGTTTAGGATCTGTTAGACCCACCTCATCTCTGTTGTCTGCATCCTTTTCTGTTGTCCGTAGTTAGGTCTACGACTCTGTATTATTTACACATTTTTATTAAAATCGTAAGTTAACTCGGGAATGCTGATCACATTGTGCTAATGATTCATATCACCCTAAAAAGTTGTCCAAAAGCTGATGAACCGTTGCTAAAAGTAATGAGATACTACGAGCAGGCTGATTTTGAGTCAATCAGAGATCACATCAGCGACGCCACATGGAGGGAAACCTCACTCCCTGCTGACCAGTGTGCAAATGAATTAACTGAATGGGTCAAAGCGGGCATTGAAGCCTATGTCCCCATGCGAAAATTCTGTAGCAAGCCCCACTCTCCCCAATGGTTTACCTCGGAATGTGCAGCTGTCATTGCTGAGAGGCAACAAGCACAAGCCATAAGTAACTACTAATAGACATAGATTTATAGAGTCAATAAATAATTGACCTCCAGGCTGTAGTGAATTGAGGTCATAAATGGTTGGTAACTTTTAATGTCGAACAGACGAAGCGCCTTTCCTTCAATGACTACAAGAAACCTCTCTTATCACCGAGTGTCATGGCAAATAACACCCTACGTGAGAGTTCAACATTCATATATCTCATCCTAACCTTCACAGGTAACATGAATTGGAACAAAGACATTGAAAGCATTGCAAGGCTGCAGCAAAGAAGGTGGGCTCCCTCTACCGTGCTAGTAAACTTCTCACATCTGACATTATCCTATATCTCTATAAAGCCACCATCTGCCCATGCATGGAGTATTGTTGCCACATCTGGGCTGGTGCATTATCAACTAGTCTCTCCCTCCTTGACAAGGCCTAAAAAAGAGTCGTCAACCTAATAGGTCCTTCACTGTCAACCAAGTATGACATAAACATTAAAAAGGAAGAGCAATCTATAAAATATATACTGAAATGTCATAAGAATCCTATAGAAAAAGTAACTATAAAACATACTGAAATGTCGCATGAACTAGAGAAAAAAAGAAAGTCGAAAGTAGAAATTATACTGAAATATCGTATGACATAAACAGCGGTATAAAATAGACTCAAATTCCGCATGACTTAAAGATAAGAAAATAAGGAAAGTAATAATGATACTAAAATGTCATATCGATTTAAAATAAGAAAAGAAACAAGAATGTATGAATCATACTGAAATGCCGTATAACATACACATTAAAAAAGAAAAAAAAGATCTATAAAATATACTGAAATCTCGTAAGAATCAAAGAGAAAAAAGGATGTATAAAATATACGGAAATGTCGCATGAACTAGAAAAAAACTAGATAGTATAAATTATACTGAAATGTCATATGACATAAAAAAATGTATGAAATATACTGAAATGTATGAACTAAAAACATAAATTTAAGAAGAAAGTATAAATTATACCGAAATGTAGTAAGGAATAAAAAAGGAGAAAAGAAGAATTATAAATTATACTGAACTGTCGCTTAAGCTATAAATAAGGAAAAAGATATATATTATACTGAACTGTCGTAGAGGTAAATAGACCAACGTATAGAAGAATGTATAAAGTATACTGAAATCTCGTATGAACTAAAAATATCGATTTTACATGAGAACATTTTCCAGTCATTATGTGTATCACACTGTCAGATATTTCCCACCCTTGATCTGCGAGGGATGCTTTAAATGCAACGGCACTGCTGCTATTAAAATTATTTCAATTCCAAGCAACAAACTATATGATTTCTGCTTCAAAATAAAACCAATCGAGTCTAATTCGTAATTTATAGTTTCTTTCAAAACTTCTATTCACTGGTTGGATAATTTTTATGGGATATTGTTTATCTCATGCATTGCTTCTCTTTTAATGTCCCCATAACGCTTAAAAACGGGTATAGGGAGAGGTGATGTGGGATAGTTAGCAAATTTTAATTATCGGGTCATATTTTTAGTGCAGACAGATACAGAGCATTAAAGCTCGGGAGTTGTTTTTTTACACTTCAATAGATCAGGCGAACAGATTTTAATCAAAACGTGAGGACGTAAGTGAAGATAAGAAAATAGGAAGTGACGTCTTATAGAGGAAAATAGGGTTTCGTGTTAATCTAAAAAGAGACTCTAGTCGGAAGCGAACTTAGACGTATAGAAAGATATTGACTAAAAAATAGGAAAAATAAAACACTACTTGTTTTTTTTCGCTCTGCCGACAAGTGTAAATCTTGCAGTTATAAACTAATGTGTGTTCCACAAAAATAGATATTTCATGTTGGCTATTCTTTCTGTCTTCAGAAAGGGAAGATATTTATGAATGAGTTTAATAATCAGATGTTTTCGGCTTGACAGGATACAGACGTTAGAGGATCTACCATGACAACGTGGCCGCCAAGTGCAGAGCGGAGTTGACCACGCGAGAGAGACATGACTGTGAAATCGAAGATGAAAGATTAAAAAATCAACCGCAATATCACACGTGTAGAGAGGAAGATAGATACAGATAGAGAGGAGGAAAGAGAGAGGTAGAGGGAGAGAAAGAAGTTTAAAAAGAAAAATGTTACACTAACTGTTTACTGTTCTATTTTGTTGTCAACGCCCGCGGACAACACCGCATAGTCATGCGCGTCGCTAATATAATTAACTCTGTTATGCCTTTGTATCAATATCTTTATGTATAAATTTTTACTCTTTTGTGTAACACACATGGGAACGTAATTCGGTATATATTCTAGCGAATAAGTTCATAATCAGCTACTGACTTAAGTAGTAGTAGTTGTAGCAGTAGTAGTAGTAGTAGTAGTAGTAGTAGTAGTATGTTTGTATCGTAAACAGACAATAACTGATTTCCCATATTCATTTCATATTAAGAGTTGGAGGTTAGAGATCACTCAAGATATGTTATTATCTATATATTAATACGATAGCGTGTGTGTTCGCGTGTCACGCTTCTGGCAAAAGCTCTGCGCATGCGTGCCGCACTTAGATTTTGAAAAACATTCAACTCGCCTAATTTTCGAAACATTTCAAGTATTTCCCTTATGCGCAACGGTTAGCGACGTTGTATTTTTAACTTAGGCCCGACTGGTTTATAGTTCAATCCCAACCAACCTCTAAGATTTTTTTCTACATTTCGAGGGAAAGTGGAAGAGACGTAGGGAGGGGACGACCGGGAAGACACATATTAATATAATAGCGTGTGTGATTTTGTGTGTCATGCTTACATCAAAAGCAACAACCTTCCGAATCTTTGTATGCTACTCATGAATTGGCTTGGCCTTTTGGCTAAGATCAAAGTGTAGTATCTGTTCCGATGGATACTGCACTCCTTAGACTGGTATTGTCTTGGCCTTCGAGGCTTGATTTACGCCGGTCTATGGGTCTGTCCTGTGCAGTTCGAGGAGGTCCACCCTCCCAGGCTTCGACCCCCCCCTCTTTGGGGAGGAGTAAGTTTATTGCTTACTGCCAGGGGCGCCCCTAACGGGCAATGCAAACGGGGCTGCCCAGGCAATTTTTAATGGCCAGAGTGCTCACCTTCTCGAGCGCTGGCTTTTCAAACCCTACTTTCCCGACCCGACCTTGGGTCACATCTAACTTGTGGAAGTAAGATAAAACTGGCCTTGTGCCTAACTCCTGGAGAGAAGTATATATATATATTCATGATTTAGAGCCAAATTTAATTTAATCGAAAACATTTACAAAGTAAGGTTTAGTCGTCGAAATATTACCTTCACTAGAAATATTGTATATAAAGAAGTTTTGTAAATTGTTTCATGTATTGTTCATTTAAAAAAATAAATATACAAGTCCAATACTTATCATATTTAATTCAAACATGTATAGGTTAGGAACAAGATAATTATATTAAAAGATAATTTCGTGTAATTTACACGGGGCCCGCTAGTAAAGTATTAAACTTCAAATGACACGTGTAAAATCTTTAGCCCAATCAAATTATTACTTTACCAATTTGTTATTTAAGTGTAGCTAATGTTTGAAATTTTCAAAACAATAGAAACATCTAATTTTTTTTTGTGTTGATAAATCATTGCTTTCTGATGAGATAATTACTGCTCATGTTAAGCAATGGCCTGATAAGTGTTATTCGGACTTTGTTCCGTCGAAAACCACGGGAAATCGTTTCTATGCTGACTTTAACGTTGTCACCTTAATTCGGCAGTGGTCTCTGAAAAAAATAAAAAAGTCCACAAACTCGTTTTTACCGATCGTAAATTGAAGTTGCGTGAGAAAAAAGAGGAGTAGAAGATATAAAAATACGGTATATTTACAATTTTGCATGAATATTTGTCAATGAGAAAGCTGTCTTTAAAGTGATTGCCGCGTTTGCTCACAGTCGATCCTAAACAACGACCATTCAAAGCGTTGTTTGTAACCGTTTCAAGACTAGCCCAAAGACAAGTCATTCTAAAAAAAGGATCGAATTGCTAGAGAAGCTTTGGGGTGTATCATCCTAGAACAAAACTATGTTGATGAATAAAGTCGACTTTGGCTTAAAAGATGTTATATTAGTTAGGGCCGGGGTTTATTGAGGCATGTGTTAAGTTGTATTCCAATATTAGTTTCACAATGTTCACAAAATACACGTTCTCGTGTAAGTAGAATACATCCCCTATGTAAATATGTATGCTAATTTGTAGTAAGGACATATGTTTGTTTATGATGCTATGTCCAGTCTATCCGGCAAGCGACTTCCTACCAAGCACCAGCAGCACCTTGCTAAAGTCCAATACTTCCTCACCGTAGTAGGATCGGTAGCAATAATGTATGTCCTCTGGATTCCGGTTCCTGAAAATGATACTCATGGAGGATGCTATCCAGATAAAATGGCTCTTGTGAAAATCAAGGAGGAGTCAGCACTATAATACATTGTCCTTTGGTCATTTCTACCTCTGTACGTGGTAAGCAAAGACATGTCAGGTGCGGAACCGCGAGTTAATTGAGTGAAAGTACCAATGTCATTCTGCAGCATTCTTTTGTGTATTTTGGGATCAAAGTTTCTCCGACTTCGCATGCAACCGTTGAACCTTGCCTTTCAGGTTAACGGATAGCTGCGACTAACGAAGAGGATTTCGCACACACCAGACAATCCTGAGGAACAACCTTAATGAGCTCTATGCAGAAGTCTAACTCGTTAAAAACAACAACAGCAGCACTCTCATGAAGTCCCTGCCTCACTAATCATGGCGGGGACGGCTTGGTAGTCTCAGCGCTGCCGGGTTAACTGCACTTTGGTGAAAATTCAAGAAGATTCAGCATCAGGATACGTTGTCCTCTTGTTATCTATTCATCTACGTATGATTAGCAAAGACCTGTTCAGGCGAGACTGAAAATCAATAAAGTGAAAGTAGCAACGTTGATTTTGTGCCATTCCGTTGTGTGTTCTCGGCCAAACATTTTCCGACTTAGCATGCAACATCTAAACCTTGCATTTTTTATACATCATGTAGGTTAACGAATAGCAGCTACCAACGAGATAGCTTTCCTGCAGACCAGACAACCCCGAGGCGAGAACAATTCACTTAAGAACAACAACAACAACAGCTATCAAAAAGTATTAGTATTATTTCTAAACAATACAACTGTTTTTCCGGGTGACTTTAATTATAAAATTTGTAGTTAATTTGGGAATCCAAAAAAAAATGCTATGTCGTCATTCTTAAATAGATGAGCACAGTATGGATTACATATAAGAATCGTAGTTCTGCTTGCTTTTGTCTACAGGTTT
Source organism: Sepiola atlantica (assembly GCA_963556195.1). Lineage (NCBI taxonomy): Eukaryota > Metazoa > Mollusca > Cephalopoda > Sepiida > Sepiolidae > Sepiola > Sepiola atlantica. The sequence continues at coordinate 108,753,641 of OY744521.1, forward strand.
TTGTGTGTTAATATAATCTCTTGTTTACTTCACGTAAGCAGTCAAATTCTTTGCAGAAATGTGATATCGCAAACTGAGCCCGGCACCACCTGCACCGGCTTTCCTGTTTGACATTCTCTCTAACGCTTTCGCTGACCTTAACTCTTTCCACCAGAAAACCTTCGAAATTAGTTTCGAAACATACGATGTAGACTTGAGATATATGCAAAGATGTCCCCGCGCTCACTATCTACAATTATAAGCCGATAAATCATGTGTCGAAGAACTTGCGTCGCCAACAGTTTTCATTTGGTACTCGCTGAAGTAGATCTCTACGTAAGGGAGAGAAAATATCAGGATATACTCAACATTATATCTCATACATTTTGATAAGGCATTACATACCGTTATTTTGGTTTGCATGTTAAACAGCGAATTGATTATTTTTACACTAGCTAATGCCGAGTCACAATACCTTTTTTTAAACGAGTCATTGTATACAATTGATTGAACACAAGCTGATAAATATATATATATATATATATATATATATATATATATATATATATATTTAGGCAAACGTTGTTGAATAGCACGGAGTGTTTCTGCTTTGTGATCTTTTTTTAAATTTTTTCCATCTTCGGAATGGTCAACTTCGTACCTCGATCAAACTGGTGTATGAAGTTTCCGTAGTTTTGTTGTTCCATCTTTCTTGCGAGTACTTTCGATTTGATATCCTCAAATCATCTTCAGGCGTGTTAGTGTGAAAGAAGAATATGTATTTATAGAATGTAAAGAGAGGAAAAGAGTATGTCTTTACTTTTTATTTTATTTATTTATTCTATTTATTCATTTATTTTTTATTTTTATTAATTTATTTATTTATATTTATTTTTTATTTCATTTTTATTTTTGAATTCATACAACTTAAAAAAAGGAGCGTCTGAAGTATTGAAAAGTTACAATGTTCGAAGGGGTGAGAAGTTAGAGTTTGATTTCTTAAGCGCAAAAAAAAATAAAAAAATTCGACCATGTTTTAAGAGCGTTTAAAATTCAAACGTGTAGTTGTTTAATGGTTAGGAGTTTAATAACGTTGATTACTACGCTAGACACTTCAAAATGTTGTGACTAGTCTCATAAACAATGTTATTGATTGTAGGGCGTTTCGTTTTTATGTAAAGGGCCTCAAGAATCTTCAGACTTTTAATGTTGGTATCGTGGTGTAATATATTTGTATTATTGACTAAGATTTCTCTGTATTGAGAAGGGAGACAGTCACGCTTTTTTAAGTGTTGGCAAATGGAGCTAGTTTCGGAAAACATTAAAACAGCTTACACTAATTAATACGCGTTTCTGTGCTAAAGTCAGATGGATATGTATATATATACCTCTAACTTACTTTCAGACAATTTAATTATTATTGTTGCAGCTCCGAAGATGTGCACCTAGCACAAAAACGCGTTTAATTTGTGTAGGCTATTTTAATCTTAATATAAAGTTTATTTATTAAGCTTTACATGGTATTCAGCACTTTAAAAAATATTGGTTGTATGTTAATTTTTTCAATATATTAAGACTTTCTTAATTATATATGTAATTAATATGTGATGAAATTGTCTCTGAACATTATATTTTTGAATTTGCATTACTATTATACAATCCTTATCATCGTTTGTATACACACCAGTGAGGTCAGTGCGTGTGCCATAGGCACACTTGATACTGTTGCGGATTACGAAATCAGTTAAGTCGAGTTCAAATCCTATTACATCCATTGTAATTAAACGATTCATTGTATGCCATGATTAAGAGCTGATATATATATATATATATATATATATATATATATATATATATATATACTAACTACGATATATATATACTACCTAGCTCTACTCACGTATTGAGCACTGTGGAAGTGAATACGGAAAATGAATACATAAATATAATTATATCTCCTTATAACATTTTATGTAGATACATAAAATAATAATAATAATAATAATAATAATAATAATAATATTATTATTATTATTATTATTATTATTATTATTATTATTATTATTATTATTATTATTATTATTATTATTATTATTATTATACAGAATCTAATTGGTTAACTGTCTAATCGAGGGTTCGATCTCTGTGATCCAGAAACACGTGTCCATGGATTACTTTTATGTGCGTATTAAATAAAATTATAAATATTAATTTTAAAAAATACGTCCTATAAGTTGACGGCGACTGGTAGTGCAGTTTTCTGCATCTTAATCACTTAGGAAGTGAAACAATTGAAATTATAAGTAAGCTAATAACATCTAACGCTGCAATCACTCATAAAAATAATTACATAGAAATACATCGTATATTTGGGTGATAAAAATCGCGCATATTTCTACACAGAGCGTCTTGGTACAGTGGTAGAACGCTGGACGGTAGACATAATTACTTAGAAATACATCGTATATATATATATATATATATATATATATATATATATATATATATATATCTAATTCATATGCTATGGCAGTGTCTATGAACATTACATTTTTCAAATGTACATTATACATCATATTATATTCCGTTCAAAACTACTAACTTTAGCTCAATAACATTTAACAGTTTAAGTAATTAACATGAGTTTATTCTGGGACCAATTTCATAAGTGTTCACTATGTGAACCACCTTGTGTACTGCACACGTCGTTGGTTGTTAAGTTCTTTATCAAACACCCTGTATCAGGTTTCTAGTATCATTATCAAGTACGGTAGCCATTCTCTGCTTGAGTCCCTCAACGCAAGCAGTAAGAAGGGGTATAAACAAATCCCGGCACACAGGATTGATAATTTGTATTATTTGGATTTTTCGGACTACTGCTCTCATCTTTGATGTTATTTTCACAACGTTTCGACAACGTGCCTTGTTAACCTCCGACGAATATATTGATAGTGATAATAAGTTCTAAGTTACAATCTTCTGGAGGTTAGAGGTTCAATTCTCAGTGCGGACGATACTAAGAATACAATTATAAATAAGTAAAACTTTTACCCGGTCATATCTGACATAACGAGAGCAAACTACTCTCGTGGATGAAATAAAGGTTTCTGTTCGAAATTCCGTACAGATTCCCGACTTCGACATAAATATTTCCGAGTTCGAGCAGATTCACATGAAGAAGGTCAGACGTTACATAGGCCGACACTGTGTTAGAATAACATTCAAGATGAGAACAATAGTCCGAATGCTCCACATAAGTAAAACAACCCAAAATTTATTTTGAGCTTTCGATGGACATTTAATCATTTTTTAGACTGATTGTAAGACATATGTATATAGTCCAATAAAACGAGGAATGCACATATATAAGAAGATTTTTAACGTTGAAAGAAAAAATAATTTTTAATACGGGAAGGTTAGTTCGTTTTTTTAGTTTATAGTCTTTTGATGCTTTTGGTTATAAAGTGATGGATGCATGACATATGGGGATATGCAACTCTATATAAATTATACACGCGGTGTTGTCTGTGATGAGATATATTGCTGGTCGGAAGGTTTTACATGGAAAAAATTTTACAATGTGTGCCTTGAAAGAAAAGTTAAAAATAAAATTTGCAATATGAGGTTAAGTAATAAAAAATGTCAGCGTGCTGGTGTTCTTAAAACAACTTCTTTTTTAATATTAAACATGCCAATAAAAGTAATTATTTAAATGTTTAAATTCTTGTTAAATGCATTCTTAACTCAGAAGATCTTTGTTTCATTTTATTTTTGTTTTATAAAACGAAGAGAAAATCTAATTAAAAAATATGAATTTCAGTTTTTTACATTCTAATATATTTCAGTTATTTATGTTCAAATATAGTTCTGTTTACAATTTTGGATTTGAATGAAAAGTTAAAGTAACGTTTTAATGTGGTCAAGTAAAAAACTGCTAGCGCAGTAGTGTTTAAAAAAATTGCGTTTCTTAACGTTTCAGTAAAAAGGCAAATGGCTTCAACGACTCGAGGCAAATTCTCTTCTTTTTTACTTACTTTAAATATAAAGAAATCCTAATAAATTAATTATTGAAATGTTTAAACCTTCTGTTAAATATATTATTCACTGAGACATTCTTTGTTTAATTTTATTTTTGTTATATGAAACGAAAACACATAATTTGTAAAAATGAATTTCGTTTGTTTACGTTCTAATAAATCATGTTGTCTGGAAAGTTCGTGCCGAATTTTGAATGAAATAAAAATATCTGAAAATATCAATCAACCAAATATGAACATCTTTTCTCGATTTTTTTTTAACTTGAAAATTCCATTTTCCCAGAATTGCGGTGGTTTATGGGAAATGACTCATTAAGGTGGTATATATGTCATCGACAGAATTTACGTTTTTATTATTTGGGCTATTCTGCAAAGATTTAAAAAAATAGTAATCTGAAGGAGCCATAGCTGGTGAATAAGGAAGATGGGGTAACACATCCTAACCAAGTTACGACAATTTTGACCGTTTGTCAAATAAACGTGTGGTATGGCATTATCATCGTGAAATAAAACATCATTCCTGTTGCCTAATCATGATCATTTTGTTTAAATGCTGCTTTTAATTCATCCAGTTGCAATCAGCACATTTCAGAATTAATTGTTTGGTTACAGAAATCAACGTATATCACTTACCAAATGAATTACTGTATTACTTTATTGCTCCCGAGCTACGCCGAGTACCTTGTTTGTATACAACGCAATAATAAAACACATTGAAGTTTTTTTATTCTCGGAAAACGCGGCTTTTATCTATCTGGGATATTGAGCAGTTTTGTATTAACATATACCACTTATCAAATGTCATACACTATTATTATTTCAATGTTCCCGGGCAATATCGAGTTTCTTGTCTAGTATGCAAGACTGTAACAAACAAACTTTGAAGTGCTTGCTCCCGAGCAACACCGATGTTGAATACAGCTGCTCTATCTAGGATACTGGGTACTATTGGATTAACATGTATCACTTTCCAAATGAGATACTTTATTGTTATTAGTATTGCTTCAGGGGAACGCTGAGTACCTGTACTTGTATAGAACGCTATAAACAGAGTAAAGTTTATTTTTCTCAGACAACTCGGCTTTAAAACACACCTGCAGATTTTCAGTAACATTTATTACCTACAAAATGTAATATTCTATCATAACTATTATTATTTCAACACACCTGGTCTATCAAGGATACTGAACACTTTTGGATTAACATATACCACTTACTAAATGAAATACTGTATTATTACTATTATTACATCCGGGCAACACCGAGTTTACAACATTTTAAAACGCCCTTTGCAGCTATTGCTCCCGGGCAATAAGGACTTACATTTTATAATACTGTTATACTATGGACTCCCCCCTCCCCGAGCAAAGACCCCGGAAAATGTGAAGAAATGATTCACCAGATTCAACAGAAAACCATGGCACACGAACGTTGGGATCGGCGATCGTTGAGCAGACAGGCATATTGTTCGTCAATTCTACCACGCGTGAATATTCTAATATCTGGTGCTATTTCGAGTGATGACCGTTTACATATGTTCCATTTTGCATAAGAGGCTTCTTCGAATATTCACACAACAATCGCCATATTTCACTGTTGATTACAGTCTCTAGACGCATACTTTACTTATTTGTCTGAAAATGTCATATAATATAAAAATGTTGCCAATTCAATTTGTTTAACTTAATTTCAGTCTACTTTTTAAAAAGTTTTAAATGAAATTAGAAAGAAATACTTAGAATAATAAATTGTGTTCATTCTAAGTTTACTAGACTTACAGAACAACACAACAAGTTTAAAAAATAATATTACATTGACTGAGTAACTAAAATTTAATAGAAAATAACAACATGGCTTTAAGTTTGAAAATTATTTCTTCTTTACAAGATATTGTGAAACTATATAATTATCTATATATTAATACGATAGCGTGTGTGTTCGTGTGTCACGCTTCCGGCAAAAGCTCTGCGCATGCGTGCCGCACCTAGATTTTGAAAAACATTCAACTCGCCTAATTTTCGAAACATTTTCAAGTATTTCCCTTATGCGCAACGATTAGCGACGTAGTATTTTTGACTTCTGCCCGACTGCTTTATAGTTCGATCCCAACCAAGGAGAACCGAGGGGAAGGCGAAAGAGAGGTGAGGAGGAGACGACCGGGAAGACACATATTAATACAACAGCGTGTGTGATTTTGTGTGTCATGCTTACATCAAAAGCGACGACCTTCCGAATCTTTGTATGCTACCCATGCATACTTGGCCTTTTCACTAAGATCAAAGTGTAGTATCTGTTCCGATTGATACTGCACCCTATAGACCGGTATTGTCTTGGCCTTCGGGGCTTAATCCCGCCGGTCTATGGGTCTGTCCTGTGCAGTTCTAGGAGGTCCACCCTCACAGGCTTCGCCTCCCTTCTTTGAGGAGGAGTAAGTTTATTGGTTACTGCCTGAGGCGCCCCTACCGGGGAATGCCGACGGAGCTGATCAGGCAATTTTTAATGGCCAGAGTGCTCACCTTCTCGGGCGCTGACTTTTAAAACCCCACTTTCCCGACCCGAGCTTAGGTCACATCTTACTTGTGGGAGTAAGATAAAACTGGCCTTGTGCCTAACTCCTGTAGCGGAGTAAATAAAATGCTACTCATGCATACTTGGCCTTTTGGCTAAGATCAAAGTGTAGTATCTGTTCCGATGGATACTGCACTCTTTAGACTGGTATTGTCTTGGCCTTCGAGGCTTGATTTACGCCGGTCTATGAGTCTGTCCTGTGCAGTTCTAGGAGGCCCACCCTCCCAGGCCTCGCCTCCCCTCTTTGGGGAGGAGTAAGTGTATTGCTTACTGCCTGGGGCGCCCCTACCGGGGAATTCCAACGGGGCTGCCCAGGCAATTTTCAATGGCCAGAGTGCTTACCTTCTCGAGCGCTGGCTTTTCAAACCCCACTTTCCCGATCCGACTTTGGATCACATCTTACTTTTGGATAAGTAAGATAAAACTGGTCTTGTGCCTAACTCTTGGAGAGGAGTAAATAAATATTCATGAATTGTAGCCAAATTTAATTTAATCGAAAACATTTACAAAGTAAGGTTTAGTCGTTGAAATATTACCTTCACTAGAAATATTGTATTTAAAGAAGTTTTTTAAATTGTTTTATGTATTGTTCATTTAAAAAAAATAAATATACAAGTCCAAATCTTATCATATTTTATTCAAACATGTATAGGTTAGGAACGAGATAATTAGTATTAAAAACATCATTTCGCGTAATTTACACGGGTCCCGCTAGTTGAAAATAAAAATGCAACAACCTGAAGAAATGCAATCTCAATACAAACAAGACACCGCATTAGTTTCAAGGGAAATAACGCACATTCTAAATAAATCTTCTTAATCTTATATATGACTAGTAAGGATATTGGTGTTTTCCTGGTGATAGTTATTGAGGGAACAGATTCCCTTGTATATAATAATCTCAATCATATAATGTACCTAATCTTTCCTCCGCTTGATTATGATTCGACGGAAAAGTGTTTTCTTCCTTGCAGCTCTGCGATAGTAGGCTAGTTTGTAAAGATACCTGACATCTCTTCTGGGACTGGTATAAACAACATTGTTTGGCACAGTGGCTATAGTACTAAGTATAATTCAATTAGGGTTGATGGTTCAATGCAGGCGATACGAAGAATTGCGAATTACTGAAGACTTCTTCCCAGCCATGGCAGATGGTACGAGAGCATGCTAACCCCGTGGATTTAATAAAAGGGTTCCGTTCAAAATTTTGTCCAGATTCCAGAGTTCGACAAAGTACACCTGAAGAAGGTCGAGGGTTACATCGGCCGAAACGTTGTGATAAAAACATTCAAGTCCGAATATGCACAATTCTACAAATTATCAACCCTCATCTAAAAAAATCCGAAACATACTCCACTCTACATTCAAGACAAATAAGTATTTATTTGTAAAATATATATTTATATTTATTCATCTTTTAAAATTTTAAATAAATTCCAGCTCTGTTTTACATTGAGCTCCTATACTCTGATCTCCCAACAAATTTAGTAAACTTTGCAGAATATATATATATATATATATATATATATATATATATATATATATATATATATATATATAGTGGGGTGTGGGTGTAGTTCCATCGCTTAACGCAAAAGTTGGCGAGTAAAACACGTACCCTTACTTAGCTTAAGGACTAAACCATGTAACGTGGTAGGGAGAAACGGGAGTGCAGATAGCAAGTAAGGAAACTACCTCAGACTTACCCTACCGCCTTAACTTAATTCGGAAAGAAAACCTTCAATCTATAATAATAAAGTCAACGGTGGATGTTTGTATTCTTTATGTCATCAGAAACGGTAATCATAATTTATATATGGAAAATGAAATTAATGAAGTAATTCAATGATTTTATATAAATATTTTAGTAATATATGTACATAAATAGCGAGTGTGAACACTGGCGAGGCCTTTTTTTTCGTGCTCCTTTTTTTGACGGACGGTATACAATAGTATATATATATATATATATATATATATATATATATATATATATAGATAGATAGATAGATAGAGAGAGAGAGAGAGAGAAAGATATATATATATGTATATATATATATATATATATATATATATATATATATATATATATATATAGATATATATATATACATATATATATATATATATATATATATATATATATAGATATATATATAGATATAGATATAGATAGATAGATAGATAGAGAGAGAGAGAGAGAGAGAGAGAGAGAGAGAGAGAGAGAGAGAGAAATAGAAGAGGAGACATAAGGGAAGAGAGGGAGCGGGGAGAAAGGTATTAATGACCAGGGGCACGGCGCCGACTGTTGAATCCAGCTTTTATGGTATTCATTTCGCGCATTCAACATTTTAGATTGAGCTGAAAGGTTAGGCTAACCTAACGACGTATTAGATAATTGCATGCATTAACGCGCTGTTCACTTGACGACGAAACAGACGGAGAGACAAACGGACAGACAAGATCAACATAAACTTTAAAAGAGAAACAATCATTAAAAAACAAAAGCAAATGTTAAAAATAATTGATGGCTAACGACAAATTAACTGTGCCATTTGTGCTTATATGCAGTGAAGAAGTGGAGTAAAACGCACGAGAAACGTACAAGAAACGCACACAAAAAAGAAAGCGCTCAAAATTTTTAAAAATATTAACAATTCAACCATCGATTATCAGCTGAAGTAATCGGTCTCCGCTGGGTAAAAATAAAAATGTTCATGGTGTTCATTAAACTCCATTGTTAAATCAAGTTATAGGCATGTAAACTAGTTGGAATCACCCACTATGAACTTTCCATAATAATCAGACGATCAACATTTGTGTGTATAACGGATAACCGCGTTATTTGAAAGTTGTTCTGGGGAAATAACGCACATACTTAGATGCAACGAATAGAACCCAATTCTACACGGCAATGACAGACCTGCTAGATTCAACTATGACTTGTCGTAGGAATTTGGCTAGTGGAATTCAGATCTTAAATTTCCTAATTCGTCTTTTTATAAAAGGTTTACAAAACTAATAGACCATAGGTGACATTAGGAGAAGATGAATTGTGTTTCGATTTCCATACGCCTATACACACATACATGAGCGTCCGAATATGCGTGTGGCAAAACCGACGCCAGCTTAGAATTCTCTGTCAATTTTCCTATAGTCACTGCCCCGTAAATAAATGTGCTAAACCGTTGAAAAGTTTGTTCTTGCTTACGAAAACGAATGCGTACACTTTCCGGAGATCTTCGCCACATGATTGAGATGAGAATATTCACCGAAAGGAATGGGGCTGTTCTGCTGTGTCAACGCGTGTGTGAATTGGCACGTTATACTTGAGTACTTCTTCAAGGAATCTTCAATACTTTATATTTTGGCTGTGATGTTTCGTCGTCCTCCCACATACAGCGCCTGGTATTCCCAGATTGTCATCTATTTGGTATTGACCAACCTATCTTAATCTCGGTGATCTAACGGGAACAGGTGTGTCGACGTAATTATAAAATTACGTGATATTATTACAATAATTTTTCTTTTCAGATGTGCCTGGCCTGTCTTTTTTGGTTTGTACATTATCGTTAATAATGTATTTCACCACCATGGACGTATCGATTCTTTAAAAGAGAGCTCATTCTTTTCTGTTCTATTTATATAATCTATTTTTTATCGATGTATACTTATCGTATTTTATGTTATTATGCATCACTTAGAAAATATGTTTGTAACACATAAACGAATATAACTCCCTGAAGTCGCTGGGAAAATGGTTAATTTATTTCTACCACTTCAGAAAGTACCTGACCTTTGATGCAATCTTTTACCTGTATAGGAATCAGATTCAGTTCAAGATTGAATACTACTGCCACATCTGAGGAGGTGTGACTCTGAGCATTTATTCTTGCCTTAAGAGAGTAGACAATCGACTTCGCAATCTAGTGTGAGATGGTCTCTTTCGTGCGGTTCTTTTCTAAGAAGTTGCTAGTTTTTACAATACTCTATCGGGATTTATATGGTAGCTGCCTTAATGAGCTTCAATCTCCGGTCCCCATACCCGTAAAACCTTCTCAGCAATAACTTGCCTTCTTACCAACACTAACAAAAACTTTTCTTTTCTTTCCTTTTTGGACCTAAAATTAAGCAGAACTTCCATGAAAAGGGTTTCTTTTCGAGTACTTACCATCTGTGGAACACGTTACTGCGGGAATGTTTCTCTACATACACCAATGCCAACGTCAACAAATATCTGTTGTGTCGTCCTGTTAATTAATCATAGTTCTCAATCCTTTCACAGTACTGTGCTAACATTTAACTGAAAATATCACTAATCCTTACTTCGAGCCTGGGTAGTAATGAACCGTTAGTATAAAGAAATATTAGGTTGAGAATAAAACTAAATTACGACTTTTCCGACATCAAATATCGATTACTTAAATCAATCTGTTTGCCTTTTTACCAAATCATATGAGTAAAAAATATAGTTAAGAAACGTTTGGATTATTCGAACTACTGTTCTCATCTTGGATGTTTTTCTCACAACGTTTCGGCCTATGTAACCGCCGACGTTCTTCAGGTGCGCTTGTTGAACTCGAGAATCTATATGTCAAACTCGGGAATCTGTATGGATTTCAAACGGAACCCTTTATTTAATCCACGGAGGATAGCTTGCTCTCGTTTCGTTAGTCATTACTAGATATAAGTCTGAAGTAATTCGTTATTGAATTCATAGCAAGGACCCGTGGCGCAACGGATAAAAGTGCTAAGTAATTAGTTCTAAGTGCTAGTGTTCTGAGGGTTGAAGGTTCAATTCTCAGTCCGGGTAATATTTAGGATACAATTACGGAACGAGAAAAAGCTACTCACGTGGATTAAATACATTTCATAGAGATTTCCAAGTTCGACATATCCAAATAATATAAGAGTATTAGTATATATGTTTGTCTCATATTTGAAAGAATATTCAACTTAATCAGTAAAAATATCTTTAAAAATCTTTTACCACACTTCAATTACGAACGGAAGTAATTGACATTGATCGTGTTCTAATTAGGACTATTCACGGAGTTTATTTTTATTCATTGGTTGAACAAGTTAAAATAATCTAAACTAGTTAAAACCGTGTAGAATTAAACGCTATTATTACTATTATTTCTGTTAGCTCAGTTGTTTTCTGTTTTCATGAATATATTGTATATATTATTCCTTGTGATAGAGTCTAAGAAGCATCATCTCGATTGTCTCCATAGACACCGCATCTAGGGCGCCATCTTGTCTTGGTCGTCGTAGTAGTTGGGCCGTATCGCTGAATAATGAAAGGATTCATACGTAAACGTTGAATAATTATTATATAAATATAGTCAATACTTCTAACCACTATTACCGACCGGGTTGGTGCGTTGCGTCATAATTCCTAATAACTTTGATTACCATCTTATCTAGGCGGACATGGGGAAAGAGACAGAACACATGCGTCCACAAACAACCACTATGACTCACAAACTACTTAACATAACTGCTGACTATTTCAACGTGCACCTCCTCTCTCGTAAGGATCTTCTTGATATCTCTAAGTTTCCTTCCTTATCACATATGTTTTTTAATTTAACAAAATTTGAATAAAATAATAACATTTCGTTGACATTTTTCTACAAATACATTAGCTATAATAGCTTTTGCTTTCGAAGTAATTTTTCTATAGAAATCGCTCCAGACAAGATATGAAGCCACTTGATGTAAGTAGCTGAAAATAAAATTACTTCAAGGTAAAAATCAGATTTACATGGTTACGGAAAGATGAAAACTGTCCGATGTTTAGGCTGAGATCAAAGTGTAGTATCACTTCTGCCGTCGGTTAGACTAAGAGATATACTTTTAAGCTGATTACATTTTTATTAATTTCCTAATGCAGAATTCTCTTTCTTAAGTAGCCCTATGTTTCCGACGTGGAAACCGACCTTGCGTCTATCTTTGCCCTCAAGGGGTGCCAGGTACTAAGAATAATCCATAATGTTGCTTCATCTCTGCTAAACATAAGCCAAGTCTAATAATGTTTAAATGAAGAATGACAATGCGGCCTAGGCGTAAACTATTCATGTTGATTAAAATAAATAACGATTAGACTGTAACGTTTGTTGAGAGAAACATTATCTCATGACGATTGTTGCCTTGAAGATGAAATAGGCTGTAAACATACGTCTGTTGTAGACAGCGCCGGCTCAAAAAAGTTGACCGAAACATATATATGCACGGCTGTTTGTGCACTCGCTGAAATTTTATGCGTACGACAACCAGCAGTTACTAACTGCAATTTCGGAAATTCAGAAAGCCCGACCAATGGGTACCACATAAACTTAACAAATATCAAAATAATCTGTGTAATATCAATGAATGACAAATACAATTCATCCACATATTAACATATTAGTTGAAATTTATTAATAAGTTCGGTTTAAAAATCACGTAGAAGAGTGGAGTTTCTGTGAAAAAGAGACACTTTTTGCATTAAAATGAAAATTAAAAAAAAATTGAAGTTTTTTTTATCAGCAAGAACAGTCTATGTGCACGTGCGTAGTTCGCTGGCATTATAGTTTAATAGTAACTCCGGATCGAACAGTGTTGTTAAGGAAACATCTGACAAAGATTTCTGTGTAAGCTTTTGGTATGCTGCTTTTTGTTGTCACTTAAATACCAGGCCAAACCGGGTGCTCAGAGCAACACTTTCTGAGTGGTTTATCTCCGATTTTAGTAACCAATCGAAATCGTGTATTTTGTCAAAATTAACTAATCAGTGTTTATGAAAATTGTTTTGCTCTTAAAGCAGTCGCTACTACTGCTAGAACAGGGATCAACAGGTAAACTGAACAAAAAAGACTTGTTTTTCGAATGTTTTGTCAGGTACGACGAACAGTTGATCATTTGTAAAAATCAGTGATGATCACCTCAGTGATTGAACTAAAGTGGATCGTCAAACAGTTCCCAAAACTAAGAAGCATTAAAAGAAGGCGAAGTTGATGTTTGGTAAAATCCATGGGGATAATTCTATTATAGCAGGCATGAATCTAGACGAAACAGCAACGGCTGAAAAGTATTGGCCACCAAATCGATCAGATTGACTAGAAACTGAAGCGTATGTATAAATACTGCTCAACAGAATATATCCAATTATGCAAAACGACAATGCTCCGACACACGTCTCACATAAGATTAAACTTATTGGGCTATGAAAGTTTACCCCGCGCACTCAATTCACCAAACCTCCCACCAATCGACTAACATTTTTTAAAACATATCGATCACTTTGTTGTGGGACGAGGAAATGATCACAAAATTGCGGTCGAAAATGCTTTCCGAGTGTTTATCTAATCCCTTAAGTCGAAATTAAATGCAACTATAATACATACACCCACATGAAATAAGTAAATATACACGATTATTGTCGTTAATAAGAGAGTCCTGTTTGAGTTAGACAAAATAATATTGATTATTTTCCCTAGCTGATGAATTGGATAATCACTCGGTTAACATTAGAAAGTGAAATCCTGAGAGTTGCCGTGAATTGACGTTGATTAAGTCAACCTTCATAATAACCTCTAATATGACTCTAGGAATGTAATGCTTCGTTTGCTTGTGTAGCACTTTAGTGGTAAAATATGCTAGGTATATGTATATCTGAAAAATAAGATATTTTCAAAATGTTACTGTTGTACGGTTTGTACGGCTCCGAGTGCTAGCCGTCGAGGAAGAAAGCAGACACTTTAAATATGTATTTATTACTTTTTCTTTTTCTTTTTTTTTTTTGGGGGGGGGAGTATTAACTTCTTCATGTCTGTGTACACTTCTTTTGTGTGGTTTTATCTCGATTAATAAAGTTCAGTTTAAGTTGATTTAAAGTTAAAGACAAACACATAATAGTATTTTCTCAGAAATCTAAAATAAATGATACTTTACGTCTACTGTTAAGTAAATATATACATTAAACAATGTTCATCATGACAATGTAAATCTGCAAGTACATTAGAACCAGAATCCATCGAAAATAAAATCCCAATAATCTTATTGATCTTTTAAAATCTTTATCTTAACCATATCAACTATCGAAGGCTATAAATAAGTATTCGATTACACAATAATTTAAAGTGCGTTTTAGTCCAAAGTTTAAAATTAGATACATTAAGTATTAGTGATAGAAATGAGATGAGTGGCCATTCGTTTATCTGTTTGTTATCTATTGATTCAATAAATTATTTAGCGGATTTAAATCCAAAACTCGAATTGAAAATAGAGAAATGTAAAGTTGACGTGTGCTAATCCAGAAGGGGGTCAAAGGCCGAAATTAAGGGGTAACAATCCATTTACATAGACATAGACTTCCACTAAAACATATTTCGTAAAATAAAAATGTAGAGTAGCCTAAAAAGAGTTGACTGGAATAGAACATAGACGACGTCAATTTTATGATATTACTAGCAGGCCGTAGCTCGGGATTGAATAACGATCACTACTATGTATATACTAACTATACTCATAACATACTATTGCTTTTTTTAGTTTTAACTGACTCCCTTCTCCCATTTCGCCCCCTAATATAGTCGGAAGAAACTGTGATGCTCAAAACTCTCTGTGGTTTAAAATCAGTTATACGTATTAAGATTAATTGGGTTGCCGTCCCCATGGGTCACTTAGAGGTGTATGTAGGTGTATGTAGATGTAATATGTCAACAGAAAGTCATGAACGCACAATTTACAAATAAGTATAATAATAAAAAAACACTGAGAATAAATAAAAAATAAATAAACGCGGAACTTATTATTTCGAGCCAGATTTATTTGACGATTTTAGACGCAAAGTAAAGTAAATCTCAATTTCTGATTTTGTTGTTCTTCTTTGGGTATAGTCTGTAAGAAATTTTCGAGAACAATTCCCTTCATCAAACCTTCTTGAAAATGGCGAACTTAAATTTATATTATTTTTTATTATTTCACTAATTGGCCACCAGGGGACGCCTCCCAAGATCATATATGAGGGTTCTTTTTGTTGTCTTTGTTTCTGGTGCACATGTATCGAAAGAATGTAAGAAAATGAAGAAAAGGAATAAGAAACTATAGGAGTCAGTTAAGACTGTCTGCTCGGTATGTGTGTGGGAGGTGTTCTCTTTGAACGCCAGTGACGGGTCTGTCTGACACACATCCGGAAGGAAAGGAAAAAGAAAAAGACAGAGCATGAGCGAACGAAAAGAAAAAAGAAAGAAACAAACAAAAGACCACAGACTAATGCACTTATCTGCTGATTTAAGGCCATCTGATAGGAAATATGGTATTTGGGGTCAATATTTTAAATTCAGTGGGTAGCAGAGTGTCTGTAAAATAAATATAAATAAGCGCACACATCCACACACGCATAATACACAAATATATGCATAAATACACACACACATACACGTACACATATATACCAATCAGTCAACTTATATATAAATTGCATGGTGAAAAATGGTCAATATTTAGCTAACTGAAGAGGCACATGCATGCGTGTGAGTGTGTCTGTGCGCGCAATAGAGAAGACAAATTAGCAGTTTTTAAATCCAACTGATGATGTGGCACGTATATCTTGGTGCCTTGAAGAGCATATCATTGGCGATGTGGTGAAAAAGAATTGTAGAGACTCAACATTCCGATATCTACGTTTATCCCCTTGGTATGGGTGTTTAATTGATGGATCCATTTTATTTCGTGTTTTCTGCGATTCTGTGTGGAATGGAAACCTGTCTGTAGTAATAAACACTTCATGTGGTCTATTGTGTGGTTTGCTGAGTAGTAATGTCTTGCTACTGAAGAGTGGGGATTATTCTCCTTGATCGCTTTCTTGTGGTTATTGAATCTTAAGCGAAACGGAATGTCAGTCTCTCCGACATAGCCACCCTCACTGCAATATGCGCAGTGCAAGTAATAAATGGCGTTCTCACTGTAGCACGTTAGCCATGGTAGTTCTAGTTTTGCATGTGAGCTGGGTACAGTGATCGCGGAGTCTATCACTATACGTTGGCAGACATGGCAGTGTGGTTTATTGCATATATATATATATATATATATATATATATATATATATATATCCATCAAAACATACATTTTTCTGTTGGTATATATTTATTTATTTACATAAAAAAATCATCCCTATACGCACACACACACACACACACACACACACACACACACACACACACACATATATATATATATATATAGTAAGTTATGAAAATATATTCATGGAAATTAAGCTACACAGAGGCTTCCTTCGTTTCATCCACGGGGGAATCTTCAGGCTAGGTATCTACATGATAAATTACGGGATATGATCGAGTCGAATTTTAATTAAAAATATAAATAAGTTTTATTGTATATTTCCGACTCCACACCGATTTCAGACTAACTATAAATAAATTGATCATAGACAAATGGCAAATAGAATAGAGCAGGCAGACCAACAATAAACTTCATAATATCCAGCCAGACATCAAAGAATGGTAAAATGGGTATAGGTAAGTGAGGAAAGAGGAATTGGTGCTGGCCTGATTAAGACTTGGCCACACACATATCACCCACGGATACATTTCGAAGGGGGAATACCCACTTATGTGCTGCGCATGTTATACAAGACTTACAGTAGACCATATATTAGATAAATATATTGATTTTGACTTAATCTGTAAAAAATACTACACAATAGACAATGTAAACAAATTATTTATCAAGATTGATAAAATTTCTTAAGGAAATTAAGATATACTCCAAGATAAATGTTGAAAAAACAGAATTTGAATAAAATCTCTAACTGAACTTATCTTAAAACCACTGTTCAATCGAATCTTATTGGCATAAAATTACATTACAACGGTTGACATGCCGTAAAACCAAACAATCAAAGAAGTCAAAAGTAACTCCTTCTTATTAAGTGCTCGTAATTTATTACTGAAATATTCTTTCAATGAATCAATATGGCACTTATATTCGCCACCAGCTTCTCAAGGTGCCTGGAAACAACATCAAATAATTCTACGAGGAATTCCTCTTTGTTACTAATGAGTCTCCACTTATCAAGTCTAAGAATCCACTCAAGGATAAAGTTAATCAGATGGATATATTAACATTTGAATGATAATGAATACTATGAGAGGATTTAAAATTTCCACATGCCACTAACTCAAAACAACAGCAGATAAAAGAAAGAGATGATCTACTCCATTGCATGAAACATTGCTTATGGACTGTTAAAACTATAGGACAAAATATGGGGTAGTTTCTATCTTCTCCTTATTTTTACTTAAGCAATGCAGTGTAGTAAAAACACATACTCTAATTCTCAGGGGAGAGTTACCCAACTTGTTCGGATTGACTCGTAGATGTTGTTTTATCATCAATATCAGAGACGGAAACTCCTGCATAAAGTCTGCGCTCTGTGGAGTTATTCGGCCATCTTGCTTCAGTTTGTCACTGCAAGTAGACTTTGAAAGAGGAAAATATGATGTGCGTATCGTGCAAGAAAATTACATTGCTATATACTTGTACAGATATCCCTCAAGTCTCATTGCGATACATAAAATTGACGACGTGTGCAGGCGTAATACATTTAATAATATACACATGATGCAATTTATGGCCCTCGAAATGTTGCTGCGCTGTTGATCGAACCGTAAAATGTTTCGGCGAACTTGTGAGTTACTCAGCAGCAAGACCAGAAAGTACAAGGATGACATATGAGAAATTGTGTAGTCGAAATGAGAACCTTGAAGATAAAGGTAGTGGACGGCAACTGTTAAACAGAATCTAAGTTAAAGAATGGTCTAAGGCATTTGGTTTCAGTATGCCAACTTTTTCCTCACATCTGAAGCAAATTTGCAAAGTGAGAAAGTATAATAATACGGTTTTTCATGGGGTCAATGAATAGATGTCTGTTTCTAAAATAGGCCATTATTGACAGAACTATCTACCACACACACACACCCACACACAGACACACACACACACACACATATATATATATATATATATATATATATATATATATGTGTGTGTGTGTGTGTGTGTTATGATACTAAATGTAAGTTGATCAGCATTTGTTGATTTAAGGTTGTTTACTATATAGTTTAATAACATTTGTTTAAATTAATCGACATTTATAATTAACTGAACAAATCAATCATATCTCCTTGATATATAATATATTAAAAGGTGATCTAAAAATGCCTGTTTACTTTTAAGCTGGCCAGCAAACTGTTATTAGTGGCTGCTCACTAGCAGGACTGAAACAATCAAACATTATAAAGAAAAGAAAAGGCTAATAATAGCCACTTGGAACATACAAACACTCTTAAATCGCGATGTGTAAAAAAAAACTGAGCTGTGATTTCACCAGCCGGGTAGTAAAATATCATGGAAATTGAACTGTATTACGACAATATGACGTAGTAAGAATGAATGGCAATAACCTCCACCGCTTCAAAATTTGTACCTAATTAAGTTTCCTTATTTGCAACCTCCTTTTCCCATTTAAAACTGCCCATGAGGTAACCTGAATCAACCCACTATTAAATTATAGTCCCATGGAAGACTTTGAACGTGTGTGTAGTGTGCAAGTCATACGAAGTGCAGAATGGGTCAGACATCACAAACCAGTGCGTAGTACACTGACTGAATCTCCACATCATGCGTAAATCTCGCTTTCAGAGGGTAAAAATACCCAAGCTCATTGATGTATTTACGTAATGCGTTGACCTCCATAAAGCGCCGTAGAGGGTGCAATTTGATGGCATATGCAATTAACTCAGAGAATGTAGTCTTCACCCCGGCGTTTAGGTTCTTATTCTCTAGAAGCGAAATCACCACGACTGGTTTGACGAGAAGGATTCCCACATAATCTTTACAGCGGTTTTTCAGGATTGCTAAATCACAACTCCAGTACATCATATTCAACATTTCGAACCAGTAGTGATTGATATCTCTAAAGTAATGACGAAGTTTAACGATAACAGTTCCGTTAAAACGATGTATTACTTGGTGATCCGTGGACCTGAACAAGATTATGATGCCAAAGAGTAAGAAAGAAAATAATGAGAAACGACGGTTCTTGGCTGTTCAATTGATATTCATTAAAGCTCCGGTGTCGGTGTGCTGGCATATGCTTTAGCACGTACCTCAGACTCATCTCTGTATCTGCTTTTACAATCTGACTCACATTCTCGTCGTACCTGTATACCGTTGAAACGACGGCTGTTCCTAACTCTCAGCCTATTCAACCAGAAAAAGACTTCTCAGCTTGCAAAAAGTCCTTTATTCATTCACAGTGCTTTAGAATCTTCTCGATTGACCGCGAGTATTTTGTCATTCGCTGTCGCTACCGGAAAAATGGATGTTATACATATTCTACTCAATCGCATCCTTCGTTCAATTACGGCTTTTCTTTCCGCATTAACTTGGTCTTTCGAAGCAGTCCCCACCTAATGCCGTCACAGAAACAAGTTTAATTTGAATTTCTTTCTTTATTCAAGTTTGCTTTTAAATTCTTATTTGAATAAACACTGTGATTTTTTCGGACAAAGACTATAGTTAAGTAATTAAAACTGATGGTTAAAGTTAATCGTATCGATAAAAATGTATATTTTAACAATAAAACAGTGAACATGTAATAACAATCCAATCATCTTATAGGGATACGATAGTTTGATGGGAACGCTTTTCAGATGAACAAACCCTTGGATAAAAAGAAAAACAAGTTATATGTCGGCGCATCATAAAAGAAGCATGAACCTGTACAACCGTATTTCAGGGGTGCTAAGTCGCCATTCCAGTACAATAGACGTAAAGTGAAAAAGCAATGGTGTGTGATATCACCCAGAGAATGCATATGGCTTACGATAGCATATGTATAAAAAAGATGTACCACTTGGCGACCTAGAGACGTAAACAAGATAAACATGATGACATGCAAGGAAAGAACGATGAAAGATATTTTCTTTTTAACTTCAATACATATTTATTTATGGGTACTAATATCTCGGGTGGCAGTGTGGTGTAGTATACGTTTTAACTAGTTGCTCTGGTTTCGTATTTCGTCATCTGCTTTATTCCCAAATTACACACTCTGATCTGACGTGCGTACAACCGTAGGAAGAAGACGGCTGCGGTTCCTAACTCTCAGCCAATTCAGCTAGATAACATTCTCATCTCGCAAAATCTCATGTGTATTGACGGTACCTTAGAATATTCTCGATTGATCGCCAGTGTTTTGTCATTCAAGAAACAGAAATGTGTTACTTGCTGTCTTTTGCAGAAAACAGATTTTGTTCATACTTTTCTTAACCGTTACTTTCTTCAAATTTGATCTTTTGCTATCAAAGCGTGACGTTACAGCATACACCCGAAAGCAGTTATCACCCTATCCTGTCACACATCCCACGTTTAATTTGAACTATTTTATTTCTTCTTAGCCACCAGTGCGGCTCTTATCTGTTTACAGTTCCTAAATACATTTTCAGTTCATCGCAAATGTTTTGTCATTTGAGAAACAAAAACCTAATAACTGAAAATAGTATGTTATTCATATTTTGCTGAATCGCATTTTGTGCTAATGTTACCCTATTCCAACTCAGGTTTGCAAAGTAGTCCCCACCCTAACCGCGCATAAAACACGCATTTAATGTTAAGTATTTTATTTTTTAGATTTTGCTTTTAAATTTCTATTTGGGTAAACGCTGTTATTATTGTCTAAATGTGTTTATAGTTAAGTAACTTAAACTAATGGGCAAGGTTCACCGTTACGATAAGAATGTATGAGTACATTTAAACTATACAACTGTGAACTGAATAGCAATACAATTATCTTATAGATAATAGTTATATTTATCTTAATTAACATACTGAAGGCTAAAATAACTATTAGAATACTCCATACTTTTAAGTGCTTGTTTAGTTCAAATTTTGCAGTTTGTAAAGTTAAACTTTACTTGCACAACTTTGGAGTAACCTTTTATCTTATTTTATGTGTTCACTATGGAGCATATTGGGTGTTCTGGGTAGAGGTAGTACTTTTCTAATTCGGCAAGCTGCATCCTAACTCATCTAAATCTCTGATATGTTGGCTCTAAGCGCTATGCTCCGGCTACACTATGTAAGGATGTGGTGTGTTCACACGGCACAACTGGGCGTATGAATCTCCTAGACGCAGATCACCGGCCATGCCAGAAGAGTTTTTAAGAAGAACTTTAATGACAACGTGAAACCAAGCCATTGGATTATGGTCCACTGTCTTGTAGGTATCTCTGGGAGGGGAAAAGGCTATGGGAGTAAACCCAGAAAATAAATCTGTAGTGGAGCCCCTTAGGCGGTTGAATATTACAATTACTTCTTCCAGCAGCTCCTGCAGATTAGAAGGTGCCACATGTATAGCTCGGCTCTCCTTTGGACAACGTCAGCGAGGCCGAAAGAGGATGTTTGGGCAGCTCAGAATCTGCATAAAAATTGCCCAGGCTTGCCCTATGGATATTTGCGTAACTCCAGGCGCTACGGGTTGTCTCGAACGGTGCGAGGGGCCACCGCAGTCATACTCGTCAGCTACCACCCTCCTAAATCTGGGCAGCCCCAGTCAGAAAGGTACTAGCCTACCACAGTCTGCCTGCTTCAATGGGTATTCGGAGCCAACAAAGATACCACAAAGCGGACTCAAAACCATGCACTAAACAAACAAAGAAAAACAAAACGACAAATCTTGCGATTAGCAAGCTGCAATGTCAGGACAATGTGTCATGATTCACAACAAGTCAATGACTCAAGGAAAAACAGCTATTATCGACCGGGAGCTGATAAGGCTCAACATCGACGTGGCTGCACTACAAAAAACAAGAGAAAAAATTACACGTTTTTTCTGGCATAGCTAGCAACATGATGAACTAAGACTACATGGTGTTGGAATCGCAGTAGACACATGCGTTTACATTCTTACGCTATGCTATCCTGCCGAGGCCAAAGACCAATGCTATGTGAATCCTGACACCACGATCAAAGACATCCCTGTCACAGATAAAAAAATGTATCTGCTTGGTGACTTCAATGTACGAGTCGGTACCCATCATGACTCTTGGCACACCTGCATTGTTTATTTTGGTGTTGGCAGGCTGAAGGAGAATAGACGTCGCACAATATCTGCATACACAACACATTATTCGTCACCAAGCCACATCATTTAGTATCCTGGCGAGACCCAAGATCGCATCACTGATATCAGCTGGGCATTGTCATCACACGGAGACACCCACTGAACTGCGTTCTCACCACACGTAGCTACCACAGTTGTAAGTCGAGTCCGTCTCCAGTTCAAGTGGATCAATCGAACTAAGCAGAACCCTTCCTCGCATTCATATAAGCAGAACGGCAATACTAGACCTACACCAATGCTTTGCCAATACCACTGAAACCAACCTCAAATAGTGTCCTACTGGCAATGCTGTAAAGAGGTGGGTTCAGTTCCGTGATGTTATCTACAACTCCACAGTGACTAGTTTTGGCAGGAAAGAGAGGAAAATCCCGGACTGGTTCGAATACGGCATTGCTGAAATAGAGCCAGCAATAAATGCCACAGGAGAAGCACTCGTTAGCAACAATAGGGAGCCTTCCGAGAAAACAGTAATTGTAATCAGGAAGGAAAGAGATGACGTTCAACGGATCGCTTGGCGCTGTGCTAATGATAATTGACTAAACCATCTATGATAGTCTCAAGCACTCTTTTGACTGCTGCGACATTTTGGCATGTACGATGGCTTGAAGAAGGTCTTTGGCCCAACCATAAACAATATCGTACCACTGAGATTAACTGCCAGTGACAAAATAGTAGACCGCAAAAGATAGATGAAGTTTACGGGGTGAAAAACGTTGTCACGGACACAGCTGCCGAAATCACTATTAACCTACCTGTTAAAGAAGAGCAAGGCGTTACTCCCTCTGTACAGAACCAATCAACGTCATAGACTCCCCAAACTGCGGTAAACCTCTAGGAAAAATGGCATTCCACATAAAATCTTCAAAGTGGGAAAGAAAACAGTCGTTGTCCACCACATGCACCAGCTACTGCAACAATGCCGTGAAGAAGAAACAGTGCCCTAGGAGAGTGTGATGCATACATTATCACTCTGTACTAAAATAAGGGTGACTGCGGCGACTGCAATAACTACCGTGGAATATCCCTCCTTGCTGTTGTTGGGAAGGTCTTCGCCCGGGTTATTCTCAACAGACTACAGTTACTTGCAGAGCGTGTATGCCTCGAGGCACATTGTTGATTTAGAGCAGGAAGATTAACTGTCGATATGCTTTTCTTCCTACGACAGCACCAGGAAAAATGCCATAGACAGAGACAACTACTGTGCATCGTCTTCATCGATCTAACCAAGGCATTTGACCTTGTGAGCAAAAAAATAATGCTGCAGAATATTGGATGTCCCTATGCTCCTGATAATTATCATATCTTTTCATGTAGACATGCAGAACACCATCCAGTACGATGACTCTTCCTCGAACCCTTTCCCAATTAAAAGTAGAGTGAAACAGGGATGCGTACTCACCCTGGAACTCTTTAGCATCATTTTAACTTGCTGTTGTCCTACGCCTTCAACAAGTCGGAAGGTGGAGTGTACCTTTATACCAGAAACAGTGGCAGTTTCTTCAACCTTACCTCCATTCGAGTTCAGACCTAAGTGCGGTAGGTACTTATACGCAAGATGCTCTTCACTGATGATGCAGCACGACGGTACAGTCTGAAGAGGCATTGCATCAACTCATCAACTGCTTCGAGCATGTATGCAGAGGATTTGGCGTGACCATAAGCCTAGAAAAGTACTAACATCCTCGACAGAGATGTAAACAGTACCCCAAACATCACCATTGGTGAATACACCATCGAGGTTGTCGAAGATTTCACATACCTCGGCTTAACCATCTCGAGCAAGCTCTCTATGTATGCAGAACTATAGAAACGTATTGGCATAGCGGCTACAGCCATTAATACAAAGATGGAAGTGTCCAGAGCCTGCGTGCTTAGCACGCCTCTCCACGTCAGTAAGTCTTGAGCCCTCTACTCCCGTTAAGCCAGCAGATTACACATCTTTCACCTGCGTAACCTCACAAACATCTGAGGCATCACTTCGCAGGACCACATCTCAAACAAGACCGCACTTGATCAGGCGGATATTCCGAGCATGTTCGCTCTGTTCACCCAACGAAGACTCCGGTGGTTTGGCCATGCAGGCGAATGGACGATAGGATCATCCCAAACACTATTTTTTATGGCGAGCTCACAACCGGCTTCAGACCAGCAGTAAGACTTGCCCTACGCTACAAGGATGTCTGCATGCGAGACATGAGGGCAGGTGGCATCGACCTATCAGGCTTGGACCCCGTCGCTGAATATCGCAGCCACTAAAGAAGAACTGTAAATGTATGCTGCAAGAGGAGTGAGGAAAGCAGAAAGCACAAACGGCTGAGGGCTGAAACAGGGTTTTCGCAACCAGACACCACCTACATTTGTGACAGTTACAACAGAGCCTGTCAATCCAAGACAGTCTTGCACAGTCACAATATACGCTGCAATTTGGCAACGGACAAATCTGAGGCACAGAACTCAATGGTCTCTTGAGACAGATGAATGCCAACACGTTTACTATATACTCAACAACTACTGAATACAATTAAAACTTAACTGTCATTCAAGTAATAGAATCATGTAGAAATTTTCACACGTTGAGTGCAATTGACTTGAAAGAAAGAATATTGTTTGAAGAAGGTCGCTTAAACAAATGTCTGTTCAAATTTTAAGCTTACCAGTTACTTACTATTGGCGACTACGCACACTAATAAGACCAACACTAAAAATTACAAGGAACAAAAACGATGATGGACATTGGAACGTGCAAATACTTTTTGATCACAAGGAGTAAAACACTCAAGGCTTCTGCTTTCTGGTAGATGTGACAGTAGTTCATTTTTGTGATGAAGATCAACTGAAAGATGTAGAGTCAATATATAGTTTTCTCTAGAAGATTAGACCAGAGCGTAAAAGGCGATTTGTTGGAGTGGACTTTATTTTTCGTACAGGTCGGATAGGCTCACGGCGTTGATGGCTGCATCATGCACACATGAGTTTCGTTGCGTTTCCGTTCATGACACAAATCTTAGCAGCGACGACCTTCTCCCGAGATCTCAGAACGGTACTTACCCCCAAACGCCGATAAATGTGTTCATTCTAAGATATTTAAACGCTCGTGTAGGACAATGTCATAGAACTGGAACTGTATTAGGTAAGTATGATGTTGGAAGAATATATACTAATCGCCTGCACAGTCTCTAGATTTGTGCCGAATTTAGTTTTGTCGTTTGTTACACCTCGCTACAGAAAGCTGACAATAAGGCAACCTAGATCAAGCCAGGGTAAAAGGATGGTCACATTATTACGTCATAACTAGCATGCGAGATTTTCAAGAGAGGCCGAATGTGTTTGGGAACACAGCATTATACGTAGTAAATTTCTTCGCAACATTGTTCGTAAAATCAAGCTCTCAATGAATTAAAATAGCCAATCGCATCGATATATCTAGTGGACGTGTGGATCTTGATAGGATGCCCGAGAGCGTGAATTTGATGAGACATGGACTTAATTCAGGAACGAAGTCTGCAAAGCAAGAGTTTAGGTTTTTGCTCCCAAGAAGAGGAATCATTACGCCTTGTTTAATAAGAACGATTCAAAAATAAACAACATTTTCGAAGAAAAAGAAAACAAGTTATACTAAGGATACACCATCTGACGAGAAAAAGAGCGTGCCTCTCTTAAACAGGCCTTCGTCATTCCACTAGTACAGTGCACGTTGAATGACAAATCAGCGGTGGTTGATATCGTTTACAAAATGCAGAAGGCATACGCAGGCAAAGATACAAAACTTATGCACAATTTGGCGATCTAAGACCTTAACAAGTGTATTATGTCAAACATATGCATGGAATGAATGACTATTAGAAAAAAAACAATCCATATTTATTAATGTGTACGCAGCCGCTGTTCCGAACTCGCAGTCGAGTAAACTCTATAATTCTGTCAGTCCCAAAACAACCCTTATCCATTCAAGTTCCCTTAATACATTCTCAGTTTATCGCAAATGTTTTGTCATACGAGAAACAAACACCTAATAACTGAAAATTAGATGTTATTCATATTTTGCTGAATCGCACTATTCGACCAATTTTAACCTTATTCTAATCAAACGTGCCGTGACCACTTCTATCATATCCTCGCACAAAATACACGTTTTATTTTAAGTTTTTTAATTTTGATTTTTTGTTTTTAAATTTCAATTCGGGTAAATACTTTTATTAATGTCAAAATGAGATTATAGTAATTTCAACTAATGGTCAAGGTGCATCGTATCGATAAAAATGTATAAGTACATTTAAACCATGAAACTGTGGACAAAAGTGTCAATCACCATCATCTCAGATAATTTTTATATTTATCTCAATTAAAAAATTGAAGGCTAAACTAAAAATAGTTATTCGAATTTTCTCTTGTTTTAAGTGCTGTTTAGGTCAAACTTTGAATTCTGTTAAAACATTTTTCTCCCGACGTTGATCACGTGGTCCAATGGGGATAGAAGTTCTTGTTATTCTGCAACGAAACTTTTTTACTTTTTACTACCAACGCTCGGTCGAAATGAATAACTCTTTTGCCGCATAATCCCGTTTCCTTCGTTTGATAATCTTCTAGCACTGACTTTCACCCAGACCTGAAATGGGAAACTTGCATAAAATCTGTTGCTAAGGTTGATAGAAAAATTGTTAGCTCACTCTACCGCTCCCAAAAGTGCATGAATCGTTCTGTAATCCTCTACCTGTATAAGAGCCAGATACGTTTTATAATAAAGCACTGTGTCATGTCTGGAAAGGTTCCGCTCGGAACACTCTTTCCCGTCTTGACAAGGTACAGAATCGACTTAGCAATCTAGTGGGGTTATCTCTTCTCGTGCCGACAGTCTCTATCACACAGAAGGTATTTTGCTAGCCTCTCTCTACTATATCGTTATATTCATTCGACTGAGCGCAAATCCCCGTGAAACATATACCGCAGGCTCTTCTCTGACTACAACCGCAACAACACATTTCCTTTCTCTCTCTTTCTGTACCAAAAACCAAAACGGAGCTTCCACGAACAAAGTTTCTTTTATAAAACTTTTCGTAGAAACCAGGTTATCATGAGTCTGTTTCCCAACATGACCGTCGTTAAGTCTAATGTAAATAAATACTTGTTGAGCTGTCCCTTTAGAAAAAGAAGATTTCTTAAGTAATCCTCTGCCAATTCCACCCATTAATTTTCAATTTTCTCGTGCCGAAGCCTAACGTCGTACCAGCAATTTCTGACCATTATCATCAAGTTGCTTCCGAACCTTGATACACGGTGATCTCTCAGTAAAAATGTAAACTTTATTTGCACAACTTATACCAAGTGACCGGTTATTATCTTAGTTTACTATATACCAAGAAACTATTAAGTGACGTTAACACTAAAAATGAAATTATATGATAACTCAGCGAGTTTCATACGTTGTGTAAAAGTACCTGGAAAGCTACGAATAAGTTGAAAATGCCTATTTGCATAGAAATATGACTTTGATCAAACAAAAACTCTGAATGAATCGGTTGAAATGTAAATAAAAAAAGTGGACCTTGACCATTAGTTGAAATAACTTAACTATAATCTCAATTTAACATAATTAAAATTAAAATCATTCTCCCCCGTACAACATTATACGATCTACTTTCATTTGTGTTTCTTTTCATATTTAGTCGAACTATATGCACGTAATAAAACTTCCCGCTGGAATCTGTAAAATAACTTGTCACAAGCTTGAAAAATAATGAGAAAAAGATTGTTTATCTTTTTCATGGTAAGTGATCGACTGAGCTCTAATTTCTCGTCCCCACCTGTAAAAAAATCATATCAAAAACTTATCTAGATACAACCACTAGAAAACAGCCTCTCTCTCTCTCTCTCTCTCTCTCTGTACCTGAACCTAAACGGAGTTTCCATGAGCATATTTTTTTTAAACTGATCGTCACGAGTAAGCATTTTTAACATAAAAATAGATAATATCATCGTCTCCTTATCAAATATCAATATTGAATGTTAAAAGCTGAATCTCATATTTGTGCAGCTTAAATGAAATTACATAAGACATTTCCATTTTATAACTGTCAAAGAAATGACAGAACCATATTCACATGAACATTTTAGAGACGAAAAAATAAATTGGCAATTAAAAGAAATTGACAATTAAAAGAAATTGACAATTAAAAGAAATTGACAATTAAAAGAAATTGACAATTAAAATAAATATGTTGAATGTGTGCATTAATTTAATGAATCTTTAAATGAATTTATTTTTCGGGTAAATATCTATTCTTATAATATTTATTTCATGATATTATAAGATAATGTACATATTGCTTTGAAGGCAATGTTTATGAATTTTGAGATTAGGATTGATAATGTGGATGATTTGGATTATTCGGACAACTATTCTCAGCTTGATATTTATAATCGCTTCGTTTGGTCCGAGTAACAGCCGACCTTCTTAAGATGAAGCCTTCTGAACCTGGGATACGATACGTAATTTCGAAATAAACATTTATTTAATCTACGGGGTACATTGTTCTCTCTCTGTCAACCATGAAAACTGTTAATGTTTATGTTATTCTTAATTATTATTAACTGCAGTAAGATTTGAACCTTCAACATCCAGTAGCCTGTCACGTAGAATTGATTGTTAATCGACACCATTATCTATTACGCCACGTGCACATGTAAACAAATCTAGTACGACTCTTGTCTAAATGTGTTGTATTGCTACTTATTACTATATATATACATACATATATATATATTATATATATCTATATATATATATATTATATATATTATATATATATATATTATATATATATATATATATATATATATTATATATATATATATGTATTATATATACATATATATATAATATATATTATATATATATAATATATATATTATATATATATATATATTATATATATAATATATAAATACATATATATATATATATATATATATATATATATATATATATATATATATATATATATATATATATATATAAGGATAACATTTTTTATAACAAAATAGGTTAGCAAAAAAAATATATCTGATATCCGAAACGTTCTTTTCTTGTTCTTTTTTTTTTAAGGAAGCTTGTGTTTGATCAACACTGTTAAGGAACCATAAGATAAAATATTGTTTTGTTTTCAAATCTCCGAAGGAATTTTCCGTGGTAAACAACTGATGATCACTCTAATAATATTAAGTCTAACTTAAATTCTTGAAAGTGAACTATTTAAGTAATTACAAGTAATTAATTTATTATGCAATTTCCAACGAGCGACTAAGGAGTAAAAGTGTTTTCACCTCTCACATAGTTTTAAGTGTTAAAAAAACTTCTAACACTATATATATATATATATATATATATATATATATATATATATACACACACACACATATATATGTATATGTATATATACATATATATATATATATATATATATATATATATATATATATATATATATATATATATGCTCTCGAATTAAATATTAATATAGTATAACCTTCTAATATCCATTGAGTTTTACTCTTCGGTTGTACTACTTAATCAATATATATATATATATATATATATATATATATATATATATACGTATACATATATATATATATATATATATATATATATATATATTAAATTAAGTAATCATGTTGTAACCGGGGTTGTGGAGTCGGAGGTTTTTGGTGGAGTCGAAGTCGCATTTTTTAATCTACGAAAAATAAACAGACAGTCTAAATATTGGAAGACATTAAAATACAAAGTTGGTGTCACGGTCGGATTCTAGGAGTCAAAGTAAGAAATTTAGGATTTTTCCGACTCCGCATCCCTGAAACACCATAAATCTTTTGCCTTAAAACATTAGGAATGTTCTATGCCACCTTCACGAAAATCTATAGACAAGATTGACAGTTCAATGCCAAAGAAAGGTACAGCAATATATTAGGGTCGTACTTAAAAAAATGTACTTAACATCATCGTTTGTTACAATGCTCTTTTGCTGGTAAAGAAAGAAAATCACTTGTTTCCGTCAACTGATGTAAAAATCGACATTATTATTTCTGAAAGTTATGTAACTTTCATTTTTTTAAATACAGTCACAGAAATAGTTTTATATTTTCGATGTGCAGAGCGATGGTTTTGAGCTACAAGTGCTTTTCTTCAAAATACCTATATTCTTTTACGAGATTTCTGCTAGGAGTTGGAAAACGTGGAGGTACGTGTTAGAATTTACTGAAGAATACGTTCGTAGAATTCGAATACAATATTGTGAGATTTAGAAAAACAAGCAAAAGTGATCCATGGATAGTTTAAGTATTCACAATAACAAGCAATTGAATAGATACAAAACAAACGATTAAATAGCTAGAGAATGAGAAAACGTAATGGCGAATTTCTATTATCAAAGATCGAAAACGTCTTCCACGCTGGCTCTCATTAGTGGTATACTTGACATGGAAGAATGTGAGAAATCATTGTCACATCAAATAACGTAAACGTTACAAAATCCTTTTGTGTTTCTCAAGTCTTCAATTGTAAACCAGCTTCTAATTGAAATATGCTTCTAGAAATGCGAGTAGAATCATTCAACGCTAGGACAAGTAAGTGTTTCGTTTCGTTTCTTTTGACCTGATGTAACGGTGATCCCAGCAGGAAATGAGATGAACTATATATATTCGAGCATTGGTCTTGCTATGAATTTCAAGAACATAGCGAACGTTTCTCTCATCTCTTTATCTTTCTCTTTCTCTCTTGTTGGGCGGGGGTTGTCTTTTATTAATAAATATTTTCCTTAGTGGAATAAAATTCATGGATTCAATAAAAAAATTAATATTCATTTTGAATGCAGTAGAGGGTAATTGCAAACGATTTCACAAAAAATGGATGACGAATTAAGAGATGTATCTTAATACTTTAATGTGAATTGTAGTCTAGGAAAAAGTAAGAGAGCTAACACTAATCCGAGTAGCGTTTATTACACCATTGATTATTACCATAACTTTCACCAAAAATGTTAAAAATAACTTGAAACTTTTAAGGCTAAATAACAATATACCCTTCGAAACAATGATGTCTTGTAAAAATCGTACTTGATCCGTCGACTATGATCGAAAAGTGATTGTTACTGAACTTGCTAAGCGTGGAACATATGTAAACTTATCTATTTTTCAGTCATAATTTTGAACGCATTAGCAATTTTAAACTACAGATATCCTGAGCGAACCATTTCTTTCTATTTACTTTCGTGTAAGCTATAAGAAATCTAGGGACACCTTCTTGGTGCTAACACTTTATCTCCATATAAGATACATAGATATCAGAGATTTCAATTGAATGCCCACTTTAGCTCTAAACTGTTGAGTAGGTTATGCATTGAAGAACATTAATTTTCCTCTCCCCAATAGACCACTTGACTATGTTGTAGTGTATCTTTCTTGTGGTCTCTTGGTTTTACTGGGATATAGGAGAAGAATTAATCTTATCTGGTGGAGTATCCAGCTTAGTGCTGTTACAAGAGGCACCATCATATCGAGAAGGTGCACCATTCCTCGTGTAGGGTAGCCATACTGAAGGAATCTTATGTAGGCTTCAGATACTCTCTTATTTTGAATATTTGGTCGGGGTTTACTCATAGAAGGAAGTCTCCTCTTGAAAGGTTGTCTTGACAATGCCCTGTACAGAGAGAACTACAATGTCTAGTAGGTATTAATATTCTTTCGTAGACATTCAATGTCAGCACTATGCCATCTTATCCAGACGTTAACCTTTTAACGTTCTGAATATCGTCAATACTATTGAAGGAATACATGAGTTCAGTTCTCTAATTTGTTACTACATATAAAGTTTGTAAGTGGAAAAATGTTTTTTTCGTGGGTAAGATTTAGTGACCCTGTTGTAAAAGCAAAAGTCATTTCGCTTTGGTATTTCTTAAGACAAACACAAGAGTTGGTCCATATAAGCATAAAAAGCGAATCTCATTTACTTTTTATAAATAAATTGAAAGAAATGTATTTCTTAGTAAGCAACTGCATCAATCAGATTGTTTTATCAACAAACAATATCTCATGTTGGATGTTAAAATGTGCTGCAACATATTGTTAGTGTATTTAATAATTTATGTTTCGGAATTTTGGAGATTATTTGAAGTACTCGGAGTTTTGCAGGTTGAAGGTTCAATCCTCAATGCGGGCGATACTACTAATAGAATTACGAATTACTTAAGACCTCTACCCGGCTATGGCTACTCCCGTGAATTAAATAAAAACATTCGTTTGAAATTCCGTACTGATTCCCGAGTTCGACATAAATATCCCCGAGTTCGACAAGATGCACATTAACAAAGTCAGAGATTACAAGCCGAAACGTTGTTAGAATAATATATATATATATATATATATATATAAATATATATATATATATATATATACGTGTGTGTATGTGTGTGTACTATCGTCATATTTCTCTTTTACTGTTCTGTGTTATGTCCCTCTGTGTTTTCACCTATCTTATCGTCTGTTTTCATACATTAAACGTATATCTATATTACTTGTTTCATCTGTAGCACGTAATATGTACATTACACATATTGTGTACCATGTAACTATATGTTTATCAAGTTATTATTGTTGCTATGGTACTATCGGTTTTCGTCTCAATATTATTATTTTTTTCATACATTATATATATATATATATATATCCCACATATATATATATTGTTCAATGAATAAGTTACGATTTATAATAAGAATTAGCAATATTTACACATTTTTATTTATACATCAACATATAAATGCAGCATGATTTCATGCTATACTTTTAAAAATAAAAATGTTACAAAAGGTTTATTTTTTCAAATTGCCAACCATTCACTGTATTGGGACTCTCACATCGAAACCATAAACTGATAATACGAGCCGCGTCAGTTCATCGGTAGTAAACTTTGTACATTCATCTGCTTGAGTTAACCCAATGTTTTCGGTGACTCATCATGAAAAAGCTATGCTTTCAATCTACTGCAACGTCTAGCTTCATTTCATGACGTATTAAATTATTGCGAGTAGGATTATCTGAAATTACTCATCCAATTAATCTGTTTAATGTAATTTTAAAATGTATTCGCTTATGCGGTTCTATCTCCGTTTTATAGTTATAAATACAATAACATAAAGTTGTCCAGAATTGACTATATTATTGCGCCTTGTTTTGAAAAAAATGGATTATAACTTATTCAAGTACTTTGGGGAGTAAAGGTTCAGAATATATATATACATTGTGTGTGTTTGTGTGCAGAGTTGAGTGATTTCGGTGGGAATCCGAGTAAGAGAGCTCAATGTACTTTTTAACAGAGTAGGAATAAAGTTTAAAAGAAAAAAACTAAACACACATTCGGGCTGTCAGCATTATTAATTATTTCGACCTAGATAGGTACTATATGAAAACAGACTATAAGATAGACGAACATAGACA
The DNA here is from genome assembly GCA_963556195.1 of Sepiola atlantica. Taxonomy (NCBI): domain Eukaryota; kingdom Metazoa; phylum Mollusca; class Cephalopoda; order Sepiida; family Sepiolidae; genus Sepiola; species Sepiola atlantica. Next base: position 108,787,907 of record OY744521.1, read on the forward strand.
GCGCCAAGAAACAAAAATAACAACAAGATAGTACACACACACACATATATATTATTCTCACAATGTTTCGGCCGGTGTAAATCCGACTTTCTTAATATCGCCTGCATTTAGGATTGAAACTTCAACTTCCAGTTCCCAAATATTGCTGTTTACGCATCTGATGAGGCTTATCTAGGTCGAACTAATTTATAATGCTGACAGCCCGAGTGTGTGTTTAGTTCTTTTAAAACCTCCCTTTTTTTCTCTCTCTCTTTCCTTCTCTCTCTTTATATATATATATATATATATATATATATATATATATATATATATTATTTATTTTATTTATACACACATAAAGGTAAGCCATGAACGCATTTTAGAGTTTTGCTAATCGTCAGCACGGCTTGACTTTGACAAGGGCTCGACCACACGACCACGCTTCCTGTGGCCTAGTAAGTTACATCTGACCCATGTCAAGTTTTATGTGTAATTTTTAGCGCCTCTAATCTAAGATTTTTATAGTTATTGTTTTTCGTAGGCGCTAGGGAGCGAATGAACGCTCATTTAATTACATTTCGCTTCCTAAGCTATATTAATATATATTAAGATGAGCTATTTTTAATTATTAAACATACTTCTAGTATACTAGAAGCTTTACTCATTAAAACCAAAAAACCTGCTATTAAAAAGATTAATTTTAACACTAGTACTAATATACTTAAATCCTTATAATACCTAATAAATATAGTTTCATATTTAAATTTTCCCGCCATAATTAATTATCAATCTCACTCCAGGTCTTTACCTGTTTGTCATTATTCAACTGACGATGGACCCAGACGGGTCAGAAAGTACTCTCGACCAACATTTACATTACGGCAGTTTTATCGGCCAATTCTCTTCCGAGATTAAGATTTTAATCCGGAAAATTGAAGGGATCAATACTAAAATAACCAGACAAAAATTGTCGGTTATTTTTAATATATATATATATATATATATATATATATATATATATATATATATATATATATATATATATGTATTTATATATATATGTGTATTTATATATATATATATATATATATATATATATATATATATATATATATATATATACGTCTATATATTTTAAGAACCCGCTTTAAGTAAAATTAAAGTTCAGCACATTAGAAACTTTAAAAATAGATATTCACCTAATGCTTAAGGTCGATACTCCGACACTGTCGTTGAGTTCTATCCGAATGTTTTGATATTTACACTCGACGCTCCTAGCGTAAGTATAACTTAATTTCTCTGTGATCACGTGACAACCGCTCATTGCCAAGGGGATATGAAGCCCGCGTACGGATTCAAGGTGTCTTATTGAACCGGGTTCGCGCCCTGTGACCGTTTTAGATTGTCATTTCCCTTACACTGACGTCGTCTGTAACTAAAATATTAAAATGTAATTTAATATTATATACATATAAATATATATATATATATTTCATTTATTGGTATATTTTATTTACGATACTTATAACGAATTCAGCTATTTATTCGAACAAAGATTTTACATAAATGCTAGATGGTAATAATTTTTCTCTTCATCAATATAATTTCCTCATAAGAAAAGCGACAATATATATTTAATATAACTATCCAAGGACATGTTTTTTGGCGTCTTACAACTCATCGGCGTGACTGAAACTTGTGAGATTTTCTCTCTGTATCCTTGTCTCTCTCCCTTTCTCTCCCTCTTACTTTCCCTACATCTCTCTTCCCCCCCTCTCTCTCTCTCTCTCAATATATATATATATATATATATATATATATATATATATATATATATATATTAACTACTCACTAATCTTCTCTAACATATGTCTTGATTAAGATAATGCATAAATATATACGTATGCTTCATTCGTAGATATAAGTGTAGACAGAAACCACATTTATTTAAAATTATTCAAAACATTCGAATTGCCGTCCATTTACAATTGAACAATTGCACCACAATGGCGCCACGTAGACACAGAAAGATTTTTTAAATCCAGAAAAACAAGCCTTACAAGTTAGTACGTCGACGCATACACACATATATATACACACACTTATATATATATATATATATATATATATATATATATATATATATATATACATGTATCAGCGATAACAAACCGGATATACTGATATGCATGCATATTGCACAAAGAAATTCTCTGTTCAAATGTTAATTTTTATTCACACACAGACGAGCATAAAATAAAATAAAATGTAATTCCAAAGTTGCACTTATATATATTTTTTTCTGGCACAGGTTTTTTTTATATACATGCATGTATATATATATATATATATATATATATATATATATATATATATATATATATATATATATATATATATATATACATATAGACAGTCATATATTTATTTAATTCAACATTGAGAAGTCTGTCTTAATATATATACATATATATATATATATATGTTCATAATCATGTTGTTTAATGTGTAGAATTATTTTTCCATTATATCTGGACACACAAAAATGTCAGCCTGACCTAACATAAATTATTTTCTCATGGAAATAGTTATATTCTTATAACACTCGTCGTGTGAGATTTCCTTTTGTCTAATTTCTCTCTCTCTCTCTCTCTCTCTCTCTCTCTATATATATATATATATATATATATATATATATATATATATATATATATATATTGAAAGATAATGCCTCACAGATGACTGCTACATCTAATAAAACCTATTATCTGGGCCGAAGCATCATTGACACTAATCTGGATGTGTTACTCCAGTACCTCACCACAAGCTCTTTTCAATGTCACCGAAAGGTAAATCTTATTAAGGTGCTGTATATGTGTAATGCGTCAACCATGCCCAACATCTTTATATTCATGAAAAATATGCAAATAAGTAACGCAATGTTGTCTAACGTTGTCTAATGTACATGATAACAATTATTGGCTTAGAAGAATTAACCTTGTCTAGTAAAGCCGCCATTAGAGGGGATTGAAAGGACTAACATGTATTCTAATTTCGAGAACCAGCATATATTTTGTGTCATTTACTTCTGTTTTAAAACATATTAAAATAAAACGTAAAGAAGATTTCGGTACGAGCTTTTGTAGCCTCTTGTATTAAACTACATATAAATGTGATCCGTAATGGGAATCTGCACAGGAAGCTGTTTTTCTTCAATAACTACAAGAAACCTCTTCAACAACCGATTGTCATTGTAAATAACACCCTAAATGTAATACAAGTAATTCAATGAATTGTGCTCCCATGAACTAGCTGCTCTAGTGCCCTCTTGACATAGATCAACTCGACAGTAAGTCCCATCCATTCATGTAGAGGTCCACAGATGCCGGATAGCTATCTACTCCAATAGTATCTTTCCTCGTGCTGCCGGCCTCTAGAACCCCCTCACTTACTCCCTTTTTCTCCGACTGTACCGACATGCAGAAATTTAAAAACATCTTGCTGCACAACTCCCAATATAGTATGACACCCATAACTTTCAACTTAATTCTCAGTAGCCCTTTATGTCTACAGTGGCGGCTTGCCTTTTATGTGGTGACTCATGATTAAAAAAAAAATAAGTGGACCACTCTTACATAATTTCTTGTTCATACGTCTTAAGGTCGAAAAGTATTTAGCATAGAGATAGACCACCAGACAGACATTCGTATCCTATACTATTATAGTACCGAATCGTGATTTTTATAATATCATTTATATTCTTAATTTTTAATATCCGTACTTTTTCATTTTCCTGTTTACACACACACACACACACACACACACACACACACACACACACACACATATATATATATATATATATATATATATATATATATATAAAGAGATTCACGACTATTTTGTGAACCTGTACAGCTTTATGTCCCAAACATGTTTCGGCATCGATCTAACCCAATTATTATTGCATATTATCAGGATATATAGTTTATTTTGTTCGTTTCTTTGATTTTCATATTTAGTCCTGCTCGATATTTTTTCTTAAGATAGTAATATATACTGGAAGTCGGATGAATTCTCAGTCTCAGGCAATTATCTACTATCACAACTACTCACGTAAACCGGGAATACTTTTGTTTAGACGCGGACGTTCGAAGAACTGTTATTTTTTCATATTTCAATTTTTGCTATTGTACGTTAAATAGTTTTTGATTGGCTATTCCAAATCATTCTTTATATATTCTAGATTACTGAAATCAAAATTAACAGATTTGTATTTATCGAACATTAAGCGGCCTTAAGCAGTAATTTGACACTTATTTCTGTAGAGTCGCTTATATTTTAAGTACATAAACGCCGGGTAAATTGAGTAACTTATTTAACCTTTTTACGTTTGATACCGTGGCGATTTTAAAGGGATGCCAATATCGAAGCGTTGTCTTTTAATACATTAGAAATGGTTTTTTTTTTTCATTCTTTATTCTCATTACTGGATGGACATATTAACAGATTTATTTTATTCGAACAGACACAGATTGTTGGCAAGACATGGAGTAATCGCCCATCCCCGTATGTGTACTAAATGACAACGCCTAATGATATTACAAGCCAGAATAGGAAAACGGTACATGATGATCGTGCAATAGATATAACCGTACTAAGAATGTACGGGTTTAGATCATTCTTTGAATGTGCGGATCTAGCTTTAGAATAACAGATAGAAATAGGAAATTGATGGTCGTTAGAAGAGTTCAAAATCTACGTAACCAGCTAGACTGGAGTATCAAACCACACTTTTGGTGGATTGATAGAATTTCATTCGCAACATTTGCGCACTTTATTTGATTAACAATCCTGTGGAGATGAGTGGTTCTGGTCAAACCGTGGCAATCGATGGAAATAAATTCATGAATAGGAAGGATCACTTCGCTAAATATAAAAATGGCCTGTAGACTCTTGGTGTGGTCGAAGAGACACACACGTGACAATGAGGGATCCTGTGGATGCAGCAACTTTTTTACTCATCATCAACGGATAGGTGTGTTCAGGCACCCGCATCGTGACCGATGGCTGGTCGACCTTTAATGCCCTATCACAATACCCAGGGTCAACAAAATACCACTTTGTTGATCACGACGACCGCACAATCTACACAAACCACGTGGAAGGCTGTTGGAGTTTATGCAAGTATAAATACCGTGCGATGGGAGACACAAATAAAAAAAAATCTCCGCAGTTACCTATGAGATTTTTTGTGGCGCCGTCATATTATAGATAATTTATTTAGCAATAGACTCTATTCGATACGACATTATTATGAGGTAAAATTGGTTATGTATTTTATTGTTTGTTAAATTGTAAATTTCTAATATATTTCAAAAACATTGATTTTTTTAAATAGTAAATTAAGTACTATTTTAAAATAAAGCAATTTGTTAATTATTAATTATTTTCACAACAAACTGAAAATAAAAAACAAAATTATTTGTCAATTGCCGCAAAAATCAGAAAACAAAGCACCCCTCCAAAAACAGGCCCGAATTATTAAGCGTATTGTGAGGGTTAACGCCGGTGGGAAAGTTATCATGTCACATTCGGCCGCTATTACCTAGTACACGTCTTAAACATTACTAAAATGTTCACGTACTCTTTCTCATCTAATCCACCATTAACCTGAATTATCAAAACGTATTCGTGATTTATAATTGAAAATTAATTGAATGAAATCAGTTTTCAGACATTTTCCCGCGCTATGTAGAGCTTTCTTAATGTTTACTCAATGCAGGTTTGTATGATAATTTCTAATATTAACCCACATTGTAATGTATCACCTTCTTTTTACCACAGCATATTCACATTGACACACTGGTTTCACGTTAGATCACCGAAGTTGAGCGTTGTTTAGCCTGGTCAGTACTAGTACATTTTCTTCTATCTGTAACCTAAGCAATTCTACTAGCAGGATTATGCAGAAAACCTGTAGTTTCAGGCGCACGGGATACCAGCCCATTATGCTGCGTTTGTACGAAACTGGCTGGATAACAACCTGCCAACTCAATAGATCGGCGCACGTAAACCACTTAAGTTGACGTCTCATTCGTTAAGTTTTGACCCTCCCGATTATTTTCCTGCAGGACATTCTCAAAGACAAATTATGTGCAGCAAAGTATTGTATCATCGTTAAACGTAAGAGTAAATACAAGCTGCCATTGCTCAAGTGCCATTAGGCTTGTGTGCCAAAGTATTCCGCTTAGTTCCTGAAAGATTAGCAAAGTGGATTAAGCTTCATAGAGAATACAGAGAGCTTTAAGAAAACATGTTTTATGTTAAAAGAAATGTAAGTGTATTCTTTTCTTTGTTACTATATAGCAGTTTAATACTTCCTTCATGTTACATTTATTATGTTGCAATAAAAGTATATAGTTACTTACAGCGGACTTTGAGTGTTTGAGGATGGCGACAAAAAAAAACCCGCCAAAACTAAGGTCGTCAAAATCATTACCTTTAACCATGATATATATATTAAACTGGGGACCGCTTCCAAATTTTATATTTCATAGAAAATGTTTAATTCGGAGATAGCCGTCTCAATCCGCCCAGGATAAATGGTCGCATAAGAAGACGACACCGTATTTTAACCATTTCCATTCTTATCTGTATCTATATGGCGCTGCCCGGTATGTAATAAAGTTATTTCAGTTTTTAATTTTTATTTGTTTGCACATGTGTTAAGCTTTTACAGAAAAAGAAATAATATTTAAGTCATAAGAGAGACAACTCTTCTTATGTTCTTCAATTAAAAAAATATCAAATGGACTTTCGCGACAAAGCGTTTCCGCCGATGTTCTATCACGATGGGAAGTTCTTAAACCACATGTTATGTTACCGATTGTTTTCTTTATCGTGCGATGATGTCTACCAAGTTGCTTCTCATGAATTCATAGCATCACCGAAGAGATGTGTGAATTTTTGTTTTCCCGACGCCGTTATATCTGTGCTTTTACACACGACTAATATTATTATCTGGAAACAAAAGAAAACCGAGTTTCAATACCATAAACATATATAATTCAGAATTTACATAATAACTTCACACGGCTAACTTTAGTAAATTCTACACAATACAATTAAAACCAATGATTTAATTTAAACGTGCACCAACAACTCAAAATGTACTTTTGTATAAATTATTAAAATAACAGCTTCTCATGTGTACGCTAACTGCACTTATTTAGAAAAAAAAACTCTTTTGAATACTAATTTCAGATACAGTCTATATATATACAGGACCTACCCGTAGCCCGTTGGGTCAAAACTTATTTATGGAAGCTGCTGGGCGGAAAAATCTACGATTTTGCAGATTTTTCCTTCTTGTTGATAACTATAACAACTGGTCTCCTTGCTTTGATCAGTTTATTTGTTCGTACATTAATGTTGCAGAGGATTTGGTGATTTTCGTTTCCAGTAATGTCTGTACGATTTGTTTGCATGTTTAAAATGCAGTCCTTTGCATAGTTCCTTGTGTACAGCCTTCCTCACGCATACGCGTCTGTTTTAAACATTTGTTATTTTTTAACCTTAGTTTACCCCAAACAAGGCAAGTTGCTACTGAGAATTAGGGTGAACATTTTGTGGGGTAATCGTAAATTTTAAGCTGTGATGCGAGATGCTTGTTCACATTAATTTAAATTTCTGTATGTCGGTACAGTCGGGACCACATGAAGCAGAGAATTAGTTCAAAAGCTCAGCAGCTCAAAGAAAGAAGCTATTTGAGTAAAAGGCTCTCTAGCATCTGGGGACCTCCACAGCGAATGGACAAGATCTAGCTGATTGTCGGGTTGGTCTAGTGTATTTATATTTAGGAGACACCAGAGCAGCTAGTTCATCCAAGTACATTCCAGTGAAGTACTTGTAAAACAATCACAATGATGCAACATTGCGGCAATGGGGCAAGGGCCGAAGCTCGGTAGATAGTGAGGGACTCATTAGACACGCGACTCTTTTCTGGACCTTGTCTAAAAGGGAAAGACTTATTAATGGTGTATTATCCAAGATGTTACAACAATACGCCATGCATGGGCGGATGGTGGCTGTGTAGAGATATAGGATACTGTCAGGTATAATAAGTTTTCTAGGCGTTTATGTATTTATTTGAATTCATGTTACCTGTGAATGTTAGGCCGGGGAATTTGAACGCTGGACTGATGTAGGCTGTGATTAGCCATGACAATCGATAGTACAAGAGGTTTCTAGTAGTTGCTGAAAGAAACGAGATTTGTCAAAGTAGCATTAAATGTTTCCATTTTATGATCTCATTCCACTACAGACTAGAGGTCATTTAATAACAATACAGGTCTAAGGATCGATCTAAAGCGTATACCTGCATTTAGTCATGTTTGGATGAACGGCCATCGAGGTCAACCTGGATTTTTCTTTTGATTAGAAATGATCTAATTATATTAAATATTCGTCAAGTAATACCATATGAATTAATTTTAAGGAGTAGGACTTTAGATATATGAAGCGCTAACGCCCTAGCTTCACGCGCTTGTGCAGTGAATGGTATATGATTTCAGAGATGCTTGTTAGGATATCCGCAGTAGACCGTGCTTGCCTAAATCTATACTGATGATCCGAAAGAAGTTTAGCATTAACGAGGTGCCGAACCATCAGTAGATTTATTAGACATTCAAAGATTTCAGCAAAGAGAGGGAGCAGACTGATGGGGCGATAGTTCTGCGGTTCAGTTCTATCTCCAGAATTCATGAAGACTGGTACGTCAGAGACACATTTCCAGCTATCCGGAAATCAAGATTCGGCAAAGCATTTGTTGTAGAATTTAGAGAGGACAGGAGTCAGTTCAGCAGATCATTTCTTTATTACTGTAACTGGTATAAGATCAGGCCCACATGCTTTGGAGATGTCAAGGTTTGTTTATGATGTCCCGGACGTGAGATATCATTGTGGTTGAATAACGGGGAAATTGTTAATTGCCATTGTTCACCACACTATTAATGAGTTTCCAGAAATCACGAGAACCCAGTTTTTGCGACTAAATGCGTTTTTTGGTTATCTCTGTCTCATTCTCTTTGCTTTATCTATTACAGTCTTACATTTTTTTTGTTGACGCTATGAATATCTGTCTATTTATAGTTTACTTATTGTGGTTAAATTATCGGAGTGCTGGCTGCACCGTTAAAGGTAAACAATTGTGGAGAGTGGGGATTGCTGTAGAATTTGCGCATGGGGACATGTGCTTCAATGCATGCTTTTACTTATTCGGTTACCTCATTTGCGCACTTGTCAGCACGGAGAATAAAAGTATCACCTCATGCGGCGTCTCTTATGTGATCTCGCATGGAATCAACATCAGTCTGCTTGTAGTATCTCGTCGTTTTGAGAAATGGCTCATTAGCTTTGGGTCGGGATTTTAAGATTATATCAATCATTACCACAAGATGGTCAGCGTTCTCAAACGGGCTATTGCCATTCGTCACGCAATCCCCGGGCAGTGAGGTCAAGAACTAGTCGAGAAGTGAGGCTTGCTGGTCCATACAACCAGGGAGACGGATCGGAAAAGTGACTGTTTGTGAAAAGAAGTGCGCTATGGAGAAACTATACGTGGAGTTTCCAGCTGTGTTTGTATAGCTGGAGAATCCAAGCCAATCACGGTGATGTGCATTAAAATCCCCAAATACATGTATTTGGGCACTCGAGTAAAGTCAGAATACTGTAGCTATGCTTCCGAAGACGAAGTTTAGTACAGTTCCAGGTCGAAGAAGAACGGTATAAAAAAATAAGTAATTAATGCTGTGCTATAAGGTTTATCTAAAACACATGTGGGCTTGATCATCTGATTCTTGCCTATGTTCTCTTGTCAAGGGGGGCGGTTTCTGAATATAAACACCTAGCTAATGCATAAGTTTGTCAGAGTTAAGATTGTAGTTAAGTTTCACTCAGTGCTAGGATATTTGGGGAGTTAACTAGAAGAACGGTCTCTTCGTCGTAATTGTTGCTTTTAAGTCCCCGGATATTTGTGAATGCTAGTCTCAAGAGCGAAGGCGAACAATTTATTAGGTTGGTATCTGGGTTAGGTTTGTTTCCTTTGCTTTTTACTGTCATTTTACTTTTAGATAGAGTGAAAAGGGACACGTTGATTCTTGTTTTGTGACAATATGCTCACACGTTCAGACCATTAATCGAGACATGATTCATGGGGATTGTTGCCCCGACAAAAGTGCACTGAGAATAAATGTAGTGTACTTTTCTATGCGCTACATGGCACGTACAGATACACACGATATTATACAATTGTTAATGAAACAGCCGTTCTTAGTGCAACCTAAGAGTTAGGGCTACTGAACTACTAATTGAAAACAGTAGTCAGACAAGATGTCTGACTTGTACATTTTAACTGTAGAAACAAGAGCGACTCAGATATGTTATGTGAGACTTAGTGAAAAAATAACTTCCCCAAGTTGCCCAGATAGAGAAGAAGAGAGACATCTTTGATTGTCCTTATCAAGAAACAAAGCCAAGCACTGGGTGTCTTTGAGGTGTCTTCGCGCTCGTACCTCTACGCCTAGCTAATAGACAAACAAAGATTACAAAGGCCAGACAATAGGCAGAGCCCTTTCTGTTGCATTTACTTATGTTATTTTCCGTTTCGTCTTTTTGTCCACATAATTTGCATTTACGAGTTGTTGTTTTTTTCTATTTTAGTTTTGATATTGTGTAACGTGTTAAGCGGATTCAACACGTTATTAATAATTCCAAAAGCAAACATATAGGGTTTTGAACGGAGTAAGAATAAAATGGCAAGACGGACAAATCGGTAAAAAATATTAAACAGAAATGCGCACACTCGCGTGTCATCAAGCTTACCATAGAAACGGAAGCTGAAGGAAATACGAATGACAGCGTGCTAGGCTGCCCGCCTCTTGGTCTCTTTCGTAACATGACCGAGCATATAGATAGAGGAAAAGGAATAAGAGAAGTGTGTCATGCTGTGAGAAGAAAGGAGAAGGGAAATAACGAAATAAATTAAATTGGAAGAACAGCAGACGAATTTGTTTAGTTTTAGCGCCAAGTTTTTGCAGAGTTAAGTTTGTGAGTTTGGATCGCGAATATGTAAAAACAGATTGAGAAAAAAGCCGACTTGATGAAAAGAAAGGAGTATGAGAACAGAAAGCGTTATTGAGAAATAAAAAGATATGTCATGGAGAGAAAAGAGATATGCATACAGAAAAGTAGTCTATAAAACTGTTAATATTATGAACGTTTTTATGTTTTACAGTCGCTGTTCGATCTCCTTTATTATTTGCATTGAATTATGTTTTTGTGCACTATAGTATTATATTTGCTTGTTAATGTTAACAACTTACTTGTGTCTGTATATCTTTTGCCAATTATTTTATCTTATATATTCTATTGTTAAACACTATCGCAGAATTCAGGTAACTTCCTTTCGAGCCAATTCCGGTAAAATATTAATGTTAATGTGTACAGTCCGGGTATTAATACGGTATGCCACATAATTGAGGTGCTCATCAGGCATGCAAAAATAGTAAGTTCTAATTGCATTGATTTATGTTGCTGTCATTAGAGATACTGTTACAGTAAATCTTTTCGCTTGCGATTCTTTTATTATCCAGTTTTTCTTTTCTGATCGTTTATGTTTCGCTGCTCTCTGTATTGTCCATGTTCACAATGTCTCATGCTGCGGTGATCATCGTTTCTGTGTTCGAGGTAAAGTATTTTCCCAATTTTTTTATGTCTTCCACACAGTCTTCTATACCAACAGGTCATCTCCCTCTTTCTTCTTTTTTTACGTAGAGTCGATCAATATCATTATTCGAGTGTAGTGCCCCGTAATAGTCATTAGTTTCCTAATCTTCTGGTCAGGATGCTAAAGTCTAGCTTATAAATGGACGAGAATATCTGACAAGTTATATTGCCCAGGTGTTTGATATTTTTGCTAGATTCTATTATTATTATTATTATTATTATTATTATTATTATTATTATTATTATTATTATTATTATTATTATTAGCCAAAATAGCCTACCTACGGTCGTCTATTTTTTCTAGGGCCGCGTCGGAAATGAACGCTCACCCGTAAACTGATGGATCACCAGTCATATTTCTTGGGTTGGTAGACATTGATTTTCTTTGTTTCTAACCAAGAATATTTTTAGCTAAAGAAAGAAAAAAAAACAAAACAAAACATTTTTTACCACCCCCCAAATTTTGTTTACCCTTCCCCATGAATACTAATATTTTCAGTTAAATGAAGAATAAAAATTATCCCCCCTCACAAATTTTTTTTTTACCCTCCTCCATGAATACTAATATTTTCAGTTAAAAAAAGAAAAAAAAACATTTTTTTACCTCCCCCCAAATTTCTTTTTTTACCCTTCCCAATGAATAGTACTATTTTCTAGTTAGAAAAAGAAGAAAAAAAATGTTTACCCTTCCCCATGAATAGTAATATTTTCAGTTAGAAAAAGAAAAAAAATTAACCCCCCCCTTAAAAACTTTTTTTACCCTCCCCCATTCATAGTTAAAACATTTTAAAAAAATTAGGAGGCACCTCGGTCATATCAAAGAACTCATGTTTAAATATGCTACTGAAGGCGCCTACGTCATATCAAAAACACAGTTTTATTATTCTTCCAAAGTGGTTACTCATTTAGTAATGGCCGAGATATTTGTTGCTTAACTTCAATTTACAATAAAACACATTGTCTTATCAACGTAATTTAAATAAAAATGATAATGTGAAAAATCCTCTCACAATGACGTCACTTCCGGACGGACCGGAAGGATGAGTCAGCAATTTATTTTTCCAAAATGGTCACCAATTTACTAATGGCTGGGATATGCCTTGATAAACTTCAATTTACAGCAAAACACATTGTCTTAACAACGTAATGAAAATAAAGAATGAAAACTGTGAACAAATCCTCTCACGATGTTGTGACTTCCGGAAAAAACCGGAAGGATGAATCAGCAATTTAGTTTTCCAAAATGCTCAGTCATTTACTAATGTTTAATTTTAATTTACAGCAAAACAGCTTATCTTAACAATATAATAAAAATAAAGATTTATAATGTGAAAATATCCTCTCAAAATGACGTCACTTTCGAATATATGACTTTGCAATTTTAACAGTACTCGCCATTTAAAGTATGGTTTAGGAAACTGGCTGGTTTATGAAGAAAATGCCTTTAATTAATTGTATGTATAATTTTTATTAATATCACCTTATCAGAAAATATTGTAAATACATATGTAATTTTGATAATAGCAGTTATAAATGTATATTTGTAAATATGAATTTAATTGAAGGTTTAAAAGAATGAATTATGTAAATAGTACAACCCGTCTAGTGTCTGAGCGACTTTTTGTAACAGTATATAAGGAAGTTGAAAAAGTATTAGTTTAAGTAAGATTCCGGCAATTCTTGTAGTGGAGGGGTCTCCTTGCTAGTGCGTCGTAACCTTTCCGCAAATGTAAGCGTTGTACACGCAGATGCAAAAGGCAGGCCGTGGCCGATGTTGCCGTTAGCAATAGTACATTCCGAGTCGTCGCGGTTTATGCGCCCAACATCATTCGGGAGAGGGTCTTCTTTTTTTCGGCGGTTGAAGGTGTTCCTTGGTGGTTCGGAGCGGTTAGTGCTAATGGGTGATTGGAATGCTATCCTTGATCCCAAAATAGACAGGGTGGGCGGGACTAGTGGGTTGGTGTGGTGTGAGAGCAGTCTGTCTGACCTGATGGCCTCGTTCGATCTTGTCGACAGATTTCGTCTCGATCATCCGGGGCTAGAGATGTGGACGTGGAACTCTAGTGGCACATCCTTTGCAAGTACCTACTTGGATCGGATGCTAGTTAGAAGAGGCGACGTAGATTTTTTATCTTGTCCCACATTCAAATGGTTAGGTCATTCAGACCACAAACTAGTCATGTCCCGTCTGAAGTTAGCAAATAGGCCTAGCCTAGCCGGGTACTGGAAGTTAAATACCTCTTTACTGGAGGTGCGGGACTTCCAGGAAAAGCTAGAAAATTTTCTACAGCGGGGCTTAGTGGGGGCGGTTACAGAGAGTAGGTGGTGGGTTAACACTAAGTCTAAGGTTAGAGACTTTTGTGTCCGATATGGCCAGCGCCTCGCATTAGATAAGGCCAGGACAGAAAAGTCGTTGGAAGATAAGTTGAACCGCGCGGTGGCTGGGGGGGGGGGGGGACTCCCTAACCGTAGAACTAGTTAAAGGGGACCTGAAACGCGCGGCTAACGAGCGGTATGAAGGTCAAATAATTAGGGCTAGGTTAGATAAAGTGTCCCACGAAGCCGTGAATTATTGCGTTCGAGAACGTAGCGCTGTAGTCCGTCGTAGATCGGAGAAATATATTCGGGAAGTAAAAAACCTGGAAGGCCGATCCCTGGTATCGACGCGTGAGATTTTTGAGGGGTTTCGGTCGCATTTTTCCGAACGTTTTACGCAGCTGTCCAGACTTCGTGTCGAGGTGTTTGAAAGCTATTTGGCCGGTTCGCCCCGCCTGAAGGCGACTCGAGCGGCTAGCTGTGATGGTCCGGTTACAGAGCGTGAGGGCCTTGCCGCGCTCAAGCAGGCTAGCTACAACAAATCACCGGAAATCGATGGTCTTCCTTATGAATTCTATTTAAGGATGTCGCACATGTTCGTCCCTCTCCTGATGAATGTATTCAACCACTGGTTTGAACAGGGTTCCATCCCCGGCCAAATCACCAGGGGCGTGATTACATTACTGAAGAAGAAAGATGGGCATGGTGGGGGGCTAGATGATTACAGGCCCATAAGTCTGCTTAACACAGACTTAAAGATTTTGGCCAAAGTTCTTGCGAATCGTTTGCAGATTGTTATCGCTGATTTGATCCAACCTGAGCAGACCTACGCTATGAAGGGGAGATCGATTCAAAACAATTTGCACTTGATGCGCACGATCATAGAGGGATTAGAAGACGACACTGAAGCCGCGCTGATCAATTTAGATCAGTCCAAAGCGTTTGATAGGGTTGATCATCGTTTTCTGGGGTCTGTTCTAGAAGCCGCCGGTTTTACACCGGACTTCTGCAAATGGATCTCCGTTTTGTATCGCGAGCCGACGGCAGTGGTGCAAGTAAACGGGATGCGATCGGAGTCGTTCGTTGTCTCGCGGTCGGTGCGTCAGGGTTGTCCGCTGTCGCCTTTGCTCTACGTCCTTGCGTTGGAGCCTTTTCTCCGCAAACTCAGAGACGGGGCGACGAGACCAGCCCTTCGCGGAATTGCTCTGCCTGGTGGTGCGCGAGCCAGGATTTCCACGTTTGCCGATGATGTCACTGTGTGTGTGTCGACCTTACGAGACATATGCAATGTGATTAAGGCACTCAAACAGTACGAAGATGTGACAGGGGCCGTAGTCAATTTCAGCAAATCCAATGGCCTGAAGTTGGCTTCCTGGAGCAACGCGCCTGCGTTGCCGGGCCGTTTCAACTGGACAAATGGCCCGGTCCGAATCCTCGGCGTGTGGTTCGGTCCGGGTCTCCAGCTTGATAAGAACTGGTCGGAAGTACAGTCTAAGGTCGAAGCGTCTGTTAGGATTTGGCTTCGAAGGGGGCTTTCCCTTAGGGGTAGAGCTGAGGCGTGCGCCACTTACGTCTTTCCGCTCATTCTCTACCGTTTGGCTGTACTACCCCTGCCTGACGACCGCTTGGCGGCTTTTACGCGTCTGCTCTTTTCACTTTTGTGGCAAGACAGAAAGCCGCTTGTCCGAAGGCAGGTCTGCACTCAACGTCTGTGTGAGGGGGGCTTGGGAATGCCTGACTTGGCAAGTCATCGACACGCCGAGAGATTGTCATTCCTGAGTTGTACTCTGATGGAAGAAACTGCGTGGGGCCTTGCGGTTGAGAAGGCTTTTCCCAACCTCATACCCGACCACTTGGTCGAAGGTCGACGTAGACCAAGAGGACAGACGTGTTTCTTCGCCGAATGCCGAGCTGCGCTCAGATTGCTGCCGGGGTCCAGTGACCTTGCACGACCTAGAAAGACACTTATAGGGAGTTAGTGAAGGGGACCGCTTCTGATCCGCTGGGTGAGCGGCTGGGATGGTCGGAGGAGGAGATCCGCTCTCAGTGGTGTTGGGCGCCAGGCCGGGGGTATCTCAATAATTCTGAGTTCTCTCTGACCTGGCGATTGGTTAGGAATGTTCTACCCCTCAATGGCAGGCTTCACAAAGCCAAAGTAGTGCTTAGTCCATATTGTGTTCGCTGCGAGGACGACGAAGAAGAATCGGCTGAGCACGCCTTCTTCACTTGCAGCAAGCGTTGTGAGTTTTGGAAATATGTCAACGAGATGACGGCTCGCATCATACCCGATCAGCTGGTTCGCCTGGATGTAGCATCTGTAATCTACAATGTGGTTCCTTCGTGGACCAGGTAGAAACGAATGATGTTTCACACGATCCTAGCTAGACTAGTAGTGTGAGTTTCACGCTTAGAGATAGGTCACGGGGTGCGTCACCTTCTGATCACGATTTGATTTTGCATTTTAAACATCAGCTTAAAATCAAAATTAAGTCTGATAGGAGGAGATTGCATGCTGCGCAGTTCAGAAGAAGGTGGATACACACCGCTAGCTTATGTGTATTTGGTCGAACTAGATTTGAGTTCGTGTTCCCGGTCTAGGCATGGTGCGCGCCGTCTTTAAGTCAAAAATGTTTTTAAAAAAGACAAGGAGCTTGACAAGAAGCTTGACTTCAAAGTCCCTTAGCTTAAGGTATAAATGAGTCCTGTCCCTATATTTATTTTTTGGTATTAGTAATCTTTCAGGATGCCCGTTCCCAAGATTTATTTTTATCCCTGGCCCGACCCAATTGGTACCTATCCTGAAAGAGACCAACTGCCCTCAAAATCCCCCCCCCCACTTTTCTTTTATCCATTAGGTAAATCCCCAATCCCACTTAGGAACTGTCTTTCTTGTTTTCAGTTCACACTGGAAAACAGAGAGCAGTTGACAATTAGACAGGTAAGGGGCTTCTCTACTAACCCACTCCAATTTTTATCATTGTATTTAGTTCTTTTATTTTTAATTGTGGTTATTTTTCTTTATTTTGGGTGTTTTTAGACTTCCTCCCCCTTATCATTCATTGTATTCTATTGTAAATCTTCATATTATCACAAAAAAAAATCACAAACACGCAAAAAAAAAAAAAAAAATTGTAAATACCATTCACTTTTTCAGAGACTATTTGTATATAACCAAAAGACTCTTACGTTTAAAACGCATTGTAAATAATCATTTGGGGAATTTTAAATAGATTAAGCCCATAGAGTGAATGCGGTATTGTAGTGACATATACTAGCATAAGGAATAGACCAAGTGGACGACCCTCGATCCCCTCCCACCCCACCTTTTTGGCCTTGTGCCACATCTTTTAAATTACAATTGTAATTTTGAAATTAATAAATAGTTTAAGTAAGATTCTTGACACGTTTTCCGTTCTAATCGCAGCCTCGTCTTGAAATTCCGTTCTTCTTTGTTTATATGTTATCTAATAATGTTATTTAATGTTATCTAATCTAAATTAATTGATTAATAGTTTCCTAATTCTAAAGGTATATAAATATTATGTACGCTGGCGGACTTAGTAAATAGTCATACTTATTTGATGGAGTTTCGGCTTCAGAAAGACAGACAGACAGATACATAAACTCCATTATTATTATTATTATTATTATTATTATTATTATTATTATTATTATTATTATTATTATTATTATTATTATTATTATTATTATTATTTGTACTTACTACGATTTATCACACAAGTCCTCGTCAGTGATTGCTCACCGATAACAGCCGATGGTCTTCCTAGGAGTCTGAGTGACAACAAACCTCCCAGATTTCAAGTACTATCCACCTCTTATCGATCAAAAACATTGCGGTATCGCAACAGCCGCCTACCATTAATTTCTCGCTGGCAATGACCATTAGTCTCCTCCGAGACTTGGGTGGCAATAAGCCTCCCCAAGGCCCCATCACTCTCCGCACTTTTCCAATGAAGGTCTGGTCAGTGCTCTCCTTTCTCGGTCTTCCCATCCTCCTTGACCCGTCGCGACTATTTTATGAGGTGTCAGCCGAGACTGGTGTCATCACTTTTTTCGGGTGGGGGCATAGTTCATGATATTTATTGCAGTTTCTGTGTTATGGTTCGTGTAGTTGCGTTCTTCATGTGGGTTTGTTTTGTTCTTATTTTAACTTCCATGTGACTGGTTCCCGTTCGTAACTTATGCGGGTTAGTTTCCGTCTTCGAACATTTTCTTTAAAATGTCAGCTGTTTTTATCATTGCCGTCCTTTCTATGGTGTCAGTAATCCCTTTGATTCCGGTTTCCTCCAGTCTTTTCTTTGGTCTTTTGTGCGATTGTTCCTAGTGCTCCTACGATTATTGGTATTATATTTATTTTCTTCATGCTCCATATCCCTTTCAGTTCTCTGGCAAAATCTGTCTATTTGCTTTGTTTTCCCGTCTCCTTAGTCTTCAATCTGTGATTTGCTAGAACGGCAAGATCTACGATTTTGCAGGATTTTTCCTTCTTGATGGCTATTATAGTATCTGGTCTCTTTGCTTGTATGAGTTTATCTGTTCGCACCTCCATGTATCACAGTATTGTGTTATCTAATTTTTCCAGTAGTCTATCTGGTTTATGTTTGTACCATTTGTTCGAGTGTTCGAAATGCAGTCGTTGGCATAGTTCCTAGTGTACTGCTTTCCTCACGTAGTTGTGTCTGGTCTAGTATTCTTTTTGGGCTAGTTTGCGGCATTAACATATTATGCTATTTATTGTTTCGTCTCTTTGTCCACACAATCTGCATTTAATGTTTTCCATGAGTTTTTATCTATTTTAGCTTTAATGTATTTAGTCCTAATCGAATTGTTCTGTGCAGCTGTCAGTGAAGATCTGGTTTCTCGGTTCAGGTGTTCTTTTTATAGCCATGCTCAGGAATATTTGTTGATCCTTTTTCTGGTCAATCTTATGAAACGTTATTATTGCTGTTATTATTATTATTATTATTATTATTATTATTATTATTATTATTATTATTATTATTATTATTATTATTATTATTATTATCTAGAAATATGATAATCATTTATTATTATTGTATAGAAATATTATTATTCTTTATTATTCTCATATAGAAGTAAAAAGTCTTATTAACTATCTAAATTACATACATGTTGGTAGTGTACATTGACATACGTACGTAAATTAGATGTTCACAAATAATAAAAAAGAGAATCAGAGTTCTTGAAGTGCTCACTGAGAAATAAGAAAATATTACGGAGTGAGTGAATCAGGATAGTGAGGTCTAGAGAAATAATAGATAGTTAAGAGAAATTGACGACAGGTTCAGTTAATTATAAATTACTGCTAATTAGAACAATTTAAACAGATGTTTATTAACATAACTCAATCACAGAACTGAGGTATATTTAACATGTACTTACATATATAACAAAAAGGCTATATGGAAAAAACATTGATCAACTCTAATCAAGTCTAACAATAGATAATTTTATATTTCATACTTGGTTTGTTCACGAACTCTTCAAGTAGTTTTAGATAGACTCTCAACAATGTTTACAACTGCATTACACAGAGTACGTGGATAGGTGTATTTCATTTTGACTAAAGAAGCTGCAATAATATAATGAGATCTCGTTCGCATAGAATATTCATAAAAAACATTACACTTCACTGTAAGGAGTGGCAACATAAAGGATGGAATATATAATTCCATCATTTGGCCATAAAGACAAGAAGACGCGTGGCGCGAACAGTTGAAAATCTATTTAGACGTCGTTTTACTGTAAACACTCAGTATTGAGAAAACTGATTAACGATCTTAAAGACATAGCACAAAATCATCTTATTGGATATGATTGTAGAGAGACAATAGGAACTGGAAGGAGAGGTAAATGTTGGACGGTGAAAAAAGGGAAATGAAATTAATGCTGACGTCATATGCAACGTAGTGTCATTATGTCAGTAATGATAACATTACAATGCGATGTCATAAGAAATAAGTTGTTCATGTTCATGGTGGCTGAAAAGTTCATTTGGTTTTATAGAATTTATAGGCAGATGACATCAGTGCTACATAACCACCTCCTGGCGAATTGGCTCTGCCACTTCGAACAAGCAGTCGAGGAATAGAAGCCGAAACTGCGAAGTGGTTTCTCTTGATAATGGTATAGTTCTGGATTCGGTACCAGAGATATCAGTTGCGAATCGTAAAAAGATTAAGTGTTATTCAAATCCTTATTTTATTATTAACTTGAAAATTAAAGAAATAAAAAAAATGAGAACAGAAATGATAATATTGAATTCCAGACTTAGGAAAGCAGTTTACAATGACCCTGAATCATTCCCGGGAAACGCCGGGTGTAATAGCGGTATAGAGTCGGGTACTGTCTGAATCTGTAGCCTTAGCTCTGTTATTATACATTTCTTCATCAATTATCAGAATTTCTAAATCATGTTTTTTTACCTTATCAATGATTGTATGATCCTTTTAATGGGTGACATGACTAGCCGTTACGATCACCTTATTAAAGTACTTGGCACTTTTCTACTAATAATATAAGGAGCAACTTTAACAGTAACACCCGATGGAGATAGGTATTGTGGCCTGCTGATTACTATCATTTCCGACATTTCTCCTCTGGTTGTTTTGATTCAATATCCACAAAATGTACTCGCACACTTATCTTGTCTCTTACTGCCACGCGCGGTACGAACACCCGAATGAATATATATATATATATATATATATATATATATATATATATACAAGGTAAGTTGAGATAAATAAAATTAGAACGTAATTTATATAATTTCCAAGAATTCAAACACAACGAATGTGACGTACGATCGTTTCTAAAGCAATTTGGAAAACATATTTTGTTTCATATTTTAGATGATTCCCAAAAGTCTTTTTTTATCATCGCCTCCTTATAATATAATCACATACAGAAGTCAAGAAAGAACAACATCATTTTTTTTAGAATGACTTGAACAAAAACACATACCCCGTTAATGCGGAAAACCCAGAAACTCTTATTGCTCATATTCATAGTACACAAAATGTAAAATCAACAATAATACCAATAATAATATTATCAAATATATAGGATACAGCACATTTAAAATATTTAAATCTAGAAAGAAGATAAGACGTATGAAACTAAAAAGTGTAAAATTATGAATAAAAATTGAAACTAGTAAAAGGAAGAGAAACGTAATAAAGGATAATAAAAAATAAATATAATAAATCATAAAAGCAATAAATTAGAGAGTAACACTTGGAAAAATTAAAGTAATTTGAAGATAAAAAAATTATAATATATATATATATATATATATATATATATATATATATATATATATATATATGTATATATGTTACATAGCTCTCTACTTACCCGCGGCGGAACTCGTTTCGTATATTTGTCCCTGAAACAGTCGTGGCAGTTCACATTTAATACGCGTCATTTTTAAACATAAAAAATCATATAGTTGGCATACCTTTAAATTTCTCGTACCCTCTCTGCTTTCCTCGTCGCGTAGATGGTGCGTGTCGTCCAGTGGTTTTCTTCCTATTTCTTTTATGTACTGCTGTGAACATCGCCGCTACAACAACGGACTCCGAAGACAAACAATCCTTTTACTTTCAATTCTTTTTATTTCAAGCGTTAATTATGTAATTAGCTGGGAGATATTGACTATGTCGAGAGAGAGAGAGAGAGAGAGAGAGAGAGAGAGAGAGAGAGAGAGAGAGAGAGAGCAGATTAGTACTTTATCGTAGTTACTTATCAAATAAGTCTTAACCATTCGTGGAGGGAAGAAGATATCTTTCGCCTGTAGTTTCTTAGGAAAATGATTCCCTTTATCGGTTCTAGACTACATGCTTAAAATCACGTCTTATAGGTTCGCCTCCAAAACCCAGACTGACTAAAACTCGCTTCTCACGGAAAACGAGTGACGTCACGGATCCCTCTGTTTCTCACACAAAGGCCTGTGGCCTCACAGAGCCTCTCGCAGTTACACATTGTACCCTTGATCTGGGATCTCGTCACACGGTGATCTTGTCACGTCTGTGATTTCCGACTGTGAGAACAGGCCTTATTCTGCACTCCACTGCCGGGTCCACCCCGCGTTAATTCGCGCAAGTCAAACCAACGATTTCCAACAGATACATCCATTCACATAAGGCCATTATCCAACACTTCTTTCCCTAAGATTTCTATTTTTACACACCCTTCCGCAGGGTCTGGTCAGAACAAGAGGTTAGCACGGCTGGACATCTCAGTTCCACCCTCTGGACCCGGCTGTAATTATTCGGCCTTATGACCTTTCCTGGGATGTAAGGAAATTCCCCTTACGATCGATATCGGCTCTATGACCATCAGTGTCATAATCGATTATAGGACACGCTGGGTGTTCCCCTGTCGCAAGGTTGCTTGACCACTTTACCCCACGGGCATCTACACGCGGTACCTAGTCACACCATTTACTACACACACACTCATTAAATTCTAACAGAATACAGGGCAAAACAGAAAAAAATCCATTTTAAAATTCTCATAATCCCTTTCTGATCAGCTATCTAATGTCTCTGTAAGATATTTCTTATCATAATATTCGACCGCTTCCTTATTAACACGGACCAGAGCGACCCCTATAACTTCCAACCCAATGTGATCCGTCAATTCCTCCGAGCCGGCTCGCTGCACATTGTCTATCCCTTCCAAGGAGGCTCACAATAACTTCAGGGCCGGGTACTCGCCTTTCAATATCGTACATCTAAGGAGCCCAACATTCTACATTGACACCAACTCTTCCTAACTAATTCTGACATGTGAATCGCTCTGGCGCCATATCAAACCGTTTTGGGCCGAACCAAATACACTCACACGAACCTAATTTCACAATCATCCAGACCCGTCACACCGCCGCGGTGCTCTCATGGGTCCCACCGACCCACAAAACAACAATGACCCATACCGATGCGATAACTCCGAGCCCCCCCAAAATATATCATGCCAATCTTTTCATGGCAACAAAATCGCTTCCCCTTCACGCGTGTGGCACCGAAACAACTTTTTGTCCGTATAATCGCAAGCTCGCCGGCAACCTCAACGGGTCACGCGTAGCGAACATAACCTAATCCCAACCCGTCAGTTGGAAAAGACACGGCCGTACGGCCTGCATATCGGATCCCCTTAACATTCTTACCCACAGCCAAAAGGTCAATTGTCCCATTCTAACTCCGTTTAATGGGCTGACCTCTATTTAATCTTAATTAGTTACTGTTTCTTTTTCTTTTATATACTAATCTTTTAATATGAGGAGGGCCAAAAAAACAAAAACAAAACAATATTCTCGGCAAAACCAAAAAGACAAAGAATATTAATTCAATGAGTCTCTCTCCTGACGATACATTTAAATCAAACAAAAAATAAAAACAATACAATTTAATTGAAAAACGCTCCACCCGAGAAAAACAACCAAGAAATCAGTACCCCCACAGAATGCATTTTTTAAAAAACGTGGGCAGAATATGTTCTGCTTGTGTTTATGTGTGTAAGTTCGTCAAAGTCTCTTTTTTTCTCTTCCTTCAAAATGAAAACTGCGTGTGTGCAATAGTACATTGTTTATTAGTTCTAAATTCATGTGTGCGTGTGTTACAAATTATTATTATTATTATTATTATTATTATTATTATTATAATAATAATTACTATTTATTCACTTTTTTTGTAGGTGTTATTACTTTTTCTTTAATATTTGAATTTGTGTGTGTGTGTGTTTATCCGTTACATGTCTTTACTTTTACGGCACATCGCGGCTTTTTGTTTTTTAAGACGCAGTCTCTCAAAGAAAACCGGCTTTTAACTTACTGTTTTGTAGTTCTCTGTCTGTCTTCGCCGACCCGTGCTGTGCGTTCTATTATCATTTGATACCTCTACATATGTGAACCCAAGTTCACAAATTTTCTTTCTTTTATTTTCTGTTTTTTTAAAAAGAAAGTCCCGATCACAGTAACCAAAAATATATATGTTGCATATCCCTTTTAATTATCGTTTTTGTGTTAAAATAAAAATAAATTGTATGTTTCATATGCATAACGAACGTTTTCGATTTTTTATCGTATCATCTTAAGGTCAATAAAACAAATTAACATAAAAGCTAGAGAAAAAAAGAATTTAAAATATCATCAAGAACGCACACGTAAAGTATATTAAATGCCCCCCCCCCAAAAAAAAACAACGGACTCGCTATTTTCAAAGAAATACGTTAACAATTACAATTCCGGGGCGCCATTATTAGCGTCACGGGATAAAATTCTATTACATTGGATTTTAAAATGTCTCTACAAATTGTGCAAGATGGATGCCTATCTTATCATCGGCCATCTATCTCGGTCACTTCCCGGCAATATCTAATGTAAAGGCATGTTTGGCGACTGTGTCAAAGTCTGCCATAAACACATGTATAAACAATCACAGCAGCCATTTCACACATTTTGCCATCGATCAGTGCGATGGTGTAGCGCCTTCGGATGTCGTCATTACAAATGTGATCGAAGAAGTGTTATTATCGAGATCCAGCGGAGCATTTTGGTTTCCATAACAAAAATGCTCTGCTGGATCTGGTGTCTTGCAATATATATATATATATATATATATATATATATATATATATATATATATATATATATATATATATATATATATATATATAAACAATAGAATGCTAAATTCCAATGATAACTTCACCTATTTTTCAACGAAACAACATATAGCTTGACAAAACACTTCCCGTGCACGAAATATAACGAAATATATATATATATATATATATATATATATATATATATATATATATATAGGATAATATAAAATGAAATGATTAAATAAGATGCGAATCAAATTTTATTAGAATTCAAAATTCAGGCAAAGTATCTGAATTTTTAATTCTAATAAAATTTGATTCGCACCTTATTTTATTATTTCATTTCATATTATGCTATTAATGCTCGATCCAGTATATTGAGCTTCAGTCTTTATCCGGATGTTTCACTAATTAAAAGATATTAGTTGCCTGTTATATCTTTTGTTGGATTAACTTCATATATATATATATATATATATATATATATATATATATATATATATATATATATATAATTTATTTATTTATTTGCCCTGTTTGTTTCAGATTTTAGATTTTAGATTTTTTGTCTTTTGTTTTTAGATTTTTTAGATTTTTTATTTTTTATTTTTTAACGGCCTCAATTTTTTAAATGTTAAATTTCTTTTCTTCTTCTCTTTCTCTATCCCTCCATTTCATTCTCTCCAAATATGATCTGAGGTTAAGATCGGATTCTAACTCTGCCTGATGAGATCTCAGTTTATAGTAACTGTTGATCGATAACATCGACATGCCAGTGTCGCAATGTTTGTACATGTCTGTGTAAATAAAATTATCATATATAAAGCTCTATTTTGATATTGAGCAGTTTTTATAAACCCGGTTAAAATTCTCTGGATTACCACCCTGTGGATATTTTTTACCTGGATTATCACCATTATTATTATATTGGCTCCATTACTGTTGAGCACTTTCCAAACCGTGGATTATTAATTCGCATCCATGGAAAAAACAATTTTAATACCTCCTTAAAAAACATTCCGACTACCAACAAACGGAACTATCTTCTTATACTTATTATGAAGTTTGAAGAACTTTTGAGGAGGATGAAGTGGAAAGCTAGCTTTTTCCTGGAGAGATCTACATGCGATGAATCGAGGGATTATTATGGATTTAAAAATCAAGGAACTGCACCCCACGTAGAACAGCTTGACGGGTTCGAAATGGATTTAATGAATATCGTTAGGGACATCACATTTCACCACACAAAAAAAAACCATTTCAAAAGTAACTAGACAAAATAGTTAAGGAAATTAATTGATCAGAATATATACTAACTAAAGCTGATAAAACTCAAAACTTCTACAAATTAACCACACAAGAATACTATAAATTACTTGACAATAACATCACAAAAAACTACAAAAAATCTAATATTAATTTAGTCCATAACATCAATACCGATAGTAAAGTTATCACAGATAAACTTAAGATCAGCGATAGAATAAGTAAACTAAAAGAAAAAGAAACATATATTCTTCTCAAAGATCACAAACCTGACTTCCAAACTAAACCAACCACTAGACTTATTAACCCCACAAGACAAGAAATAGGGGAAGTTATTAAAAACTTTTAGAAAGAATAAATAAGCAGATAAAAACATTTTATAAACTTAATCAATGGATAAATACTGCAGATACAATAAACTGGTTCCTGAAAATAGTAAATAAAACTAATTGCTCGTTCATCCAGTTTGACATTATTAATTATTACTCATCTATATCTAAAGAACTTCTTGAAAACGTTATCGATTTTTCCACACTTCTATCTGATATTTCTGGAGATGAAATCGATATAATTAGAAAATGCAGAAATAAAGTACTAATCTGTATACATGTACAATGGACTAAAAGCAATCAATTTGGATCTTTTGATGTTTCTATGGGCTCCCTGGACTCAGTAGAAGTCACTGATCTAGTTGGTCTTTACATACTATATAATCTCACAAAAACCATTAGCATTGAAGATATAGGGCTATATAGGGATGATGGATTACTAATAGTAAAGAACTCAAATGGACAAAAATGTGAAAGAGTAAAAAAATATCCTTAGAGAAATGAAAAGATTAGATCTCAAAGTAATAATAACATCTAACATTATAATAGTGTATTTTTTAGACGTAACATTCAACTTAAATAAAGAATCTTATGAACCGTATACTAAAGACAATGCCAACCCGATCTATGTCCACCCACTCTCTACAACCCAAAAACCATTATTCAACACATCCCCAGATCAATCGAAAAAAGAATTAGCGATAACTCCTCTAATGAAGAATTTTTTAACAAACATAAGGACTTTTACAATAAAGCGTTAAAGCACAGTGGATACAAAAACACCCAAATTAAATTTACCAAACCTACACCTCCCAACAACAGACGCATAAATAGGGGTAGAAAAATTATTTGGTTCACACCCCCATATAATAACATGGTTAAAATAAACTCGGTAAAAAATGTTTAGACTTAATTAATCTACACTTCCTTCCCCACAATATACTGCATACAATTTTTAATAAAAATACCCTCAAATTAATCTATAGCTGTGGTGAAAATTTAGAAAAAATAATAAAAAAACATAACAATAAAATTCTAAATGAAAAAACTACCGCAACGAAAACAGCAAATACCAAGGCCTGTAACTGCACAAACAAAAAAGAATGCCCATTGCCACAAAATTGCCAAATAACCCAATCAGTATATCAAGAAACAATCTCTACAAAAGAAATCCCAACCCTGAACAAATTCTACATAGATATGGCTGGTAATACATTCAAAGAAAGATATACTGGACATAAGTGTTCTTTTAATAACCCTACATATCAAAAAAGAACCTCACTTTCTATATATTACTGGGAACTATA
Source organism: Sepiola atlantica (assembly GCA_963556195.1). NCBI lineage: Eukaryota > Metazoa > Mollusca > Cephalopoda > Sepiida > Sepiolidae > Sepiola > Sepiola atlantica. Next base: position 108,815,544 of record OY744521.1, read on the forward strand.
CAACAATAACCAATCACCAACAGTAACCTGGAACACAATTAGAAAAACTAGCACCTGTGGTTCCCTAAACTCACCTTGCTATCTTTGCCTAACAGAAAAACTTGAAATAATTAAATTTAGTGATAGGGGCACACTTCTAAACAAAAAACAAGAAAAATCAATTAACTGTAGGCATAATAGATTACACCTTCATGGTAATCCACTTATAACCCCTTAGGCTGTTACTTTAACAAAAAAAAAACTTCACCTACCCATCAACTGATAATTTTGTCAAGACAACTATCATCTTATACCTTTTTTTATTAATTATTATTTTTATTAGTAGTAGAATTATTGTTGGTAGTATTATTATCAGTAGTATTATTTGTGGTAGTACTGTTAGTGGTAGTGTTATTGGTGGTAGTGGTATTATTATTATTATTATTATTATTATTATTATTATTATGATTATTATTTACAAACTAGGAGTTATCACACTGGTCATCGTCAGTGGTCACCCACTGCCGACAACCTGTGGTATTCCCTGGAGTCTGAGTGACAACAAGTCTCCTCAGGCCTCCAGTATGCTCCACCTCTTTTTGTTCATCACCGCTGATGACCTTGCGGTAATCGCAATAGCCACCTACCACCGATTTCCCGCTGATAAAGGGGCCTTGGTCCCCTCTGGGGCCCCGAGTGGCAACAAGCCTTCCCAAGGTCCCAGAGCTGTCCGCGCTCTGTCAATAATTTTCGTGGCGTCAGCCTATGCTTGCGCCTCTCTCGTGCGGTTGTATTTTCCCCGGTTCTGTTGTTTTGTGCTTCCATATGTTCGTTCTCCATTCGTTGCTTATGTGGGTTGGTTTCCGCATTCGAGGACATTTCTCAGGATTGTAGCTGTTTTGATCATTACTGTCCTTTGTATGGTCTCAGTTATTCCTTTGATTCTTATTTCTCCTAGTCTTTTCTCCATGTTTTTGGGGACTGTTCCTAGTGCTCCTATGATTATTGGTGTTATACTGACTTTCTTCATGTTCCATATTCCTTTCAATTCTCTGGCAAGTACAGTATATTTGCTTCTCTTTTCCGTCTCTGATCTTCACTCTGTGGACTGCTGGAACGGCAAAGTCCACAATTTTGCAGGATTTTTCTTTCTTGTTGATTATTATCATATCCGGTCTCCTTGCTGTTATAGGTGTGTCTGTTTGTACATTCATATCCCATATGATTTTGTGTTTTTCGTTTTCTAGTACAGTTTCTGGTTTGTGTTTGTACCGTTTTCTTGCATATTCGAAATTCGGTTGTTTGCACATTTCCCGGCGTACTTCTTTCCCCATGCTGTCATGTCTGTTCTTGTATTCCCTTTGTGCTAGCTTGCTGCATCCACTTATTATATGATTTATCGTTTCGTTTCTTTGTCCACACAATCTGCATTTGCTGTTTTCCTGGGTTTTATCTATCTTTGCTTTAATAAAGTTTGTCCTAATCGCATTGTTCTGTGCGGCCGTCAGCAGAGATTCCGTTTCTCTGTTCAGGTTTCCTTTTCTTAGCCATGCCCAGCTGTTTTCATTGACTTCATCGCTTGTGAGTCTTATAAAGCGTCCATGTAGTTGTTTTTCTTCCCACTTTTCCTATCTTGTCTTTATTATTATTATTATTATTATTATTATTATTATTATTATTATTATTATTATTATTATTATTATTATTATTATTATTATCATAGCCACAGCGATTAATACTAATTGTCATCTTTTGTATTTTTCTTTACCCTTAAATATCCCCTTATATGTTTATCCATTTATTGATTAATATTTCTATATTTTTTAGATTATTTTTAGATTATCATTATCAATTATTTATTATTACTATTATTAATATTTTAAACTTAATTATTTGACATTGAGTTATTTTTCATTTCTGTACATTTATCAAGATGATAATTGTTGTTAGTGGTGGCATCATGTCTGCTGTTACTATCATAGTTATTGTTATTTGCGGCACTGAAATTAACAGTATCACTATTATTAATAATATTGATATTGCCATGTTTTACCGTTACCTGACTTTTGCTTCCACTCTCATTGATGATAATAATGATAATGTTGTTATCTATAACTTTATTATTTTATTTCAGTTATTATTATTATTATTATTATTATTATTATTATTATTATTATTATTATTATTATTATTATTATTTACTCACTAGGAGTTATCACACTGGTCATCGTCAGTTATCGCCCACTGCCAACAACCTGTGGTATTCCCTGGAGTCTGAGTGACAACAAGTCTCATCAGACTTCCAGTATGCTCCACCTCTTTTCGTTAATTACCGCTGATGACCTTGCGGTATCGCAACAGCCACCTACCACCGATTTCCCGCTGATAAGGGGCCTTGGTCCCCTCTGGGGCCCGAGTGGCAACTAGCCTCCCCTAGGTCCTAGAGCTGTCCGCGCTCTTCCAGTGGAGGTCTAGTGTGCGCTTTCCCTCCTCGACCCTCTGTCTATAATTTTCGTGGTGTCAGCCTATGCTTGCGCCTCTATCGTGCGGTTGTATTTTCCCCGGTTCTGTTGTCTTATGCTTCCATGTGTTTGTTCTCCATTCGTTGCTTATGTGGGTTGGTTTCCGCATTCGAGGACATTTCTCAGGATTGTAGCTGTTTTGATCATTACTGTCCTTTGTATGGTCTCAGTTATCCCTTTGATTCCTATTTCTCCTAGTCTTTTCTCACTGTTTTTGGGGACTGTTCCTAGTGCTCCTATGATTATTGGTGTTATACTGACTTTCTTCATGTTCCATATTCATTTCAGTTCTCTGGCAAGTTCAGTATATTTGCTTCTTTTTTCCGTCTCTTTGATCTTCACTCTGTGGACTGCTGGAACGGTAAAGTCTACGATTTTGCAGGATTTTTCTTTCTTGTTGATTATTAGCATATCCGGTCTCCTTGCTGTTATAGGTTTGTCTGTTTGTACATTCATATCCCATATGATTTTGTGTTTTTCGTTTTCTAGTACAGTTTCTGGTTTGTGTTTGTACCGTTTTTTTGCATATTCGAAATTCAGTTGTTTGAACATTTCCCGGTGTACTTCTTTCCCCATGCTGTCATGTCTGTTCTTGTATTCCCTTTGTGCTAGCTTGCTGCATCCACTTATTATATGATTTATCGTTTCGTTTCTTTGTCCACACAATCTGCATTTGCTGTTTTCCTGGGTTTTATCTATCTTTGCTTTAATAAAGTTTGTCCTAATCGCATTGTTCTGTGCGGCCGTCAGCAGAGATTCCGTTTCTCTGTTCAAGTGTCCTTTTCTTAGCCATGCCCAGCTGTTTTCATTGGCTTCATCGCTTGTGAGTTTTATAAAGCGTCCATGTAGTTGTTTTTCTTCCCACTTTTCCTTTCTTGTCTTTTTGTTTCTGGGTTCAGTGCTTCCGGAGTTGTTTGTTGGGCTGGTGTCTCTTGCTGTGGTGATCAGTCTTTCCGTGTTCTGGGTTACATATTTCTCCAGCTCTTTTTTGGTGTCTTCCACACAGTCTTCTATATTTACCAGTCCTCTACCTCCTTCATTTATTTTCATGTAGAGTCTGTCCGTATCGTCTTTTGGGTGCAATGCATTGTGCATAGTCATTAGTTTTCTAGTCCTTTGGTCAAGGTGCCTGAGTTCTTCTTTGGTCCAGCCTATGAATGGTCCAGAGTATCTTATTAGTGATACAGCCCATGTGTTTATCCCTTTTACTAGGTTTCTGCTATATAGTTTAGTTTCTAAGAGTTTCCTTGTTCTTCGTAGATATTCTTTTCCAATCTTCTCTTTCATTTCTGTATATTTGATTGTGTCTGCTTCCAGAACTCCCAGGTATTTATAACTTCTTGTTCTCCTAGCGCCCTCATCTCCTCTTGGTTGGGGAGTTCTATACCTTCTGTGGTCTCCAGTTTTCCTCTTTTGATCTCTAGCAGTGCACATTTTTCTATTCCAAACTCAATTTGGATATCCTGGCTGAATATCCTGGTTGTATTTATCAGCTTTTCCAGTTCTTTTTTGTTTTTTTGTAAACAGTTTCAGGTCATCCATGTACATCAGGTTGTTTATTCTTTGTTCTGTATCCGTAAACCTGTATCCGGCATCACACTTTCAAAGTATGTAGTTTAGTGGCATCATAGCTATTAGAAACAATAGTGGTGATAGAGAGTCTCCTTGAAAAATGCCTCTCTGTATTTTTTATCTCAGACAGGTATTGTCCTCCGGCTGTCAGTTTTAGTCTCCATGTTTCCATTGCTTTCTGGATGAGATTAATAATCCTGTCTGGTATCTTGTATATTTTAAAGCATTCAATTATCCATGTTTGGGGGATCCTGTCGTAGGCTTTCTTGTAGTAAATCCATGCCATGGTTATGTTCTTTTGTCTGCTCCTCACCTCATTCAGGGTCTTTTGATCAATGTATAGTAGATCATATGCCCCTCTTTGTCCTTTCCGGCATCCTTTTTGTTCCTCGGGGAGCAGTCCACGTTTGTCAAGGGATTGGTAGATTTGTTCTCTGAGTTGTGCTGTGAGAATTTTCCACATTATTGGTAGACATGTTATCGGTCTGTAGTTGGTGGGGGTCGTTCCTGTTTTGGGGTCTTTTTGTATTAATGTTGTTCTTCCTTCCGTCATCCATTCTGGTACGTCTGTTTTGCGGATACATCCACTCAGTTTCTGCGCTAGTCTTTTATGCAGGGTCGTGAATTTTTTAAAACCAGTAGGCATGTATTCCATCGTGGCCTGGTGCTCTCCAGTTTGCCATTTTTCTTAGGGTTTTCTTGATCGTTTCTTTGTTGATTTCTGTTTCGGTTCCTTCTTCGATTTCCTGCAGTTCATCTTTCATGTTTTTCAGCCATTGGGCATTCTTGTTGTGCTTTTTTTGTACTTCCCATATCTTGCTCCAGAATTGTTTTGTTTCTGTTGGGTTCGGTTGCTCTGTCGTTGTTTTTTCTCCATTTACGTTTTTGTAAAACTGGCTTTCATGGTTTTCAAAGGTCCTGTTCTGTTTGCTCTGTTCTGATTTGTACCTGTATCGTCTCAGTCTTCCTTCTATTGCTGCCATCCTTTGTTTTATATCTTCATGTTTCTCATTTAGTTTTTCCTTGCGTTTCTGATGTTTGCTTCTTAATCGTTTCATGTCCTCCTTCCTTCTGTTCACGGTTTTAGCTTCTTTCCGAAGTTTGGTGATCTGGGTTTCCAGTCTATTATTATTATTATTATTATTATTATTATTATTATTATTATTATTATTATTATTATTATTATTATTATTATTATTATTATTATTATTATTATTATTGTTGTTGTTTTCATCTTTATTGCTATTATTGCCATCATTATAACTACTACTACTATTTGTACTGTTCTATTATTATTTATTAATTTTTCACTATCATTATTACAATTGTTAAGATTACTGGAATTACCACTCTGATTACTGCTGTCGGTAAAACCACTATTATAACTATTTTTATATGATCAGCATTATTGCAACCATTAACCCATATCATAATATCGGCAAACATTATCTTATTATTTGATATTATTATGATAATCACTACCTCCTAGTATTCCAAATATTTCTTAATTATTCTATTTCTTACCAAAACTATCATTTTTATAAATTCTTAAATATTATTGACCACCATTATCGTTGTTGTTGTTGTCGTCGCTGTTATTATTATTATTATTATTATTATTATTATTATTATTATTATTATTATTATTATTATTATTATTATTATTATTATTATTATTAATTAATTAATTAATAACGTCGGCATTTTCTAGTTATTCTTTAATTATATTTTTTAGTACTTTTAAATTAAATTAAACTATTATTATTATTTTTATTATCATTCATTATTATTTTCATAAATTCACCTCAATTATTAGGGGTATCTATTATTATTATTATTATTATTATTATTATTACTACTACTAATCCTGTTATACTTAACGAATATATTTATTCGATTTATTAATTTATTCATGGTAAGCTAATAAACTCTAGACAAATTATAAAGACAATATAAATCCAGAATTGGCGACACATTTGATCACCACCCCTACCACCACACCAATTACACGCGTCTGATCGGGTTGCCCGCACGCACGCATACACACATATACACAATAGTATAGTTCACTTGAAAAATACATTTATAAACTCGGCTTTAAAATAACTGTCTGTTTTTTTTCACACTTGATTCGTGCATGTCTACCTCCCTCCTTCCTATTTTATATTTCCTATCTCTTCTCTCTCGATCTGAATCAACAGACGTTCTCTTTCTTCTCCTTCTTTTCCTTTATGTGTCTACCTTCCCATCACCTCTCCCTTCATTATATGCCCCTCTTTCCACCTTATATTTTTATTTATTTATTTATTTATTTATTTTCCCTGTTTGTTTCAGATTTTAGATTTTAGATTTTTTGTTTTTGCTTTTAGATTTTTTAGATTTTTAATTTTTAATTTTTTAACGGACTCAATTTTTGAAATATTAAATTTCTTCTTCTTCTTCTTCTTCTTCTTCTTCTTCTTCTTCTTCTTCTTCTTCTTCTTCTTCTTCTTCTCTTTCTCTATCCCTCCATTTAATTCTCTCCAAATATGATCTGAGGTTAAGATCGGATTCTAACTCTGCCTGATGCGATCTCAGTTTATAGTAACTGTTGATCGATAACATCGACATGCCAGTGTCGCAGATTTTGTACATGTCTGTGTAAATAAAATTATCATATATATATATATATATATATATATATATATATATATATATATATATATATATATATATAACGAGATTGATCAAACGTGCAACTCTTCAAAAGTCCAAAGATATATGATCTGTTGTTAATTAAATTAACATCCATCGTGCTTTAATCTAAAAAGTTTGACTATTAATAATAAATACATACAAATATATATATATATATATATATATATATATATATATATATATATATATATATATATATATATATATAATTTCCGATCAGAGTTATATAATACTGTGAATTAATGGAGCGAAATAAATGTGAATGGTCTGTCGATATACAGGGTGTTTCAAAAGTCTTGGGAACATTACAAATGCGTATATCTCATGAACTATTCCAGGTAGAAAAATGAAACTGGTGCCATTTTAAAGCTTGCTTAATCAAGTTTTTGGTCATACTAATGATTTTCGTGTTATCTTTCCAGGTGCAGTAATGGGGTTCTCTAAACAAGACAAGGCATTTTGCGTCCTCCAATTTGCAAAGACTGAATCGTGGACATGTGTTCAGCGTGCATTTCGCAGGAAATTTAAAAAAGAAGCCCCTGAAAGGAAATCCATTGTCAGATGGCATGCTAAATTTGTGAAAGATGGGTGTTTGTGCCCAAGTAAGCGAACAGGTCGCCCTTCAACTTCAGAAGATGCAGTTGAGCAAGTTCGGACAGCCTTTCAGCGGAGCCCCCGTAAATCAGTGAGAAGAGCCAGCAGGGAACTTCAGCTTACTCCAGCAACTGTCTGGCGTGTCTTAAGGAAACGACTGCAAATGGTACCTTACAATCTGAAGTTGGTCCAAAAGTTGAAGGACACTGATAAGCCACTTCGCCGTGACTTTTGCATTGCAATGCAAGAGAAGTTGGAAGATAACGGCTTTGATGACCGGCTTGTTTTTAGCGATGAGGCGACCTTCCATCTGAATGGCAAAGTTAACAAGCATAACACTCGCATATGGGGTACTGAGAATGCTCATGAACTTCTTGAGCACGAGCGAGATTCACCAAAAGTGAACGTGTTTTGTGCAATTTCCAAGAAAGGTGTCTATGGACCGTTCTTCTTTGAAGAGGCAACTATCACTGGTGAATCCTATCTCAACATGCTGGAAGACTGGTTAATGGCTCAGTTGGAACAAGCAGAATCTGATGACTTCATTTTTCAACAAGATGGTGCACCACCACACTGGAGTCTTAGAGTAAGGCAGTTTCTTAACACAAGGCTGCCTGGTAGATGGATTGGGAGATCTGGGCGAGGTGATGACGTTCTCATGCCCTGGCCTCCTAGGTCTCCAGATCTTACCCCGTGTGACTTTTTCCTTTGGGGCTTTGTCAAGCAACAAGTCTATGTGCCGCCCCTTCCAAGAGATATTGACGAACTAAAGGCTCGAGTAACGGCAGTTGTGGGAACCATTGACGTCAAGATGCTGGAACGCGTTTGGCAGGAAATGGACTATCGACTAGATGTCTGCCGTATGACGAATAGTGCTCAAATTGAGCAACTTTGAAGATTCCCCACAAAACATGAAACTTTAACCTTTCCAACGGTACCAATTTCATTTTTCAACTCCTAATAGTTTTTGAGTTATTAAAAATCGTTATGTTCCCAAGACTTTTGAAACACCCTGTATATATATATATATATATATATATATATATATATATATATATATATATATATATATATATATATATATATATAAATATATATACATAATTATATTAAGAATGCTGAAGGCAATGCAGAAAGCCGGATTTGTGAGAAGCTGAAAAAGACAAAAGATAAGAATCTGACAGAGAGGACTTACTATTTGTTTTTCTTTTCAATCTTACATAAACAGCAAGTTTGGTGTCATCTGTGTATGCTGTCCGGAGGATTATTAGGAATCATTTGATATTTCGGGAAAATATTCCCTTTGTCAAATATTGACATGAAAGAAAAGTCCGACTGTGTGGAATTCGCAAAAATAGATACCAGAGAGTAGAACTGGAACGAACCAGTCCGGCAGAAAATGATCAATTAATAAATGTGTGAATTTCTTAAAATGATGCTCTATATATAGATATGATGTTCAAATATAGGTGTGTAATATTACATTAATTAATTGGATATTAAACAGTTATCAATCAACTGTTTGTTGAAATAATTTTATTTGTTTGTGTATTTTTTTTATATACTAGTCTGTTTCATTCATATTCACTATCCTATATACTGTACATTCAATAAGATGAAACGTATGTCTATTTAGTTTGGCCAAACAAGCGAGTTAAGCAATCCGTACCTATAAGCCATCAATTTTGCTACGAAGTAAGAGGAATTATAATATTCATATATGTTAACATTTGCATTATCGATTGTCGACCAAATATTCTCAATTTATTTACAAAAAGCTATGCTTTGTGTCAAGTGAAACCGTTTATTCCCTTACAAAACAGTTCAATATATATATATATATATAGATATATATAATATTTATAAATAAATATTGAATTATTAATACCTACAGACGCTAGCGTTTCAAGCTTATTGCTCTCATCAGTGCAGGAAAGTAACACTTCCGACGATCGGGAGGCGCGAACCCAGTTCACAGAGTCAGCATAGAATCTGCAAGCAGTCGCCATATTCACTCGGTCAACGAAAACTGTCAAGTAATTAAGGGAAATTAAGATCTATATGTACCTAGAAGCGGGCACAGATAGAAGAATAGTCGAGAGTGTTCGACAGACGTATTTGGAAGTTTCATTATATATATATATATATATATATATATATATATATATATATTAAATAAAGTGTTACAACAACATCCGGACCAAGGTTTCAGATTCATTTTTCTTTATTTTTCTTTATTTTTCTTCATTATTCTTTTTCATCTTTCTTTATCCCCCCCCCTTTTATTATTAGTACCTACATTTTTTATGATTAGTCCCATTACGACTTCATAAATTTATAAATGGTGTGACTACAATTTATTTAATTAAAAGGTTTATTTTTAATGATTTATTATTTAATATTTTTAGAAATATTTTATTACATTAGCATATTATTTCAATATAAATTTTAATTTTATAATTTATATATTTTTTAACTTCATATAATTTTATTTTAATTTTTATTTTTAACATTATCTCCATTTACTTTCGATAAGATATATAGCGTCTCTATTAGTTAAATTTGAATACTTTCCATAACGGGCCACGTAATTCCACGCACGTGACAATTTAAACATGCTAGGTTCCCATCTGTCCAACTGTTAACGTTATTCCCATTTAATTTCTTGCTTTTTCGATGTACAGCGTTGCTGTTGTTTTGATCTGAAACTTTTCCATAACTGACTACGAATATTCCACGCACGTGACAATTTTAAATCTGAAAGTGTTCCATCTTTCCAACGGACAATATTTTGAAATTCCTGGCGGTTGTTCTCACTCATTAAGCTATACGACTCCGCTGATGAAGGACCGATTTTCTCGGATCTGAAACCTTGGTCCGGATGTTGTTGTAACACTTTATTTAATATTAATAAATATCATACTCTTATTAATTATTTAGTTAATTTTACTTTTGCATTAATAATTGAGCACTCTGCTGGGAAACTCTCCCAATTAAGAAATACGGTATATATATATATATATATATATATATATATATATATATATATATATATATATATATATATATATATATACATATATATATATATATATATATATATATATATATATACATATATATATTATATATTTAAAAACTACGCGTTACATATTTCAAAGACGTAACCTTGTTTCATTGACATGGATTGACTTTTTACTGTTTAAAAAACGCAGATGCAATCATTTTAATTCATCAGCGACAATGGAAATAAAAACAAATCGAAGAATGGAGTTCAACGAATGGATGTCAATGAAACCATAGTACGTCTCTGAAATATGTAACGTATACTTTTTGAATAAATAATTTGTATTTTAGCTCTGACATTTTTACAATAGAGCATTTTATTGATTAATATATATATATATATATATATATATATATATATATATATATATATATATATATATATACATATATATATATGGGAAAATGAAAAAGGAAAACCAAAAAATGGATGTTTTTTATGTGTACATCAACGTTTCGTCTTAATTTATAAGACTTGATCAGGATGATAAAATAGAGAAAGAATGTCATGCAAGCACAGATACATGTAGGGTAGACATATTGGGAAAAATAGAATGAAATAGTAGCCAACTACTGGGTTGACGTCCGTATTTGTTGGAGAAATAGAAATGAATGTAGAAAAGAATGAATGGGGAAAAAAAATGGAAGGATGGGGTGAGCCAGGACTACTGTAGCTGGTGGTAAGAGAAAGAGGTGGGGGATGAGCAGGGGTAAAGTGGATGGCAGAGAGGGAGGTGAGGAAGAGCGGGAGGAGGGGGGTGTTTGACCAGATGGCTGCGGTTCAAGATTGAAGGGGAAAAAGTAGGTTGGAATGTTTGTGTATGGGGGGTGTATGCAGGGAAAGGAGGATGGGTAAAGAGGAAGGGGGGGGGGCTGTGATTTTGGTGGATGGGCGAAAGTTATGGTCTTAGAGAGCGTTTTGAGAAAATGAGGGAATTTAAGAAGGGGTATGGGAGAAAATAGTTGAGTGGGGGGAGGGAGGATTTGTTGTGATAGGGGGTGAAATATTTGAAATATTTGGAAAATGATAGCAATGAGTGAGGGATTGGGGGGTGGAGGAAGGCGGTGATTGAAATGGTGGGTATGGAATATTTGAGATATTTGGAACATGAGAAAGTTTATTTGGACTGCAGTCTTAAAAGTGTGAGGAAAAAGTAAGGAGAAAATGAAGATTCAATGAGAAAAAGAAAGGGAAAAGTAAATGGGAGAGTGTTATAGAAGTTGGAGATGAAAAAAGTTTAACCATGATCAGGCAAGAGTCTTTGTTCTGTGAGGATGATCTTGCTTATTAAGGGTGATAGGTTAAAGAAACCATTACGTTGCTTGATGGTGGTGGAGGCGGTGATGAGGGCAGTTTCTAATAATCTTCGCCGAGATTTGTTGTGGATATATTTAGTGATTTTGGCTTGTTCAAATTTGAATGCATGACCATGTTCTAGTGCATGGGAGAAAAGTGCACTGAGAGGGTTGTTGTTTTTTATGTCCCTTTTGTGTTCATTTAATCGTTTCTTTAATTCACGTTGTGTTTCTCCCACGTAAAATTGATGGCAGTCATTGCAAGAGACAGTATATAAGCCGGCATGAGATGTGGGTGTTTTTTGGAAATGTCTGGATGTGTTTAAAGTTTGTTTTATGGATTGAGATGTGGTTTGTACTGTAGGAATGCCTAGTTTGTTAAGCGTGTTGCATATGGATGTGTTATTGGAGTGCGTGGGTAGGAGAAGGGGTCTGTCTATTAGAGAGGTGTTAGGAGTTTGATTTTTTTGTGTGGTGTTTCTGGAGAATATTTGGAAGGCTTTTTTCTTGGCATTTAATATAAAATGTGTGGGGCATTGCAATGTTTTTAGGGAGTTAAAAATGTACTTTATTTCTTCATCTATGTGAGGGGGCTACATATTCTAAGGGCGCGTAGGAAGAAGCCTATAATTATACCTGTTTTGATCTTGCTATGGTGGTGGGAGTAGAAATGTATGTAGTCATTTTTGTGAGTGTTTTTGCGGTGTACCTTGAATTCTAGTTTGTTGTTGGACTTAATTATAAGGGTATCAAGGAAGGGAATAGAGCCGTTTATTTCAGTCTCATGGGTAAATTTTATGGAGGGTTCTACTGTGTTGAGTTTATCTTTAACATGATTGATTTGTATGTCTGTGGGGAGGAAAATTAAAATGTCATCTATGTATCTAAAGTATTCGATGTTAGGGGGTAGTCTATATTTGAAAGAACCGGATTCTATGAATTCTAAAAAGAGGCAGGCCAATACACCGCTAAGGGGGTTGCCCATAGGGAGTCCAAATTTTTGTTTATAGAATACTTCGTTAAATTGGAAATATGTTATGTCAGTGATGAGTCTAATTATTTATATAAGAGTGTTGGGGGGAAAAGGTAGGTCGGTTTTTATTTTCTTTATATGTGTGTGAAGTAAGTTTAGGCATTTTTTAACAGGTACGTTAGTATAGAGCGAAGTTACATCTAGGCTATGTATATTTTTATTTTCTACGTTGATGCTTTTTATTCTGCTAAGAAGGTCGCCTGAATTTTTGATGTGGGAAGGACTGATGGTACCCATTAGTGGAGTGAGGATGTTAGCTATGGCCCGTGCGATCTTGTGTGTGGTGCTACCTATGCTTGATACAATGGGACGCATGGGGATGTCGGGTTTGTGGGTTTTGGGGAGCCCGTATAATGTGGGAATGATAGGGTGATACTCAATGTTTGATGCCCATTTTTTGTTGTTCTTGATTAGGTGTTTGAAAGATTTGTTAAAATGTTCTATGTTTTTATCTATAGTTTTTTGGTCGGTTTTAGTGTATGTGTTTTCGTCGGATAATAAAGTAGATATTTTTTTTATATATGAGTTTTTGTCCATGATTACTATGCCCCCTCCTTTGTCTGATGGTGATATGATTATGTTGTTGTTGTTAGCTAGGTGTTTAAGAGTGTCTATGTATCTCTTGGGTAAGACGGGGTCATTAGGGAGAGTGGTGGTGGTTGAGATTATGCCTTGAATGAAGCCTTTAGTGAAATCTGTGTCAGTGTGTCTGTAATTTTTTAGAAGTGTGTTGGTGGTGGTGTTAGAGTGTATTCCAGTGGCGAATTTTAAACTGAAACTGAGAGCTGTAGTTTCTATTAACAATTGAACGTTGAAACAACAAATGAACGCTGCACGCTTTTGAAAATTCTAGTTTTCTCAACAGTTTCATTTTTATCATTTCGTATCACAAACGGCGGGCGACTACTCCACATATGAGAATCCAATATAATAATTAAAAAAACAACATCGTTTGTATGCTTTATACATCCACAATCATCCTTAAAACATTTCTCTAAAAGAACACGTGGGATAACAAACATAATTATATATATATATATATATATATATATATATATATATATATATATATATATATATATATATTTATAGATAATTATTTTTATTTATACATACATGTACAAAATCTGCGACACTGGTATGTCGACGTTATCAATCTACAGTTGTAAGAAAAAGAGATCTAATCGTGCAGAATTTTAATCCGATCCTCATCTTAGATCATATTTTAGAAGAATCAGATTTTGTACATGTCTGTATAAATAAAAATAACTTAATATAAAAACTCTATTTGATATTGAGCAATTTTTATAAGTTCGGTTAAAATTATTTTGATTCTTATCCTGTGGATGTTTACTTTACCTGAATTACTATTAATATATATATATATATATATATATATATATATATATATATATATATAAGGTGTTGCATATATATTTAATAGAGAGTTGTCCGTATCAAAGACATAATAAATAGCTGTTCGTAAAGCTACCGCCAAACAAAATATTTGAAAGAGCTCTATTTTAACTGCACTGATACTTTCGGAGACATTAAAAACGAAAGTTAAAATAGAAATGAAAATGAGTTTATATTACGCACACCTTGCTAAATCATTATGTTTGCATACAGATCATAAAGTCCTGTCAAAATCCCAGGATATGTATGTCATCCATTGTTCCCGATAACACGCTGGATGCAACGGGGCATGGAGTGAATCAAGTTTTTGCTGTAGCCAAATAATGTATTTCGTCAACATGTCTCTGATGGTATCTTTGCAAAAATATGACCTCGCTTGAAAGTTGTTTATCTGCAATCGTTTTCTTAAGTGTTCACTCTAAGTTGTGTATAGAGGGAAGGCGGCATGGCTTGGTCTGTTTTCAAGCTTGTCATGTAACGCCATTTCCTTTTTTAACAACAATTTATGCACTGATTAATATGCAAACCTATTACGTGTTTACACATGAACTATTTAGTTGCATGTCTATCAATGAAGTGTAAATGATACTTTCGTTAATGCATTTGCTTATGTGTCTTTTAAATTATTACGCATTTACAATTCAACGTGCTTGATCAACTGTAAATGACAAATAAGAATGCTTTCCCCAGGAGAATAAAAGTAGTTTCGTATACGAATTCTTGATTCGCCATAATGCATCTAACGATCAACAAAGCATCCTGAGAACATAGTACTTCAGTACGAACCGATCAGCATTTTTTATCTTGTTATCTTGAATTTGTGTCTATGTCTACATCCAGTGATTACTTCGCTCCTTGGATGAAGTATGTTAAGTTCGTATCTTAATATCCAATTTTAGTCTTCGAAACCTAGATTGCATCTCTGTCTGAAGCTTTAGATTTGCCTAAAATCAATCAATGTAAGATCGCTTTCCCTAACTGATTAATGTTTTTCGATAATGCAATTGAAGTTTTATGTACTGGATTAGAGAATAATATTAAAAGCGTCGTTTCCAGCTGCTTGCAGATATATTTTGGCCATTTCTAGAAAGTTCAAATCTGAAAATATGGGCATGAATAATAAACTTAGTTTATTGCTTCAATCCGTTCATGTTGATGATTAAGATGATGATACATTTTCAAGATATGTCACCAATAATCTACGAAAAATTGTTTGAAAACATAAGTACAAGTAATACACCTGGACAAATGTGTCATACATGAAATTAATGAAGTCCAGAAATTGTGCTACCTCCATGTGTTATCATTGCATATTTCACGGATTACTACAGAGAAGCTATGAGCTTGAGGAAGAAGAGTTATTTAATGAATACGCTAACAGTTCTTTTTGTACCTGACGAGAGTTTTAACCTTCCGGCATCCTGCGAGGTTCTGCTGCAGTGGGAAGCAAGTGGATCCCAACATTTTTCCCTAAACCTAAATAAGTATTTTGAATAGGTTTTGTGGTGAGAAAACGTAAAATTTGTTTTAAAGACACTGCTAGAACTTGTCAGTGATCGTACACACAAAATAGCTTCAAACAGAACAGGAAAAATTAACACAAAACTATGCTTCTTTTGATTTAATATTTCGTTTGAGTTCTTAAACTTTGAAGAGAATAATCATTTATTAGATTTGATTAAATGTAGAAAAATCGGAAGTGATAGCGAAAAAGAGGAAAGTCAATGAGATTGTTGAGTAAAGTGAAGAAATATGTGGATGGGATGCAAATGAGGTTTATAGTAAGTAGGAATTTGCATGTGTGAAAGATGATTGTAAAATATTGAGCGTGTAGAGTGAAAAGTGTGTATAGGCGGGTGGATGAAAAAGGGAAATAAGAAGAAATGTTCTTGTTGGTGGTGGTAAGACGAGTAAATGAAGAGAAAAGAAAAAATAAATAGAAAAAGTAAGTGAAAAAAACAACAGACCGGAACTGGCACAGTTAAATAGAGTTAAAATTAAATGGGTGCGTCTATAAAGAGGTGACAACTTTTAATGGGGTTAACGGTCTATAAAAGTCAGTAGAATATTAGTATTAGATTTGTATCGAAAATAAAACTTATATTGTGTTTTTCATGAGCAGTGCTATTTGAAAGAATCGATTTTGTAAAATTAGAATATGAAACTAGTTTCATTGATTAGTTTTAGTTGAATTTCCTGACCAAGTTTTACTATCGGGCATTGTTTTGTATAAAATACGTGGTTTAAACTTAACACATCTTAGTATCGCCTAGTTTTATGGGCCCGTTCTGGTCATAAATTGTTTTTTTTTCGGCAATACAGCGATGTATAACTTGTCACTTTATTACAAGGAATTGCTTAAATGCAGGCTTGTGTGGTTTGAATGCTGTTATTTTTTAAATGCAGATTGAATATATTTTTAATTTTGACTGAGAGGATTGTATGGGTTCAGAGTGGGGAAGTTCGGTTTGGAAATATTATTTTTGTGCTTTGGAAAGGTGCCTTTTTTCTTGCATTTCAACTTCAATGTTTCGCGTATTTAAAATGCAAGACAAAAAGTACCGCGCACAAAGTTATTTGGTTGTGATACAGTTCATAATTTATATAACATGATACGCTTACTTTTAATTTGTTCAATTCGTGTTTTCTGGTGTCATCTTACTTTCCAGAGATACATAGTATTCACTTTTTAACATACAACGTGTGATAAGACATGCGTTACCCTGTCCTTATTGGTCGTAAACCAGAAGTGGTAACAGTGTTTCGGTGCTGTTATCGTGTAAGCTAGTATATCAATTTGAGGTAATAAATAGACTTACATAGACTCAATAAATACAGTTACGACTAAACGTCGTGACAGTTATGGACCCAGAATCATGACGCGTAACTTCTGTACCATACATTTGTTAAAACACTGTTGTTAATCATGCCAATGTGCTGGTCTTGGTTATTATCGGTTCTGCAAGGCCACAACACTGGTGACGAGGCTTCAAGACCAACATTACATAACACTGGCGGAGACATTTATTCGAACATTACCTAAATCTGTATCGCATAACATTGCAAGCAAAGTTTCAAAACCAGCATCCCATATCACTGGAGAGAAAGTACTAAGAAAGAAAGTACTAAGAAAGAAAGTATTAAGACTTATTCGGTCAAACATTTTTCTTCGAACGTGTGTGCATACACAATAAAGCTGAAATACCTAAAGTACAACAGCAATCGCAAACTCTATTATAACTACAAATGTGTATGTATCTTTCTCTTTGCTTGTGATTTTTAAAGCATAAGATTTGTTTACAATATAAAGTTGTTAATTAAATTAAGTTTTTATTATTTTTTTAATAAATTTAAAAAAATATTTTTTGAATAGTTTTCTTTTTGGAAACTTTCCTTTTTATTTTTGTTTACTTGCGATATTATTTATAATGATATGATATTGTCACTATCATTTTTATTGTTATTGTTAATATTATTATTATTATTATTATTATTATTATTATTATTATTATTATTATTATTATTATTATTATTATTATTATTATTATTATTATTGTATAATTTGTATTCTTTACTTGATTCATAAACCTTACTTTATTATTTATAATATTTAATTACTTTCTATTATATTCTCAATTAAATATTTTAATGTATTTCTAATAAAATTATAATACTATTATATTATTAAAATATTTTATTTCATAATTAATACGTAATATAATTAATTATATTTTCCTAATTTTCTTAATGAAGTACATGATTTTTTCTCATACTCTAATGATAAACAAACTTAGTTTTTATGGCGATTAAATAAGTATTTCTTTTTCACCATATAATAATAATACTGACTAAGTATTTTGTTTATTTACCACGGGAGTTTATTTTACATATTTTTTCGTTGGGTTCGTAAACCTATATAGATTCTCATTTCTGTTTTTTCATCCCTAAGATCTTGCAGAATTACATTTAAAAACTAAAGATTTAAACTCTTGGTTTAAAAAATTAAAAACCAAGATTTGTATATAAGATTCAAGATGAAGATGTCAAAATCATATCCTTAATGCAACTTCCTTCATTAGTTGAACACTGTTGATGTCGGCTGCCTATCGCCTTAGCTCGGCGTTGTAGGTTTAAAACGCTCACTGATTTATGTGGTTGTTCACTGAAGATGAAATAGATTTGTCATTCGCACATCTTTTTCTCTATTCCTTCATTTATCTTTATATATATATATATATATATATATATATATATATATATATATATACCTATTCGTTCTGGGGATAAGAGCAATTTTCCTGAAAAACCATGGATTATAAAACATTCTCATATTTTAATTTCTTTTTTTAACATGTGATGATTATAATAAACTTGTTCAGTATGTAAATTTACTATTGTTTTATTATTTCAATATTTCCTATAACAATGCTCTATTACATAATATAAAGCATATGCATACCACTATAAAATCTAGTATAACAATATTTTTATATTTTTAAAACAAATATATATATATATATATATATATATATATATATATATATATTGTGCGTATTTATGCAGCATTTTCTCATTAATGCAAACATTGTTTAAAATAACAGAATTCGTCAGTTTAATTATACATTTTTTACTTTTTCCATTTTTAATGGTCTGTTTTGTATTAAAAGAAAAAAATGTTCCATAGGTTTCACAGTCGTTTTGTTAAATCTTTCGTCGAAGAATTTTAATTGTCAACGACACTTCTGAGACAATGCAAAAAACATCCTCTGTGAGTTTCTCAGTCGTTTTTTCAAAAAATTCTCACCTTTCTCCAGCTTTTTTGTTCATTTGCTTTTGACACATCAGGATGATTCGACGAAGTATCGAAAACGATCGTGAAATGTATGAAATTAAATATAAAAAAGAACCATCAGAAAACTTGAAAAAAAAATAATTTAAAAGACGAATTCTGTGATTGTTTTAAAATTCCTAATATATATATATATATATATATATATATATATATATGAATATATCTAATATTTTAAATGTAATTTTACACCATTTCTATGTTATAAAGGACATATTCACGTAATTTTATGAAACATTTCTTGTCATTCAGCATACAATTGTTTCGGTAAACACCAATATGTCTGAAAGATGTCACTGTGCGTTTATTTCTTAGTCTTGTATCTTCAGTGCTAATTTTACAAAACAAAGCAATAACGCAAAAAAACACGCAAAAAGACATGAAACACTAGGCGATCAAAGCCTAAATTACAATCAGTACCTATTATCTACAATATATATATATATATATATATATATATATATGTATATATATATACATACATATACCTATATATATGTATATGTATATATATATATATATATATATATATATATATATACATATATACATCACATAGAACTATTGTCTCGTTATATTCATGTGGCCACATATATGTATCTTATCCTTTTATCTATTTGTATTTCTAATTGTTACACCGGCCGTTCTTACACAGGAGAAACAACACCGGTTGTCACTATAAATAGTGCGAGTCACCAGAGACACAGAGTAGACAAAGAACAGTCTTGTAACTGTCTAGCCAAGTGCTAGTCACTTTCTTACTTTGTTAATAAACTTGTTAAACCAACCCTCGACTTGACTTCCTTTATTTATTATTTACTGTTGGACAACTTCACAACAGATTGGCGACGAGAAATCGAAACGATATAACTGCAGAAAAATCACCCAAAGTGATTCGCAAGATCTTCACGGAAAAAAACATTTTCGTCAAATATTTGGATTCGCAAGGATTAACAGCAAATTAACTACTACAAGAGTAGTTAAGCGACGAAAAAAAAAACACAAACTCAAAACTTGCTACCAAAAATCGAAAACTAGAAAACGCGAAAGACATTTTCAATTATTGAAATAATTGAATACACTGATACCTTTATTTTTTTCCTCTTCACTGACTCGTTAAGATAAATGTTATCCGCGTCAATTATTACAGATATTGTATAAGTTGTCGTTATTATTAGGACAACATCTGATATTTGAGCAAGATCCGGATTGACTATTTATTAAAACGGTCTACCACAGAATTGTCGAGAGCAAAGGGCGGACAGTAAAAAAAATATATTCGCGTAAGTCATTTGTGCTTCTAACAAAGAACTGTTAAATAAGCATGTCGCATTTTTGCAAAATGAAAAGGGCTTAAAAAGATTTCCCATAAAACTAGTCTTATTAGGCTTATAGCGACGGACTTGGTTTGTAAAACTACGTACACATATATATATATAAACACATTTTTTTCTTAGTTTTGTTTTTTCAAACAAAAGAACTGGGATTGAATGTTTTTTTATTAAGGAATAATATATTTCTTTTTTTGTGTATTAGTTGAGCAAACTAATTATATTAAGCACGTTATGGGGAAAACTGATTTATTTTTACAAGTGTAAATTGTGTGGTACATAATTTGAATTCGTGAATGATGGACACTGAATTCAAAGATTCTTTTTCAATTAGTTAAATTCCAAACGGAACAAAATGTTGGGTTACAAAGACAGCAAGTTGAACAACAAATGGAACATCAAAGAAAACAAGTTGAAATTGAGGAGAAATTTAAAAGAGAGTTGTTGGAACAGCAAAAAGCCCAAAGAAAAATGCATGCTGAACAAAAAGAGCTGGCGACAACACGAGAAGAAAGATCCCAAGAAAGACTGCTACAACAGCAGAAACACTTCGCAGAACTCTTGATATAAAACACAGGAGTAACAGAGAAAATTTATGGAGGCAACACAGTTAACAAAAGCAAACGAGAATCATAATGCATTCTCCCAGACGGCTGTGTGGAGCGCTATCGAAATTTTCAATTATAATCCAGAAGACGATGTCACTTTTGCTCACTTATATAGAATATATGAGGATATTTTTGTATCGGACTGCAGTACATGGACAGACTCTAAAAAAGTTAGATTTTTGCTAAGAAAATTAGGAGCTACCGAGCATACAAAGTTCGTGAATTTTATCCTTCCAAAAAAGACCAGTGAGTTGAACTTCCAGGAGGTAGTTACTTTACTAACAGAACTGTTTTCTACAAAAACTTCTCTTTTCCACAGGAGATATAAGTGTATTAATGTCACTTGAAGAGAGGAAGACGACTACATTACGTATGCAAGTATAGTAAATAAACTTTGCGACGATTTTAAATTAGAGGAATTATCATCGGATAATTTTAAATGTCTAATATTCTTGCAAGGTCTGGTCTTAAATAAAGACTCTGAAATCAGACGTCGTGTTTTAAATAAACTCGAAAATGAGCCATGTCTAACAATACAACACTTAGCGGAAGACTGTGAACGTTTTGTTGCGTTGAAACATGACAGTCGTGACATAGAGGAAAACGGAGTGTCGCACATTAAAAAATCCATCAGAAGAAAGAATTGACTTCAATCAATAACCAGAGAAAAAACATGGAAAAGATTCACCTGGACCGTGTTGGAGGTGTGGAGATAACCATTGGTACAATGAGTGTCCCTACATATTCAAACAATGTGACAACTGCCACCAGAAAGGGAATAAGGCATCACGTTGTAGGAAAAAATCTGGTAGACAGACAGCCATTAAACTGACAAAAATTGAACCTGAAGAACAAAATATCTGGAAATATGTACAGGTCAAAATGCTTAAAAAAAAGTAAGACTACAGCTTGATAGTGGGTCTGACATTTCCATCATTATTGTACAGACATGGAAGAAGCTTGGGAGACCCACTATGATCAAATCACAAAAAACGTCGAGAAGCGTCAGTGGTGAAAAATTAACCTTCGAAGGAGAATTATTGACGAATATTTCTTTCCAGAATAAGACCGAAAAAGCCAAAATTGTTGTTATGCGAAAATCGAATAACCTTTTTGGAACTGATCTGATTGAAAAGTTTAAACTATGGGATCTGCCTTTAAGCTTTTTTTGCCAAAAGGTTGAGGATTCGAATGTGGAGGCAGAAAAACTCAAGAGGGAATTAAAAGAGAATTTTCCAGACGTATTTTCAGGCGGTCTTGGAAGGTTTACGAAAGCGGTAGCAAAGTTTGAAGTTAAAACAAATGAACTACCTGTGTTCAGAAAGATAAGAAATGTTCCATACGTCGCTATAGAGCAAATAGACGGTGAATTAGAAAGACTCGAGAACATGGGTGTCATTTCAAAAATTGATCACAGTGAGTGGGCTTCACCTACAGTTTATGTTAAGAAAAAGAACAAGGAGATTCGGGTTTGTGCCGACTTTTCCACAGGCTTGAACAAGGCATTAAAACATCACCATTACCCTCTTCCAAGCCATGAAGAAATATTTGCGAAACTGAGTAAATTAAAATATTTTTCTAAAATCGACCTCAGCGACGCTTATCTTCAAATCCTTGTCGATGAGGAGTGTTCAAAACTGCTATGCATCAATACCCATAAGGGATTATACAAATTTAACCGACTTCCTTTTGGGGTCAAGGTCGCCCCTGCGATTTTTCAACAAATTATGGACATGATGTTAAATGGGATTGATTTCGCAGTAGGGTACCTGGACGATGTGTTAATAAACAGCGTTAGGAAAGAACAACACAAGACTCATGTAAACCAAGTATTCAAAAAAATCCAGGATTATGGGTTGAAAATCAAAGATGAGAAATGTACTTTTTTCATGGAAAAAATAAAATACTTAGGGTAAATCATCGATAAGCAAGGAAGAAGGCCAAACCCAGATAGGGCAATGGCGATAAAGAACATGCCTGCTCCAGAAAATACTGCATCCCTACAAAGCTTCTTAGGGTTGGCGAATTACTACAATGTGTTCGTACCAAACATGCATAAACTAAGATCACCCTTAAATGAACTGCTAAAGAAGGACCAAAATGGGTCTGGACGCAAGAGTGCGAAGAAGCGTTTCAGAAAATTAAAGATATCTTAACGTCTGACTTGTTTCTGGCACATTATAATCCCAAGCGTGATATTGTAGTTGCAAGCGATGCCAGCAACTATGGTATAGGAACATGCATATTGCACAGAATGGATGATGGAAAATTAAAACCCATAGCCTATGCATCCCGAACATTTCTACCAGCCGAAAAAAATTATATTCGCGGTAAAGAAATTTCATCGTTTCCTGCACGGTAGACAATTTCTGTTACAAACAGACCACAAACCCTTATTAACGATTTTCGGATCGAAAAAGGAACTACCACAACACACTGCGAATAGACTCCAAAGATGGGGTACCATTCTTCTTAACTACATTTTTCAAATGGAGTATGTACCATCTAAGAAATTTGGTCATGCAGACGGGTTATCAAGATTGATACCTAAGCAGACAAAACCATTGGAGGATATGGTGATAGTAGCCATTCAAGCGGAAGCTGAAGTAAAAAAAAAACGTTATTAATCCCCAGAGGGGATATTTTCAAAGGGGGTCTTACACCGGCCGTTCTTACACAGGAGAAACAACACCGGTTGTCACTATAAATAGTGCGAGTCATCAGAGAAGACAAAGCACAGTCTTGTAACTGTCTAGCCAAGTGCTAGTCACTTTCTTACTTTGTTAATACACTTGTTAAACCAACCCTCGACTTGACTTCCTTTATTTATTATTTACTGTTGGACAACTTCACAACATTAATCATTCATCATCCGCTATAATTATTAATCTAAATATGTTTGCATTTAAATATATATTTCCACTGACCGTCCTGTGTTGTATAACCCAGTTATTTTCTTTTTCTCCGTGTTTTTAGTCATCTTATTCCTTATTTTATTTTATGTTTCATATTATATTGTATATATATATATATATATATATATATATATATATATATATATATATATATATATATATATATATATATATATGAAGCAATCCAACAAAAGATATAAGCGTCAACTAATATCTTATAATTAGTGAACCATCCGGATAAAAACTGAAGCTCAATATACTGGATAGAGCATTAATATTATAATCTAAAATGAAGTAATAAAATAAGGTGTTAATCAAAATTTAATAGAATTCAAAGTTCAAGCAAAGTATCATTAAGTCCTTAGCTCATGAGTTTTCAAAGATAATTCTTCTCTTCAGAGGACCATTACCGCAGTTATACTACTACAGGTAATACAATGACACTTTGAAAATATATAAAATTATATACACAAA
The DNA here is from genome assembly GCA_963556195.1 of Sepiola atlantica. Classification (NCBI taxonomy): domain Eukaryota; kingdom Metazoa; phylum Mollusca; class Cephalopoda; order Sepiida; family Sepiolidae; genus Sepiola; species Sepiola atlantica. The sequence continues at coordinate 108,839,896 of OY744521.1, forward strand.
TACATAAAAATACATAACACCAAATATATCAACCCAAAAACATACTTTTTGTTGAATCTATATATTCCATCCAGGTCATACAAATTGAGAAACATAATCAGGAAAGACATTCAGAGGGTTAACCGAGGATTACCCCAAGTTATAAACAGCAGTTCATATACGTGAAATTGAAGGAGCTGACAAAGTTATCCAGTCGCGAAATGTGTCAATATTCAATGTTAATGATAAATAAATCAAATAATATAGAAAGTTCTATTAAAATTCCAAAATCCCGATATGGGCAACCCAAATCAAGTCAAAGTTCGTTGTTCAATTAGAAAACCCGTTAATTCCGAATTGAGCAAAATAAGACTGAATCCCGGTCGTATCTTTCAAGCAGAGCGAAAAAAATAAGTAATCTTCTCCCCGCAGCGATTCAACCAGACATGACAAATCCCTAACGAACAGAAGGAGATATTAAATTGTCTACATCTCTGAATGACTTTAATAGATCGGAAATTATGTCTGTGTTTTTATTAAAGGCGGCAAGCAATACATCTTGTTTAAGCCCGCTTGATGAACTCAACGAAGAAAGCAACATACAACCCCGCCATCCACCCCGCCAAGATTGGATGCTACTTGTCTGGGTCAAGTGAGAATATTCTATTTCAAAGGGGAAGGGGTTAAGAAGTTAAAAGAAAAAGAAAAGGGAGTTAGGAAATATAGGTCAGATCGTGTAATCACGTATACATCCAAAATTATTACTTAAAATCTAGCTTACAGTAAAAACCGATTTCACAAATCTCGCCCTATCAAATAATCTAGAATATTTATGAAATTAAAAATTACGAAGTTATTAAATTCCAATAATTTTATAGTTTAATTTAAGATTTAATTTTATCAGGTTAGAAATTATTAAAGTGTGTAATAGTTTAATGTAAGATTCAATCCTATCAGCTCAGGAATTCCAATTCAAGGTTTAATTTTCCCCAATTAAAAAGTTTAACTTGATTTAAGGTTTAATTTTTCATAATTAAGATTTAATTTTCCCAATTACGAAGTTATCAAAATAATTAGAACTTAATAATTTAATAGTTTAATTTAAGATTTAATTTTATCAGATTAGGAATTTTAATTTATGGTTTAGTTTTCCCAATCAAGAAGTTTAATCTAAATTAGGGTTTAATTTTTCCTAATTAAGAAGTTGTAAATATATTTAAGGTTTAATTTTTCCTAATTAAGAAGTTGTAAAGATATTGTAAAGATATTTAGAAACTGAAAATTTAGGTATATAAACTTTTACAACCTCAGAGTGTAAATCCTTTAGGCAAAGGAGATTAAAAAGGACCCATCTCGAAGACTGGACACCCCCGGTCTCATTGCTCGCCCAATCAGCTACGGCAAGACTGGTGGTGGTTTCCATATTGCATATTTGAATTTCCTTCCATGTCGACATTTGGAGACTAATTCATTTCTAGAATTTATCAGATTTAAATGTTTAGGTGCAGTAGCTATCATTACGGCTTCAGAATTGCATAGACCACAAGATCTGGATCCTGGGCTGTAAGAGTTTGATTTTTTTATATTATAATATATATATATATATATATATATATATATATATATATATATATATATATATATGTATATATATATATATATATATATATATGTATATATATATATATATATATATATATATATATATATATACATACATACATACGTATATATATACGGAATATATGACATTAACAGATAAAAAAAACACAAATAATAATCCGAGCCTCGTCTATCACAGAGAATGTTCACAAAACTATAAAATATCACTTAAAAAATTTTGTTCATCGCGCACACACTATATCCTCACCCAAACAAATATTTTATAAAGAATTAACCAATATTAAACAAACATTAATTTACAACAACTTCCCAATAAAATAGTCGACCAACAAATAAAATAATATATAAACTCCACACACGATAAAAACAAAATTAAAACCCATAAAAAAGACACAATCAACCTCTATTACAAGAACAAGACACACCCTAATTCACATAATAAAAGGATACACTAAACTTAACATATTTCGACTAGTCCTCTGGTCTTTGTCAAAAAATTAAGAAAACTGAGGATTATTGGGCAAACTGTAATCTCAAACTGTGCGGCGTTCGTTTTTTTTGTCATGACGCGTGAGATGGTCTACGCATAACGTTTCCTCGAGTTAACAAATATTATATATATATACATTTATACATATATATATATATATATATATAATTTATTTAGATACTGTATATTACATATTTCATATAAATAAATAAATTATATCTAATATACAGTATCTAAATAAATTATATTAGCTCTCTTATATGATCGAGCACTTTATTTGATTTCTTTTCATATACAACCTGACTCTCTCTCTCTCTCTCTCTCTCTCTCTCTCTCTCTCTCTATATATATATATATATATATATATATATATATATATATATATACAGACACTTTAATCCCGTCTCGCACAGTGTAACGAGTAAATGTATATATATATATATATATATATATATATATATATATATATATATATATGTGTATATATATATAGTAAGTATATATATATAGTATATATATAGTAAGTATATATATATAGTATATATATATATAATAAGTAAGTATATATATATATTTATATATATATATATATATTTATATATATATATGTATATATATGTATACACATACACTTTAATCCCGTCTCGCAAAGTGTAGCGAGTTAAGCACGTGTATTGTTCTAGCCCCCCCCCCCACACACACACACAAAACCATTTCAGGTGGTGAGAGGAAGTGAATCACCAATTAGTAAGTCATACTATAAAACTAAAACTTACCCCTTTGACTAAATCAATTAAAAAAAATATCCTCTATTTCATTATAAAAAGTTAACGGTGGCGTCTTTTTTATTTTTAGGCCATTAGAAATGATTTTTATGATAATTTATATATGATAAACGAAATTACTGACGTAATGTAAACATGCGCAATGCTACATTCTTTGTGGCATGGATAGATGCATACTACGGATAACAATCTTACAATGGGAAACATTTACTTAAAAGATAGGAAAGATAAGGAATTGGCTGGCGTTTGAAAATAATAATGTCTTTTTGGATATGAGGTTCCATACTGTGTGATACATTTTCTATTTTACAAAAATTATGCTTATTTAAAATGCTATACCCAATGGTCTATCGGTTTTTATGTCTTTGGATTAACAGTTGATAAATGTCAAATTGTCTCGCAGTGTTGTTAAATCTTTATCTCTCTCTCTCTCTCTCTCTCTCTCTCTATATATATATATATATATATATATATATATATATATATATTACAGAAAAAAACGGCAGAGGGGGTCATTTGGGTTTCAACGGGTCTCAGAGACGGATAGACGTTTGTTCTGATTTGCAAGTCTGTCGTTTTGCAGGAAATTAAGTGTCATTTTAAAAAAAAATTTAAAATACCAAACCTGTTACTTGTTTTTAAACTTAGAGCTGTAGTCTTATTTTCAAAGAAAACCCTGCTACATGATGGATACGTAGGCCAGTGTCGAAGTCAAGCATTGAATTCGGAGTAAGACAACGCACGGGCGATCACGGCTTGTGCAGGCGCAAATTTAAGAATAATTCTATGATTTTATAGGAATATTTTAGTAGTATATCTAGAGAAAGACGTGGGTGTGACCACTAATGAAGCAAAAATTGTCCCTTTGTTACATTTATTATTATTGATTTTGTTTTTTACAGCAAACACTTTAAGAAATAAATGTGAAAATTTATTTTGATGTTAGCTATTCTAATGTTTGACATAACTTTCCATATCCGAACATTTTGATTGACTCTTTATATTATAACTTTCTGACTAACTCGACATATCCGGACTCCTGGTTCAGTCTATATATGCGGAATTCTACTGAATGATAATTAAATATTATTTTATGAGTTTCAAAATTTTAGAGGATCGCGAAGAATATAATTTTCTTTGAAATTGCTGTAGTGTTATATTAAACCTGAATAAATTTAAACACGATTTGTCGGCATTTTTATACACGGGCAACACCGATTTATCTGCTATTGCATATAATATCAAATAAGAAATAAGCTTGTTTTAATAAAAAAAAGTTTTTATTTGTAACAAATTAAAAAGAGATTACGAAAAGCTAATTCGATAATTAAAACTTGTTCGAATGAAAGCAGTCACGCAGCAAACGGATGTCTTTTATACCACGTTTATAGAACATTAGTAATTAAGTGTGGTTTACGAGGTAGAAATGGTATATGCGTGTGTGTGTGTGTGTGTGTGTGTGTGTGTGTGTGTGTGTGTGTATGTGTCAATTTCTATGTGGAACAATTACAATCCACTTCATATTACGCTACTATGTCGATCGAAAATGTCAAACGCTTTGCCGAAGAGCCAAATGTGTGTCACCGGGTAAAACAAAAGTGAGAGAGAGATAGAAATAGAGAGAGAGAGAGAGAGAGAGAGGGAGAGAGAGAGATGACGAGAGAGAGGGGGTGGGGAATAAATAGTCAGAATACGAGGTCATGCCGACACGTGAGCCTCGTTCTGAAAGAATTCAATTTTAGATTCTTTTTCGCATCTCCGCGAAAACCGGTCGGACTTTCAGGCTTCATTAAATAGCATTTTCGGATACGTTGTCCGACTTGGCATAGTACTACTTACAGTTATTCGATAATGGTTTCGGAGACCTGGGTTCAATCCGCGGTCGAGTTGATAGTCATTGTGTACTTACATGTACATTTTTATATATTTATAATGCTGTTGGAAACTTTTCGTGTTTACACTGGTTTAAATGTTATAATGTAAATGCATGGTTGAAAACATTGATTTGTTATTAATTGGGTCTTTGTTGTTTTAAATCTTTCTTCATGCATACGTTATATAATATAATGAAAGCCAGAGAATGTCGAATTAGTCGAAAGCGACAAACTTGGAAGGATTGCTAACTATGGGGTCACAAGTATGCTCCTGAAAAAAAAGCAGAAATTAAGACCTAGCGTCGTTTCCCCCAAAAATGTATTTTCGTCTCTTGTTTCTGTAAGATCTCAAAACGAGTAAATGCAAACAGTGGGTGCTCGTCCCAAACCAAATTAGTATTAGTATAATATCTATCTATCTATGTAAGTTAAATTTGAATGACTTAATATATGTATATCTCTTTCTGATTTCTGTAAATGATGTCCGAGTATCTTCCTGACATGAATAACAGCCTCTATCGAAAAAGAGACAAGAGTGTCCCGTGAGTTGACCAATGACAAAGACGAAACGATTCAGCTACAAGGGTACAAAATAAGATCACAGACGCTTCAGATATATACGTATATATATATATATATATATATATATATATATATATATATATATATATATATATATATATATATATATATATATATACATATATATATATATATACATATATATACGTATATATACACACATATATATACGTATATATATATATACACAATAATATACACACATATATATACATATATATATATATACACATATATATACGTATATATATACACATATATATACGTATATATATACACACACATATATATATATATATATATATAATATATATATATATCTGAAGCGTCTAATTATGTTAAAAAAGAAATAACAAATGTTTATTATTATTTGTCGCTGCGGCGGATCTGAGTTGAAAAATACTTGTAATCCGGGGTTTCGAATTGCACGACCGGTAGTGAGTAGTCATATCTCTATGCTGATGAGTTCCGATTTAAAAAGGACGAAACGTATACATACATAAGTAATAAACAATAACATATATTTATTATCATATATATATATATATATATATATATATATATATATATATATATATATATATATATATATATGAAAGAGAAGGAGAGAGAAAGAGAAAGGAGAGAGAGCAGGGATGCATAACTAACGACACATATATAAATACAAGTAAATAAATTATAGAGTAATATACAAAAGAATAGATTTCAAAGGCCATAAAAGTGTCAGACGAATACAACGCCATATCATACATATAAAATAAACGTAGACCTGAAATAATGTTTTTTTAATATTTAAAACATAAAAAATGAAACCTATCAAAAGCAATCAAGATGCCATTGGAAGAAAAAATGTATTCTAAAAGAGTTTACATTGTGTAACTCAAATAAAAGGAAGTAACTATGTGTTGAATAATCTCTCTACCTATCATTTTACTCTCTCTCTCTCTATCTGGTTATTACCTCTATATGTAATGTTTGAAATTGTCACTCGAATTGTATCTCATTGTACCACATTATATTATTCATAATATGTGCCGTTATTTATTTTTGAGACATTTTATAATTTCGTTGCTGTTTTTAATTGACTTGCACTTAATTTATCGTTTATTTGCCGGTATATGTTATCTAAGTTTATTTATTTTTTTCTCTATGCTATAACTAAAATTAGAAATATTTTTTCACATTAAGTACATGTTGTAGGTAACAACAAAAACTAATATATATTTTGTACTATTTCATATATATATACAGTAATATTATAATATACGCACACACAAACAAACAAACATATATATATATATATATATATATATATATATATATATATATATATATATATATATATATATCCATACGAGTCACGCATGAATGTGACAAGGAAGACACACGGGGGGAGGAAGAAGCCTCAATTGTGTAAATCATTATTTTTGGGACTTATTATGAGGATTTTGCATAAATATAATTATTTAAACTTGCCAAAACATAGATAGAAATTATTTATTGGAAATATTTTGAGATTTTTTTTTACTAAATCTGAGTTGTACACATTTCATATGAAAACTGATTCAATATAACTATTATATATAATATTGAATAATCAATATAAAGAGGAAACGTAATTGCTATCAAATGTGTGGCTCATTATTTCTGTAAATATTTAAGTAATTGCCGTCAATTGTATGCATACTTATCTTTACTGATGACAACTTTGAGAGTATACACGGAAACATACACTGAAATATTCGAATATCTATGTATCTTATATAGAGATCAAGTGTTAGCCCTAGGAAAGCGGCACCTTTATTTCTGAGAACTTCGACTAGTGTTAAATTAAACAGAAAAGAGAGTTTGAATAACCTGCTAGACACAATCCTCGAGTGCCTTTGATCTATCTGTACAACAGTTTGCCAAGACAAACTGACATGGAGATACTTTACCCTACAAGTAAACCCTAACTAAATATTCAAAATAACATAGTATTCAAACCCCAAATGAGATTCCCTTAACATAGCTATACACTGGCCCATGCGGTAAATGATGCACCTTTTCCAAGTAATGTTACCTAAAGTAAAAGCACTCAGCTGTATACTCCACCAGACTAGATAAATTATTGTTCTGGATTCTGGTAAGACCAAGAGACCACAAGGAAGATATACTATAACATTCTTAACTGGTCAATTGAGGAGAGGAAACTTAATGCTTCCAATTATTTACTAACTCAACGTTTGACAGGTAAAAGGGAACTTTAAAAGCCTATCCGAATATCTATATATCTCATATAGAGATCAAGAAAGGGCCCCTTTATTTCTGAGTACTTTGACTGAAGTAAAATGAAACAAAGAGAGTTTGAATTGCCTACTAAACACTATCTTCGAATGTCTTCAGTCTTTCTGATGAATTGTTTGTCATAAAGATACTTAACACTACAAGTAAAACCTGGCCAAATATTCAAAATAACATAGTATTTGAAGGCCAACATAGATTTCCTCGGTCGGCTACACTGGTCGATTACGGAGAGGAAAATAAATGTTCTTAACCTCTTTATAACATCAACGCTTGAGATGTTAATAAGAAATTTAATGGAACACTCGAATATCTATGTATCTCATACAGAGATCAAGTGTTAGCTCTAGTAAAAGGACCCTTGATTTCTGAGAACTTCGATAGAAGTAAAATGAAGCAAAACCGAATATATATATATATATATATATATATATATATATATATATATATATATATATATATATATATATATATATATATATATATTAGAAGAATACCGGTCCCAGGACTGCTAAAGTAATTGCCCGAACAGCACAGTATTGCACAACTTTTATGTCTCCTTCAAAATGTTAAAATCAAAAGATAATGAGAATAAAACTTATTGCTACGATCCTTATTCCAATTTAGATTACGATCTATTGCATTAATTTGACAATGTTTGAAAATGTCTAAAATTTCAGGTTTCAGAAGAAAATTAAAATCAAGGGAAATTGCTTAGTTGGTTTCATAGTGTTATGGATAAAATTCAATGCAAATATGAAATATAAAAAATTTTCTATTCTCATATTAAATGTCATATAAACCATTTAAAATATGCCAAAGAAAGTTACATTTGATGGAATATTTATTGATTAGTGTCTAATATATATTGTTAAAATTTCATAAAAATTGGAACTATCTGAATTTTCACGAAGGGCTTCCACCAACTCCGCCGTTTGCCCCATTGGCATAAAGCTAAATCAAACTAAATATATCCCATACTACGCACTCTTGCGCATAGCAGCTTTGTTCCAAAGTACCTAATAGTCGGTTAATTAGTTAAGGAATGTATATTCTATGTACCAATATATAAAAAATACACATACCTAACTTTATATAAATATAGATTTTGTATTTACTTCAATAGTGAGCAATACGATAGTAAAGCTTAGTAGTAGTATAAAGTACACTTAAAGCAAGTAAGCTACAGAGAAACTCTGATTCGACACCTGAATACATTTTCAGCAGTCAAGCGTCGTATCGACTCACCTATTAGCCATCTACATATATAAGGGAAACGTATGCGTTTATATATATTAGTTACCTGGATGCTCTATTTTTTTACGAAGAGTTATGCGTTTAAGCTAAGTGGACGCCAATTATCTCTCTTACTAAAGAGCACAACCCATGAGGGAATATGAGCAAATTGATTGAGATTATCCGCAGACATCTTTTTCCCCGCATAACAGGTCTTTCAAATATAATTCATTCCTAAAACTGGAAAATATATTTTAATTTATTATTTGTAAAACACATAGGAAAACAGTTTTAGTGAAACAAACGTTAACTTATTATACATTTATATATGTAATTTATTATTATTTTATGTATAAACAGATATAATATTATAAGGTGATATAGTATATTGTGTATATATTTCAGTATTTATGTCAACAGTACTAACTACGTGAGTGGAGCTTAGTAATAGCAGTAGTAGTAGTAGTAGTATGAAAACATACATATAGCAAGTAGGCTACACAGAGCTGTTCATGTTTTATCTACGCAAGAAAACATCAGGCAAAATGCGTGAATCTTTTGTTAGCGATTGCCTTCATAACTACTCCGATTCATTGTTATTGATTCCTCATGGGTTAATGTTTTCATCAGGATGACCTACTAATTCGGCTTACATGCGTGAATATGGGTAATTTGGGCTATATTTAGCTCAACTCCTCAGGTAGTTGAGCATTTTCACGATGATTTATTTCATTAGCTGATAAAATAAGCATTGAAAAACTTAACCTAGAAACATCACTTAAAATATTTAAACACTTAACAAACATGGGTAGATTATTAAATTCATTATAATAGTGGACAGACTAATACAGCGTATGCTTCTTTAATAAACATGAGCACTAATATACAAAATATAAACATAAACGCTAAGATGCAAAAGAATCCTTCGGATTGAAAAGTCTTAAAATCGCACCTACAATTAACGTCATGATTAGTCTCTGAAAATGGCTTTTTAAGTTAAAGTAGAGAGTTAAATTTCTAAAACTGACAATACTTACAAAAAACAATTACACAAAACCGTTAGCAACATAAGAAAAAAACCCAAGGAAACTTTCGTAAAAACATAGAAGACTAGAAACTTCTATGAAATAACTAAACAAGAGTATAACAAAATTGCGAAAAACTAAACACAAACATATGCACTTACATAGATATAATAAATACTGAGAGTAAATCAATTACCGATGAATTAAAAATTAGTGACAAATGAATTAAAACGAAAGGAATCTTATTATTAAAGGCGAGTTTACCAATCATCTAACACCTTCTTAATTAAACTTTACCTAGTCCGAAATAGAAAAGAAATAACAACAGAATCTTGTCTAGTAATAAAAAGCAAATAAAACAGATCTCGAATTAAATCCAAGCATCAAAAATGTTGAAGCAATCACTTGCTTCAATAATATCGAAAATAAAAATAAATGTACCTTCGTATGATTCGAAATCGTATATTTCTATCCATCTATATCTGAACAACTCTTAAACATATCCCTATACTTCGCCTACCGACATATCTAAAGATGGAATACACATTATTAAAAAATACAGAAAATAAATTTTAATCAATAATGATAAATGGGAAAAAACAAAATGTAAAACTCCTAATCTCTGCAGAGGCATCAGATATTTTATACACCCTCTTATATATATATATATATATATATATATATATATATATATATATATATATATATATAATATTTCAGATAAAATGAGGTTCCAACAAAGTAAAATGTTAAAACCTAAAACAATTATACACATAGAATAACAAATAAGGCCTAAGAGTCGGCGTATTAGCTACGATAAAAATAACTCAACTCTTAGACGTCACCTTAAACTTGAAAATACATACTAGCTATATTTAAAGAATAACGCCAACCGAATATACACGAAATCAACGTTCGATCAACGCCATCAATTATAACACAGTTTCTTAGTTCTATCGAACGTAGAATTAAAAATGACTTACGCAACGAGAATATATTTGATTCAAATAACATTTACAACACATCTCTGAAAGATAGTGGGTATAATATCTAGATTAAATATTAGCAACAAGATACAAAAACAAAATGCGTAGTAAAAGTAATGAATATAGCAGCAATACGAATAACATATAGAAGAAAAATAATATAATCAATATAAATAGTAATAACTCAAACTTTAATGATAATCATATAAATAGAAATAAGAAAGCTAATAATTACATAACAACTTTAACTGTATAACCGGTGCACTTTGTCCACGACAAAATAACCGTTTAATTAAACGCATCGTTTAACAAGCCATAATATTTGCCAGGAAAAATTATGATACGTAGGAGAAAACTCCTACAATTTTAAATCAGGTATAACAACCATAAAATCACATTCAATAATAAAAGCACCGATCCAAAACATTACTAGCGAACAATTAATGAAATGTCAAAGAAAGCGGACGCTAATCTAGTGGAAAATATACATTTAAATTTTAAAGATTTCAAAAGCTTACTAAATTGTAGAAGAGAAACACCTATTAATTGTAAACACAGAATTAACTTCAATTAAGTGTAACTTTCTCTTCCCTATTTCCCTCTTTCTCTCTTTCTCTCTATATGTATGTATAAATATATATATATATATATATGTATATATTTATATAACAATTAATGAATAAAATAAATAAAAGCTAAACTAGATAGATATTAAAAGAAGCAGCGAATAAAAAAATGACCCACTTAAAGACATGATGAGCACAAAAACAACACTCAAACAGAATTGTGTCTAATATAGATCAGCTAGGCCGTCTATGTTTTAGAGTAGTTGAGTAATTGGCCAATGAAAACATCAAATCGTGAGGGAGTAAAAAACGAATCTCATTGATTAGTTGAAAGATTAAAAACTACTTAGATATAAATCCAATCGCTAACAAAACCCCGCACATTAAGCTTGATGATTTCAGGCGGAAATGAAACATAGATGAGTCTGTATAGCTTACTTGCCATAGATTTATGTTCATGCTATATATATATATATATATATATATATATATATATATATATATATATATATATATATATATATATATATATATATTGATACATATTTTAATAAAATAAATTTTCTGTTAGTTTATTCCGGGCCCTTCTGTCTTCTATTAACTCGAGCATGTATCAATGAATGAATGCTACCTATATATATATATATATATATATATATATATATATATATATATATATATATATACCCACAAAGAACATTTTCTAAGAAAAAAGCAGCTACGCATGATGAAATATTTACCCCAACAGATATATTAAATCATACCATATGCTTCGTATTGCAGTAATACACTGACAGTGTTCCGAATGTCGTGCAATACGTATATAGTGCATATTTTTACAAACTACATCTAAACAGAGAAATAGATAATAAATACAGACACAGGAATAAAAAAATAACAAACTGTTGTCAAACTGAATGTATTGTATATAATGTTAAATATTGCCTGTACGTCAACCAATGCTCATTTGAAGATTTAGGCTCGTAAAGAGATTGCTGTCAAGTTAAGTAAAGAAGTTTGTAAAACAAGGATTCAAACAGTTCAACTTTTGAGGCTATCGTTCTTACGTAGTAATGATGGCTAGAGGAAATGACGTCATACGAGATAAGAAAAAGCGTGTAAAACTAGTCAGTCAGTAGCTATTGTAGTGCAACGAGAGCGAACAAAACTAAGATGACTTATGAGGCAATAGTCATTTAAAGCAATGAGCAAGACACTGTTTCTGCAAATACTTCCTCCTCCCGCAACCGGTTAGGACGTAGAGTTAAAACGAACAGTCTGAATAAAACCGACAGTAAAACTGTAAGCAATACCAACAGACTGAATAAAAAACCGGTCTTTTTCCAAATTAATTGTTTTCGTCTTGATTGCTTGGACCCGATTTCGATTCCAGAATGAGAAGTCATCAGTCCATGAGAAGACTGTTGTGATCGAGTGTTTAAAGACACCAGGTATGATTTTTTCTATGGAAATCGCTCCAGACAAGGCATTCATTTGATGTATGGAGCTAACAAGAACGAATATAATTATTGCAAAGACAAGAAATGCTTATTGGCAATAGTCTTGAAAAAACCAGGCTATAGGTAGAAGGAAAACATTCAGCAGGAAAGAGAGTTCCACAAGTCCACAGTTCTTAAAAAGAACTCGCTTGAATAACAAGTTGTATTACAATGAGGTATCAAAACAAGGAATTTATGGATACCACAAGACAAACGAGTCAAACAAGCTAAAACACAGGAAGCAAGGAATTAATCACACAATTCTGAAGAACACATGCCATAATAGTATTTATAGAAAAGACTGATGAAGATGAAAGAGTGGAGCCAATCAAATTACAGATATGTTTCTGCACCTCATCAAAAACCCTAAAATGAAACAGAGATTCACTAACCAAATATGACACCATGACTTTATATTTGTAGAAGTAGATAAATAGCCGCAGGTGTGAGAAAGTATTTGGTGCGATAGTCAAAACCGACTTTACAATAAGCAGAAAGGACAATGGATATGCTATATGAAGTCCAGAAAATATTAGATGAGAAAGAAAGACCAAAAAGCTTGAGAGTGGATTTCTCATTAAAAGCAGAGCAATCCAGAGAATATCAGGAAAAAAGGAACACGCTTAGGGTTTAAACGTTTTATACCGAACTGTACTGATTGTAACATTCAGAATGTCGGACTTTCCTAGCCGTTAAGTAATCATACTTTTGAATTTTGCGTACGCTTAGAACGTAATCCCAATCGCATACAACATTTCAATATATTAGATGCTCATTTTAACATCGTATATTACTAACCGTTAACAAAACTAAACAGTAAATGCATAGTTGTAAATACACAAAGACTAACACCGCCTAGTGATGATTTGACGAATATTGGAAACATCGAATACATTCAATTTTGGGACGAGTCATACTTACAAGATATAACCAGTTTAAACAATTACTGGACGAAAAAAAAAAGTAAGACAGATTTTACTATTTGTGTTCTTCGTATTTCAATACGGGATTTTACCTCGTGCAACAAATGAAATTGGAATACCATGTGCTTATGAAACTGAAAGGTTTGAAAAATCAAAACTCCATACTACAAAAACCTTTTTTCGTGTCTGATATAGTCAAACGTATTTTGCGAACAGACTTGTCACTGTAAAATCGTATAGTCGGAAAAAAAAATCTGATAAGTAAAACCAAGTTACTTTCTTGAATAACTAGTCAATGTTTTATATACCTATTACTTGCTATTTTGAATTTTAAGTCTACACTGAAGGCAAACGGACTTATTGGGAAAAAAAGTTTCAGATGCGAACAAATATACAAATTTGTTAAATTAATTACCCAATAAGCCGGATTAATAAAATCGTTTTTTTTTCTCAAAGAACTTTGAAAGAAGAAAAAAAAAGATTAGCAAGTGCCGGTCGAATTCGAGACCCGAATGCCGCAGTGATGAGAAGGGGTTGAGTTTGTTATCAAACAGTAAGCATTTGAAAAAAAAAATAGTGAAGGACTATTTGTGACTAATTCTTTTTCAAGAAAGTATTTCTTTAATCATGGAAGATTTCTCGAAACAGATATTGGAGATGATTACATTTCAATCAGAACAACAGAAGGCAAACGATGAAAAACATCTTGCTCAACAGAAGGCAAACAATTAAAAACTTCAGTCTCTACGGAAGGAATTTCAGTCGCAGCAAATAAGTTTGTTGAAGTATTTTGAGGAAAAGAATTTAGCACAAAAGCGAGAAGATATAAAATCTTTAGACAAAAAATTGATCGGGATAAAACATTTACAATTAGAGCAACAGACTCAATCAGAGAGAAAATTTGAATAGCTTGCACAAGCAATGATAAATACGACGAATGACGACAGCGACGCGTTCAACCAACATGCAATATGGTCAGCTATAGAAATCTCCAACTATGTGCCTGAAGAGGACCTAAACTTCGAATCATGGTACCGTCGATATCAGGATTTTTTCGACATTGATTGTAGCACATGGTCGGACAAGAAAAAGGTTCGTTTAGTTCTTCGTAGACTAGGTACGACAGATCATACAACATTTGTCGATTATATTCTGCTGAAGAAAACGGGCGAACTATCTTTCAATGAAACCATTAAAATGTTAATGGAACGATATTGCGCCAAAACAAGTTTATTCCACAAAAGGTGGAAATGTATGAACCTAACGCGAAAAGAAAGCCAGGATTACTCAACGTTTGCTTCGATCGTCAATAAACATTGTGACGACTTTAAGTTATCATCCTTGACAGCGGACAATTTCAAAGTATTAATATTTGTTCAAGGGCTCGTCTCGCAAAACGTGCAGAGTTAAGAAGACGTGCAATAAGCAAACTTGAAACCGAGCCAAATTTAACATTGCAACAACTGGCCGAAAGCTGTCAACGACATATTTCCGAGAAAAAGAAAGCTAAAGAAATAAAGGAAGCAGCAAATTCTAATATTAAAAATGTTCGTCGTTTTTCAAAAAAATCATACTCTTCGAAGGAAAAATTCAGGAAGGATTTGCCTCAAAGGTCGCATGAAAAATTGCCAAACCACCCTTGTTGGGGTTGCGGGGACCTACATTGGTACCAGAAGTGTCCTTTAAAACGAAAAAATTGTGACAAATGCCATAAAATGGGACACAAAACCTCACATTGCAGAAGTAACACTAGAAAAAAGTTACATAAAAACAACCAGAATTAATGGTGGCAACCATAACATACGAAAGTATGTTACGGTAAAAATGAACAATCACGATGTTAAACTACAGCTTGATTCAGGGTCAGACCTATCAATTATTAATATTAATACTTGGAAAAAGATCGGCAGACCGACTATGCTATTTCAAAAGTGACACTAAAAAATAAGACATTAAAATTACGCATGTTCGTAATGAAAGATACCGGACATTTGTTCGGTTCAGATTGGATTCAGCACTTCCAGCTCTGGGATTCGCCGATAAGCGCCTATTGTCAACGAATAGAGAACTTTTCGGCTGAAGCAGAAAAATTGAAGACGAATTTGAAAGAGTCATTCCCCAAGGTGTTTTCTAATGAATTAGGACGCTGTACTAAAATGAAGGCGAGTTTTGAACTAATTGAAAATAAGAATCCCGTTTTTAAGAGAAAACGAAGTGTACCATTAGCCTCTCTTGAAAAAATTAATGCAAAAATAGACCGGTTGGTGAAGAAAGGTATTTTGACACCAGTTGACTACTCGGAATGGGCGGCCCCAACCGTCTACGTGAAGAAAAAATCTGGAGAGATCAGAGTGTGTGCCAATTTCTCAACCGGTTTGAACGATGCGCTGAAAGATTATCACTATCCTCTGCCGACACCAGAAGAGGTTTTCACAAAATTAAACGGTGGAAAACTGTTCTCAAAAATTGACTTGAGTGAAGCCTATCTGCAAATACCTGTAGAGGAAGATAGCTCTAAGCTTCTCTGTATTTCGACACACAGGAGACTACTAAAGTTCAATCGTCTCCCTTTTGGAATTAAAGTGGCCCCGTCGATTTTTCAGCAGGTAATAGACACGATGTTGAGGGGGCTCGATTTTTCGATCGGCTACCTTGAAGATATCTTAATGAAAAGTACGAACGTCGGGGAGCACCGTGAGCACGTAAACAATGTATTCGAAAGGATAAGCGATTTTGGTTTTACACTCAAGGAGTCAAAGTGTGAATTCTTTCTAGAAGAGATCACATATTTGGGACATGTCATTGATAAGAATGGAAGACGTCCCGACCCAGAAAGATCTATAGCCATCAAGAATATGCCCGAACCGAACAATGTTACCCAACTACAAAGATTCCTGGGTCTCGCAAACTATTACGAAAAATTCATTCCCAGTATGCACAAATTGCGAGCCCCCTTAAATTTGTTACTTAAGAAAGATAGTAAATGGGAATGGTCCGCCGACTGTCAATCTGCAATCGACAACCTAAAAACGAAGTTAACTTCAGAATTATTTTTTACTCATTTTAATCCAGAGCTAAAAACTATGGTTGCAAGTTACGCTAGCTCCTACGACATTAGGGCGTGCATTTTGCATAAAATGCCGGATGGCTCGATGACACCCATCACGCACGCTTCAAGAACTTTACTTCCTGCAGAGAAAAATTGCTCTCAGATTGAAAAAGAAGCGTTGGGTATTGTGTTCGCAATGACCAAATTTCACAGGTATCTACACGGCCGTCATTTTATCCTACAAACAGACCATAAGCCACTTATAACCATCTTTTGATAAAAAAGGCTTGTCAACCTACACAGCAAACCGCCTACAGAGATGGGGTATAATTCTATTAAATTATGACTTTGAGATGGAATTTTTACCGTCAAAAAGACAAGAACACGCAGATGGTTTATCGCAACTAATCCAAAAATACACGGAACCGCTCGAGGATACAGTTATAGCATCCCTTCGGTCTGAATATGACTATAGTAAAGTACTGTGTACCACAATAAAAGAGCTGCCAGTCACACTTGGCGATATACAAAAAGAGGCAAGAGAAGATAATTTTATTATCGAAATTAAAAATAAATTACAAACAGACGATGAGCAAACGGCAGAAACTTTTTTAGTCTGTACGACACATTATTATACCGTGAGCGAGTAGTAATCCGAGCTATGCTAATAAAAAATCCTGAAGGATTTCCATGAGGGGCATCCTGGAACGACACGCATGGAGAGCCTAATGAGATCTTATGTGTATTTGAAAAACATGGACAGGGACATAGGGACGAAAGTGAAGGCCTGTGCCGGCTGCGCGTCGGCAGCGAATGCACCACCTATTCAGTACTGTCCATGGCCAAAGGCAGAGTAACCATGGTCCCGGATTCACATAGATTTTGCTGGGCCATTGGAAGGCTTCTACTATTTAATTATAGTCGACAGCTACTCAAAATGTCCAGAAGTTGTTAGATGTAAAAACCCAACAACGGATGTCACGATATGCGCGTTGCATTAACTGTTTGCCCGATTAGGAGTGGTGGACATTGTTGTATCGGACAACGGTACACAATTTACTTTACGAGAGTTCAAAGAATTTTCTGAAGACTTTCAAATTAAACATATCATCACTCCGACTTACCATCCGAGGTCAAACGGACAGGCAGAAAAATTTGTTGATACCTTGAAGAGAGCGTTGAAAAAATCGACGGGCACGCCGAGAGAAAAGGCACTCCAGCAGTTCCTTCAAGTGTATAGAATTACACTCAAGAGAACACACCAGCCCAGGTACCACCGGCGGAAGTAATGTTTGGGAGAAAAATAAAGTCGGTATTCAACAAACTTTTACGAAAACAGGTGAAACCGACCAACATTACGGCACCTAAGAAGAGTTACGAGGATGGAGAGAAGGTGTTCTTCCAGGAACACCATGGAAACAAAACCGTGTGGGAAGTGGGAAAGGTACAAAAACGATTGAGGCGGATGGTGTACATTGTAGAGGGTCCTAGAGGCACCTGTAAAAAACACATTAACCAAATGCGTCGTCGTATGTCGGACGACCCAGGGGAAGGCCAGTCGAATCAGAGTGAGACCATCATGGAAAATCTATACGACGCATTTGAGCTGCCAACACCAAAAACACCTCCGGAACAGAGACGTTCATCAAGAAAACGTAAATTAACCGGAAGTTTTGAGGTGAATCCTAGAAAAAAGATATACCTTGAGATTCCGAGGGGATTGACTTTCGGAAGGGGGTATTGTGGGTAACCTACCTACCCTTTAATAATAACTAAATGGTAGCAACCGGCTACCATGAATACCGGTTTTGCCGGGAAAATATTGGGAGGAACATTTAGGCACTAGCACTGCCAACAGTGACTTGTGTATAATTTCTCTGTTCAATACAATTCGTTATTATTATCTCTAAACCTGTTGTTCTTTTATTGTATTGTTGGTACCCCTAAACGGGTCCACAACACTTATATACATCAATTTCACCGAAATTTTAAAACAGTCTTATAAACAAACATACTCCGTTTTATTTTATTATGTTTGCCTTCATGAATATATATATATATATATATATATATATATATATATAAATTCTTTGTAGAATGGTAGGAAAAATCCCAGCAGAGTGCTCGATTAATTAAGAATCAAAGTTAAAAATTAAGAGCATAATATTTATTTATTCTGGTACAGAAAAATTAGTACAACATTCGTACCGTCGGTTTCAAGCACGGAAGGTCTTACCCATCCGGCTCTCTTCAGCTTCTGTTGTCATCTGTTTTGGAAATGTGAGGTCACATGACACTCTTGTTGGGACGCGTTATTTGCTCAGTGTGTTGTGTGTGTTTGTTTAAATTTGAATTTAGTGTCATAAGACCGTTGAGATTTAAAACACGGGAGAAGAAAGAGAATTCAAGATTAAAGGGAATAAAAAGGGAATAAAAAAGGGGGGTAAAAAATAAAAAAATATATATGAAAAAATATATATATATATATATATAAATAAATATAAAAAAACCTATATATATATAAAAACATTTTAATACTAAGAATAAAGGAATAAAAAAAGAAAAAAAAGAAAAAGAGAAAAAGAGTATAAAAAGGTATAAAAAGAAGAAAAAAGGGGGTTAAAAAATATATATAGAGAGAGAGAATAAAATGTAGAGAATAAAAAAGAGCGAGAGAGAAAGAAAGAATAAAAATAGAAAGAATAAAAATATATAAATAAAATATATAAATAAAAATAAAAATAAAAATAAAAATAAATTAAAAATAAATTTAAAGATTAAAAATAATAATAATAATAAAAAATAAAATTAAAAATTAAAAATTAAAAATTAAAAATTAAAGATTAAAAACAAAAATAATAAAAATAAAGAAAGGGTTTCTCTGAAATTCCCGTGAGCCAAATTATGAATTTGTATCATTAGCCGTTATATTTTTGAAGGTATGCGTTCTAAAAACCGTTGATGTGTAAGAATCTTTTCTCCAGATTGGAGTGATTTTTAATGAAGAAATTCGGATCTAAGGGAGGTAACTAAGATGGAAATATGAAATATTTGAGTTTGTTAAAATGGGTTTGTAGATTAATCTGGTGGTTGATAAAAGATAAAAAATTAAATATTTTTGCATTTTGGTGAAAGTCGAAGATTTTGCTCTTGGAATTTATGTGGATATAGTTTGTTTAAATGGATTTGTAGAGTAATCTAGTGATTGATAATTAAATTAAATATTTTTGTATTTTTGTGAAGGTCGGAGTTTTTGCTCTTGAAGTTTAAGTGGATATAGGTTGATGAGGTGTTTGTTCGTTTTTATTGTGTTTATATTAGTAGAGGGGGGTAGTTAGACATTATGTGAATCGGTCAGACCAGTTTATAAGCAATGCTTGTCTCTTGTGTACACGTCCCTTGAATATTTCATCGCGGACATTTAAACAGGCTGTATTCGGATCGATGATGGCTTTTGAAATGTGGTATTTTTCAGCGTCACATAGAGGACATCTGTTTATGGCTGGAGAGAAGGATGGTTTTCTCTCAATTATTTTCCATTTGATGGTGAAGGGTGTGTTTTCTTCTTTAAGCTGCCATATTCGGGTCGCGAGTGCCGTATTAGCCTTGTTTTTGTATCTGAAGGAGTTTCTGTGTGCATATAGCCTTTGTTTGAAATTTCCCTTCGTCATTCCAATATATTTTTCTGCATTACTGGTATTCTGGTCTGTGACGGTTGCTTCATAAATGATTGAATTGATTTTGCAATTTCCCTCCAGGGGGCAGTTGTTTTTGTCTTGGCATGAGCAGCCTGCGTTTGTAATAACTACCCCCCCCTCTACTAATATAAACACAATAAAAACGAACAAACACCTCATCAACCTATATCCACTTAAACTTCAAGAGCAAAAACTCCGACCTTCACAAAAATACAAAAATATTTAATTTAATTATCAATCACTAGATTACTCTACAAATCCATTTAAACAAACTATATCCACATAAATTCCAAGAGCAAAAACTTCGACTTTCACCAAAATGCAAAAATATTTAATTTTTTATCTTTTATCAACCACCAGATTAATCTACAAACCCATTTTAACAAACTCAAATATTTCATATTTCCATCTTAGTTACCTCCCTTAGCTCCGAATTTCTTCATTAAAAATCACTCCAATCTGGAGAAATGATTCTTACACATCAACGGTTTTTAGAACGCATACCTTCAAAAATATAACGGCTAATGATACAAATTCATAATTTGGCTCACGGGAATTTCAGAGAAACCCTTTCTTTATTTTTATTATTTTTGTTTTTAATCTTTAATTTTTAATTTTTAATTTTTAATTTTTAATTTTATTTTTTATTATTATTATTATTTTTAATCTTTAAATTTATTTTTAATTTATTTTTATTTTTATTTATATATTTTATTTATATATTTTTATTCTTTCTATTTTTATTCTTTCTTTCTCTCTCGCTCTTTTTTATTCTCTACATTTTATTCTCTCTCTATATATATATTTTTTAACCCCCTTTTTTCTTCTTTTTATACCTTTTTATACTCTTTTTCTCTTTTTCTCTTTTTCTTTTTTTTCTTTTTTTATTCCTTTATTCTTAGTATTAAAATGTTTTTATATATATATAGGTTTTTTTATATTTATTTATATATATATATATATATATTTTTTCATATATATTTTTTTATTTTTTACCCCCCTTTTTTATTCCCTTTTTATTCCCTTTAATCTTGAATTCTCTTTCTTCTCCCGTGTTTTAAATCTCAACGGTCTTATGACACTAAATTCAAATTTAAACAAACACACACAACACACTGAGCAAATAACGCGTCCCAACAAGAGTGTCATGTGACCTCACATTTCCAAAACAGATGACAACAGAAGCTGAAGAGAGCCGGATGGGTAAGACCTTCCGTGCTTGAAACCGACGGTACGAATGTTGTACTAATTTTTCTGTACCAGAATAAATAAATATTATGCTCTTAATTTTTAACTTTGATTCTTAATTAATCGAGCACTCTGCTGGGATTTTTCCTACCATTCTACAAAGAATTTACTCAGCCCCTACCAGGAATTACAGTTAAACCCTGTTAGCCTCGTAGTCGAGCACTCTCGGGAAAACTACCAACACCACGGAAAAAACTAATTAACAGGGATTACCACCTATACCCTGGGAAATGGAACTATACACTCTCGGATATTCTACCAAAAATATCCCAACCCCCAAAAAACAAACATATACCAGGTTACTCCTGACAAAAATAGTGGACGTCATAGGAAGAATGAGGTGGAAAGTGTTGAATACAGAACAGAGGCAAACGGAAAAAAACTACTACGGCTTAAAATCTGGTAAATACCCGCCAAAAGTAGAGGCCTTAGACAATTTCGAAAAAGACCTACTCAACATTACTCACAACCTAGTTTTTACAAACAAGCAAAATCCATTTCAGAAGACACTTACCGCCGACATAAAAAAACTTAAAAGAGAAAATAATGCACTTGTATTCTCCGACAAAACTAAAAATATTTATAAAATGACTAAAAAGGAAAAAACAGACCTAACAATTAGCTCCATTACCGATAAATATCAATTAGCCAAGGCAGATACATATAAATCTATTAATAATGATACTACTGAAATAGCTACTAGACTAGGCGTCGAATATAGAATTAATTATTTAGATAAGAGGAAGGCCTTTGTTACTTTAAAAGACCACAAAGAAAACTTCACAAATAAACCCTCATGCAGACTTATCAACCCAGCTAAAAGCGAACTAGGACTAGCAAGCAAATCCATTGTTAAAAATATAGTTAATAAAATTAAGGAAAAAATAAACCTAAGTCTGTGGGGCAATACTAACTCAGTCCTAAACTGGTTCCATAACATACAAGATAAACACAGATGCAAATTCACACAATTAGATATAGTAGACTTCTACCCATCCATTACAAAAGACACCCTAGATAAGGCCTTAACATTTGCACTTTCACACACAAACATCAGTCAACTAGAAAGAGACACAATACTGCAAGCAAGACAAACCCTTCTCTTCTTCGAGGGAAGGGCTTGGGTTAAAAAATCAAACCCAGAGGACCCATTTGATGTTGCAATGGGGGCCTACGACAGTGCAGACATCTGTGACTTAGTCGGCTTGCTTATATTAAATACACTCCAAAATAAATTTCCAGACCATTTCTTTGGTCTCTATAGAGATGACGGACTTTGTCTGTCACGCAACCACAACGGAAACACATTAGATAGATTTAGAAAAGAATTAACAAACACCTTCCATAATCTCGGCTTCAAAATTACCATTAAAACAAATTTAGACCAAGTAAACTTCCTAGATACCACACTGAACCTTAAAAACAATACACACAAACCTTTCCACAAACCCAATGAAACACTCCAATACATACACAAGGGATCCTGCCACCCCCCACCATCTTTTAAAATTTAATCAATAATATTAGCCAAAGAATCTCAAACCTCTCATCCAGTCCCGAAATTTTCAACCAAGCAGCACCATATTACAACAAAGCGCTCCGCGACAGCGGGTTCAGAGAAGAAATCTCATACACCCCCAACCAAGACCAACCACGGGGGACCCGCAATAGAAGGAGATCGGTGATCTGGTTTTCCCCACCCTATTCGACCAATACCAAAACAAAGGTAGGCCAACTTTTCCTCAAGTTGCTCGACAAACACTTCCCACCCACAAATGAATAACACAAACTTTTTAACAGGAATTCTGTTAAGGTCAGCTATTCCACTGCCCCTTCAATAAGAAAAATTATCTCTGCAGAACCCAAAACAATTACAAACGCAGGCTGCTCATGCCAAGACAAAAACAACTGCCCCCTGGAGGGAAATTGCAAAATCAATTCAATCATTTATGAAGCAACCGTCACAGACCAGAATACCAGTAATGCAGAAAAATATATTGGAATGACGAAGGGAAATTTCAAACAAAGGCTATATGCACACAGAAACTCCTTCAGATACAAAAACAAGGCTAATACGGCACTCGCGACCCGAATATGGCAGCTTAAAGAAGAAAACACACCCTTCACCATCAAATGGAAAATAATTGAGAGAAAACCATCCTTCTCTCCAGCCATAAACAGATGTCCTCTATGTGACGCTGAAAAATACCACATTTCAAAAGCCATCATCGATCCGAATACAGCCTGTTTAAATGTCCGCGATGAAATATTCAAGGGATGTGTACACAAGAGACAAGCATTGCTTATAAACTGGTCTGACCGATTCACATAATGTCTAACTACCCCCCTCTACTAATATAAACACAATAAAAACGAACAAACACCTCATCAACCTATATCCACTTAAACTTCAAGAGCAAAAACTCCGACCTTCACAAAAATACAAAAATATTTAATTTAATTATCAATCACTAGATTACTCTACAAATCCATTTAAACAAACTATATCCACATAAATTCCAAGAGCAAAAACTTCGACTTTCACCAAAATGCAAAAATATTTAATTTTTTATCTTTTATCAACCACCAGATTAATCTACAAACCCATTTTAACAAACTCAAATATTTCATATTTCCATCTTAGTTACCTCCCTTAGCTCCGAATTTCTTCATTAAAAATCACTCCAATCTGGAGAAATGATTCTTACACATCAACGGTTTTTAGAACGCATACCTTCAAAAATATAACGGCTAATGATACAAATTCATAATTTGGCTCACGGGAATTTCAGAGAAACCCTTTCTTTATTTTTATTATTTTTGTTTTTAATCTTTAATTTTTAATTTTTAATTTTTAATTTTTAATTTTATTTTTTATTATTATTATTATTTTTAATCTTTAAATTTATTTTTAATTTATTTTTATTTTTATTTATATATTTTATTTATATATTTTTATTCTTTCTATTTTTATTCTTTCTTTCTCTCTCGCTCTTTTTTATTCTCTACATTTTATTCTCTCTATATATATATATTTTTTAACCCCCTTTTTTCTTCTTTTTATACCTTTTTATACTCTTTTTCTCTTTTTCTCTTTTTCTTTTTTTTCTTTTTTTATTCCTTTATTCTTAGTATTAAAATGTTTTTATATATATATAGTTTTTTTTATATTTATTTATATATATATATATATATTTTTTCATATATATTTTTTTATTTTTTACCCCCCTTTTTTATTCCCTTTTTATTCCCTTTAATATTGAATTCTCTTTCTTCTCCCGTGTTTTAAATCTCAACGGTCTTATGACACTAAATTCAAATTTAAACAAACACACACAACACACTGAGCAAATAACGCGTCCCAACAAGAGTGTCATGTGACCTCACATTTCCAAAACAGATGACAACAGAAGCTGAAGAGAGCCGGATGGGTAAGACCTTCCGTGCTTGAAACCGACGGTACGAATGTTGTACTAATTTTTCTGTACCAGAATAAATAAATATATATATATATATATATATATTGTTGGCCTTCGACGGTCGTGTCCGACCATGAATGACACTTGCAGAGCTAGATTCAATAGTAACAAACTCTAATCAGTGATGCCAATGCCCAAGGGGCATACTGATTTAACCTAGGCATTTCCTGCTGTGGCTGAGAAGGCCTATGCGGACTTTGCACTGTTTGGCACAGTCGTCACAGATAAAGTAGGCATGTGGATCAGGAAGCTAACTTGCGTTTACCCTTTCTTTCCACATTGCACTCTTTTCAGTGGCGTTCGCTAGGGGACAATGGATCAGCGTTCTCGTCGCGCCCTCGTCAGTATCCAGGCTTGCGTGGGAAAACAAATGATCCGACCAGCAGACTAAATTCTAAGAGACGATGCCAGAGAGCCAAGTCGAAAAATCCTAGTCACAGTCCAAATGCCAAAAGCAGACATCCTCAATGGCACCTAGCGATAGGGCCTGGCCCTTCGCATACTATAACTAAATGCTGAAGGCATTTCTGCTGCCAAGCGAAGCCTCATTGAAGTCCTCGCCTCCCAACATTATATTGATGTCATCTGCCTCCAATATACCTACATTGGCACAGAGGTTGCAGGGCGCTACACCATCAATGGCTTTTACCTCTTGTGGTACATACCCCATGCCAAACATGGACTTGCCACTTATGTGCGGTTAGACATAGCTGAAGCAAACCACCTGACAACAACACAATACTCAAATGCCATAACCATTGACGGCTTCCATATTACCAATGTGTACAAGCCTCCGAGTGCCAACTGGGACATGCAGGTTCTACCCACCCTCCCCCACCCTGCAATATATGTGGGGGACTTTAATAGTCACCACCCTGACTGGGGATACCCAGCAGCGGACACTGACGGTGAGGCACTGTCAGGCTGGGCATCTAGAAATGACCTTGCTCTGATACACGACCCTAAACAAAGAGGAACATTCCACTCAGCTAGGTGGAAGAAGGGCTATTCTCCTGACCTATGCTGGGTCAGCTCTTTGAATGGCACCCCCTATCCCACACACACCCTGATCCTTGACGACTTCCCACACAGTCAACATCGGCTCTCACTTATACACATTAGCCTACAACTTCCAGTGATAACCAGCCCTAGGAAGATGCGCTGGAACTTCCGCAAAGCAAACTGGAAGAAATACAGTGAAATTCTAGACCGGAGTACTGTTATCATGTCACTCCGCACCATCACTGTAGATGAAGCATACAATCGCTTCTGCCCACACAGCTATCCCACGAGGCTACTGGCCCCTCTACGTCCCATGCCTGGACGAGGAAAGCACTGCCCTCCTACAAGCATACGAAACATCTGGGGACCCTGAGATGGAAGACCACCTCATTGAATCGCTAACAACAGCTCGGCGGGAAAAGTGGGAGGAGACAGTAGCAGACCTGAACTTCACCCACTCTAGCAGGAAATGTTGGAGCCTCATCCGCCGCTTGGGAGCTGCACAGAAATCTCTTACCCAGAGCCGACCATCCGTCTCACCTAACCAAGTCGCATCTCACCTAGTGTCTATTGCAAAAGCAACTCAAGGCAACACACACCAGAAGGGCAATTACAGCTAAGCTCAAATTACACCGGAAAGCGCGCACTGAGGAAAGGAACCCGGAACCTATTGAGAATGCAGAACTGGAGAAAGTCCTGCAGGGCCTAAAATGTGGGAAGGCAGCAGGATATGACGACATATCACCTGAGCTCATGAAACATCTCGGCCCGAAGCCCTGACCTGGCTGACTCAATTCTACACCAAGATCCTACAGACTAACCTGATCCCAAAGAAATGGCGAACAGCAAAAGTCATTGCTATATTAAAACCTGGCAAAGACCCCAAAGAACCAGCAAGCTACCGCCCAATCTCTCTACTCTGTGTTCCCTACAAAATACTGGAACGCCTTATACTCCAACGTATATCCCCAGGAGTAGAGGACATTCAGTGCGTGGATCAGGCAGGTTTCCGGAAGGACCGCAGCACAGGAGAGCAAGTATTGGCCCTAACCATCTTCATCGAAAATTGTTTCGAGAACAGACTGAAGACAGGGACTGTGTTCCTCGACCTCACATCCGCCTATGATACGGTCTGGCACAAAGGCCTCATACTGAAACTCACAAAGAGCTTCCCGCCTGGGTAACAACTGCCATCCAAACCCTGCTGACCAACCGGAGGTTCAGAGTTCACCTTGGACATAACACCAGCGCATGGAGAGCACAGAAAAATGGGCTCCCACAAGGCTCAGTTCTAGCTCCAACACTATTCAATGTATACACAAATGACCTACCCAGCACCAAATCCCGCAAATTCATCTACGCGGATGACATCTGTCTGGCATGCCAAGCATCGGACTTTGAACAACTGGAACGGGTTCTCACTGAATACCTCATTAAACTGGACCAGTACTGCAAAACCTGGCGTTTAAAACCAAGCCCAGCAAAAACTGTCGCCAGTATATTCCATCTCCACAATGCAAAAGCTGCCAGAGAACTAAACATCCCCCTGATCGGTCTCCAACTTAAGCATGCCCCTAATCCAACTTACCTTGGAGTGCCCCTTGACAGGACCCTATCCTTCAAGGAACATATCAAAGGGGCGGCGGTTAAGGTGAAGTCTAGGAACAACCTGCTCAGCAAGCTGTCTGGTGCAAAATGGGGTGCATCATTTTCCACGCTACGCACCTCTGCATTGGCCCTTGCCTACTCTGCAGCAGAATATTGTGCCCCTGTTTGGTCCAGGTCATCACACACACACCTTGTAGACACCCAGCTCAACTCAACAATGAGAATCATAACCGGGACAATCCGCTCAACACCACTACCCTGGCTCCCCGTCCTATCAAACATTGAACCTCCACACATCCGGCGAACAGCATCCACTCAAAGGATGCTTCAAAAGGTTGAAGACTCCCCTCATCTACCAATCCACCAAGATATCCTCAACCCACCCACTGCTCGACTTCCATTCAGACGCCCCATCTGGAAGAACATCCCACCAGCTGACTTCACCATCCAATCAGCCTGGAAAAAGGAATGGGCGTCCAAGGAGGTCCCTATAAACACCTGATGTCAGACCCTAACCAACAAGTGCCTGGCACCGACCTCCCAAGGAGAGAGTGGTCAACTATCAATAGATTCAGGACTGGACATGGCCTGTGCTTGGCCAGCCTTCACAGATGGGGCAGCAGCCCATCCACACTGTGTGCTTGTGGAGAGGAGCAGACAATGGAGCACATCATTGAAGTCTGCCCTCTCCAACGACTGAGAGGAGGATTAGCCACCCTCCACACAGCAGACCAGGAGGCTACTGCGTGGCTGAAGGACTTTGCATTCGCTAAATAAAGTGGCGTTCGCTGATGTCAAGCTGCCGTTTGAGAGTTTTTTCCATTCATCTATGTACGAAGCAAGACTTTCCCAAGATGACGGATCGATGTCAAGCGCCTTCATGTCTCTCTTGCAGACAATCTTGTATCTACTTCTTTAACTCTCCAGAAAGGACATGTTTATGAATTTTGCAGTCATCCATCCTGTGAACGTGACCAAGTAATCTCAGTCGACATTGCCTGAGAAGTGTGTACATGGATTTCACACCAGCTATTTCAAGCACCTTAACATTTGTCTTTCAGTGTTCCTATCTGATATCAAAGATAACACGCAGACTTCTCAAATGGAATATCTGCAACTTTTCGTCTTGTTTACCTACCATGTCTCACTGCCATACAGCAGGATGCTTATAATGCAAGCACTATAGTTTTTTGTGTTGACTTTAAGTAAGGAGATTTCTCAAACTCGACCATTTTGCTTAGACAAGGTGTCTGCTGCTTTACCAATCCTTTTGTTGATTTCTGTATCTAATGAGAGAAATTATGAGATGTTTAAGCCAAGATATTGGAAATCGTCAACAACACCTGGCTCATAGTTGTCGATTCTGATAGTGGACTTGCGACTTGAGCCCTGGGACAGTATTTTGATCTTTGGGAGGCTAATGATCAGACTAAAGTCTTTATAGCAACAGACGGTGCATAAGAAATTGAAGCTCTTGCTCAGTGTGAGTCGCAATGTCTGCATCATCAGCATAAATCATGCTTCTTATCATCACTTGTCTTACCTTAGTTTTTGCTCTGAGTCTGGGAAGGTTAAAGAGGCACCTATAAGATTTCGTCCTAAGAAGAATGCTTTCATTTGCATCATCAAAAGCATGTTTAAGAAGCATTGAGAAAAATATCCCAAAGATGGGTAGGGACAAATATACAGCTTTGTTTCACTCCATTGCAAATGCCAAATTGTTCGGATAGGTTCCTACCATATTGTACTGTCCCTTTCATTGTCTGATGGAATTATCTCACGAGACTTAAGAAAGTTCCGAGTACAGCCCTTCGCGACTGACGGTGTCAAATGCTTTTATGAGACCACAAAATCAATCTGCAACGGCATATTTTGTCCCCTGTATTTCTCTTGAAGTTGTCTTAATGAAAAGATCATGTTTACTGTTGGTCTCTCTGCCCTGAAACCACATTAACGCTCAGGATAGACACGTTCAGCAAGCGCCTGTAACCTTACAAGTAGTACCCTTACATAAACCTTGCCAACAATACACATGCGAAG
Source organism: Sepiola atlantica (assembly GCA_963556195.1). Taxonomy (NCBI): domain Eukaryota; kingdom Metazoa; phylum Mollusca; class Cephalopoda; order Sepiida; family Sepiolidae; genus Sepiola; species Sepiola atlantica. The sequence continues at coordinate 108,869,871 of OY744521.1, forward strand.
TATGCCCATCTAATTGTTGCAGTCACTCCGATCACTTTTGTTCTTATAGAGATTAAACATATTTGTGTCTCTTATGTCCTCTGGTACTTCACCTTCTGCCCAGCATCGACAAATACTTTCCTACACTGTTTTACGAGATCAGGAGGAATCTCGCAATTACCTGTATCTTGTCCAGGTAAAATCTGGTCTATAGCTTTGTTTAGCTCAGAGATGGTTGGCATTTTATCGAGGCGATGCAAGACACTGAGTTTTTCCATCGCAGCAAGTGCGAACTCAGAAACTTTACTCGTCTGTGCGTAAAGGTCAGAGTAGTGTTCCTTCCAGCGATCCATCTGTTTCATTTTGGCAGTAAATTTCTCCAGAGTAGGATTTCAAGGGGTCGACTTTCTCTGAGTAAGCCCCGTAGCAACCTTTATGCCATCATACATGGCCCTGATGGGGCATGTGGCGAATGCATTTTGAATGCGATGGCTAAGCTCTACCAACTATTCATTGTCACGACATCTGGCCATCTGCCTGCCCTTTTTTCTAGCTTGCCTGAGCTTGCACTGATTTTTATTGCTAGAGAGCCTGTTGTACTCACCCTGCATCTTTCTCTTTCTGTCAGTATAAGGACTGAGTTGCTTGGACCTTTCCTCAAACCAGTCAGTTTACTAAGCTTTTTTTATTACCAAGGCTAGCCAGAGCACAGTTGTGCATTGCCTCTTTCAAAGACTATCATCGCCTTTCAGTCGATTCAGACTCAATTGTGGAATATTCCTCATGAAAATTGTCCGCAAATTGCGAAATAAGCACGGGATCCTGCATGTTCACAGTCTTTAGATAAGGGCTTTTCTTTTAGCCTTTGAAAAGAACACAGTTTTGGGTGAGATCCACATTTTGCAACAGATAAGCGAGTGGTCAGTATCGCAGCTAAAGCTGTGTTAGGATATGCCATCTCTGACAGGATGTAGGTTTGCACGGCGGATGAGCACAATATCAAGCTGGTTCCAATGCTAACGCAATGGATGTCTCCAAGAGAATTTGTGCTGTGGCTTTGTGTCAAAGAATTAATTGGAGACACACAGTTGGAAGCGTGTACATAGTTCAAGTAATCTCTGTCCATTTTCATTAATCGTGCCAACATTGACTTTACCAAGATAGGAAGGTCAAGCTTCGTGGTCGCTTCAAACTCGAGCATTGAAATCGCCGAGTAAAATTAATTGGTCTTTGGGAGTGAGCTTAAGGAGGGTGGGACAAAGACTCTCATAGAACTCATCTTTAACATCATTGGTGTATATTATAGTTGGGGCATGGACACTGATGAGTGTGATAGGGTAAGTGGTGGAGTTGTGTCTCAGTGTGAAGATACGTTCTGTAAGAAGTTTTAGCATTTTTATATGCTATTCCTCACAGCACCATTCTCCATTCTCTTATCGTTTGTTTTACCATGCCAGAAGAATGTGTAATATTTTTCGTGCAGGCTAGCAGCGTCTCTTGCAGTGCAGCAATGTCGAAGTCTAGTCTATGGAGTTCGTTGTTGATAACTGCGGTTTTCCTCAAGTCATTTATGCTTATCAAGTCATCTGAAATGCCAGTTTTGTTTTATAGCCTGATGTAGTCGATGTATCTAATTTATCGGCTTTTGGCCTAGCCCCCTCCCCCAAATAAAGCAGGTTAGACGGGACAAGAATGCACCTTTTTAACCAGGGGCTGCACATCTTGAGGAATGGGCAGTAGCCTTTCAATGTGCCACGAAGTCTCCTCTCACCATCGAAAAGAGACCCCTGACTATCCTTATTACGGCCATTAGTCCTACGTTATAATCGGTAAACTGCCTCTCATCCGTGTTGTGCTCCGCTGAGATCAATTAGATGGACTGGTGTATTCTCTCCAGTGCAAGTGTTACCAGGGAAAGAAAAAGAAAGAAAAATGATTTACCTTTAGTCATTAGACGGCCATGAACCTACCCTTTAAGGCGAAGAGATTTTTGAAACCACTACGTACGTAGTTTGTCAGGTCAGCCGAAACCTGGTATCGTGGTGTGGCCGTCGCGTGCATTGCGACTTCTTGAAGCGAGACATGAGCTTACTATGCAGAGTGATGACAAGAGGTAGCTGACCAGCTATCAAAGTATAATAGGAAGTTTTTTCTCCAAAAGTGCAACTACTCCTCCATATCTAACTAAAAATCTTCACCGTATCCCTGTGTGGTCAATCCGTGAAGACAAATAAAAAATATCTGGTGGCAAACCACAGTGGTGAATCTCTTTCAACGTCCAATCGGTAATCAATAGTTCAAGAACAATTCTTTGTACTTCACAGTCTCTTCCTTCAGCCTCACTCTGCTCTCCCTACTGCCCTTCAAAAGCTCAATGAAAAGAGTACAGTTTTTATACTACTTATTGCCCCACCTATGCAAATTGACTGTCAACCAGAGCCATCTAGCTTTCAATTCTCCAAACAGCCAATTTGCAAAGGGGGACAACTCAAACCACACTTTCTGGATCCATTGCTGGCTGGGGTAACTTTGCTAACCACACGCCCCCTTGATCTACACGATCATCACTAGTCAGCCCATCACGTAGTCGCTCGACCAACATGGCGGGCGTCTCTCTCGCTTCGATCTCCGCGGTGCCTCTTCGTGAACCTCGCGACTTGGCTCGACGTCGCTGTCTTCTTCCTCTGATGACACCACTGCCGGCCGCACATGGATACGTTGATGGATACATTGTTCGGGGACTGGACACTTGTCACAATGCCCCTCCCCCCCAGCGTGTGGTACAGCGAGCGTCAGGCGGTTTGATCCACACTTCCTCTCCCAATCGCACAGATGCT
>OY744521.1:108877686-108972686 GCA_963556195.1 Sepiola atlantica
TTTGTTATTGTGAACAATGTGAGTTCGGGAACCCTTGTGTGCGTTCCATTATGTCGATCGGGTTTCCGCACTAAGCCTGGCGTCAATATGGTTTGTCGGAAGGAGCTTTGAGAGACCGAGTTGACTTAGGAGGGTTGACTCGGTCCAGGACGGAAACGCAGCAGACAAAAGTAACCGTCACCTTGATTTCATCACAGAAAAACCAGGCAGACGTGCTGACTAGAGTAAAAAAGACTTGGCTACGGGAGAAAAAAGATGTGGCCCAGGTGTGTTGTACAGTGGATGGTGAAAAACTTACTATGAAGGAATCACATAAAATGCATCATTTTGGAAAGGAAAGGACCTTATATCTGCCCAGGAAAGTTAATCCAAACATCACAATGGAAGATGTTCAGGATGTAGTTGAACACTGTAGGGAGTGTCAGTCCATTGACCCTGTGCCGTCCAGGCATGAAAAAGGGGAGCTACATGTAGCGGACAATTGGAGGCGACTGTCTATCGATATCACTCATTATAGCCATCAACCTTATTTAACGATGATTGACTGTGGACCCGGAAGAGTAGCAATATGGCGAAGGATAAAAACCGAAACGGCAGAGGAAGTAAAGAAAGTTGTTGAGGAAGTGTTTATGAAGAGGGGGCCAGTAGAAGAGGTCCCAATGGACAACGGTATGTCCTTCCGCTCTGAGGTCTTTAGGGAGCTGTGTGAGAAATGGAGCGTTAGACAATATTTCAGAGCAGCGTACCGCCCAGGCGGTAATGGGATCATAGAAAGGCACCATCGAATGATAAAAGCTGTGGCAGCAAGAAGCCAAATTTCGCCCCAAGAAGCAGTCTTTTGGTATAACATGGCGCCGAAGGCTGGCCAAGATGAAATGTCAGTGCCACATCGATCAGTTTTCAAGTATGTATAGCGACATCTACTGGCAATGACTGAGAGAGTGGAACGGGGGCAAGCAAAAACTACGGTGGGTGAAGAGGTGTGGGTGAAACCACCCAATGTCAGAGGCACGACCCGCTGGGGAAGAGGAACGGTAACTGATGTACTATCTAACAACAGTGTGTCAGTTAATGGAGTGCCACGTCACGTATTAAAAATACGAAGAGTTTCATTACCATCAGATGAAGAGGTTGTTGAAGTCCCCCAAGAAGAACCCGTACGAAGGTCGCAACGCGAACGAAGACGGCCAGCGTGGATGACGGATTATGAAACCGATTATAGATCTTGAAGATCAAGGGAGCATGTGGTTTGAGTTGTCCCCCTTTGCAAATTGGCTGTTTGGAGGATTTGGAGTTATTATACAGCTTAATCATCTCTAGTTACTTTTAGCTCTTAAATCGTGGCCTCATGCCTATATTGGGTCGATACCCATTAAAATAATATATATATATATATATATATATATATATTTAAAAAAAGTTTATTTTTACCACATCAGGTCGGATTACAGAAAGGATTGTGATTCTACACATAGACACAAACATATATATAAATATATACTTTTTTATTTACTTTAATCAGACAGGACTTAACACCCCTTCGCTATATTAAACAAAATATTCTGTTCCCGAATTGCATATTTCTCAGATTTTTAAAGAAGAATACCGCACTGTTCCCTAATGATCTTTTTGGTGGGCGTCCTCTTGGTCTTGCGCTTGAGAATTCTTTTCTGTAGCTGGCATTGACAACACTATCAAAGCCTCCTTGCCGACACTACAACTTCGATGGTTTCTATCATGCTCAGCGCTTCGCGTATGCAAGCATTACTAGTGTGGACCCGTTTAGGGGTACCATCAATGAAATAAAAAAACAACAGGTTTAGAGATAATAATAACGAATTGTATTGAACAGAGAAATTATACACAAGTAAGTGTTTGCAGTGCTAGTGCCAAAATGTGCCTCCCAATGTTCTCCCGGCAAAAGCGGGTATTTATGGTAGCCGTTTGCTACCATTTAGTTATTATTTAGGTAGGTTCACCCACAACATCCACCTTCCGAAACTCATTCCCCCGGAATCTCAAGGTATATCTTTTTCCTAGGATTCACCTCGAAACTCGGTTAATTACGTTTTCTTGATGAACGTCTCTGTTCCGGAGGCGTTTTTGGTGTTGGCAGCTCAAATACGTCGTATAGATCTTCCATGATGGTCTCACTCTGATCCGATGGGCCTTCCCCTGGGTCGTCCGACATGCGACGACGCATTTGGGTGATGTGTTTTTTATAGGTGCCTCTAGGACCCTCTACAATGTACACCATCTGCCCAATCTATTTTGTACCTTTCCCACTTCCCACACGGTTTTGTTTACATGATGTTCCTGGAAAAACACCTTCTCTCCCTCATCGTAACTCTTCTTTGGTGCCGTAATGTTGGTCGGTTTCACATGTTTTGGTGAAAGTTTGTTGAATACCGACTTTATTTTTCTTCCAAACATTACTTCCGCCGGTGGTACTTGGGCTGGTGTGTTCTCGTTGGGTGTAATTCTGTACACTTGAAGGAACTGCTGGAGTGCCTTTTCTCTCGGCGTGCACGTCGATTTTTTCAACGCTCTCTTCAAGGTATCAACAAATTTTTCTGCCTGTCCGTTTGACCTCGGATGGTAAGTCGGAGTGGTGATATATTTAATTTGAAAGTCTTCACAGAATTCTTTGAACTCTCGTTAAGTAAATTGTGTACCGTTGTCCGATACAACAATGTCAACCACTCCGTATCGGGCAAACAGCTCATGAAACGCGCATATCGTGACATCCGTTGTTGGGTTTTTACATCTAACAACTTCTGGCCATTTTGAGTAGCTGTCGACTATAATTAAATAGTAGAAGCCTCCCAGTGGTCCCGCAAAATCTATGTAAATCCGGGATCATGGTTGCTCTACCTTTGGCCATGGACAGTACTGAATACGTGGTGCTTTCGCTGCCGACGCGCAGCCCGCAGAGGCCTTCACTTTCGTCTCTATGTCTTTGTCCATGTTTTTCAAATACACATAAGATCTCATTAGACTATTAATGCGTGTCGCTCCGGGATGCCCCTTATGGAAATCCTTCAGGATTTTTTTTTTAGCGTAGCTGGGATTACTACTCGCCCCCGGTATAATAATGTGTCGCAACAGACTGAAAAAGCTTCTGCCGTTTGCGTATCGTCTGTTTGTAATTTATTTTTAATTTCGATAATATCTTCTCTTGCCTCTATTTGTATATCGCCAAGTGTGACTGGCAGCTCTTTTATTGTGTTACACAGTACTTTACTATAGTCATATTCAGACCGAACTGTATCCTCGAGCGGTTCCGTGTACTTTGGGATTAGCCTCGATAAACCATCTGCGTGTCCTAGTCTTTTTGACGGTAAAAATTCCATCTCAAAGTCATAATTTAAAAGAATTATACCCCATCTCTGTAGGCGGTTTGCTTTGTGTGTTGGCCTTTTTTTTATCCAAAGATGGTGATAAGTGGCTTATGGTCTGTTTGTAGGATAAAATGACGGCCGTGTAGATACCTGTGAAATTTGGTCATTGCGAACAGAATACCCAACGCTTCTTTTTCAATCTGAGAGTAATTTTTCTCTGCAGGAAGTAAAGTTCTTGAAGCGTGCGCGATGGGTTTCATCGAGCCATCCGGCATTTTATGAAAAATGCACGCCCTAATGCCGTAGGAGCTGGCGTTACTTGCAACCATAGTTTTTAGCTCTGGATTAAAATGAGTAAGAAATAATTCTGAAGTTAACTTCGTTTTTAGGTTGTCGAATGCAGATTGACAGTCGGCGGACCATTCCCATTTACTATCTTTCTTAAGTAACTCATTTTAGGGGGCTCGCCATTTGTGCATACTGGGAATGAATTTTTCGTAATAGTTTGCGAGACCCAGGACGCTTTGTAGTTGGGTAACATTGTTCGGTTCGGGCATATTCTTTATGAATATAGATCTTTCTGGGTCGTAACGTCTTCCATTCTTATCAACGGCATGTCCCAAGTATTTGATCTCTTCTAGAAAGAATTCACACTTTGACTCGTTGAGTGTAAAACCAAAATCGCTTATCCTTTCGAATACTTTGTTTACGTGCTCACGGTGCTCCCCGACGTTCGTACTTTTCATTAAGATATCGTCAAGGTAGCCGATCGAATAATCGAGCCCGTTCAACATCGTGTCGATTATCTGCTGAAAAATCGACGGGGCCACTTAAATTCCAAAAGGAAGACGATTGAACTTTAGTAGTCCCCTGTGTGTCGAAATACAGAGAAGCTTAGAGCTATCTTCCTCTACAGGTATTTGCAGATAGGCTTCACTCAAGTCAATTTTTGAGAACAGTTTTCCACCGTTTAATTTTGTGAAAACCTCTTCTGGTGTCGGCAGAGGATAGTGATAATCTTTCAGCGCATCGTTCAAACAGGTTGAGAAATTGGCACACACTCTGATCTCTCCAGATTTTTTCTTCACGTAGACGGTTGGGGCCGCCGATTCCGAGTAGTCAACTGGTGTTAAAATACCTTTCTCCACCAACCGGTCTATTTCTGCATTAATTTTTTCAAGAGAGGCTAATGGTACACTTCGTTTTCTCTTAAAAACGGGATTTTTATTTTCAATTAGTTCAAAACTCGCCTTCATTTTAGTACAGCGTCCTAATTCATTAGAAAACACCTTGGGGAATGACTCTTTCAAATCCTTCTTCAATTTTTCTGCTGCAGCAGAAAAGTTCTCTATTCGTTGACAATAGGCGCTTATCGGCGAATCCCAGAGCTGGAAATGCTGAATCCAATCTGAACCGAACAAATTTCCTGTATCTTTCATTACGAACATGCATAATTTTAATGTCTTATTCTTTAGTGTCACTTTTGAACTGACTTCCCCTTCAAAGTTTATTTTCTCTTTGGTTACCGATCGAGCCACTTTATCTGTACGTAGCATAGTCGGTCTGCCGATCTTTTTCAAGGTATTACTATTAATAATTGATAGGTCAGACCCTGAATCAAGCTGTAGTTTAACATCGTGATTGTTCATTTTTACCGTAACATACTTTCGTATGTTTAGGTTGCCACCATTAATTCTGGTTGTTTTTATGTAACTTTTTTTCTAGTGTTACTTCTGCAATGTGAGGCTTTGTGTCCCATTTTATGGCATTTGTCACAATTTTTTCGTTTTAAAGGACACTTCTGGTACCAATGTAGGTCCCCACAACCCCAACAAGGGTGGTTTGGCAATTTTTCATCCGACCTTTGAGGCAAATCCTTTCTAAATTTTTCTTTCGAAGAGTATGATTTTTTTGAAAAACGACGAACATTTTTAATATTAGAATTTGCTGCTTCCTCTATTTCTTTAGCTTCCTTTTTCTCGGAAATATGTCGTTGACAGCTTTCGGCCAGTTGTTGCAATGTTAAATTAGGCTCGGTTTCAAGTTTGCTTATTGCACGTCTTCTTAACTCTGCACGTTTTGCGAGACGAGCCCATGAACAAATATTAATACTTTGAAATTGTTCGCTGTCAAGGATGATAACTTAAAGTCGTCACAATGTTTATTGACGATCGAAGCAAACGTTGAGTAATCCTGGCTTTCCTTTCGCGTTCGTTTAATACATTTCCACCTTTTGTGGAATAAACTTGTTTTGGGGCAATATTAATATTTTAATGGTTTCATTGAAAGATAGTTCGCCCGTTTTCTTCGGCAGAATATAATCGACACATTTTGTATGCTCTGCCGTACCTAGTCTACGAAGAACTAAACGAACCTTTTTCTTTTCCGACCATGTGCTACAATCAATGTCGAAAAAATCCTGATATCGACGGTACCATGATTCGAAGTTAAGGTCCTCTTCAGGCACACAGTTGAAGGTTTCTATAGCTGACCATATTGCATGTTCGTTGAACGCGTCGCTGTCGTCATTCGTTGTATTTATCATTGCATGTGCAAGCTGTTCAAATTTTCTCTCTGATTGAGTCTGTTGCTCTAATTGTAATTTTTTTATCCCAATCAATTGTTCGTCTAAAGATTTTCTATCTTCTCGCTTTTGTGCTAAATTCTTTTCCTCAAAATACTTCAACAAACTTATTTGCTGCAACTGAAATTCCTTCCGTAGAGACTGAAGTTTTTCATCGTTTGCCTTCTAATGAGCAAGATGTTTTTCATCGTTTGCTTTCTGTTGTTCTGATTGAAATTTAATCATCTCCAATATTTTCGAGAAATCTTCCATGATTAAAGAAATACTTTCTTGAAAAAGAATTAGTCACAACTAGTCCTTCACTATTTGTTTTCTTGTCAAATGCTTACTGTTTAAAAACAAACTCAACACCTTCTCATCACTGCGTCATTCGGGTCTCGAATTCGACCGGCACTTGCTAATCTTATTTTCTTCTTCTTTCAAAGTTCTTTGAGAAAAAAAAACGATTTTATTAATCCGGCTCATTGGGTAATTAATTTAACAAATTATTTGTATTTTTGTTCGCATCTGGAACTTTTTTTTCCAATAAGTCCGATAGCCTTTCAGTGTAGGCTGAAAATGCAAAATAGCAAGTAATGGCTATATAAAAAATTCACTAGTTATTCAAGAAAGTAACTTGGTTTTACTTGTCAGATTTTTTCTTTTCCGACTATACGATTTTACAAGTCTGTTCGCAAAATATATCAGACACAAAAACAGGTTTTTGTAGTATGGAGTTTTTTTGTTTTTTTTCAAACCTTTCAGTTTTATAAGCATATATATTCCAATTTCATTTGTTGCACGAGGTAAAATCCCGTATTGAAATACGAAGAACACAAATAGTAAAATCAGTCTTACTTTTTTTTTCTTCCAGTAATTTTTTAAACTGGTTATTTCTTGTAAGGCAGATTCGTCCCAAAATTGAATGTATTCGATGTTTTAAATATCTTCCCGAAAATTGTAAAGCACAGGTTTTTTTTCAAACGGGTAGAATTTATTTTTCGAAGGTTGACCGTGTTGTAGACACTGGTTTATCACTCACAGGTTGCAAGGTCCAAGGTGTTTCCAACGAAGTCCTTTACGAATCACTCGCCACCAGTTGTTGTGGACCCGTTTAGGGGTACCAACAATGAAATAAATGAACAACAGGTTTAGAGATAATAATAACGAATTGTATTGAACAGAGAAATTATACACAAGTCATTGTTGGCAGTGCTATTGCCAAAATCTGCCTCACAATGTTCTCCCGGCAAACGCCGGTATTTATGGTAGCCGTTTGTTACCATTTAGTTATTATTAAAGGGTAGGTAGGTTCACCCACAACAATTACTAAGCCAGTCATTCCTAGTAACTTTGAAGATTGTTCTTATAGTGCAGTCAAAATGTGACTGAACCTCAGACAAATTGCTAACAGCGGTTTTAAATGTTGGGCATGAATAACCTCTCTTTAAGATGAAAAAGCTTACCAAAATTAGCCTTGCGGAACGGGATTAAGGAGTTCTATCTTGTCTATCACCATAACAATAGTAACATTTCGAGACATAACATTCCTGAAATTTCCTGACAAGTATGTCCATTATTCTTGACAATTATTGACAAAAATAAACGTTTTTCCTGACAAAAAATCGTTATCAAATTAGAAATAAAAAATATATTTTGCATGAAAACTCAGGGTCCACTACAAACTAGCTTGACATTTTCTTGGTGTTTAAAATTGTAATGTTAGGTAGCTATATGCTTAATAATAATACGTTAACAGCAGAAAATGACTAATCCCTGCAATTTTTGTTCATGTTTTTTATTTCTTATACAAATATGAATATAAACACTACAAAAACAGAAAAGTATCCTTTTTCAAGGCAACACTTGTCACATTAATTCCTGAGATTTAATAAAAAAATAAGTACGAAATAAGTACACTTTACAAAAAAAAGAATGGTCAATGCTGGGCCACGCTCTTGAATAACCACCACAGAACAAGTTCATGAACGGACCAAAGAACATTAATTGTCAAGAACTAATCACAGGTAACTTCATCATAATCAAGATCTGGCTATGGTAAGTTTCCGCAGTGGATGCTTTTGCAATTATCACACAAGTTAGAACAGTCAATGCCTTGTTTCCTGCAACTGCATCTTGCTGTAGTACACCCTGAAGTACAGTTACACCTAATTATAGCCAACAAATTTACAGGGCCAGCTGGCAAGTCAGTCTTTATTGGTTGTAATTTACCATCTGAAAGTTTCCATCCCACTCGTCAGATTTTAGCTGGTTTCTATATTTCCATTCCTTAATCCGGAAGTAAACTCAAATGCTGTCTAATTTCGTAGCTGCTCTTCTTGTTGGTGGCAATCATTTGGCCTCAACATACTTTGAGATTTTTGCAACCTTTTCCTTAAAGCGCCTAAGTCGCAGATGATTGATGTTTTCCCCATCATTATCATTTTACAGGCACACTAAAGCCTTCTACCCAGCTTCAATAACCTCTTCTGAACTGCTATCCTTGCCAATTTGAGGACGCTTCTGTTGTTCATCACCTTTCGAAAGGATGCTGCCTTCTTAATTCCATAAACACTAGATGTAGAATCACAACCCAGCAGTGCATGAATGAAAAGAATGTTAGAAGAGACCACATCCCTCAAAGATTACCTCATCTCTTTGATGTTCCAGACTTTCACACTTTTTGCACTATCCTTTAGTTGTGGCGTGAAGAAGATGTATTAACCATCACCTCTCTTGGCATAATAACATAGAAGGACCTATAGGTCAGTGTCATCTGCGATCAAAATGGGTTCTCCTGTATGTACCAGTTCTAGAGCTGTCTTCACAATTAATACATCAGCGTCTCAGATGCATTGACTACTTTCCAACCTGCTTCCTTCAAACTCTTCACAGCAAGTTGATGAATACTTGTTTGTTTTCCTGATTAGCTAAGAAAACACCCTTTTAAAGTTGAACACCATTAAAGAGGTCAGTGACACTTTAACATCAACAAAGCCCCCTGCTCGGCGTCGGTGAGTCGCGTCTTTAATGGATGGATCACTTCAATACTCATCAAAGACAATACATGCTTTCCCATATCTAGTTGTGACATATCCGCTGTATTAGACACATATCTCATCAAATGTGTGACCTTTTGGCCATGGGAGGCGTTCAAGTAATGCTCCCCCATCTAAGAGGCACTGCAGATCTGAGGGATGTTGACCTGATTGTACAGTGGAAGTCAGTTCCCATATTGCGTCTGCCAAAGCTGTTTTTTGCCTTTCAGGGTCGTCCGAAATAATCAAAAAGTGCAGGTGGGTAACCACAAAGCTAACACTGGAAATGTTCTTGCTGCTGCTGATTTGAGGTTTTATTTGTAGATAGCACACACAGTCAACTGATTCATCATTGCTGAGCGAAACCTCTGACCCAAGTGTAATTGCCTAATCCTTTCTTTTAAAAGTGTATTCGTGGACATTTTCTCCAACCATTGAAGCTATGATTGCCTCTCCTATAGAGTTTGCTCTGTCCACATTAACATTTTTGTCTCCAGTTACTCCACTTGAATTTCTGTGAATGGACGGATCTTCCGTGAAATGGTCATATTTCTGGAGAAAAGCAAGCAGCTTCTATGTATCCCTCAGATCTAGCTCTTTTCTTGCTGAAATAGCTTCTTGGTGCTTGTCACTAGTGCCATAATAAATGCCTGCTTGTTCTTGCATTGTAAACTTGATTTCAGCGCACGCTGACAATTATAGCGTTCAAACTAATCGTTGAATTTCGTTCATTTCATCTGCCATGAGTAAGACTTCCAGACGTCTTCATGCTTCTCATTAGCACCTGCACAATAACAGGATCCGTCGACAAGCCATTTCTGGTACACTTCAAGATGGCTTTTCGGCAGCCCCTTTATTTGCTGCAAGTACAATTAGGCCGACTTTGCATATAGGATGTGTCCTGCTGCAGCGAATATTCGCAGCATTTACCTAACAAGGTCAAAATGCAATTCCCAGTAACTGGTGCGCTCTGCCCTGATAAACATTTGCAGGATCTTCACCATATTAAGGTATTGAATCTACAATTTTGCTGTTCGCTTGTCAACCATCGCATCCTTCACATGATTGCTCATATGGGCAATCCTGGTCATAGACTCTCATGACAGAACATTATTCAATGTTTCAGTCTCATCAAAGAGAATTCACAATAACTTCTGGTCTTCCTTCAGGTCTTCATTTTAAGGAAATGCCTTCTGCATTAGGGTTGGGTTTATCATCCTCAGTAACATGTGAAATTGGCAAATCATTGATTTTCACTAACAAAATATTATTCAGAGCATCATCAACTAAGAAGTAAGCATGAATATCTCTTGCAATTGCTTTGACTGTGTTGTCAGCATACACAAGTTCAAATAACCAATTGACCCCAGAAATCTCATCTGTGTATGGAGCACACCAAATCCCAAGACAAATGATTTCAGGGAGTGGGACTAGGCTGTGACATCATTGTTTTCTACGAAAGTGGTTGATCGAATGTTAGAATTGGTGTAATGTTGTTTTTCCTGGCTAAATCCCTAATGTAACATAACGTTGAGTACATGCAGGTTGGGTTATCAGGGTCTATGTCGATCATTGGCAAAAACACTGTTGCTGATTTTCGTTTGTGCACTGACTACATAACGCCTGACCATGCGGTTCTGGACGGATGCGAATTAGTAAAACCTTGCAAAGGAAGTCAATATTAGCAGTTGAATCAACAACGTTTTTTATGATGGAGCTCTTTAAATGTCACTGGTGGGTTGTTGGTGTGCCGTGAATCTAGGTACTTGATGTTGATCCTTCCAACCCTTATTACATCTTCTGAAAGGACCTGAATCTTTTCAACTGGGGTTTCCTTAACTTTCCCGGGCGTAGAAGACCATGGAATGTGTTTAATATATAAATACTCCTTACATTATGGCCCACACTATCAGCTACGAACTTCACAAATTTAAACAGGTGAGAGAGTTTCAGCGCCATGAACAAGAGCAGCACTTCTTTAGAATTTCCGGGCGTCCGAGTAAGATGAAGAGAAGCCATGCTTATCCAGGGTGTCAATTAAGAACTTCAATCAAATTGGTCATGCATTTCCACTGCTAAATCAAACTACAAAGGTGCAAAGAGAACTCTGGGTCTAGCAGCAAGCATTATCGCTTGACCAACTGATGCAAGTTTCAAATCATTGTCTTTTCCTGTAAATATCGTCATGAGAAAGATCAACAATGTTTTAGGAACATATTCATGAATAGCATCCTGTTCAAGATCATTCTTAGACGGGTAATATTCTGAATATGTCTGGATACCTTTAATGCCATTCTTGATAAGCTTTTCTGCCGTCTCGATGATTCTAATGGCATCTGATTCTGAATTGTTTGTTGAGCGGCTCCGTGCATATAATTCATGGAGAATACATTTTGCTGTACTTAAGAATGTAACAACATTATGTTTCCCATTAATTTCAGTCACAACGGTTTTGTCTTTGAAATGTTCTAACAATCGATATTTCATGTATGAGAGACTGTATGGTTCAAAGCCAGTGTCCTCGAGAATTTCCTCTATTTTTTTAACAAGATCGACAATAATGAGTTGTTCCTTGTAATTTTGCTGCAAATATTTAGCAACTTCCAGATATGCCTGCTTTCTCTCTGAATCCCCTGGTCTTCCAAGGTTTTGTTCCTTAGAATAATCAACAGAAGAGAATGTATTAGGCATGTTTTTATTGGAATCAAAGTTTGCAAAACATGTTTTGTGATAACGTGCTTCTTCTGAAACAAGGTTAGCTACATAACCTATTCTACATTTAACAGTGGACACTCAGCAATCATTTCGTCGAACTTTCTCACAAACTTTTAACACTCTGTCCTTAAACTCAATAGCTTCTACATGGGAAACATTAACACTTCTTTTCTTTCTATCAGATTTTGCTCCAGACCACAAAAAAGACAATGTTCCTTAAAGTTAAATATACACAAAGAGCGGCTTGCACGGGATAGCATTTCATCATGGGTGTACCTGTTTTTACGGTCAATTTCTATGTATTTGGGGTTGATCCAACGCTGTTTGCATTTCTTTGAAGACGTTGACTAATCTGAATTATGATATTCTCTGCATGTTTTTCAGAAGCTCTGTTAATGGAATCTATGCCCTTCTGGCGTACGATGAAGTTTCTCTATTACTGGACAGTACTCTGTTGCCAATAGCACACTTGTCAGCATCCATAATTATCAATGCTTCACTTTGGTCAACCTGAAATTAGAATATGACAGAATATTAAGCTACTGCAATAATACATCAAAAGAGACAAAAATAAGTCATGAGAAGTTATACATATATTTAACTTTATGAAAACTTTTGGTTTTATTCAATTCACATTACTACATTTGGTATTTTTGAAGACGAATTTACAACAATTGAGTTGAAAGAGGAGAGGCTAGCATCGGCGACCATCTTTAAAGATGGCGCCCGTTGAGCCTTTACGGCAAGGCTAATTTTGGTAAACTTTTTTTATCTGAAAGAGAGGTTATTTATACCAAATATACAATTTAAACACCTTTTTAGCAATTTGTTTACGGTCCAGCCCCAAAACAGGTAGATTGACTGGACTATAAAACATTTCATCTCAAACTCCAACAAGGTATTTTGAAGATGAACTGTGTTTAGAGGGGGGAAGCTAGAATCAGCGGCAATCTTTTAAGATGGCGCCCGTCGACCCCTTTTCACAAGGCTAATTTTGGTAAACTTATTTTATCTGAAAGAGAGGTTATTCATACCAAATATCCAAGTTAAAACCTTTGTTAGCAATTTGTTTGATGTTAAACTAAAAAGTCAGCTAGATTGACTGGACTATAAGACATTTCATCTCAAACATCAACAGGAATCTGATTTCTTGTTCTCCAGTAGTCCATGCCTCTAAACCTTATATGACTATTGACAGAATAAGTGCTTTATACAATCTAAACTTCGGAGTTCTGGACATGTCTCTAGAGATCCATATTGACGCCATCGATATCCTGGGCAAGACATCTGAAGCACAGTTGAGAACTTAGACTTTGCAACTTTTGGAATTAATTGATCGTTTATTTTGATTTCTTCAGTATCTGGTGACATAATTTCACATTTTAGTGGATTAATCGTCAAGCGCCCTTTCTAGCAGACTTTTTCAAGCTCCCAGTTTGAAATTTTAAGGTTTTAGAAAATATCAGATATGAGTGTGTATCATCTGCATATTTAACATATCTCTCAATTGAAGCTCTTGAGACCTGTAATATCCTTTACTACGTGTCCTATGGATACGTTGAATAGACTTGGTGACATTATGCATCTTTGTCTCACTCCAACCCTCGCTAGAAAACAGTCAATGAGTTGCCCTCCAGAATTAACTGCACATTTTATGTCCTCGTATAGGTTTTGTATAATAGCAACGTATTTTGAGAGAATTTCAATTTGGTACAACATTTTCCAGAGCACGTCCCTCCATATAGTGTCGATAGCAGCCTTGAAGTCTACGAAGTTAAAATGCAATGACACTTTGTTTTTCTATAATCTGTTTTGTTATAAATATGTTTTCAGCTTTTAGTTTGTCACATGTGTTTTTATTGGGGTCATAATAATCTTAGACCAGCCATTTAGTGTTGTCTCAGTTGTGATTATTAAATTGAACTAAGATGCCAATGTTTTAATCATCATATTTCCACAAGATTTTATTAATTCAGATGTTATTTTATCAACACCTGGGTACATCCTGTTGCACATCTGTTTGGTTTCGTTTCTGATTTCTTGCTCGGTTACTCGTGGAATAAGAGCATCATCGTCCTGTATAGCTCGTCCAAATTCAAGAAAGCATTTCTCGTCAGTGGAAAGTGCGTACTGAGGTGTTTCTCAAAGTGAGGCTTCCAAATGTACTAAATGTTTGCTTTTCATCTGTAGCTTTTTTTGTGTATTTTTCGTTGCAGATATAGGATTGTATCTTTCTCCTTCCAATTGCCGGACTTGCTCAAATAATTTGTGAGAGTTGTTGTTTTTGAAATTGTCCTCCATTTCCATTATTTTTGTTCTGAGATTTTCGTTCTTTTGTTTTTTGACAGCTGATTTTACATTCTTGTTTAGTTTTCTGTAGTCATTTATGTACTCAGCATTATTGTGATTATTTAGCATTGCTCTTTTTACATTTCCGCGCCTTTCACAGAGATCTATAATTGCAGCTGATAATCCAGGAGTTTTTATATGATTCTAGCCTATTTCCTGCTCTGCAGTTTTATGTACTATGTTTTTAAATTCATTGTATGAATTTGTTAGGCTGCAAATCAAGGTCATAATTTAATAGACTCTTCCACCCGCTACTGCCTCAAATTTTTCTAGTGTGCCTCTATGGTGTAATTAATCGTTGCCGTAACGTCTCGGAGTTTTTTTTAAATTTTGTGTTTGGACTTTTTGGACTTTTCTATGGTAATGTTTGCAATTATTAGGGAGTGGTCGGATCCTACTACATCTGACTGGTACGATCAGTATTGATTGTTGTTTATCTCGAAATCAGTATATAGTCAATTTGTTTTGGTAGCCCCATCTGGTGATATCCATGTGTAACTCCAACAGTCTTCATGCTTAAAAATAGTGCTTGCAATAAATATGTCGTTTATGTCACAGAATTTGAGTAGATTTAAACCTCGCTAACCAATTGACTTATGGTTGTTACATACTGATGCATTTAAATCACCCAGCATAACTATTCTATCCTTACTGTGTATTTTATTTTATTGACGAGGAACTCTTAAAAGTAGTCATTATTATAACGAGAGTCCGGGGCATACACTATGAAATATGCAAATCTTTTCGTTTCCCACTCTATGATGACCTTCAATAGTCTACTTGATATACATCTATAGTCTAGTCTTAGTTCTGTTAAATGTTTCTTCATGATAATAGCAACGCCTTGCCTATGAATTCCGTCTTGTCGCGGGGATTGTATTATGACATACCCGTTTTCTCTCATATATATATATATATATATATATATATATATATATATATATAACTGTGTATATGTGTGTGCCAGACAGTATGGAATCAGAATCCTTTCTTTTATCCGACCGTATTTGGTACAAATAAAGATCAGTGTATCTCTGATTTGTCATCAGTAGGGTTTAAGTATGTTTAGAAGTCTTTTTTATCGCCGTTAAACAACATGAATACGTGGATACGACATGCAAAAGAATCAATAATTATGCCACACTCCTCTCTTGACATTTCCCTGATTTTAGTTATTTACGCTTAAAATTGTACTAAGTTCCGTTTTATTTGTAAATGTGTCAGTTTTCGTAGTAGCCAGTTAAGCCAGGTTCTAAAGTTAGAGGCGCTAATTATGTGGGATCTCCGACTTTCTGATCATATTTCCATTACTTACAACAAAGGTGTGGGAATCGCTACAAAATTGTTTATATCCAAATCTTTTTTCGTTGTTTATTAAAAAAATACGGTTCATTTATTTTTTACAATCTATAATTATGAAATTGAAAGTAATTTGTTTTGCCAATAAATGAATTCATTTAAAGAAATCCCCCCCCCCAAAATAACTTGGATAATTATGCGACGAGCTTTATGACATTTTTCACTATTTATTGATTAATTAATTAATTTATATTACATACTTATTTATTGAAAGAAAACAAGTAATGAAACACTTTCTTTACGTCACTGACATTACTTTATGCACCTTTCATTTCAAGAGCGAAATACGTGTTATTATATCTATAGCTTGATACCACCCATAAAGGTGACGGTTCTGAAGTGGATAACGGCACAGACTGACGACCTGAGTGTGTAAAGTTCGAATCCGGTCAATTCTGTAGTACTACTTTCATTTATAGATGTTGGCAACCTCTATCGGGTCTCTTCTGAAAGAATACCAGGGACCTTTATAAAGAGATAACGCTCTGAAGGTGCACATGACAAAAAATGATTATTATACACAGTTCTCATTATAACAAAAGATACTAAAATCGAAATATTTAATTAAAAAAATAATGTTTTGATAGTTTTAAATAGTATCTGCATTTAATTATTGTTATTCGCAACTTTGGGTTCGACAACTTTCTAAAGGTGGTCACTGAGTTTCGACTATAAGTAAAATGTAACGTATTTTACCTTGCAATAAAGGAAAAAAGTAAATTAATTCAAGTGACTTAAAACTCTATCAGTTTTTTAAAAATAAAATAAATACTTTATATTAAAAGACATTACATAATTAATTATAAGAATAGCTGCGTTAAATGTGATTCATAGTCATCAGACACCGATTAAGCAAGAATCACTGAAGTTCAATTTCTTAAGATCCTTTCAGATTCAGCCGTAAATTGGACATATTTTCTAGAATAAAAATCATGCAATCGAATTTGAACAAAATTGGAATAACTATTCTAGACATTAGGTTTAGTAGCAATACAGCTTAATTTTAATCTTAATAAGAGTACATAACAGTGTTGTAAACTATTTAGTTCGGCGAATTAATTTTAGCCGTCTTTGAAGGAAGATTTTTTTTCATTTTTAATAAATTTAACACTTAGAAATCAGAAGTATTCATGCGATTTAAAAGATAAAAAAATCAAACATACATGAAAGTGAAAAGACTCTCAATCTATTTTTAGGGTTACTTATTCTGTTGAACGTTTATCTAGTCATTTGTAGATTAGCTTCTTCTAAAACTACGAAATACAGTGATAATCGAATATACGTATACTTTAATTATAATACAAACTTGTTGTCATAAGAAGACTTGTTTTAGTGACTGAGGGCCCTAATCTATATCTCCCTATATATAACTCAATGCATGTGTGTGTTTGTGTAAAGTTTGTGTATTATCTTTAGAAACAAAGCTCAGAGAATCTACATAACATCTAAAAGTGTATTCTTTTGTAAAATTCATCGTAGAAGACAATAGCAGTGTTTCTGTATCTCTCAGTTTATCTCTAAAGGTACTATGACAATAGAAGTGTTTCTCAGTTCATCTATAAAGGTACTATGAGTGCAAAACCACATTAGAACTTCAAATGAATCCTATTTTTATGAAATTTAAATCATATGTATGAAATTTACTTGGGAAAACAACAGAAGTGGTCCTGAATATCTAAAAACCCTCTTAACCTAAGTGAGCTTTAAAACTTCAAGTATATCCTATTTTGATGAAATTCATATAATATTTATAAAATTCTTCAAGAAAAAGAAATTAAGTGGTTCCGAATCTCTATATTACCCGCTATGTGCCGAATATCTACGTGCACTCGAGTTAGTCATGGGTACAGAACCGCTTTAAAACTTCAAGTACGTATATTTGTTTTTTCGTATTGGTATTATTTAAATAGTCGACTTATCAACTTAGTTAAGGAAGTAAAATACTGAAAAAATCGAATGTGCGGTTTTTATTCTATCCTCTGATGATTTTTAAATAAAATTATATTAAATAAAATAATATTTGTTCTTTTCTTTCATACAATAAAATGTAAGTGAAGAATTTCGGTATATTTTGTACGTAACACCTCTCTGTCTGACTACCTGTCTGCCTCTTTCTCTCTCTTTCTCTTTCTCTTTCTTCATCGCCATGAATAATAGGCAACCTTCTCGATTAGTTTCTTATGCTTATTGTTTAAATTTCATTGAAATCTGATATACGTATTTGAAGATGGATCATTCCGGGGTTGCGGCACGTACATACTAGGTACATAGAGAGCAACGTACATATCCGGGATCACTTACATTATTTTCCACAGAGAATTCTATACACATAGTATAAGTATTTAAAAGAAAGTGCGACCCCCATAGCTCATTTAAGTTAGAAGGGCAATTAGTTATTCGAAACCACTTCTATTGTCTTACCCATAAGGTTTTATACATATGATATAAATTTCATTAAAAACATTGATATATTTGAAGTTTTAGGGGGGTTATGTCCTCATACCTTACTTACTGGTTCACTTAGAGATTCGGTAATACTTCCATTTTTTCCCCCCGTAAATCTTACATAAGAGTAAGATTTTATGTAAATTCTTTTATTTTTCTTTCTCTACGGAACACACACATATCACACAAATAAATACACACATAGACACAGACATTGAGTTTTATATAGAGAGATATCTTAAAATCACGTCATGGAGGTGGCGCAGTGAAGTGAATACCAACGTGGACTGATTAGCTGGCCTAAAAAATTCGATAGAACCACTTTTACTTTTTCTTTTTTCATAGAAATTACTTCAAACAAGTTATGAAGCCACTTGATGTAAGGAGCTAAAAAGTACTATTTCATAAAAAAAACTAGCCAATAATTCAAAATATAGTGGGGTGATTTCTATTTTACCTACAGCCCCCCCCCAGAAACACGTTGCTAGTCTTTTACTACTCTATCATTATGTCAACAAAAACTGACCGACTCAGCCCCAATGTCTAATTCACTTTGTAAAACATAAACCCAAAGTACTCGTCTCCCTAACGCAACTGCAAATAACTTTCCTTTCTTCTTCTGTATACCTAAAACCAAACGGAATTTTCATGGACATAGTTTTTTTCCAAGAAAGTATTTGTTGAACACATTACCACTGCACTGCTTCCTCTGAGACTACAACATAGTTGTCTTCAACTCAACGTTCACAAATACATGTTGATCCGTCCTCTTAAGTAATACAAATGTGTCATTTCCATAATCTTATAGTATAGTTCATGATCCAACTGACAAATTAATTTACTCTTATGCTCAAGTGGCTTTTGCTGGTTACTGTGTTCGTAGAATAATGTTCTACCAATCCATGACACGAGAAGTAACGTTTTATTTATTTGTTAAATATAAAAATAAAAATTATAGAAATTACAAAATAAGAATAAATATGATAATATGGAGTTCACGATTAAGAAAAACGGAATATGAATGTGTACGTATTTATTCTTTCGCAAATCCGGAGTTTTTGCTATAAGATTCACGAATTAAGTGAATGGGTATACATGTGTACGTATTCATTCTTTCGCAAATTCGGAGTTTTGCTATAAGATTCACGAATTAAGTGAATGGTTATACATGTGTACGTATTCATTTCCTGGCAAATCCAGAGTTTTTTACTATAAGATTCACGAATTAAGTGAAAGGTTATACATGTGTACGTATTCATTTCTTGGCAAATCCGGAGGTTTTATATAAAATTCACGAATTAAGAGGATGGTTACACATGTGTACATATTCATTTCTTGGCAAGTCCGGAGCTTTTGCTCTAAGATTCACGAATTAAGATAAGGGTTATACGTGTGTACATATTCATTTCTGTGCAAATCACGATTAAGAGGAGGAGTATACAATATAAGAATTAAATATATTAACCACGCACACACCTAACTCAGCAAACTCTGACGTGTTACTTCATTGTTAGCAATCAAGGAGAGACAGTCAAAAATACTATATGTTAGGTGGAAGACGGAATAAAAAAGTAAATGAGTACGATTTTTAAATTATTTGTGTAATTATTTCTATCATTATATTTTTATTAGTAAATTTCCTCCGAGTGTCTATCCAATGCGCCATCTTCACAAGCAATGAGTAAGTGACAATTACTGTTTATATATAAACAATATATACTAGTGTTTTCGCACCTTAAAAATAACAGAATATATTTTGCATTGGTATTTTTTACATGAAGATTGACTATTAGTATTATTTGTATGTTTTGGATTACTGTTCATATATTGAATGTTTTTCTCACAACATTTTGGTCGACGACACGTCTTAAATTGCGTCTTGTCGCGTTCGAAAATTTTTATGTCGAACTCGAAAAATTATACGGAATTTATAACTTATACATTTATTTAATCCGCGGGAGTAGATTATTCTTATTCCGTCTGACATGATCGGAACATAATCAAGTAGATCTTTAAAGTAATGTTTATAAACACATCGTGCAACGGATAAATTTATTACATACTCATCAGTCTTAAATGGCAGTCTTCTGAAGGTTGTAGGTTAAATCTCTACGGTCATGGCTGACGGAACAAGAACAATCTATTCCGGTGGATTCAGTTAGAAATTCCGTATAGAATCCCGAGTCTGACATAAAGGTCGTCAAGTTCGACAGACACGACACATGAAGAAGGTCGGAGGTTATATCGACCGAGACATTGTGATAATAATATCACAGATGAGAACAATAATATCGAGAAATCCAAATAATACAAAATACATATTGTATTGCTAATGTGTATTGCATAACTCAATACAGTGTTTGTGTGCTTTGTAATTACTTAGATTAAAACACGTTATCTATAAAGCGTATGCTAACTAGCTTGGACAACATTGAAAAAGTATTAACATAAATCTTATTAAAGTATAAAATTCTTACAACACTTATATTAAACATGAAAAATAAACATTCGCCAACTTCTTTACATTGTAAGCGATTCTAATATTTCGAGTAAGCTGCTGTAGATGTTTCGTTCAAACATTTACTTAACTAGAAGAATATTCTCGCACGACATATAAAGTTAATTCTCATTTATGAAGATTAACATCTAGATATAATGCTACAAAAATTATACATAGAATCCTTATACAAATTTTGATCATTGCTTAATTTTGACTCTAAGAAATGTCGAAAATTTGAATCCCTTAAGGTTGAGCGTAAGGGATCTTAAGAAGAAATTGAAATGAAGGGAATCTTATTTAATTGGTGTATAATAACTATGGATATAAGTCAATGCAAATCTGATACATCTGAATTTTCAAATGGAAGGTCGTTCTCATAAACCCTTTAAATTTGTCAACAGTAAGTGAAATTTAGGGAATATGTATTATTTTATGTTTACTGCTTATTGTTACCCCCCTGGTTTCTTTCTGTGGATAAAACTAAATTTAGGCCACATTACTCATACTTAAATTTAGCAGTTATGTTCGAAAATGCATGGTTATAGGCTAATTCGTTTAGGAGTAATTCTTATACATAGAAATATATACACGTATAGACAGATTCTACTTTATATAAATAAAGGTTATTTCCCTTAGTATTGCATACATAGGGATAGCTATTTATACATATCTATATTGAAACAAAGACAGCGCGTATTCATAATATGAGAGCTGATTCAATTGCACAATTTTACATTGCTTTATTTAAAGAAAAACATATGTTTATACGCAGAGTAATAGTTAATTATTGAAACTGTAACCGAAGTCAAGCGCACAAGTAAAGAAGAAAAACACTGTTTTGTGACGTGTCCCCTGCTATAGTATATAATTACCATCCAATCAATCTTTTCAATTGGTGTTATTTGTTTACTAATAGATTACAGTGAAATTTAAACGATTAGTCATTTTGGCTGTCAGACAAACGGTGTAAATGTTCTAATTTTGAAAACTAAGCTTTCTGGATGGATAAACGACGTTATCATACGATCCGGTTTTGTGACTAGCCATTTTGTTTGTGTCTTAGTTCGAGGTGAATGATACCGAATGTTATGAATCTTTTGTTTCTAATCTTTTCATTTGCCATATGCATAAAAAATTGCTCAAGTTTGTTCTTCACTCCTCAAATTCCATGAGCGACGTTTCTGACAAAACGGGCAGAAATTGCTGTTACCTGCGTTGGCCGCTATTTTATTGCGAGCAATAGGTGAGAATGCTTTGAGTATGATTATTTTTTGCCTTTCTTTCATACCATGTCACTAATAAGGTTACTAGGGTTTTACAGGAAGGAGCGCGTTCTTGTAGCACGCTCTTTTTTGCTGCGGTCAAGTGGCGGAGGGCTTATTTTTTATTCAGCAGTGGGAAGGCAAGTAAATAGAGACTTATTTGAGCATAATGTTATAAATGTTTTGAATTTTTCAACAAGTTATTTCAGAATTGTATGGAGGGAGGAAAGAAGCGGTTACTTATTGTAGGAGGTGAAGCCACTCTCAAACTGGTGGGGCGAGTAAAGCCCTGGCTAGAGGTGACCGTTTCATCTTGGCTGATGTTAACTGTATGATAGTGAAAGAACTCGAACCGTTGATTAACCCTAGAGTATACTGTCCTATCAGCAGGTGTATAATACCTAAGCTTCTGTATTGTCATTTGGTGAATGAAATCTGGACCATGCAGTAGTTTCGGTTTGGCCTTTTGGCCGGGATCAAAGTGTAGTATCTGTTCCGATGGGTACTGCACCCTGTAGACTGGTATTATCTTGGCCTTCGGGGCTTGATTTACGCCGTTCTATGACTTTGTCCTGTGTAGTTCTAGGAGGTCCACCTTCCCAGGTTTTGCCTCCCCTCTTTGAGGAGGAGTAAGTTGATTACTTACTGCCTGAGGCGCCCCATACCGGGGAATGCCGACGGGGCTGCCCAGGCAATTTTTAATGGCCAGAGTGCTCAGCTCCTCGGGCGCTGGTTTATCAAATCCTACTTTCCAGACCCGGTGTCACATCTTACCGCTGTGGGAGGTAGATAAATAACTTCGGTAGAGTCTTTTTATGGCATATTAGAGTATACTGCTACGGCTTTTCTTTCTTCAATGGTCTAAGAGGATAGTCTGTTTATTCATCTTCTCTTAGTTTTGATTTCAACACCTCTGCATACCTCTTTCACATTGAAAAGTTCGAAAACAACATACCAGCGCAAATCCAACCTGCGTTCCAACCTTCCACATGTTTAAATCTATTTACAGGAGATCAAACCTGACAAGATGTTCTTGTGCGAAACCGACATTGACTCGTAAAGTTCTATCGATAGTTTAGAAAGCTCAGATTATTCTAACATTATCTCAAAGCGTGTCGTTCAATATCGCCATTGGCTATTAATCTGTACTGACAGCGAGGACCATTTTCCTTGTGTCAAGGACATCTCTAATGAAGATTCAGAGTTGCCATCTGTGTGTTTCCCTTTTTCGTCCCAAAAACGCAGCTGTTACTATCTTTGAAAAAATTTCTAGAAAAATTGATCCTGTCCGTTCATCCTGCGCCAACATTAACATATGTCAAGACTTTAAAATACACAATGTTGAATTGCTAGTCTATTAAAAAAAAGACTATTCTTTCATGATATTCCACCCGAACAAGGCAGGACGCCACTGTAGACGAAAGAGATTACTGAGAATTAGAGAGTAGGTTTAGGGTGTTATTCTAAGTTGGGACCTTAGCAGCGAGATGTCTGTTTACATTAGTTTTAAATTTCTGCATGTCGGGTCTGTTAGGGAAACAGGGAGCAGGAAGGGAGTTCCAGAGGCCAGCAACACGAGAAAAGAAGCTATTGAAGTAGAAGTCTCTCCGGCATCTGGGGGCCTCCACAGTGAATGGATTGGATTTAGCTGATTGTTGAGTTGGTCTAGTGAATTTACATCGAGGGGCACTGGAGTAGCCAGTTAATCAGAGCATAATCAATTGAAATATTTGTAAAACAAGCACGGGGATGCTACATTGCGGCGATGGGGCAAGGGCTGGAGCTTGGTTGACAGTGAGGAACCTATTAGGCTGGCGACTCTTTTTGGGACCTTGTCAAGGAGGGATAGACTAGTAGATGATGCACCAGCCCAGATGTGGCAACAATATTTCATGCATGGGTGAATGGTGGCTTTGTAGAGATACAGGATAATGCCGGGTGCAGAGGGAGCGCACCTTTTTTGCAGCAGCCTTGGCAAAGATGGTTTTCGTCACGACTTTTCATTTGTTATGAGCTGATTAAGATTGTCGACAAACCCACATACCTTATTCTGACGGACATGATCTTTTCTTGACACTTGCCTTGATCAGTGATCATCTCCATTTCTACTCCCGCTTGTATCCTTTGATCATTCGATTGTCTCTATCAAGATCAAACATAAGCAAGGAGAAACTTTTCCATCACAGATTGTACCGATAATAAACTGACGATTAGGATAGTTTTAAATCTTTCATTAACTGCAAGGGTTTTTCGCTTGTTGCTTAAATAGATTCTCTTCTGTTTTTTGTTTTTTTTGGGGGGGGGGCTAAAGGTGTTAATTTATAATAATACTCACACCTGTAATATTGTTATTAATGCATTCACATTGAGTTATTTTATTGCCTACTTTAAAAAGCCGTTATTTATTCTTTTTTCACATGAAAGGTAAACAAAATAATACTATTTTCAATCAAACAGAATAATATTTAGGATTTTTGTTTTATATACTTTTTAACTAATATATTTATAAAACTTAAAAAATTAACGTATTTAAACACTTTCCTTCAATATTATTTGTAAAAAAAAAACAATATCAACGATTAAAAAAAATAGAAGTCGAACTTTATCGCCGCCAAAAATCACAATAAAGGATTTGCGCACGTGACTAAAATTAACCAATCAATCGCAACTATTTAAATATAAAGAGATTCGTCTGTATGTGTTCATGTTTACAAAATACAGTTCGTGCTTATTTTTAGACCCACCATGAATACAATATTTGTCTATTAGACTTATTTTAATTTTAATTTTATGAATGTGTTACCTCTACTTAAACATGTTTTACTTTTCGTTTTTTTTTTAATTCTTACTTTTAAAATAAAATTAATTCATAACTGTAATATTATATATACTGTACTTAATCTGTTATCGGTACTGCTGCAGTTTACAGACATAACGTTATTATTTCGAAATCTGTTCTTAGACTGCGGCAATTCAAATTTTTGTCCAAATCCGAACTGCCCCTTCTTTTGGGTAGATACATTTTCCCCAATTAAAAACTGACCTTTTGTCTACATCTATCCTTTATTTCAATATGATCCGACTGCTATAAGATATGTTCTTACTTTTTTAACGCTTTCTCGACTGCAAACTATTCGAAAATTGTACCATTTATGTGGTTCCGATTTACTTGCCTCCCCACAAGGGAGCAGTTAGACACAAAGTCGGTTTTTAATGTAGGGAAAATCAATACCCACAAGTAAGGACACTCCGGATTGGGACAAAAATAAATATTGCCGCAGCCTAGAAGGATTTATCCTTTAATAACCGAGAAAAGATATACCTATAGTATAACAGAAAATACACTTTTTATGTTATTTCTATTTTGAAAAGTATCAAATAATATCAGACGTATTATTTAATACGTTACAGTTTACTGATAAACTCAATTTGCCTCTTTATCAATAAATAACTGTAAATCACGTTTAAAGAACAATCCTTTCTTTAACCAATTCAATTCATAGCCGACACTAATAGCGGAGCGTAAGGTATTCCAGAATACATACGTATATCAACCCATGAGAATTTACGTTACAAAACTAGGATTTGCTAAAAACAACATAACCAAACTAGGATATACTAAAATAAAAACTGATACTTTCCGAGACTCCTTCTACACCCTGTTAGAGGTTCACAGAGCTTGAATGACCTTGACACTATCACTGGTCCATATATTCGGGCATTCATGTAGTGCACATGGACTATTACAGGCTGTTAATGAATACGATGCTACATTACAAGAAGAATATATATCTGAATATTTGAAACATTTTTTTGCCATCATGTTTAATACATGCGCTTGTCTCATCCAAAAACTTTGGGAGACAAACTGTATGAGAACGCAGCAATTGCTTGGGATGTTATTGAACAACCAAAGAAAAGACAGAATTCTAACCAACATTTCCTATCGCTCCACGTGGAAGTCCTGCGGATGAGCTCAATTCTTGCATTAAATTGTCATATTTGTGAAAGAACATAATGACGATAACATCATCCACAAACACGTGTGTGCATCTAAATAGCAAGATTGCAAAAACTAACCATGGCAAGAGTGTTATTCATCCCTTTATTGCATTAATTCTTTCATCTGCAACTTTATATTAACATTATGGGGTCTGTGTTCGCGCTGGTCAATCATGAGCACCAACGAATTGAATAGTTACAGATTTGGCAAGGCTTTTCTTGAGTTATACGTCTTTCCCGGGCAACGTCGGGGCAGGATTCAGCTAATATATATATATATATATATATATATATATATATATATATATATATATATATATATGTCCAAGGGAAAGATGAGATTGGATGATAGTTGGGAGTTATTTATTTTTATTTCTATTTTTAGCTCAGGGAAAGAGATAGTGTCTGGATCATTTGTGTCAAAACCGAGTGTGACCGATAGTGGATGGAGATGGAGGGGCTTAAGTCTGAACTTATTGTCATGTTTCGAATTAAAATGGAAAGAAGAAAGAAAATAATTATATATGTTTATAAAAGTAAACGCGTGGAGAGTGTGTCTATGTTGAAACGCTAATTCTGATTAAAAACGAAAATTATGGTAAAAGTAGAGAAGGAGAAAATAATCCCTATTAGTTCATTTATGTGTGTATGTATTATTTAGTCCTATTTATTAATTACTTTATTTGTGCCCATTTATTCATCAATATTTTTTCGCAATGTGGTGAAATATGTGGAAGATAGATTTGGGAATAATAGAACTCGTTTATTCATTTATGTGTGAATGTATTTATTTATATTTATTTAGTTAATTATTTGTGTGTTATTAATTGATCAATAATTTTAACAATATTTATGATTATATAAGTGTATGCATATGCAATGTGTGAATATATGTTAATAAAAGGCCGAGGAAATAATATTCATTCGTTTCTTTCTTTACGTGTGAATGTATTTATTTATTACCAGTACGAAAACACATACATCAAAACATGTTTTTTTATAGAAAAGAGCATCGAAAATTTTAACAAATACTTTAAACAGCTCATAAACATGATAAAAAATGGACACCATATATTGAATACCACCTCATTATTCCCACAGTATACGGCCTACCAGAAACTCATAAACACAAAATTCCTCATGCGCCCCATAATATCTGGAATCGGTAACACTACATACAAGATCGCATGTGCCATAACCAACACTCTTACCTCACTTATGGGAACTATCAGCACCTCATAGATCAAGAAATCAGGTGACTTATTAAACAAGATAAACATGTTGATGTAGAAAACAAAAGTATACACAGCTTAGACGTAACATCGCAATACATCAATGTCCCACTTAGAAAATGTGTAAATTTACTCCAGATGCACTTAGTAAAGACCAACATACATTTACTATTCCCCCCCCCAAAAAAAATAATAGAAATAATCATACTCATAACTAACATGGTATAGTTCTAATTTTATAGTAAATTGTATAAACAAAATTCGGTCTCCCCATGGGCAACCCTCTCAATATGCCTTTTCCTGGAGTTCCTTGAATCTGGCCCTTTTAAATTCAGATTACTCCATGACATTAAGTATTTTAGATATATTAAGGACATTTTAATTTTTCTTCCCGATAACACAAAAATTGAAGACATAAAAAAAATAAATACAGTTGAACACTCTATAAAATTTACATATAAATCTGAAATAAATCACTCAGCATATTTTTAGACACATTCCTGATAAAATCAAATAACAAACAATATCTCAAAATACACCGCAAAAACACCCACAAAAACGACTATATATATTTCTACGCGCATCATAACAACAAGATAAAAACAGGTATGATAATTGGATTTTTCCTACGTGCTCTCAGAATCTGCAGTTCTCAATATATAGGTGAGAATATCAAATACATCACAAATTCTTAAAAATACACTACACTATCCCACACATTAAATACTCAATGGTAAAAACAAAGCCTTACAGATATTCTCGAAAAAACAATAAACAAAAATCTCAAACAACTAACACTTCTCTCATAAACAGACATGTGCTTTTTATTCGCTAATTCCAATAATACAATAATTTGCGACACTCTTAGTAAACTAGGAATTCCCATCATACAAATCATATCAGAAACAATCAAACAAACTATAAACTCTGGAAAACACTTCCGTAAGAAATCTACATCCAACGCTTGTATACACTATCCCATGTAATTATTGCCATCGAATACACATAGGGGAAAGTAAACGGGAACTGAGGAGAAGGCTCGGTGAACACAAGAGAGACATAAAAGTAGCAACTCCGTTTACGCGCTTGTGTCCCACTTATTCAATTTTGAACAGGCTAAAATCATTCAATCCATATCAAACAAACTCAACGCAACTCAATGAAGCAACACTCACCACTAACTCCATAAGCATCAAATCACGTAATGGTTACTATAATTTATCTCCGTAAATGAGCTAACTCGGCATGGTGGAACGAAAATTCACATCAAATACACACAGATTACTAAAAAATCAGAATAAATAAAAACACTCACACATAAATAAATAAGCTTGTAGATATCATTTCCATCTCTCTCTCACACGTAAATATACATATTTCATATGCATATACATTTTATGCTCATAATTATGTAAATTATATTTGCTTAATAAATAATACACTAATAATTAAATAAATAGGAATAAATCAATACATTCACATAAAAATTAAGAAACTAATGCATCTTATTACATTCTAACATATATTCACACATTGCATATACGTACACTTATATAATCATGAATATTTTGATAATTATTGATTATTTAACAAATCAAAATTAATGACTGTATGATTTGTTCTGCATTTTTCTTCATCCTGATTTAGTTTACAATAAAAACAAAACGTTGATGAAAACATAAATAATATAGTTTTTGGCTTTCCTTTTTCATTGATATATATATATATATATATATATATATATATATATATATATATATATATATGATAGATCTTAAAGAGAAAGTTCAATCAAACTGGAGGGATAAAACAAACAAAACGGTGAGTTGCAGCTGCTCTTCAACTGACTTATTTTTGTTATTTATTTACTGCAATAACAATTTATATATATATATATATATATATATATATATATATATATATATATATATATATATATATATATATATATATATATTAGACGAGTACCGCTTAAAATACGGGTAAAATAAATTCCGCAAACAGAACAGTTTTACACTACTTTTATTTCCTCTTACAAAGATTAAAATCAAGATAAATGATAGTAAACCTCATGTCTAGACTCCTTATTCTAATTATAATACATTTATTTCAATAATATGTTTAAGATTTAAGGCTTAAGCTTAAGAATAAACAAAAATTCAGTGAATCTGTCTATATTGACTTAAATGACTCAATATCAAATTTAAATCTAATATATTTTAATCTGAAAAGGTCATCTATGAATAGTAAGTGGTTGAATGTAAGAAGTCCTTTCCCAAGTTCATATCCTGCCTTCACATTACGTAAGAAAAGTGTCATTGGGATCAAAATAATGACAAAAAGCAAAAAGGAAAGACTATTGCCCTGGTAAACCCATCTCCTGATTTTCGCTTTACCTAATGCAACATCTCTGAAATTAAATTGTTTTCCCAACTCGTTATGTTATTTTTATAGCTGTTTGAATTTTGGGGGCTATTCAGAAAATCTTCAAGCATTTTCTATCTATGAATGAAGCACCATGTCAATTGCCTTCTTATAATCTACCAACCTCATGGAAAGGTTTGCATTTTCTCAGGATTATTTTATCGATCAAAAGCTGGTGCAATGTAATCTTTTTCGGGAGCCTTTCTGTTCCTCAGGCAGCAACCTGTTTTGGTCCAAATGATTATCAATAGTTTCAGACAATGTGCTAGTGAAAGGTTTCCACATAAGTGAGAGGCAAGTGATTGGTCTAAAGTTTGTCACTTCACCCCCTTTTGTTTTATTTTTTATGATCAATACTTTTGTTCCCTTTGTCAGCTATTCTGGGAAGCTACCTGTCGTCAAACAGCCATTTATCATTTCTGCGAAGAGTGGATGAAAGTGCTTTCCAATTTGAAAGCTTTTTAAGCCTCTTCTTTAGCATCTCAACAATGACTGTTATATCCGTTTGTCGTTCTACTCTAGATGACACATCCCTTTCAATATATTTGATCCTTTCTCCATCATCTTGCTGTTTTACTTCCTTTTCCCAAATGCCTTTCCAGAATCTTAGAGATTGGTCAGCATCAGATATAATGCCATTCCGACTTTTCATTCCTTTCAATTGTTCAAAAAGGTGTTTCTAGTTGTTCTCAAACAGTCTGTTTTGCCGATACCGTTGAATCCTGTCGCTGTAACGTTTACCTTTGGCAGTCTGGACTATGATACGCTCTTTTATTATTATTATTATTATTATTATTATTATTATTATTATGATTATTATTATTATTATTATTATTATTATTATTATTATTATTATTATTATTATTTCTTTTTATTTTAACGCTTACTGCTCAGGAACCGAGTATACCCAGTA
Source organism: Sepiola atlantica (assembly GCA_963556195.1). Taxonomy (NCBI): domain Eukaryota; kingdom Metazoa; phylum Mollusca; class Cephalopoda; order Sepiida; family Sepiolidae; genus Sepiola; species Sepiola atlantica. The sequence goes on from OY744521.1 coordinate 108,907,830, forward strand.
GAAACTGAGTAAACTCAGTTCTACGCACATGCACTTCAGACATGCGCGTCAAGTTAACTCACTTTTGATAGAATTGTCTACAGTTCATATGATGTATTACACATATTTAATGTGTACTGCATATATTTTATTTTTACGAGAATGAAAGAGATCATTACCAGAACTGGTACTACATATCTTCAGATCTCCTGACAAGGAGGCTTCTTTAGTTTTAGTTTGTATCTCCTTACTTAAAATGGTTGTTGGCAAAAGTTATATAGAGTCACCTTTAACAGTAGCAAAATAGGATAAAATACATTACTGTCAATAGAAACGATGAATCCGGTTAAATTAACAGAGCAGACAAATCTAGTGGATCACATTCAGGTAAATGTGATTTGAAAAAAAATCTTCTCGGTAGAATTTTACTGATAATTATTTGATGCTTGGGTAACGTAAAAGAATTTAAGAATTTAAGAAACAATATAAAGTAATGGAAATTAAGAGTGCGCGTATAAAAAGGTTATCAAAATATGGAGTCTTTCCAGTTGGTGAATGTCCGTTGATAAAATGTCCGGTGAAGAATGATTTAAAGATGGAAAAAAGGGATCTCGTGGAGACAGCGTTAAAGATGTTCAAAATGAAGTAACTCCAATAGAAAGATGTTTAGCTCAACTCTAGAAGGGGAGCACTTATGTTGCATAGACCCTTGCTTCGGCCGCGGCAGTTCTAGTTTCGTATACGCGTCCCGGAACGGGCCCAGACATTTCTCGTCCCGGGTCGAAACAGTTCTCGTTTAATCACTCGTCGTTTTTTTAACATCAAAAATCAAATAATTTGCATACCGTTACATTTCTCCCTCGCCGCGTAGACGGTGCGCCGTCTCGAAACCATCTAGTGGTTGAATTCTTTCTTGATCGGGTCGGAAGACAAACAATCTTTTAAAATTTAATTTCAGTTTCATTTCAAGCGTTAGCTATCCGTCAGCTGAGAGATATTCACCAAGAGAGAGAGATTAAGTTACTGCTTTCGTAATGACTTATCAATTATTTCTTAACCATTCGTGGAGAGGGGGAAGATCTTTCGCCCGTATTTTATTAGGGAAATATTTCCCTTAACTATGTTGCAGTTACATGGTAAAAATCACGTCTGATAGGTTCGCCTCCAAAACCCAGACTGCCAAAACACGCTTCTCACTAAGAACGAGTGACATCACGAATCCCTCTGCTGCCACCGCAAAGGCCCGTGACGTCACAGAGCATCTCGCAGGTGCACATTGACCCCTGATCCGAGGTCTTGTCACGCGGTGACTTAGTCACGTCTGTGATTTCCGACTGTGAGAACAGGCCCTATTCTGCACTCGACTGCATGGATCCACCACGCGCTAATTTGCGCAGTCAAACCAACGATTTCCAACAGATACGTCCATTCCCATTGGGCTATTATCCAACATTCCTCACCTCTTATACAAAAAAACTATCCTAAGATTTTTTTAAATTTTTACCCCCCCCCCTTTCGCAGAGTCTGGTCAGAACCAATGGTTAGCACGGCTGGACATCTCAGTTACACCCTCTTGACTCGGCGTTTCCAAATCGGCCCTATGACATTTCCTGGGATGTAAGGAAATTCCCCTTACGATCGATATCGGCTCAATGGCCATCCCTGTCACAATCGATAATAGAACACGCTGGGTGTACTCCTGTCGCAAGGTTGCTTGACCACTTGACACCACGGGCATCTGCACGCGGTACCTAGTCACACAATTCACCACACCCATCCATTAAATTCTAACAGAACACAGGGCAAAACAGAAAATCCCCATTTTTAAATTCTTATATTCCCCTTCTGGTCACCCATCTAATTTCTCTGTAAGATATGTCTAATCATACTAGTCGGCCGCGTGCTATTTAACACGGACCGGAACGCCCCCTTAACTCCCTACCCAAGATGATCTGTCCACTTTCTTCTGAGCCGGCTCGCTGCACTTTATTTATCACTTCCAAAGAGGCTCATAATAACTTAGGGCCGGCGACTCGCCTTTCAATATCCTACATTTAAGGGCCCCAACTTATTCCACATGTATCCCACCCACTCTTCCTAACTAATTCCGATATGTCTATCGCTCTGACGCCATATCAAACTGTTTTAGGCCGAACAAAATTCACTCACACGAACCTAATTTTACAATCATCCAGACCCGCCACACCGCCGCGGTTCTCTCGAAGGCCCCACCGACCCACTAAGCAACAATGACCCATAACGATGCGGTAAACTGAGCGTACATGTTCAACCTTTAGTTGCACCAATGTTTTAATAATGTGATATAACTCTGTAGAATGCTGTTCAGTGTTGGGCAATTGAAGTTATATTGCTGTATAAATTCTCTTTGCAATTGTACAGGTAGTTTTGAAAATATAATATGATTCATTAAAACGTACCAAGCTGTATTTTCTTTGAGTAAATCTAACACGAAATTGTGCTTCAATCCCCATAAGTTTGCTTTTATTTTAGTTAAGCACATTTCTACTGTATGGAATATTATATCAGGAGAAGTCTTATATTCTAAAATCTGTTTCAGAGTCTCATGCATTATGAAACTTTCATCCAAAAAATCTTCATTGAGTAAGGTAAATGCGACTTCATTATTCGGGTCACAAATTTAAAATGTTGGATGATTCGGAGCGCATAATGTGGCAAACAACCCCTTCGATCTGCCACAGGCTACATAATTTTCAAAATTCGGTAAAAGTTTTTAAAGGCTAATTCATATTCAGTATCTCTTTTAGGTGAGGGGTATTCACCAAAGGTTTCAAAGGTCGGACGAAACATGAAAGTTGGGATTTGAAGTCTCTAATTTTCAGCCCTCAGAAATATCTTGAAACTGCTCATCTATGAGAGAATAGCCATGGTATATGGGGGTCTTGAACTCAAAGTTGGGCTTCTCATCATCCCAACTTCCGGAGTCCTCTAGACAAGCTGTAGTGGTCTCTTTGTCGAAATGATCTAGGCGATATAGACATCTTTTCCTATCAACATACAACATTTCTGGGGTCAATTTCCGCACTGACAGTATCACACACACTCAGAGAATAACTGATTCATAAACAATGCATAGGAGTTTGGGTTCTATTTTGTGAGTATGTGTTGTTTTGTTTTTGTACTAACCTTGTAAACAAGTGTACGTTACCCAGGCGATCACGAAAAGAAAAGACGACAACACAGCCAAAACGAGAGATAAAAACAAACAGAAAACCGCGGCACACAAACGTTAACGACAGCGATTGTCGGTGGAGACGCCCATATGGTAGTACAAATGGTCACTTGACCAAGGATTTGACCCTTACAATCCAAAGGAAAGAAAGATGAAAAATAGAAAACAAAGAATACAGAGATACAAAACAAACGCAAAAGAAGCGAAAGAAAAAAGAACGTAAAGATTATGGACACAAGATAAAACACAAAACAAAACAAAACAAAGAAAAACAAAAAATGAAAAGACAGAAAGAAAGAACGGACTAAGATAAATTTTTATTCACTTCTCACAGAAAAACTTTTAACACACCTTCTACTAAGACGACTTTTAAATAACCTCTCATATTACCATATTTTTCTCCTCCCACCAAAAGAAAAATCAGGAAGAATTTTTGTTTCACTTTCTACAAACGGGACCTTATCAACCTTTAAACTTTACAGCCATTCCTTTTTTGACAAACAATAAACACAACATGCTTACACAATTTTACACAGGCAAAACATGAAACAGTGTCTCTTAGCAACAACATTTTTGACATAAACATACAATATATCTGCAGTTTCTATTTCTAAGCACCGCTACACAACTCCCAATTTATGATGACCCCAAAAACTTTCACCCTAATTCACAGTATTACCTTATGTCTACACTGGCAACTAGCATTGTTTCGGGTGAACTAAGTTTTAAAGAAAAGAACATGAAAACAATGTTAATCGAAAGTATTCTTTGTAAGAGGTGAAAAAATTCCTCCTGATTTTTTGGAGGGAAAGAGGAAAGAAAAAAATAGAGGAATGCCTGGTAATGTAAGAAGTGTTGATAAGGTCTTTTTGGTATGAGGTGGGAAAATCCTTCTTTTTAGGTAGAGGAAAGAAAGCAAAATGGCGGAATGACTGTTAATATAAGAGGTGATTTAAAAGCCGTCTTGGCAGCAGGTGAAAAATAATTTTTACTCACTTTTTAGCGGGAGGGGATAATAAAATAGCGAAATGCCTGGTAATATAATACGGGATTTGAAAGTCTTTTTAGTAAAAGGTGTGTTAAAGTATTTCTGTGGGGGTGAGTGAAAAGTCTTTCCTTTTGTTTTTTTAACCTCGATGAAGAGGTGAGGTTGGTATTTTTCTTTCTGGTATGTAAAACATGTACTAGTAGGGAGAAGAATCTGCAAAAAGAAATTGTTTTATGTTTTTAAGGGTACTCAAGTAGCTTTTGGCTGCCGATGAGTAAAATGCACCTTAGTGATTCCAGGTCGGAGATCATCCAGTCGGTTTTCGTTTAGTTGTTCTTGTTTTTGCTTGATTATTATATCTCTGAATGTATGGATAGTTTTATAACATGCAATGTAAATGTATGAATTGTGTATAATTTATGTATGATTTTATTTTGTAATGTATGTAAGACATGACAAGTTTAGCATGTTTTTCTTAATATAGACGTCCTTACTTCGATTCCAGACCCCGGACAATGTGAAGAAATGATTCACCAAAGCGCCCAAATGCAATCAGAATTAAGAGGAGAGTCAGATAAGAGTGGCTGAGAGGGCGACTGTGGAAGACAAAATACAGGGCATAGGATTTCCAGTCATAAATTAATATATTTAGAAGTCAGAGTTGTGTGAAGCAGTTATTGCGACTCGAGTCGGTTAGCAGGTCGGAGTAGATCGGGGCAGACCTGAGTGAAGCGAGGGAGACTGCAGATTGGTACAGATACGAGATTAACTAACTTTAACCGAACAAAGATGATGTCTCGACCGACAGCTATCAACAGACAGCGTTTGTAGATTTTTCCGCGCTGAGAGTTTTACATACCCTCAGAGCACCACTGATTTATGCACAAATGTATCGGAGTTTGTGTTTTCTCTTGTGAGTGCGTTGTTTTGTTTTTGTACTCAATCTTTAAACCATTCATGTAAACTCGGCGATTCACAAGACGAAGGGTAACGACGCGGCCAGAACACGAGATGAAGACGAACAGAAAAGAATGACACGCAAACGTTGGGATCAGCGATTGTCGAGGAGACGGGCATATGGTGGTATATAGTTTACGACGATATCGAATACTTATCTCTTTTTACTATATGTGGTTTTGTTGCAATTCTTAACAATATGTCAGGAATTTGAAGTTTTCAAAAACAAAAAAAACACTGTTGCGTCTGTTCGCCGAGTAAAACTGAACTCTACATTCTTCACCTCCGGCGCCTTTTAACAACGATTGAAGCGGTCCTAGGATACCACGTTACTATAAAAGACACGTAATATGCCCTTTCATTCATTTTAACTTCATCTGGTCGTTGCCTTAAAATATTGCCTTAAAATATTTAATTTTCATACTGAAACCGAATCTTTACTTCTACTCTTACTAATATTCTTATCTTATCAATGAAGAGTTCGTATTTATCTGTAGGCGAAACTCTAATTCTATTATATTCATTTTACTATTGTACTTATACTACGAATAGAGATTAAGCAAACTCAACACTTAGATTGCATATACAAGCAAAATATCCAGATCGAAGGAAGTTATGGTTATTTTCAACATAGTTTCCTAAATAATTTCACTTCTGTTGAATTTGTTTTGATATAGGCTATCTATATTTTTACTTGTATTTGATCCCGTGCAATTTTATTTAAATTTACCTGTGATCGTTCGGTGTAACCGGATTAGATGTGTTTCTCTACGCATTTTTCCCTGTTTGGTTTAATAAAGAATTGCCATTCAATAGATATTCCGCTTCACAATAAATAACCAAAACGAAGCAAAATCATATTCAAAATTCTCTTTGCGGTCCAGATTGATGAATTCACCGGATCTTATTATAAGAATTCTTTGGATGAGGATTGATAATGTCTCGTATTTTGATTATTCAGATCACTATTCGCATCTTAGTTGTTATTTAAACAACGTTTTTCATGAACCCGGGCGCAACTGATAAATGCATTGAGTGTCTATCAATTTTAAATGACAGTATTCTGAAGGTGGAAAGTTCAATCCTTATTACAGGCGATAAACAATAAAAAATAAAATCACTTCTACTTCTGCCATATTAAGGCTGATATAAGGAAAGCAATCCACATCCGTGGATTAAATAAATGGTTCGATTCTAAATCCATATAGATTCCTGAGTTTTACGTAAATATTCCCAAGTTCAAAAAGATTCCCAAGTTAGAAAAGATGCGCGTGAAAAAAGCGGAGGTTACAGCTACCGAAACATTGTGTAAATAACAACCAACATGATAATAAAAGTCCGAAACACAAATAATACACACCAGATTTTGTTGAAAGTATACCTTATTTAATTGAACTAAATTGAAAGAAGAATCAAAATTGCATTTTAACGGGACAACTTTCGATTGTTGACCAAACCAAACAGCTGAGATGGAAAAAGCATGCGCCAGATTTTGAGGCCTAAATACGGACAATGATTCTTAAACAAGCAAAAAAATGGACGCCAAAGTAAACACTATTCCTGACCTCAGTCAAATAGACCAATAGATCGATATACAATATAAAATGAGAAATATTTATTCATTTGACTTATGGGTCGGTCTGAAACATGCACCATGTTTTGTGATCTGAATTAGTCAATTACTCCCTGAAAATGAAAACGAATAAAACATTTTAAGTTATATCTATTACTAATGGAATTTAGTACTATTATTGCGAATATAATAATAGGAAATACTATTTTTTCCATATCAATAATCAAGATATTTTACCAATTAGTTTGAAATCGAGACTATACTGTTATTATCTCTGAACCAGCCATCATTCCCCTTGAGGCAAGATTCCGGTCTGGAAAATCCACAACAAGCCAGCACTTGTATTTCACTCAGCACGTCGAAGATGAGTTCCCAAAAGGATTCGTTTGAATCAGTAGAAACAAACCTCAAGTTAGACTTAGATTACCTACTCCTTTATCACGAGAGTAAATACCTGCAAATGTGGAGAGACGGACCATACGATGTAACACTGCCTAGTCTCCCCTTTACTACTAAACTGGTGCAGCTTGCAAGATCTTACAGAATACAATAATAATGCAAGTACTGAGTAAACAAGTGGGAAGCTATTATATGACCACATGCTTTAAAGACACGCAAAAAGAAGACTATCTTTCGATGCTCAATGCAAGGTGTGGTGTAGTATTTATTCCGTTGCCATGACACCATCCTTTCACGCTTCACCGCCTCCTTTGGGGGGAAGTGTAGTATATGTACGGCAGTCATAATACTATCCTCCTAAGCTTCACCTTTGCCTTTGGGATGTAGTGTAGTATATGTTTGTTTGTTACGATACAATCCCCCAGGCATTAGCTCCATTTACTTGGGGATCGACAGTGTAGTATATGTTCTTTCATAATATATACTAGCGAAAATATAAATAATATGTATGTGCGGCGTAAATTCCTAATCTAATGAAGGATACCTATTCTATAAAACACGTTGAGTAACGTGAGATCATTATTTACTTTTGAGTAAACTTTACCATTTACCGGGGTTGCCCTGAAACTGCACTCTATTCTCCACAATATTAGAATAAGCGAGATTCTATTTCCTATCAAATAACTCACGTGTAGTTACTTAAGCTGTCAAAAATAAATTACGTTTCGTCACTTATGGGATAGATAATGTGTACTTGTATATGTTATACATGTCTAAGTATGACAATGTGTAGTGCAATATGTCGTACATAATGGTTATACCCGTTATATGACGGTTATGATTCTAGGCATAACCTAGTTCTTTAGATGGTAGTGTAGTGTATGTTTGTTCATCATATATACTACAAAAATATCCGACCAGAGTGGAGTATATTTATTTTAGTATTTCTGATGTTTGACAAATTAAATAGATAACAGAATAAGGAAATGTATTACTAGGGGTTTGAAACCTATTCAACTGTCGGCGAAACATTTATTAGATCCATAGGTGAAACATTCACATAATAAAAAAAGGATTCTTGTAAGATTTAACATGGGGTAGCTAAATTATTTAAAACGTGAGTTTGATTAAAGGCATTCGCCCAGGCTATTAGGACCATTAATCATTTACATAAAGAAACGTCACGGAAACCATTATCTGTTATTAGAAAGATAAGGTCTCAATGTACGTATTTTCAGGTAAGTTACCCTTATTTGGATTTGAGTAAAATATTAAGACCATGTCTTGTGAGCCGATTACTGAAATTATTTACATAAAGAAAAAGACACATTTACAACTTACATCAGTCAGATTAATGCTACGATAAAGTACACCTGCTATGTTACGAGGGCTGGGGTTGAATGGAAAATCTTCAGTGACATCTTTAAGGGTCAGAGGTGACCCCATACAAAAGTCGTAAAACCACAGGACTCCTGGGCGAATATTGTATGTCTCTTTATCTAGCGATACTTCAAGCAATAAAATCGTGTCTATGGCGCTGTCACAAATGCGCACAGTGGGGCTGTATGTAGTGAGATGAGCTATTCATCTATCTATATGTCTGTCTTTCTCTCTCTCACACGCGTACGAAACTAACTTGTCTCTTTGATGTTTTATGTGACAGTCTTTCTCTTTCTTAAATAAAGCTTATAATGAATGAACGTCGTCGTTCAAGTGGTTTTGTATCCACCGACAAGCAAGAACCTGGGTTCACAACAATTATACAGATGTATATGGTTTATACACCCTTCGGTAAGTGAATAAACAAGGTACCTCCTATATATTGAGATGTGTTACTCAGAGCACTCGTTCATCTCATGACACTGTAAAAAATTAACTTCTCAATTAATTGAGAGATGATCGCTTATCTACACTATAGCTCCTTTCTTACAAAAGATACATTGTTTGTCTTTCTCGACTCTATCGATATTTTTACAGTAGGTGCTCGATTGGCTTCCGATCTCTGGTTCCTGTTTATAAAACTTTCAGGGCAAGAACTAGCTACCACCACTACAAAGTACTTTTATTTCTTCCTGTCTCAACTAAAAACCAAACGGAATTTCCATTGCCAGAGTTTCTTTCTAAAATATTCTCATCTGTGGAACAAATTGCCACAGAACTGTTTCAGTTATTAATCTTGATTATTATATCTGTCGCAATCGTTGATTTCACCGTTACTTTATAAAACTATATTTAATAATATACTTATCATGTGTATGCGATCGAAGTCAAAAGTTTAACTTATTTGCATGTTGTTTCCAGAAGTACATTTAATTAATTAAATATTTGTTTATATTGTTTCAATTTATGTTTAATATAAAACATTGAATATTTATTCCGAATACTTTTCATATCGTTGAAAAATGTTGGTCAGTTTTGGTGTAAATAACCTTTTCAAATGAACTTTTGGGTGGACTTACATGATTGTTACAATGCTGCGATCCAGTTATAAATTGTAAATGAAAATCACCACCAAACAACACACAAACTGCGGCCATGTAAATACTTCAGTGAGTATCTCTCCACAACAAATAACTGGGATCGAGTGTTTCTTGATTTCTTCAATTGTCTAGTGTAACGCCTGCACACAGGTCCCGTTAAATAAGTAAACCATAAAAAAATAATACTTAAACTAAGCGTGAAAGATATTACTTTATACATATTTTCGGTTTTTTATTATTGTACTTTGTTGGTACTTAGGGATCATTACATCGAGGATGAGGATTACAGAGATTGTCAACTGGAAGATGGTCGTCGCTACGAGAAGATCTTACACAATGAATGGGGTGGGCAGAAGATTACTTAAGACGAATTAATTATTAAGGAAGACCGCTTAACAAGTATCTGTTTACATTAGACTTAAAGACGTCTACGCTGTAGTCGGTTTCGTAACAGACTCGTGGATTCTTATTTAAACTCTTACTTAAACTATGTTGTTGAGAAAGAAATCTATAAAAATAATAACAGATTTTGATAGGTAATCGGAAAATAACGGAGAGTAACTTTGAAGGCGACCCGAAAGGACGTCCTGTGTTTTGTTCCCTGTGGGGAAACCAGCGAGACATTAGGAAAAGTTTTGTGAGCGTAAGCAATACAATTTAAACAACGTAAAATCTTTTCGTTTCGGGTTTTCCTGGTATTCTCAGCTGCCGGAGAAAATGCTGCCCAAATAACTAGACAATATACTGCCAGAAGATACAACGTAAGTGCAGATATGTTTCCGTTGATATGTACTATCTTGACGAGTGATAATGTGATAGTATTTACTTCCCTCCTTCCATGCAGCTGGGACATCCGGGAAATAGTGAGGAAGTGAGATAAGTGAATTTCGATAGAGAGGCCGGCTAATCTATTGACTCCCCAGACGGAATTTCACCATGGCAGTTTGTTATTAGTTCCCGAGTAGCCGGATAGCGATAAGCTGAGAAAGAAAAGTAGATGTAGCCAGTTTCGGTGACTAGCTTAGAATAAGTGAGAGAAAGACCGGACATCTAAGATTTCCGGTCGAAAGTAGATATATTTAGGAGACGGAGCAGATGAGGAGTCAGTCATAATTCGGCTTGAGGTAGATCGCTTAATGAGTCTTAGATTCAACTGCTCAGCGTCGGGCAAAAAAAACGATTATCCTTGGGGCCGACACGACTAACAATAAACAGCAAGTTTTTGGGTTCTCAGCCACAATGGTATCACACAAACACACACACACCACCAAAAATTGTCATCCAGCTACAAGCGAATCCCTTCAAATAATGTAATAGCTGCGTGACACATAACTTGTTCTAGTTATAAAATATGAATAAAAACAAAGCCCTCCTCCCCGTTGCGCACACATAGAAAACACACCGCCTCCAAGCTAATTAGTAAGTGAGTATCCTCATCCAAAGGAATAACTGGGAGCAGGAGTTTTAGGGTTCTTTAATTTTCCTTAGCAAGATCAGATCCCGTTAGTATAAACCAAATTATTCATAATGTAAGCGAAATATCATGTTTAATGGTCAGTTTAACACATATATTCCTGTTATGTAAGACTTTTATAATACATTCAGCGAGATATGTTTGTGAAACTTAACAAAGTAATATTCAATGTTTCAAAAGCATATCTCATGTAATGAATAAATATTTGTTCTTAAATACAAAGTTCGTTCAGTACACTCTAGGAGCACTCATTCCTGCCTTGATAGACTAAAAAATCGACTTAAAACACTAGTGGGATGTCGTCTTTTCTTCCCTACAGCCTCCTTATCACAGAATAAACTTTGCTACTCTATCGTTATTTTCATGTATTGTGCTCGATTCAGAAAGAGAGAGAGAGAAAGAGAGAGAGAGGCAAATTGAGAGATAGAGAGATAGAGAGAGAGAGAGAGAGGGGGGGAGAGAGAAAGGGAGAGTATTTTCTCTCGCGACACGGATCAACTTAGGTCGAAAACGATTGACGAAACTATTTTTGGTGTGAAGCTTTTGTTTATCAAGCACTAATAGTCGAACACCCACACATTACCCTCCCACCCCACCCTCAGACACACACACACACAAACACACACATATATACATATATATATATATATATGTATATATATATGCCGTTATTTTTGTTAATATTACTAACGATAAATGGCTGAACTGCAGCTACTGATACTTATTGCTCCCTAAGAGTACAAAAGTTTCTTCTCTAACATACGCAATGACGTCCGATTTTTTAGGAACACTTATATATATATATATATATATATATATATATATATATATATATATATATATATATATATATATATATATATATATATATTGTTGAATATAAAAGAGAACTCATGTCTAGATATCCTTCGGTAGATCCTTTCAATAGTCCGAATCAGGATCTTAGTTTCGGAGGGGAATCGGCTGATGAATTCCCCTCTGAAACTAAGATCCTGATTCGGACTATCGAAAGGATCTACCAAAGAATATCTAGACATGAGTTATCTTGCCTGCAAAAGATGCTGCCAAGATATATATATATATATATATATATATATATACATATATATATATATATATATATATATATAAATATATATATATATATATATGTTGTTGGTTTATTTATTCATTTTTATAGATATAACAGTCAGTCACGCCAATGAGCGCCAGTAACGGTGAAACACTATCATAAATAAATATATGTATATATATATATAATACGAAAATTCATAAATTATACATTTTAAATGTTTTAACATTTAAAATGTATAATTTATGATTTTTCGTCAATTACTTGTTTTCTTATCAAAATAAATTTTAATATTTTGAAGATTATATAAGAAGTCTTTTGAAATCAAAGTCGTTAAATCAAATTATAGATATGAAATGTATATGCTGAAATGAACTTCCAGAATCCAATACGCGGCCTTGAGAAACAAAAACTGAAACAATAGGATATTTACTTTGATAACAAGTTATGAACATGAAGTCAATGAGTACACGATGATAAAAGAAAAAATATCAAATAAGTATCGGTCACCTTTTTTTTCTGGCGATACGTTGGATTGGATGCCGAAATCCAGGCTGTCTATCGATATCGCCTTAGAGGACTGACCAAGTAAGATATATCTTAATAAAGAATATCAGTTTTCAAGTTATTAATAATATATTACTTTCGATCGCTTTTAGATGTGCCAAAAATCATGTGGACAGTTTTGGAAACACTTGTACACAGAGTAAACATAATCGTCTTGTATTTAAAAATAATACTCAGCTGCCAACAACAGGGATTACGTAATAATTAACTGTGTTAATATAACTTGATTACAAGTTGTTCAGTGCTCATGTACTTCTAATAATCCGAAATACTTCTTAAACAAACGAGTAGTTACATAATAAGAGCATTAAAAATGTTAAGCGATTATATATATATATATATATATATATATATATATATATATATATATATATATATATATATATATATATGAGATAAACAGAAGAGGAAGTTATAAATTTGATATGGAAAAACGTGGTCATTAGTACCTGGCAAAAAATATATCTCAAGGTAAAACGAACGAAAAATGCAGTAAACAATTAAAATAAACGAACAATAACAGTTTATAGTGTGAATCCCTTTTAGCATGCATTCACAATAATACGCCCATATCCATATATCTATCATCTATCAAATTTCTCTTTCCTTACACACACACACATATATATATATATATATATATATATATATATATATATATATATATATATATATATATATATATATATGGCCATACCAAAAGTAAAATAAATACATAGGAGTATTTTACAAATATTTTGATGTTAGTTAAAACAATTGTCTGCGAAATAAGTTGGAAATAATGACGTGAATCTTTCCTCTGTCATAATGATTCATTGAACTACATGAAAATACTAAATATAGCATAGCTCTAACGTTAAACTATTGAGCTATCATAAGTAATTTGTGTTACAAAATAAAAAAATACGCATACTCACACACTCACACACACACACACACACCCACACACACACACACATATATATATATATATATATATATATATAGTGTGTGTCTATTTACACAGTATTTTTTATTTAACACACATTGTTTTTTGTAATTTTCTTCTTTTCTCCAGCTTGTGTTCGTTTTTTTTTGTTAATACCTGGAGATGTTTCGACAAATAATCGAAAGTACTAATGATAATTATCGGACACTCATTAACCATCTTATATTGACATGAACATATTACGAAAATTGAAATAATAACAAAGGTATAATCAAGCAGAAAATTCTGTCATGTTTAACAATGTGGGCTTATATATATATATATATATATATATATATATATATATATATATATATATATATATATATATATATATTAATACGAATGTTGTACTAATTTTTCTGTACCAATATATATATATATATATATATATATATATATATATATATATGTATATATATATATTAACACGAATGTTGTCCGAATTGTTCTGTACCAAAATAAATAAATATATATAAATATATATATATATATATATATATATATATATATATATGTATATATATACATACAATCCAGTATATTGACACGAAATACGCACTATTACACACACACACACACATATATATATATATATATATATATATATATATATATATATTCAGAATATTTTTTTTAAATTTCTAATTACTGAATTGTCTCTCATGAAAAAAACTTTGCAATCCTTGACCTCTGTGCCGAAAACGAAAGACATCATCTGATTTTCCAGTGTGTTCTTTGATCTTCGTCTATAAATGAAGAACATTTGTTTTTTTAATCATTTTATATTGTGTTTACGTTCTTGTTAAACGCTTTTAACTATTTGATCATTAACGTGCATTCGGGGTATTTCATCTGTTGTTCAGCTGTCTGATGATAGAGAGCTGTTTTTGGAGTAAATAGCATTGGTTACCTTTGTTAACTTTCAACTCTTCTAGAAAAATGTGTAAACAATTCTCCCAAAACTGTTATTAAATAATAGAATGGTATATTTTGTATTTAATACTTTATTTATTCTAAGTTATATTGAATATTCTAAATAATTGTGAGTGTTTAGCCAGAAGGCATCACGTACTATTTTTTTAGTTTTTGTGTCTAACCTAACGCTGGATTGAACCCTGGTTTCCCTAGTATTAGAGAAGACTCTAAGCATTATACCAAATGGGCTGTACGTAGACTATGATAAATAAGTTGGAAACAAGTAATAATTTTAATGGATTGGTTTAGGAAAAAATGAATATAAAATTAATTTTTAACATCTTACGATTGTCTGGTCTCCTAAGCAATGGAGAAACTGATATATTATATATAGAAAAATATGTAAACAAGAGTCTTAGGTAGCTCTAAGAACGGCTTCTCCATCAACAGTTGTATAATATCGTGGGTAACTGTTGCGCATGGAAAGGGACCGCAAAGTTATCCCCGGTGGGCTTTCCTGAGGCCGCAGAAATCAACTTTCGACTAATGCTCTGTTTGTGTAAGCGTATCGGCACAAAACAAATACCCACTTTGCCTTCCCCACTCTATTTAAAACCAAAATGACAATACCAAGTTATCTCGCTGCACAGCTCCTAGTTTAGAATGACCCCCCAAACTTTGTAACCATATGTACTGTGGAAGTCAATCAGTGTCGTACACTGGATGACTTGGCGCTAACTGTATTCCGATGTAACGCGGTCTGATTCCGTTCCGCCTGTTTTTTCCCAATTGTTCTATGCCCACGCTGTGTTTAAAAGCTACGCAAGACTTTGGGGCTGTAGCAGTTTAGTCGGGAACTTGGTAAGTGGTCAGTTCTGTCGGCAATTCCTCTCTGCTTTGGCCGAAGAAAGCGTCACCTTAGTCCATTGATATGTACTTGTGCTGTGTTGTTTGCAACAGCCTTTAGACAACCGTGTTGGTATAACTGTTTCTATATCGAAACGATAACGACATTTCATATATTAAAAATATGCTTTATTAATAAATAGCACTATTGGTCCACTCTCTGAGTAAATTATGAGATGGGGTAGACCTCCAAATTTGACATTCTTCACTGTTCCTTTTTAGCTTGCTCCAGGAGAATCCCCGTACAAAAGCTTCCTTCCTCAGCCACCTGACGAATCCAGCGAACTATAAGCGTAGTGCTTACTCACACTTAAACTTTAAAAGTTGATACAGGTTTAACGTTCCCCCTGTGCGCACAATATGATATCCCAAAATATGTTAAACAAAACTAAACATTGCTAATCGCCGTGTGACACCAGTGATGGTGCCATACTGTCACGAATATTTGAATAGGGTTTGTAGAGTTCAAATTTTGAAAGTTATTATCCTATAATTTCTCTCAGCTATGAGGTAAAATAGCAATTTGTGTTGAATTTAATCGTTAACTATAAGTATTGTTTCTTGCATTATATAACCATGGGCTCTATATAATTTAATTAGTAGCAGTAGTAGGCCTCCGTTGGTCAGGGTCGATCATGAGTTATGTCTCCTTAGCATAGTTGCCCCAGATGTCTGATCGGCTGGAACAGATCTGCTTGCGGCTGAAGAGACCAATGCGAAGGCGACAGTCTATGTCGCTAAGGTCACAAATATGTGTTGTCTCTTGACTGTTGGCATTAATGCTCTCCTTTCTGTGTGCGAACTTTTCTACAACAACCTTTATCAGCTTCTCCTTCACTTTCAGATGTTGGTTAAGCGTTCCTTTTCATCTTGAGTGGTCATCTGCAATGCTCTCCCAAGGCATGGGAAGTTAGGGTGGTAGCGCTTGATATATCCAAAGCATTTGACAAGGTCTGGCATGAAGGTATTCTCATAAAAATTATTCATATGATATTATTGGACGAATATTTCATATAATTAGATCATTTTTATCCAGAAACAAAATCCAGCTTGTCCTCGATGGCTGTTCATCAAAACAACATAACATAAATACAGGTATACCCCAAGGATCGATCCTTGGACCTTTATTGTTCCTGATTTTCATAAATTACCTCCCTAATGACATTGTGTCTAAGATAGGTATATTTGTTTGAAAAAAGTAAAACACGTTTTGTAGGGGTAATATAAAGTAGTATAAATGATTTTTTTGAAAAAATATATTGAGCAAAATTTAAAAAATGATGTTGTAAATGTGCAACAAATGGCATAACATTTTACATTTATAACAAAACACTGAAATATATGCATTCCAATACACTAGAAAATCATAAAATAATTTTTACTTACCATTATAATAACCAGATTTAAAATTTTAGGCTGTTGAATTAGGCAGATGACACACCAATAACACTCGCTCGTGACATCGAAAATACTTATTACCTACTTAGCGAGTGTGCTGATGCAACACCATACAAATACCTACTCACGCTTTTCAACAGGCTCGTTGCATATGTGAAACAATTTGCAGCTTAACACATTTACGTTGAATATTATATCAAATAGGCGCTTTTCTCGGAATGTGTAATATTCGAAACAAATATCATCTATGAGACTAATGACCAGTGGGAGTATACAGGAACGTTTTGTAGGCGTTTTGCGTTTATATTCTGGTGAATATCCTCAACCACATCTTGTTGTGAATGGAAATAATGAGCTAAATCATCTGTCCATATGCACGTTTCTCTGCTAACTTCTTCTTTTATACTATGCTCAGAAATGATACCCTCCTTTGGAAAAGAACGCCCTAAGACTATGGGAGGGCACAATTAACTTTATTCTAAAAATAGCACACTACTTAACATGATTTTATCTATAATTATAATGCAATTTAAACCATTGTTATATTAAAAAAAATGTTCAATAGATTATGGAAACATGAGCAAAGTTTTAATGATTTAAAATGAACTCTATCTGGATTCGAACCGGCGATCTTTATATCTAGAAGTCGAATAATGTCAGCCGAACTTTGGCAAAGTTGAAATTCGCATCTAAATAAGAAAATCTTAGATGAGTCACGAGCATTAAATGTCAAAAAAGGATTATATTTAGATAAGGATCATCTCTACATATTAATACCAGTGTCAACTACTAGCCACGGTTAATCATCACCAATCATCAATAATATTGTGTTCATTAGTATGGTTGATGTTTCTTAGGTTAACTAACTCAATGCAAATAGATACGTGACTGTGCCAAATGGATTAGTCTTATAAAACGTAACTTAATCAGTGCATTGATATTTGGCTATATTTCCATTTGAAAGTGGACAGATATCCATCTGCATTTTCCCGCCTTTAAAAGGGTAGCTTTTCAAAATAGACTACATTTTACTTTATTAATTCGACTTGTCAAAAAATAGTCTTTTTTTCTAGGAGTACCTTTTTAACCACATTGTCCAGAAATTATAAATATTATCTTTTCAAAATTCATCGAGAATCTTTGCTATATTATTTTTAAATTATCTAAAATTAGGTTTTTAACAACGAACTTTTATTGTATTGAATTTTTAAAAATACGTTTTTTTGTAATTGGCTACTACTTGCTGTTTTTACTCATTTTTTTAGAAATGATGTTTCCTTAATAAACTATTTTCTTTTTCTATTGAGTTGACTGATAAATTTAAGTTTTTAAAATAAGATTTTCAAAATCAATTACTTGTTTCATTATATGTGCGATTTAAAAAAAAATTAAACCTTTTAAAAAGAACAATTTTAAAGTTAATAACATTTTGAAAATTATATTTAAAAACCAAATTTCTGCATTCCCTGTACTTTTCTAAACATTAGATTTTCCGAAAAAGCCTACATGTTGGCTATATTGCATCGATTTTTCGAAAATTATCTTTTGAAAATTGACGGTATTGTCCGTTTTATTTATTTGATGCTTAATAAATTTGCTTTTAAAAATGATAGAAATATGTTTCTATATTTTATATTTTATCGACATATATATATATATATATATATATATATATATATATACATCTCTCTCTCTCTCTCTCTCTCTCTCTCTCTCTCTCTCTCTCTCTATATATATATATATATATATATATATATATATATATATATATAATTATTGGTTCTATGTAAATCCAACAGAGTCCTCGATCATTTATTAATATACATAATATTTATTTATTTAATCATTTTAGACAAGATTAGGTCGATCCAACATTTTCTTTTAATGGTTAATTAGTAAGGATCACTCCGAAGAATACATTTATATGCGTTGGGAAGAAATTATAGATATGGAAAAAAATTATAAATAATGAAACAAAAGAGAAAGGTGTCAATATATACTAGAAAAATACCCGTGCCAGAACTGTTAAAATAGATACTCCGAACAGAAGTGTTTTGCATCACTTTTTATGTCGTTTACTGAGATTAAAAAAAAACTATAATGTTATTGAACTTTATGTCTAAAATTGTTATTGCAATTTTGAGCAAAACCCTTTATATGATTTTGACTCTTAAAAATGTCTAAAATTTAAGGTATATGCTGAAGTGGTCTTAGGAAGAAATTTTAATTCAGGAAATCTTGCTTAATTTGTGTCTAATTACTATGCATCAAATGTAATTAAAATCTGAAATATTTAAAATATCGAATGGGAGCTTGTATTCACATTATTATCCAAAAAAGCCCATTTAAAATACACTCTATATATTAATTAACATCTACTCTATATTGGTAAAATGTCACAAATACGTATATATCTGAATTTTCACTAAGAGTGCCTATCCGTTCTTTATCGCATTTACATGACAATCAATTAAACTTAATATAGCCCACATGACCTACAATTAAGCGTATCAGGTCTGTTACAAAAATCCATAATGATCGGTTAGTCAGTTTAGGAGTGATTATGTACATGCAAATATATAAACATATACAGATACCATGTTTTATATGAATACTAGAAAAATACTCGTCCCATGACCACCAAAATTAATTCTGCGAACAGGAACAGATTTGCACTAATTTTGTGTCCTCTTACGAAGATTAAAAACAATTTATAAAATCTACATCATGTCAAGAATCCTTATTAAAATTTTAATCAAAATGCGTTACATGATTCTGATTCTATGAAAAGTCTTACATTTAGGACTTAAGCGGCCTTCAAAAGAAATTGAAATTCAGAGAATCATACTTAATTGGCTTCTAATGACTATAGATCAAATTTAATGTAAATCTGATCTATCTTCTTATTTCGAAATGGGAGGTTGTCCCCATATTATGCCCCTAAACCCTTTTTTACATACACCAAATAAATTGGAATTTGAGATATATTTAATAATACATATGCATTCTAAAACGTTTACAGAAATAAGATGCATCTGAATTTTAACGAAATGCGTACATCCCGTTTTACTCCCTTTACATAAACTTAAATTAAACTAACTATAGCCCGCAATACACATTCTACCGCGTAGAAAACGCGTTCAAATATTCATAATGATCAGTTAATCCGTTTATGAGTGAATCCTGTGCATACAAATGTATACAACATACACATATCTCGATTTATATATATATATATATATATATATATATATATATATATATATATATATATATATATATATATATATATAAATGTTTTGAGGTACAAAACTTATAAATACATTTAAAAATGATACGCGGAAATCTTTCTAAGGCCCTTTCGACTATCATCTCGTGAGGAGAAAATCGATAGTTTTAATTAATAATATTGTCGAAAGAAAGAGCAAATGGAGAAATTGAAAGTGCCAAAATTAACGATAGAGCGATTAAAAGTCAATTTAATGATTTAGTTAAAAAAACGATTAAAATGCACTGCGTTAGGAGAAAAAGAGGGAGGGAGTTCAAAGTTCCCCAAAGAGATTTAGCGATCTAACAAATTCCTTCTGCCGGCACAAGTCGAAAGGGCCTTACAGAGATTTCCGCGTATCATTTTTAAATGTATATATATATATATATATATATATATATATATATATATATATATATATATATATATATATATATATATGTGTGTGTGTATATATATATATGTGTGTGCGTGCGTGTATACATTTCTAAGATCTACAATGTTAAAACTGATATGGCTACATCATCATCACCATTTGTCTTTTCACTCACGTGTGTTTACAATTATAATCGTCTAGGTAATAAAGAAGAACAAACGACAAATAAATTCAGAAGCAATAGTAATATGAAAAGCTCTTGTGTCAGCATTAGCCACGCCTTTCATTAATCACTGAGTAAGTGAAATGTATGCTATTCTCTATTGCGCAAGCGCTTCCATTTATACAGCAAGAAACAGAAGACGGAAAGACGAACACAAACATATCATTGCTATTGATTTCAGATAGAGAAAGCATCTTAGTTTAATTACGACGCAACTGCTTTGACATATCAACCAGAATAAGCCAGAGGTTAGCTCATAATAGGTTTTATTGTTCAATATTGATAGTAATAATGTTAATTACGTCAATATAAATGTTTTACATTAACTCCGGAAGATGACTCAAAACTAGGCGAAAGCTCGGGAAATATATAAAGTCCGAGATAACGACATAGTTTTCGAATTATTTATACACATTATATTTTGACTTTCGAAAGTTCATTAGCAGTTTTGAAATACTGATGAACAGACTTATATAATTGACTATTATATATATATATATATAAATTGGTAGTTTGCTGGAAGCATTGCTAGGAATTATAATAAAAGTTTTAAAAAGGTTGAACGCAATGCAAAGTTCCGGATCGCTGGAAGCTGTGAAGAACAAAAACAAAACTAAACCGAAATAAGTCGGATATAGATCGACAAGGTTTGTTTATTTTTCTAGACGAACTTAGAAGACAGCAAGAGTGTTAATTTGTAATATTCCAGATGATCAGGGATCAATTTGATATATTTCGAGAGATTTTTTTCCTCTCCTTGTCAAAAATATATAAAAGAAAAATACCGGATTCCGAGAAAATGCCAGGAGCGCTAGGGAATTAAACCGGAAGTGTTTAGGATAAAGTATTCAGAGGAAAATGAAATAGATCGTAATAAGTTCTGATAAGATAGTAATTAGATATTATATCCTATATTATTATTATTTATATATGTATGTGTATATATATATATATATATATATATATATATATATATATATATATATATATATATGTGTGTGTGTGTGTGTGTGTATGTTGTTTCTATTTATTAAATTTAATTTTAATATATATATTTATTATTATTATTTATTTATTTTTTATCGTATATAAAACGTTGATTTTACTTATAATATATATATATATATATATATATATATATATATATATATATATATATATATATATATATATAAGCAAATTAATGATGAAAATAAAATTTGAATGAAATACAATATTTATTTTTATTCATCAAATAGTCAAACAAGAAATGTAAGAATTTTTTTCTTTCCGCCGATCACCTGGTTTAAATCCCGGAACCCATTTACCATTTACCCTCATCCATATTAAAGAAAAGATAAAGATAAAAAATGCTATTTCTCTTTTCAAAAGAAAACTCTAAGGAATAGAACTGCGCATTATTTCTTAGAAGTTTTCCGTTTTTCTGAAAGTGCTCGTTTTTGAGTCTCAAACGTCTTTGTCTGACACACGCAGTGAGTGAGACGCCCAAATGACGACGAGTCCTAATGCCGACTCCTTCTGGATTTACACCAGAGCCCTGTTAGCCGTATTGAGGCTCTACTACTGCTTGGTGAAGAATCTGCCCGTCATGAGTGGCTCGTCATGAAGTGAATTTCCAAAGGCATAGCTCTAGCACTACTCCGTTACCAGCGCTTTAGGGCTGTGACGGGTATATATGGCGAATGAACTCATTAATCAAGTATTTCTAAAACAGTTTAATCATATATCCATGGTTTTGTTGCAGCTACATTTGAATAGTTTGAAAACGTTTTAAAATCCTAGATTAGTTATGAATATTCTCCTTCTATCTGCGATACTCTCACACCGCACCAATGTGATACGCTCCATCATTTGAGGGGGGAACTGTTCTAAAGGGTTATTTTTATCTATTTTTAACAGTGTCTCCAAAGCGATCTTGTAACAACACGACCTCATTTGATTACCCCTGATCTTAATTAAATTAAAACCGGAGTAATATTGTATACAAATAAATATATTGTAAAAATCGAACAAATTTTGATAATTTAAATGAACACATTTTTAAGTCTATTGCTTTAGAAGTATAAATTATATTCATAATAGTTTTGGTGGTAACAGATTTTAATTAAAAATTTTATAACCTAATGTTTTACACGTTTTAAAAGGGCCATTAAGCTATTATTCAAAAGAGACGAGGAAACTCGTCCTCACGCCATTTATCTTTTTCAGAATAGGACGAGTAATATCGTCCAAAACATAAATTAACAGGCTTTTTTTACATCAATTTTCGTCATTTCTGATTTTTTTCTCAGTCAGATACGGGTAAACTTGGTAACTCTAACGTCTGGTAGTTGTATTGCTACTGTTTTAGACATTACAAGAAACTCCGACTCACGACGTTTAACAACACATAGCCATTAGTCCTTTTACTGTTTTTTATTCGTCTAGAAATGAAACGTTTTCTAAACAAAAATCGCTCCAGAAGGGGTTAAAGAAGTATGAACAACCTTCCTATTTTTACGACATATATATATATATATATATATATATATATATATATATATATATATATATATATATATATATATAACATATTTGTTTTTGTTTATTATCTATGTACGTATACATTTCGTCCCAATATATATATATATACATATATATATATGTATATATGTATATATATATATATATATATATATATGCATATATATATATGTATATATATATATATATATATATATATATATATATATATATATATATATATATATATATATATATATATATATATATAAACAAGTGTGGTGGTAATACAAGTATATAAATAAGTAAGTGATGAGAATAAACATTGTGTAGAATCCAATATCTATTAAGTCATCAACTGTTCAAAACAAAGAGGTTTTCTATAAGAGAATCAATGTATTATTCTATTAGTAAAAGATAATAACACCATTCTCTTATATAAAACCCTTGATTTTGAACAATTCATATCGTAATAAATATTTAATTCTACAGAATGTTTATCTTCATCACTTTATTGTTTATATAATTGCTCTATCTCGTATATCGAGCATTAATCTTTCATCATAGGTTATATTTTCAAATTTTATTTTACATCTTTATTTTCTTTTTCCCTATATATAAATACATATATATGTTTTTATATATACATATATTGATATACAGGGTGATTCATAAGTCACTTAGCTATTTAAAATGATTACCATATGAAGCACAAACATACTATGAACTTTTGATAATTGTTATCTTACTCTCTAATTACTGCTATTTGTTATTATACATTTGTTCGTTTATATATTTGTTTCTATATATATTTATTTTTATTCATTTAAATTTGTGTAAATCATCATATGTGCTTTTTTTTCATGCAGTATGTCATTTACAATTGAAGAGTGAATTTTTATTGTTATTCATATGGCCAAATTTGATGAATCTCCCACACTTGTTGAAAGGCAATGACGATCTCAAATCAAAAATCACTGCCGAGTTTGTTAAAATTGATCAATTAAATATGCTATAAAGAGTCGTAAATTCCTTGCAAAAAAAGAATGGAGC
Source organism: Sepiola atlantica (assembly GCA_963556195.1). Lineage (NCBI taxonomy): Eukaryota > Metazoa > Mollusca > Cephalopoda > Sepiida > Sepiolidae > Sepiola > Sepiola atlantica. The sequence continues at coordinate 108,932,141 of OY744521.1, forward strand.
TATGCATGCAAAACGAAGGTGAACATTTTGATAATTTGCTGTAATTTTAAACTCCCATAAATGAATATTTTGAATAAACTTTCTGTCTTGTATCACCGTATTTTTAAACTTTAGAATTTCAAAAATAAATAGCTAAGTGACTTATGAATCACCCTGTATATATATATATATATATATATATATATATATATATATATATATATATATAATATATATATATGTATATATATATATATATATAATTATGCTACCCTTTCACGTGTGACTGTGTGTGTTTTAATGACGACAACTTGATTTACACATATTTTATGATTTAACACATTTAAAAAAATCAAAAATACAATATCGTGAAGTACTAAAAAGAGCTTTTTATGAATTCTGTTTACAAAAAAATGTGCTGAAATAAGTTGCGGGGAGATTTTACTGGTACATAACAAAAAAATAGAGAAAAGGCATAATTATTTATTCAGAATATAAAACCAGCTATGCGATTTCAAAAGGTTAACAAAGTATTCATTATTCTTGTTTTGTACTCAGTATTCTAATGAACAATATAGAGCACCTTCGACAAAATAATTTGTACGGTATCAACAGATAGTTTCAACAGAAAACATAAACATGATAAGCGATCGAAGGAAAGACACGTATTCGTATCGGCCACATAATAATGACCAACATACATCTACTTGGAGGGGAATATAGACAACAGTGTATCCATTGCAATCAAGAACTAACAATAAAAAATAGTAATAAAATGCAAAAAATATGTACGTACACGCAGAAAATATTACAAATATAAAACCATTGTTTGGAAATATGGCGCCTTCCCAAATAATAGGGTTTTTAAAACCAATTTGTACAAACATTTTTAATTATTAAAATTCAGTATTAAAATTATATCTGATAAATACTAATAAATCATCATAGAAAAGTTAAATACGTTGTTTCTAAGTAAACGATTTAAAAAACTCACTTCAAAGGAAAAGCCCAAATAATATCTTAAACAAGCAAACAGAATACCAAAATCTAAAGATAAAACAAAATCACCCACAGATTATGCAAGCTTAAATTCCACACTCTAAAAACATTTCTTCCATCAAGAAAACCTTGTAAAATCTGTATGACTTTGAAAACAAAAGAAACAAAACAAATATCTGTATGACTAGTTATTGTAAGGTCGTTAAACACTAACAAACAAACCAAAATCTAATGAAAATTTTAAAAATAAGAAGTAATAGCTAGTACATGATATCTTTTCCTGGGGGAGACTGACTTTATTTTCAACAAGTTGCGATCCATCTATAAAACAAATGAAGTATCGTCTATTAAATATCAATTAAAGGAATGTTGATTTCAGAAAACTAAAAGGGCATTCTCAATCCATATCATCAGGTGTGTAATCTCTATTTTATAACACTTTTTTCCATCTAGCCTATGAATTTATCTTGTCAGTGTTTCAAAATAAGACCTAAATAACATTTAAACCGATCATCAAACTTTGCTTCAGCCAATCTTCATTTGTTATTTTTGTACCATATATTTTTTAGCAATAATTGAGGAATATAATAATAGTTGTTTATTTTAGGTTTAAAATGTGCAAAAAAATAAAAATTGAAAATAAAAATTACTTCACTGCATTCTGGGCAACATTGTAGAAATCTTTAAAGTATTTTGCAGCTTTGATCTGAGCACTTTTAAAGATTCCACGTGTGTCGCATAATTTTGAACATATCAGGAAACGGATATTTAAGCGAATATATAAGAGGCGTGTATGTGTGTTTGTGTTTCCGTTAACAACTTTTCAGCTATAAGAGATAGGAACATGGAATTTACAGCCCTTTTTTAGTTTATGTTGACTAATGCTGACAAAATAAAAGATATAACTCATCTCGATTTAATGGTGAATTTATTTTTAGTATTTGATTTCAATATTGATTATTCGTTTATTTTTATATCTCATTTTGAATTTTATATTTTTGTCAGACTTTATTTTTACAAAGAATTTTTTGAACAATTGATTTTTATTTAAAAAAAAACAAAATATTTTTTAAATAATAATGAAGATTTAAAAACAGATTTAGAAACAATAAACCAACAAAAAAATAAAATGTTAAGAAACAATTAAACTCACACATTATTAATGAATGTGCACACAAAACTCCATTTAAAAATTAAAAAAATTGCTTTCCTTTAATAAAAAATTCGTTTTTCATATTTAAAAAATATTTTGCGTTAAAGATCGGGGTATGAAGTAATTATATTCCGCTTTTAATTAGTAAGCGTTTAAAGAGAGCGGGAGTAAACAAACTAAAATTTATTTGTCATACTTAACATTAAAAAAAACAAAAATAATTTGAGCATAAAATTGAAATAAGTAATCTCCATTAGTTTTCAGCATTACTCAATATAAACTAAAAAAGAGACAAATGTTCTACTAATGATCAACAAGGTAGTCACATTTTCGTAAGGGTGTTATGATTATCATATATTCCGATAAATATCCAGTATTTCATACATTGGCAAAATATTAGGACACTGTTAAAAGCGACTTATGAAAGAGAGGTAAGGGCTTATATACAAGGGTAATAATCCAAAGATCAAAGGACACGAAGCGTCCAGCGCGAAACTAAGAATTGTGTTAACGTCTGCAGGATTACTACGACTTCCGGCAGTTTGTTCCACTACGTAGCAACCCGAACTGAAAAAGAAGCCTTCCAACGATTCAATTAAACTCATCTCAGGTACAGCTTCTGTGAATTTCCGCGAAGCTTCCTCGGAACCGATATAAAAGAAGAGTTCAAGCGGTACATTCTACAATGAAGCATGAAACCTCCCACTGACATTTTTTACCTTCTAAAACACTCAAACTACAATATATTTTGAAAATGACTTCTATGCGAATGGATTCGTTTTATTTTTCCCTATCAAAACGCCCTGAATTGTGAGGACGGTCTGATAACAGATATTTTGTTTCAAAGAATACGGTGATTTTTAACACAAATAGATAACATAGATAAACGTAAAACTAACTGATCATTACATAACGGGCTTAACTGCCAGTTACAAGTAGGCATAAATCCAATCTACAGCGATCGACGACTGGATTACGTCAATTCACAAAGCTGATTACGTGTGTATTACGATCAATTCATGAAACTAACATCAAATAAAGACACAATAGGAAAAGAGAAATCGTATTAATTACCTCCTCATCATGAGGTTAGGCACAAGGTCAAGTGTGGTTTTGAGAAACCAGCGTACTAGAATAAACGCACACTGGCTTATAAATATGCTTGAGCAGTCTCGTCGGCATTCCCTGGTAGAGATTCCCCAGGCAGTTAGCAATAAACTAACCCTTTCTCAGAGTGAAGGTAAATCCTGGGAGAGTGGACCTCTAGGAACTGAACAGAATTATAAGCGGGCGTGTGTGACTAAATATAACAATCTCGATTTGGCATGATGAGTTTTTAAAAAATGCTTCAATTTTTTAGACACATCGATAGGTTTTCACTTTAACTGTCCCTAGAATATAAATATCAGATAGGGAACACCTAAGGAGCTGTGTTTAGCCGACTACTTGTAGTACCGACATGCTGAAAGAGAGGAAATATATAAGGTTATTGTATGCTAACATACAAACACTTATATATATATATATATATATATATATATATATATATATATATATATATATATATATATATATATATATATATATATATATATATATATATATATAACTCAATGTCTGTGTTACGTTAGAGAATCTAAACAAAATCAAAAAGTGTATTCTTGTAAAAAAATTGTCCGGGATAGACAATGTAAATGTTCTCGAATCGCTAAGCACACAACTATGAAGGTATAACCCCGTAAAACTTCAATTTTATCCTATTTTTATCCAATTTATTTCATATGTTTAACTTTTTACGGGGAATAAAATACAAGTGGTCATGAATCTTGATGTTACCCTCTATGTGCCGAATACCTCGTGGCCGCACCTCTAAGTGAGACATAGTGACAAAATTTTAAATACGTATATCCGATTTTAATGAAATTATAACCAATATGTATGATACACAAAATCAAACATTTTTTCAATATTTAAGATTTTTTAAAGATACTAGGGGCGAGATGGGTGGAGAGGTGCAGTAACAACAAAGAAGGTAATCTAGTATTAGGAACCTTGTAGAAAATTAAATAGCATTGATCCTCATTCAACACTGAGCAACGTCGGGTCTACCTGCTCGCATATGTTAAAATAAACAAATTGAATTATTTCCGGAGAAAATGTCTGTACAATTCTGTTTTTTTATTAAAACTCGTATTTTCGGAGAGATTACTATTATTAATTTTCTTTTTACATAGTTCACCCTAAAGAAGGCAAGTTGCCACTTTAGACTTAAGGGGCTACTGAGAATTAGGGTGAAAGTTTAGGGTGTCATCCTAAATTTGAAGCTGTTCAGCAAGATGATTGTTTACATTAATTTGACATTTCTGCATATATATACAGTCGGGGAAACAGGGAACAGGGAAGGATGAGAAATTACCTATTGGCGTAGGAGTCTATCCGGCATCTGGAGACCTCCACAGTGAATGGATGGGATTTAGCTGATTGTCGGGGTAGTCGAGTGTATTTACTTCGAGGGTGCATTAGAGCAGCAAGTTCATCGGAGCACATTCCATTAGAGCACTTGTAAAACACGCACAAGGATGCAACATTGCGGCGATGGGACAGGGGCTGGAGCTTGATCGACAGTGAGGGGCCTACCATATTAGCGATTATTTTTTTGACATTGTCTAAGGCGGAGGGGCTAAGGAATGGTGCAACATCCCAGATGTGACAACAATACACGATACATGGGCAGATGGTGGCTTTGTAGAGACATAAAAAATACTGTCAGGTGTGAGTGTTTTCAAGCACGGTAAAGGAAGCATACTTTCCTTGAGAGCAGCTTTGGCAATGTCTTCTATGTATGTGTTCCAATTCATGTTACCTGTGAATGTTAGGTCGAGGTGTTTTAACGTTGGGCTCTAAGACTACATCGTAAAACACGTCCGTTCGGCTCGCCTCCAAAACCAAGACTCAAAAACTCTGCTTCCCACGCAAAAGCCCGTGACGCCACAGAACCTCTATGCGCAGGTGCACATCGACCCTTGATCTGAGGTTTTGTAAACGTGGTGACCCTGTCACGTCTGTGAGCCCCGACCGTGAGAACAGCCCTATTCTGCACTCGACTGTACGGGTCCACCCGCACTAAATCGCGCAAGCCAAACCAAACGATTTCCAACAGATACGTCAACCTCAAGCGTCCATTCCCACAGGGCCATTATCCAACATTATTCTCACGATGTTTCGGCCGATGTAACCTCCGACATATTTTAGATGTATCTTGTCGAACTCGGAAATCTATCTGTCGAACTCGGAAATCTATACGGTATTTCAAACGGAATACTATATTTAATCCACGCGAGTAGCTTGCTCTCGTTCCGTCAATCGATTACTTAAGACTTCTTGTTTTTTTGTTGTTTTTTACACTTAAATATCGTTGGCTATTTAGTGAAGCTATACACTACAACCAGATAATAGAACCCGTCCGATTGCTCAGCAAAGTCAATATGGATACTTGACCACAGTTGGTCCGTTTTAAGCCAGGGTTTGAATTTTATGGGAAGCGTTTTTTTTCTGCTAACAAACACCTGTTACATGATTTAACTGTATTTTCAATATCTCAATCCATGTTCGTCTAGTAGATGTGACTTTGCACAATACTCTTCATCCGTGATATGCCTGGATGCTCAACATAAAACTCTCATAGAATATGTTTGTTTTTTAATGTCTCTGGAATGACCGCCCGATCACTGTACATTACTACATTGTCGCCAAGACAAAATATTTCTGAAATTTTTTGGTTCCTTTTCTTTTTTTCGATGATTTTATAAAAATATTTAAAAATGTTATTATAAAATAATCGTTCATCAACTTTGTCTTAATCTCCCAAAGTGTCACTGGAAATTCCCTGAAGACTGCAGACAGCATATTTTTCACCTAAACTTTTGTTCGTAGAGAAGTGATTACCGTGTCTTCACGATGTTCAACACATTGCATTGATGAAGTAATTTTTTTCTGTTGAGGATTTTCCTGATATGGGACACTCTACTCTGTTCGATATCCTTTGAATCCCGACGCACGCTAATAAAGTGTTCGCAGTTATCAGCTATTTACTAGAGTGTTAAATCTGGATAATTTTCCAGTTTGTTAAGAATACTCTTTTTAATTTCTACATCTGCGACTGACACTAACCCGTATGCAAATATGAGACATTTGAAGTTATAAACACTTAATTCCGATAAATTGAATCATCACAATGCTTATATACTATGCTTGCAAACGTCGTGTAGTTCTCATCATCTTTTCTTGTAAGGTTTATGCACTTCTACTTCTTGTGAAAGAGAGTTATTTTTGGACTAAAAAAATTGTATAACTTCACTAAACTTTAGATCGCTGGTATTTTAAAGAAAAACTGTTATTTACAAATTTCGTATATCCCACTGTGCCCAATGTCCTTAACAGCAACCTAAACTTTTTTCAAATCAGTCAGGTTTTCACAGTCTGTAATATACATGTCTTCATAACGCCTGGAATACGAGGCACACGTAACCTCGTTGTCCGGATCGTAGTTGAAATTGTCAATGGTATTCCAAATCGCCATTTTGTCTGTACCATTTGCCCACCATTTGAAAATTCGTAAAATTCTTTCTGTTGTTGTTGGGTCTGAATGAACCTCTCGAGTGTTTTATTTTGTGCCAGCTTTTCTTTGTGTAATTCCAATCTGTGTGCTTCGATTTTATTTCGGTATTATGTCTGTCATTTCTGTAATTTTAATTTCTCTGCTTCGATTTTCTTTTGGTAGGATCCGTGTACATTTTACTAATGCCTAGACATCTCCAAAGTTTGAGTTTTTGAAATACTCAATTTTTATTCCGTCACTTGAAATAACTGACTTTTCTGTATATATATATATATATATATATATATATATATATATATATATATATATATATATATATATATATATATATATATATATATAGGGTAAACCGGGGTATTAAGCACCATGGGGCATTAGGCACCAGCAACTAGGTAAGGTTCACAAACCTCTCTATAGCATTACCATGGCACTTATAGGGAAATAAGCAATAATCTTGTCTGATCGCTAACCAATCACAGACTCTGTTTCTCAAGGTTAGTATTTAATGAGCCAAGCAAAAGTAGTTTTTTGTGGTAAGTTCAGAAGCTGTTTTCATTCTACGTCTTCAGCCATTTTGAAACACAGTTCACAACTTTTTACTCCAGAAGGGCAACTGCACAACACTTTGTTTCTCTGCGAAACCACTGAGCCGGCAAACTGTACCTTTGTTGCTGAAGGATTGAAATATATCAGAAGTAAGTACCAAAACATTTTTACACTTGATTTAATTCAGATTTTCATTTTTTCAGAGCTGGAAATTGTGTCATGGTGGTATGCATCCACAGCCTATCAAATTGTTCATAATTTCCACACCCATTTTAAAAACTGCTGCAAATTTAACTTGCCATTTTTTGTATGCTTTTAGCATGTTAATTGCTTTGTACTGGTACTCATCTAAGCATAATGCACATAATTGTGTTTAATTTATTTGTTAACAAAATATGTCGATCTTTTAAAGAAGGGTGTGCTTAATGCCCCATGTCTGTATTTTTTTGAACGAAAAGAGTTTAAAATCGCTTACAGTGATGTAAGTAATAAGAAACATGATTATTATTTAAGTTCGGCCTATTTTTATTATTGGGGAAGTTATATAAAACCAGAAACTTGTAATAACAAGTCAACTTTTTTTTAATGAAATCGTTCCAATAATACTTGGGTACACAGGTGCCTTATGCCCCGTTAATTTTTTTTTGTTCACAGATGGTTCGCAACTATCGGAAGAAGATTGAGGGTGGAAGGAGGAATCTAAGCCAGTCAGAGGAGATGATTGCTGCATACGAGGCTGTCATGAAGAAGCAGATGTCTGCCAATCAAGCAGCCAAGTATTACAAAGTGAACAAAAAGTCATTGCTCAGGAGAACGTCTGGGAAAATCCCTATCAATGCGCATGTTGGGAGGGAAACAGTACTGTCTCCTTCTCATGAAAATGAGCTTGATGAGTGCATCAAGCTTTAGCAAGATGGGGCTGGGGATTCACTTCTGAGGAGGTCAAAGACACTGTAATGGAGTTTGTTCAAACCAACAGCATAGAGACCTCTTTTGTAAATGGTCGTTCATGGTATAACTGGCTACAAGGGTTTTTACGCCGTCATCCAGACATAGTGCCTCGTAAGACTGAGCACCCCAGCACTGCTCGTGCAAAGGCAGAGGACCCTGAAGTCATCGCCCACTGGTTTGAGCTTCTTGATAAGGTTCTCATACAGACGGGGATAAAAGATTTGCCGGCTCAATTATTCAACACAGATGAAACGGGCTTTGTAACGGACCCTAAAACAGACACTATTTTAGCAGCAAAGGGATCAAAGAGAGTTAATCAGAGTATTGGGGGTTCTGGAAGGGAGCAGATAACTGTTACATGTGCAGCATCTGCTAGTGGCAAATTACTTCCACCTATGTTGTCTACAAAGGGAAAACCCTCTACCAGGCATGGACACAGAGTGGACCTGTAAGAGCTGCCTATACAGTCAGTGCAAAAGGATGGATGGAGGCCACGCATTTCTTGAACTGGTTTGAAAATATTTTCTTGAACTACACACGTGATGTCAGTGACAAGGTATGACCTCTTGTTTTTGATGGTCATGCATCACACCTCTCTTTGGCCCTTGTGGAAAAGGCAAGAGCAAATAATGTTGTGCTGATGCGACTTCCAGCTCACATGACACACCACCTGCAACCACTTGATCGTGCCGTGTTCAGGCCTGTGAAACTGAAGTGGCAGTTCCTCCTCTGCAAATTTGCCCGAACACACACAGGGCCAGTGGGAAAGAAGGACTTTCCCATGATGCTTAAGGCACTCATAGATGAATCCTTCAAGCCAAAGATCATCAAATAAGGATTCAGTTGCACAGGCATCTGTCCTTTCAATGCCCAAATGGTCACTATGGAAAGTCAACCTCGTGTCACTGCTCAAACAGAGCCCTCCACATCTTCCTTCACACCAGCTGCTCCAGTGTCTGCACTGGGCCCCCACTCCAGGACCCTCATCCTCTGCCCCCACTCCAGGACCCTCATCCTCAGCCCCCACTCCAGGACCCTCATGCTCAGACGTGCCTGTTTCCTCTCCGACTTCATCATCTTCATCCGCCTACTTAAAAGACTTTTTCCTCAAACAACTTACTCCCCACTTTCAGTCTGACTCCCCAAGAAGGAGATCAGCTAGAATACAGCGATTCCGATATGGGGAAAGCCTCACAGCAGATGTAAGTGTCATGAGACTCATGGAGACATCTGCTGCTAAGGAGGTTGCTACAGCATCCAGAGAATGTGGCAGAGAGAAAGGAAAGGGAAAGGCATGGGTAAAAGAACACCAAGGCAGGCAACACCATCACCACCAGGATCAAGAAGCCCACTGTCAACATCAAGGGATTCTGACACTGATGAATGTTGAAAATGTCGTAATGGGGATGGTATTTAATGGGTTCAGTGTGATATGTGTGATTCCTGGTATCACATAGAGTGCACCAGCATCAACATTTCATTTGAAGATCTCCAAAATGAGGAATGGCTGTGATTTTTTCAAACAGTAGCCCCGGTGCTTAATGCCCTAGGAGATGGTGCCTATTGCCCCAGGTAACTGAAATTTGTGAAAAGCAAACTTGAGATTTTAAACGATTCAATAAAATATTTTCTACTCTAATGAACACGAGTCAACTGGTATTTGTTTAAACAAGGTATCACAAATATATTTTGCCCATGATAGTCCAGAGAAAGTTTGAAAACTAACTTTAATTGAGATGAAACATTGAGTCAGTGAAAAAGGGGGTGCCTAATACCCCGGTTTACCCTATATATATATATATATATATATATATATATATATATATATATATATATATATATCATTCACACCGTTCGTTGTTTTTTTACGGTGAGAAAAGTTCGTAATATCTCAGTAGAAAGAAAACCATTGATATGTATAAACTTATTTAATTTGTTTCTGATTAACGAAAGACAATCGACAGACTTTTGGGAGGTTATCTGGCTTTTACTTTGATGTTGAACGACTTGGCTTTTCAAAACAAAGTTTTGAAACTATTTAGTTTTACTTAAAAGTGACAACTTTTTCTTAAATTCTTTCGTTGTTTTTTCTTGCAGAATTTACACACTTTAACATGTAGATATGTATCCGAATTCTCCGTATTTTTGAATCTGAATAAATCCGAATTTATTGTCGTGAAAGTTGTGTTACATACGTTCGAAAAACAAACTGTTGAGCGAAATAAGTCCGAGTACTTTGTCTTAAGTGCTGTGGGATGTCGGTTTCGAATCTGTACTTCCAGTGTTGCGCGAGACAGGTTTCGTTAATATTGGAATAAATCCCCAACGATAGTGTTATGAGATGTAGGTCTCGACTCTTTGCAGCCAGTGTTGTGGCGATATAAGTCTCTAATCCTCGTCGCCAGTGTTGTAGTGATGCGGAGCCTGTCATAATCCAGACGAACACAGTGGTATAATTGACAAAAGCGTATTAACAAAAGTATCTTACAGAAATATGCGTCATAATTCTGGGATCATAACTTCCACCAATAGCTGCCACGACGCTTAGTCGTAACTGTATTTATAGTGTCTGGTTAAGTTAATTTATTCTCATAAAGTTATGTTTTTCTTCACATGTCATTGTGTCTCTCTCTTACTCTAAGATATTAAATATTTATTTATATAAATATAGATCAAATATTAGTTTTCATTGTTTTATAGGATATAAATTATTATAGTAATTATTAAAAATAAATAAGATGATGTATATAAGTGGCGTTTAAGAATTATTATTGTTTTTCAAATTAATATTTACTGCAGAGACTGGAAAAATCAGTCTTTTGTAGATTATAATTATGAGTACTTTATCTGTAATACCTTCTACTTCATTTTTATATGAATACAAACACTTGATTATTGACCCGGATTAAATATGTGACCAATAACATTTATTCGAAATACATTTTTGTTGATCTAAAGGCATTCTATGATTTAACTCAAGTCATGATGACGAAACCGAAATGTAAGTCGTTCCACACTGACCGAATCTATTAACTGTCTGCAAATCCATATTTTTCGCAGGCTTTACTTTTAGCGTGGAATATCCGGCCTGGTCTGGGTGTTAGATATGCATAGCATAAATACGTCCTCATTGATTTATTCCATATATCGGAAATGTAGGTGCTAGTGATGCTTGCGTAACACGCAGTGTGGTAAATCGTTCGGTGACATTTTAATTAAGAATAAAGATCCAAACTTGATATCAGAGCTTAAAACAGTTTTATTTTGTAATTAATAATTATGACACCAGTTTAAGAACACTGGAATTTCAATTAAAATTGTGGGTGATAATTTAACGTTTAATTTACATAGGAAAGTGATCTCTTACTCTAAAGTCTAAATTATGTCTTTTTAATTGGTTTTACAGATAACTTTCCAGACTGTTCACAAGTAGTTGACAAAAAGCTGAATCTTATTTTCATTTTACAGTGACAAATCTTATAACATTACCAAATATTATTTCTAGATTTTATTTAAATATTATTCATTATAAATATGTGTAGATGTTGTATGCTGTCATTATCGTAACAACGTTAATATTACGTAGTGTAATTAAGGTTTTTATAGCAGAAAAGGACGATTCTTTTCCATACAAACAGATGATTGTACACGTATCGTCCATTGTCTTTACAACTGCCATGTTGTTTCTCACATAATAATCGTAGTAGAAGTAGTGGTAGTAGCAATAGATGCAGAGTTGCGTCAGGCTCTCTTTCTTCTGTATCAGCAGTGTAATAGTAGTTGTAATAATAAAAAACAACACCTATTATCGCTTTATGATTTGAATAATATTTTAATATAGTTTTATTACACAGTATTAGCATCACATAGTTTTGATACACAACATTAGTCTTCACACACCTATCACCCTTGAGGGAGAGGGGAGGAGTCCGCTGAAAACACGTCTGCTTCTTTCGCAGACAAACAATCTGAGAGTGTATTATCATTCGTTTTTCGTCACGTATTTATTTTTACGTCAAGTTCGGACAAAGACTTACATCTCTATCAGATAGAGGTTTTCGCTTTTTTCTAAGCCACGTCGACACCTACTATTTTACACTTTGAATTAAAGTCAAGTTATAAGGTGTCAGTATATATAACATATGGTATAATCACGTTGACACACTGGTTCATATTAGATCACTGAAGTTAAGCGACGTTGAACCTGGCCAGTACGGAATGGGTAAGTATTTGGGTATATCAGGCGCTATATTTTAAAGGGCGCACTAAACCTAGACAACCGCACATCATGACGTGTCGATTATGGCAGAATCCCTAAATAACAGTCATCAATAAGGTGGCAGAAAAATAAGGAGGTGTTCGTCCTCAAGGAGTGATCAAAAACCCTGATGATGATGCCAAGATGTCGCGATTACTCTATCTTTTTTATAGTGTTTTTAATGCTTCGTTATTTAATTCTATTTTTAAATAGGTTTTCTCTTGAAAAAAGTTAAAGATTTTTTAAATTCATTAATGTGATTTCTGTATAATTGTCTGACTTTAATAAGTAATTTTCCTGTCATCAGCAATAAAAAATAAAAACATAAAACAACACATAAAGGGTTTTCACAAATAGTTTTTACTCTTTCGTTATTGAAAACGAATTAAGTTTTGACTTAATTTATTTTACTAATACTTCAACGTTTCTCTTTTGACCAAATTTCTCAGAGTAAGTCGTAATATTTTACTTATTGACAAAAAACAATATTTATTCAATAACCAGCAACGAATAATAGTGTATTAATAAAATATCCTTTTTCGAAACCAATATGCAAATATCAGGATATTTCATCGGATGTCCTGCTTGCTTGCCAGGCTGAGAGAAGGCTCAAAACGTCTCCACGAATAGTGGCGATGGAGAGACGCTCGTGAGGCAAAGTCAATTCACGATTGACTCTAGTGTGGCGCACATTTACAGACGAAGACTGTTGAGGAAGTCGCACGTGACGGGTCCTACCGCTCCACTCGTCTCCACATCGATAGAAGACCGGCATATTTTAATTGCTTGCGGTTTTCTTAGTTGTAAAAGAAAATTCGTATTTCAATTCTTTAATATTTTTATATAATTGTCGAACATATAAATATTTTTGTTTAAATCAACGACCAATGATAACATAAAGATATAACTACAACTTTTAATCACGATTCTTGTGTAATTTGGGGATAGGGATGTAATGAGTGTTCGTTATATATATATATATATATGTAATGGGTGTTCGTTATATATATATATATATATATATATATATATATATATATATATATGTGTGTGTGTGTGTGTGTGTGTGTGCTTCGGAACGTTTATATGAGGGCTGATAATTCGTAGAAGTTGGTATATTCGGACTACTGTTCTCATCTTTAGTGTTTTTATCATAAAGTTTCGGCGATGTAACTTTTGACCTTCTGTAGGTGTACACCTGAAGAAGGTCGTAGGTGATATCGCCCGAAACGTTGTGATAAAACACCCAAGATGAGAACAGAACAGTAGTCCGAATATACCAAGTTCTACGATATATATATATATATATATATATATATATATATATATATATATATATATATATATATATATATGTAAAAACACGCACATTTGCGAAAATAATTTCAGTTCTCTAGCAAACCAATTGTCAGCAGTACTTGTTTCATCTAAATGACAATTACTGGTAGATTTAGAGCAATTATGTATAATGGAAATGTTATATATATAAAAATAATTTCAATATTAGCCGCTATGGTGAGATTTTAGCACACTGGAGGACACATCAGACTTATCCTGTAAAGCCTGACTTTGTCAGTTTTCTAACGTCACGGTTATATAACTTTATGCAACATTTTCTAAGAGATTAATGAAGAAATGTTGAAACAAATCATAAAAATACATGAATAACAGAAAAACAGAATGACGAACAGTGAGCTAAACATCAATCTCTTCGATTAATATAGAGGACTTAAAAATTTATGAGTGTGGTCGTAGTCTTTGTCTTTTGCGTCTCTATAAATCTAAGTCGCATTTTCTATCTGTGTGTTTGTTTGGTAGTCTCGTTTTGATTTAACCTCAGTTAGTTTAAAAGATAAAGAGACCCCTCTTGAGATAACCTTTGTTTTCCTTATGAGTTACTTGTATATCCGAGAGCCCGTTTCAATGATTCACGTTGTTTTTCTGCTATCAAGACCTCGCTACAGCTTTATATTCCAGGGGTTTTTTCAAAGCATTTTAATAAGACTTTGTGAGATAAAACCAATTGTCTTACCACAACCAGAATAATGTTTATTTCAGGAACCACGTGATTTTCAAGTCCTTCTTGAGGTTCTGTTCTTTTTTCTTATTGAGGTTACAATGAATCGGGACAGTTTAATCAATAATAAGAGCAGGTCTTGTATGTTTATTCTATATGACAATGTCTGGTTCGATGGAATTATCTTGTATGTATCCCCCTGTCTGTAGGTCTTTATCACAGAAAACTGTTACCTTTCCGATTGATGTTATGGGTGAAGTTTCACGTTCCCAGATATTTAAGGATTTTCATGTTTCTTCGCTCCGCAGATCTTTAAGTCGAAGTATCTACATAGTTTATTGTGGAAGGCAGTGTAATGAGCATCTACCAAAATGATCTTGCATCCAGACATTAGGTGGTCCCGACTTTCAACCAACGAATGGCAGAACCTGCACTGGTTATTTCTTGTAAACCAGTTAGATTCTTAAATCCATTTTTTATTAGGTCTTAATCTTATTCGGATATAAAAAATTGTTACTCATCAAATGAATGTTTGCCTCTTTTGAGCCGGTACAGTGACACCCTTTGTCAATGTAACTTTTATTTACTGCTTCCACGAATTTCCCTGCGGCTGCCATTATTCTCCATCTTTCATTTGTGTACTGTATCTTCCTTCTCGCGACCAGCGTTGTTGGGTTATCATAATTGTACGTAGTGTTTTCCAGTGCATGTCTCTGTGTCTATCGTGTGCTCCGATATAAGAAAATAACGAGATACACTTAGACCCATTGTATAATCAGTGTCCGTGTGACCCCGAGCAGGTTACATGAAATACTGTTCAATAAGCGTACACTGAGGTCGACTGACACCAGATACATGCAGAGACACACTCAGTGAAAATGGTGACTTATTATTGTAATGAAGTGTAATCATTAGTAAAACTGTAGACAGATTCGGTAACTTCTGTAGATGCTGTGTCTTGAAGGCTATCTATTTCAGTTTAGATTCCACTGTATTAAGGCTTGTATGCTCCCATAACTTCAGTCACACGTCACGGTCTCACACAGCAGACATTCTTGAGTTCTATTCGCTTTCTATTATTAAAATCCCCAAGGATGTCTTAGTGTGAGGAATCCTACTGAAATAAATATTACAACTCGTATATGCAGTGTTGACCATATGCCCCAGCGAAGCTGATTGCTTAACTACATATGAAAATAACGAAAAATTACTAAGGCAATAACGTATATGAATTCCACTCCATTTCATGTAGAAAGATCGCCGGCAGATTCCGTAGAAACAGCGCTGTTTACGATATTGTAAGACGGGCCCTAAACATCGCTGGCTTCTCGTTGATCCTTAGTTTTATATACTACAACAGAAAATACCAACAACAAGAAAAAGACTGGAGGATTGGATGGTGATGCTGCATTTAGCTTATGATATATATATATATATATATATATATATATATATATATATATATATATATATAATGTTGTTCTTCGTTTAGAAAGCATTGTTTATATGGTAATATGAATTATTAAAAATAATAATGAGCAATTTTAACGATGCATTTTAGTCTTATTAACTTTTTTCCCCAATTTAATTTTCTGAAGATATACTTACTCGTCAGAATTTAAAATAAAGATATCAAATACCTTTTTTCTTCGTCTCGTTTTTGGTGTTATCAATTCCTGTTATGTTTAAACAAATTTGGGATGAGAGTCGCTTTAGTCAAGAACTTATAATCAGAAATGTTGTTAGTGCATTGTATGGCGTTCTAATCGATCAGTATTATGTTTAATAATTTATATTACCATATAATCAATGTTTTCTAAACCAGGTAAATTAAGGGATATGTAAAAAAATTAAGTAATTAAAAATATTTATTTTATTCAAAATGTGGATGCCTTTACAGGTAGCTGGAAACGCTTACTTTTTTCTGATTCGACATTGTTGTTTGTGAAAGTACTTTTAGTCTACGTGCAGTTAAGTACATAACTATACTCCATATCTGTCAAGTGGCAACTTTTATTGTGTGCTACGTAAGCCTCTAGCATACATTTCCATACCTAATTGGTTCGCTTTTCACATAATTGTTTAACCTTTATTTAGAAATCATTTATAAAGCATGGTATACTATTGACTTCATTATATTTTACATTTGTTTTTCGTGACTATGGTCATGTGCTTGTTTGAGAATAGCAAAAATACCATTAATAAAGAAATTGATGAAAATATAAAAATTAACATATTGCTTTCATGGTGGGTGGGGGATAAATCACTTTTCTTAACTATATATATATATATATATATATATATATATATATATATATATATATATATGTATATGTGTATATGTGTGTGTGTGTGTGTGTATTTATGTAATTGTTTTCTTTATTGGTGATTGCAGCGTTCGTTGTCTTTTGCTTACTTCTATTTCGATTGTTTCACTTCCAAGTGATTAAGATGCAGAAAATGGCATCATTATTTGCCCTTAACTTTATCGGAGGTATATATATATATATATATATATATATGTATATATATATATATATATATATATATATATATATATATATATATAAAGAGAGGGAGAGAGAGAGATGGGGAAAGTACTTTTGAAGGAAGGTCGTTGGCCATGTTGTTAAAATTGTTGATCGATGTGACTCTTCTGTCGAATCCAGCCTCAAGCTCATGGGTTGCTCTATCTCACTAGAGTGTATTCCGATCAATGTAGCATCACTGTATAAAGGATTTCCGATTTTAGTCTTTAAATGAAGTTGAAGGGGCCCGTCAAGACCTTTTCGAATGACAGTAGAAAGATTAGTATTTTTTAACAAAGCCGAAATCTTGCAGGTCGTTGGTAGAAAGTTGTGTACACTAATCAGGGCCGGCGGGACAGTTATAAAAGTGTGGGGGGCTCTCCTACAAAGTGGGGGGCTCTCCTAAAAAGTGGGGGCCCGGTTAAACACATGCATATATAACTTCATTATTGATGACTGTAAAGTGGGGGGGCAAGTCAAAAAGTTGGGGGGCTTGATCCCCCCTGCCCCCCGGTGCCGCCGTCCATGCTAATGGTTTACACTTTAAGGAATACGTGTTTTTTAAATACATTCTTGCATCATAAATATTTACTTAGCGCGCAAACTTTTTCCCTCAACCTGATACAATGACATTTATGTATATATTTTGAATTCAAACAAGCAACATCACTTTTTTTTAGCTTTCTATTGATGTGGTGTATTAATCTGAAGCACTAGATACATACCTTAATGCCCAACCTTTCCTCATCGTGGTTGAAGCGGTGGCAACATGGTAGTGTCAGAGCTATGGCGTCTGGAACTTTGGTTTTTGACTGGGCTACAATGGGCGGGCAGACATAGGGACCAGGCAGTACTAGGGACGCCGAC
This sequence comes from Sepiola atlantica, assembly GCA_963556195.1. Classification (NCBI taxonomy): domain Eukaryota; kingdom Metazoa; phylum Mollusca; class Cephalopoda; order Sepiida; family Sepiolidae; genus Sepiola; species Sepiola atlantica. The sequence goes on from OY744521.1 coordinate 108,950,057, forward strand.
ATAGGGACCAAGCAGTAATAGGGCCACCAACTGGTTAACAGGTCTCTGGTTAAAATCCATGAGGAATCGGCATCATTATCCGTCACTCTCCAGTTGCCTCTCCATCTGTGTGTGGCATAAAAAGACGTGTCAGGCGCTGAACTGATCATGAATTAGGTGAAAATAGCAACGTTGTTTTTGCACCATTCATGTGTGTTTTCTTGACTAAACCTTCTCAGCCAACTGCTGAGCTTCTCTGCTTTAGGTGTCGGGGATAAACACTTGGGCCAACGATGAGGATTTCACGCTACGCAGAATATTCTGGGACACGACTTTCGTGAGCTGTCTGTAGAATTTAATATCGCTCAACATCAGCAACAATAACAACAACAGCAACAACAACATCAACAGCAAGAACAACAACTTATTTGTAAAAATTAGTCGTGAAATCTATATAATATACTTTTCCACTTTTAGTGAAATGAATTACTCATGTTTCTTACTATTGTTATTCCTTGTATACCGCTCTTGTTATAAATAATGGCTACTACTACTGCTACAACTATTTCGACTGATCCTACTCGGTTCCACCACTTGCTCACTGGAAACTGAAAACATATAAGTAACACAATAGCAATAGTCTCACATAAGCCTCATATTAATATTATTTAATTATTTAATTCAATTTACATTAATTAAATGGTTCGAATAATTTGTATCATAAATCGAAAATGATTACATTTTAAGTGCTGCATATATGTTAATACTGTTGATACTATCCAATTATATTACGCCCTACCCACGTGTTTATGTTACTGAATTTGTTACTTATTTCATAATAGCAGGGACATCGACATTGCCTGAATGAAATGCGGATCTATGTACTGCTGAACGTTATATTCCTCGTAAAGTCCAACCCTTTCTCATTGTTGTAGAGACTGTGGCAATGTCAAAGCTATGTCATCTGGAAGTCCGGTTACTGTCAGTTTGGCATCAAGCGGTATTATGGCCGCAACCTGGTTAAGAAACATCTAGGTAAAATTAAGGAACTGTCGTCCTTAGGAGCATTCGTTCCCTGGGCGTCTTAGTCTTTAGATGTGGCAAACAGAGACGTGTCTCGCGCAGAACCGCATATAAATGGAGTGAGAGTGGCAATGTTTCTTCTTCGCCATTCTTTCGTGTGTGTACGCTTGAATCTTCCACTACTTCTACAATCTTTTAGCTTATCGAATATTAATATGTTGGAACAGTATTGATTTCGGTGGATCTATCGATTGGTGATGCAAGTTTTTTTTTATTCATCTTCGAAAACAAAAACAACAGAAAAAGGGAAAAACAAAGCAAATTAATTCGTCTTGAAAGTGTGTTCCTCCATCGTTTTTTTTATGTGTGCCGCTTGGAACAGTATTCATTTCGTGTGATTTTTCGATTTGGGATGCAAATTGTTTTCATTTATCTTCAAAAGAAAAAACAACAAAGTAAAATATTTATAATAACCTCGGATGAATACTTTCCGAACGGCCGCGTCGGCGATTTCACACAAAATCAAAAACTAAGTAAGATCTTGGATTTGCAAAGTGTCGACTGAAACCCGAATATAGGAGTGTGCCACTTGTCTCCAACTGCTCACACAAACTCCTAATCATCCACCTGTTGCTTCCCTAAGTAATCTTCCTGACCGCCTGACCATCTGCAAGCTCACCTCTCTCAAGAGGAGTTGCAACATTCCTGCCCGCATACCGAAAGTCGCAAGGATCTGCGCATCAGAAGCCCTGGCCTCCGCCATAGAGTCTGTTACCACCGAAAACTCTCTGAATTCCTGGAAACGCCTCTTAGTCTTTGCCCCAAAAGCGCTTGGTCTTCATCCTACAAAAGCAAATATATCATTGTCGCGTGATATCAAAAGCGAACATCCGCTTCTTCTCGGAATGTCCAGATTAGCACAGTACCGATACCGACCCAGACCTTTATCAACGCAAGCCTACAACAGATCTGAGGAGGGCTGTCGATGCGAAATTAGCCCAGGGCAACGTTTCATCAGCCGTTCGACTAATTGTCTCGGATGATACTGTCGCATGTCCGAACAGCCAGGTGCTGGAAGCGCTGAAAATATAACATCCTCCATCACCACCGGATACCAGGACTTTGTTTCCCCTCAATCAACGATCTGTATCGGAGAAATCGACGGCCTCAGATCTGGACATTTGATAGATTTAATAGATTTGATAGATTTGATAGATTTGACATCCTCTGCGACAACTGAAGCAGGTCGTCGTCTTGTGTCTACCTAGTCTAGACTTTGTGAAAAAATCATCGTCGGTAATATCCCTCCAAGTGCGAGGGAGCTTCTATTTTCAGCAAATCTGACGGCAGTAAGGAACAAAGATGGCGGATTACAACCTATTGCCGTTGGAAACACGCTTCGTCGTCCTGCCTCTAAAGTGGTCACACACCCTGTGATCCGCACACTGGCCCCCGAGTTGTCCCCCATCCAACTCGGTGTCGGAGTCCGTCGTGGAGGCGAAGCTGCAGTACATGCTGTTAGAGGGTTCATCCAGCACCAACAACAATGCAGCAGGACCGTTTGCTGGTCAAGTTGGATGTAAGGAACGCTTTCAACTCCATCCGACGAGACCATCTTCTAGAAACCTGTCTCCATTGAGCCGATGCGCTTCATCCTTTGGCTCACACTGCCTACACCAGTTCCAGCACTCTGATTATAGCCGACCACACCCTTGAATCACAGTGTGGTATACAGCAGGGTAACCAAATAGGACCCCTACTTTTCGCCCTGGGAGTCGACGATATCGCCCGTTCAGTAACTACTTAATTCTATTTTTAAATAGGTTTTCTCTTGAAAAAAAGTTAAAGCTTTTTTAAATTCATTAATGTGATTTCTGTATAATTGTCTGACTTTAATAAGTAATTTTCCTGTCATCAGCAATAAAAAATAAAAACATAAAACAACACATAAAGGGTTTTCACAAATAGTTTTTACTCTTTCGTTATTGAAAACGAATTAATATATGGATATCGCCCGTTCAGTAACTACACCGTTGAACATCTGGTATCTCGATGATGCAACATTTAGAGGCAGTTGGGCAAATGTTGTTGATAACCTCTCCAGAATCATCACAGCCCTTGCTGCAATCGAGCTTGAGGTAAATCCTGCCAAGTCTGAAATCGTTAATATTGACTGTTTGACATAATCATTATCGGTGGCCGTCTCGCAAATCAGCAAAGTCTTTGATAGGGTTAACATCACCAATCAAGGCGATCTCATCATCTTCGGCTCCCCAATTTTAAAACCAGCGATCCAAGCTGGCATCGACAAAAACATTGCCAACTTATCTAACATGTCATCCCGGCTTTTACTCATTGATACGCATCCGGCACTTCTTCTCTTGCGCAACTGCTTCTGTATTCCAACATCTTTATTTTCGCTACGTAGTGCGCCATGTTACCAGTTTCCGGTCGACCTGAGCAGGTTGTACTGCGTAATAGGCTTGCGCTAGGCCACTCTTTTTATCTCCTTTGGTAGACTTGGTCTTAGATTAACGACCGACGTTGCATTGCCTGCTTACGCCTCCTCCATCTGCGCAAGTCAGAATCTCGTTGAGAGTATTCTACATGAAGCATCTGAATCTCCTCTCGATCAACTGATCCATGACCTTTCCACCAACTGGTCTAATCGTTCCGGAGCAGACAGGAAGACAGAAGAGCTGGGATACAATAAGGATGAAGACCAGTGTCAAATCCCTAAAACCATATTGCGACCAACACCGTCTGGCTTGCCTTCCAGCTGCAAGTTCGTCACACAGCAGTGCATGGCTAACAGCCTTTCCATGATCGGCTGTTGGTAACATGATTGATGAATATTTCCTAAGATTCGCTGTAGCTCTGCCCTCAGGTTCTAAAATTTGCAGCAGTCACAAGTGCCGTTATTGCCAGGCGGTTGACATATTCAGACTCCATACCTGTTCATGTAGAAGGAGATTTCCTAGGCACAGCGCATCTAATGATGTCGTTCGACGATCACTAGACATTGCTGGCTTCCCGTCGATCCTCGAACCGGTTGGCCTTGACAGAGAGGATGACAAACGACTTGATGGCGTGACGATGTTTCCCTTTCAAACGGTAAATCACTGATATGAGATGCGACTTGTGTCGACAATTATGCGCCCTCGTCCGTTATAGAATCGGCAACAAACCCTGGACATGCAGCAACGTCAGCATGGAGCCGCAAGCGGTCTAAATATGCCAATCTTCTCGACAGATTCGTATTTCAACCGATCGATGTAGAGACGAGTGGAGTGATTGGCTCTGCCACACGCGACTTCCTCGGCAGCCTTGGTCTATTAATGATGCTTAACACCGGAGACAATCGCGAATTATCTTGGCTTTACGAGCGCCTCTTTATAACCATTATTCGTGGAAACGCCTTGAGTCTGCTTTCGGCCTGCTAAGCCAGCCGGACATTCGAAGGAAACTATAGACTTTAATAAAATTATATATAAGGAATTGGGATTTCTCGATATTGTGTAAAACAATTAACCGAGATTTAATTTTTAGAGCTTACAAATGGTACTCATTTACTGAACAACAGACTTGCACCTGAAAGACTTTTACCCGACCAACTCAAAAAGTTCAGTGATTAACTTATTTTGCCCAAATTCTGAAATGAAGGTTTAAAAATAAATAAATATGAGCTGTATTCGGTCAGTGTTGCCGGTAGAGGCTTAAAGAAGAAATAATTCGAAAGATAGTTATATTAGCAATTATTTTTTTAAATAGGGTATAAAAAATGTTTTAGCTTTCCCTTTTTTATTTCAAAAACTAATTTATGCAGGAATTTTATAAAATGCTAACATGCGTTTTATGGGTGATAATTCGAAAATATTTTAATTTTTGAAACCTTTAAACTGGCGAATGAAAAATAAATTATGATGTAGATTAGAAGTATTAGAGGTAAAACAGAAATAATATGGTTCACATTCTGCTTATAAACCCAAATAAAATATAAGTCGATACTTATTTCTAGTCATAAACTGTACAATAAAATGATTAAAAAGGCGACTCTCCACAGAATTTATTCACGTAGGTACCAAGAGACAAGAACTAACAAAGTCCGAAAGAAGTTCATTCTAAATCAAAACAAGATAACATTACAAGAATAGATCCATTGACAAATCTCTCTCTTTCTCTCTCTCTTATATATATATATATATATATATATATATATGTATACACATATATATATGTATATATACATATATATATATATATTAATATATATATATATATATATATATATATATTCAAATTATTTTCGTTCTTTTTTTTTTAAGCATTGGTGATAGGTAATAAGTGTCAATAGAAAGCCCTTACAATGCAAGGTAGATTTTTTATTTTTTTTTTTTTTAATTTTATTTTAACTGTTGTCTTATATATTTCGGAGAAACACTCCATTTTCAAAGATGTATTTTTTTAAAAATAAACAAACTTATAGTTTTGCTTATAGAAGAAACGTCTTGTTGGTCTGACGTATTTATCCGCTCTGTGATGGAATTCGCGGTAGTAGGTAGAAAGAACTGAAGCATCGGGCATGCCGGGGGTTAAATTCAAATTATTTTCGTTCTTTTTTTAAATTTTTTTTAAGCATTGGTGATAGGTAATAAGTGTCAATAGAAAGCCCTTACAATGCAAGGTAGACTTTTTTTTTAACTGTTGTCTTATATATTTCGGAGAAACACTCCATTTTCAAAGATGTATTTTTTTAAAAATAAACAAACTTATAGTTTTGCTTATAGAAGAAACGTCTTGTTGGTCTGACGTATTTATCCGCTCTGTGATGGAATTCGCGGTAGTAGGTAGAAAGAACTGAAGCATCGGGCATGCCGGGGGTTAAATTACAATTATTTTCGTTCTTTTTTTTTAAGCATTGGTGATAGGTAATAAGTGTCAATAGAAAGCCCTTACAATGCAAGGTAGACTTTTTTTTTAACTGTTGTCTTATATATTTCGGAGAAACACTCCATTTTCAAAGATGTATTTTTTTTAAATAAACAAACTTATAGTTTTGCTTAAAAAAAAAGAACGAAAATAATTTGAATTTAACCCCCGGCATGCCCGATGCTTCAGTTCTTTCTACCTACTACCGCGAATTCCATCACAGAGCGGATAAATACGTCAGACCAACAAGACGTTTCTTCTATAAGCAAAACTATAAGTTTGTTTATTTTAAAAAAAAAATACATCTTTGAAAATGGAGTGTTTCTCCGAAATATATAAGACAACAGTTAAAAAAAAAGTCTACCTTGCATTGTAAGGGCTTTCTATTGACACTTATTACCTATCACCAATGCTTAAAAAAAAAGAACGAAAATAATTTGAATTTAACCCCCGGCATGCCCGATGCTTCAGTTCTTTCTACCTACTACCGCGAATTCCATCACAGAGCGGATAAATACGTCAGACCAACAAGACGTTTCTTCTATAAGCAAAACTATAAGTTTGTTTATTTTTAAAAAAATACATCTTTGAAAATGGAGTGTTTCTCCGAAATATATAAGACAACAGTTAAAAAAAAAGTCTACCTTGCATTGTAAGGGCTTTCTATTGACACTTATTACCTATCACCAATGCTTAAAAAAAAAGAACGAAAATAATTTGAATTTAACCCCCGGCATGCCCGATGCTTCAGTTCTTTCTACCTACTACCGCGAATTCCATCACAGAGCGGATAAATACGTCAGACCAACAAGACGTTTCTTCTATAAGCAAAACTATAAGTTTGTTTATTTAAAAAAAAATACATCTTTGAAAATGGAGTGTTTCTCCGAAATATATAAGACAACAGTTAAAAAAAAAGTCTACCTTGCATTGTAAGGGCTTTCTATTGACACTTATTACCTATCACCAATGCTTAAAAAAAAAGAACGAAAATAATTTGAATTTAACCCCCGGCATGCCCGATGCTTCAGTTCTTTCTACCTACTACCGCGAATTCCATCACAGAGCGGATAAATACGTCAGACCAACAAGACGTTTCTTCTATAAGCAAAACTATAAGTTTGTTTATTTTAAAAAAAATACATCTTTGAAAATGGAGTGTTTCTCCGAAATATATAAGACAACAGTTAAAAAAAAAGTCTACCTTGCATTGTAAGGGCTTTCTATTGACACTTATATATATATATATATTTATTTATCTCTATCTCTTTCTATCTGTAATTGAGCTTATTTAAAAAAAGATCTGGTTTGTAGTAGAATGATAGGGAGATTACTGAAATCTTGAGAAAAATCATCGGCCATTGTCACTGTGAAGTCAATGGTAAACGGCTGGTGCGAGCATGTTAAGTGATCACAACCTGTCTTGTCAGTGAGAGATCACTTTAAATTATTATTTAAGCATCATGTATTTGTGATAATTATGATACCGTGTTCTTCATGAATAATATTTCGAGATTTGGTAACAGAGACGGGACTGTGATGTTGGCAAAGACGACAAGCGCGCCATGAACTCAAATCGCACCCACGACTTCCCCACAATCCCTGCAGCTAACTTCTATCTTCCGATCTGAACCACGTGGTGCAATTGGGAACAAGTAGCTTGTTACTTTTAACACCTCCAAAAACCAAGATTTTTTCCTTTTCGTCACCAACGCCAATACTCTTGTTGTGCCTCAGTGTAAATGAACATCAGTTCTCTCTGTGGGGAAGTCATTGCTTTAATAAAGACGAACTTTCACTCCAGAACTGAAATGAAAGAATTATATTCAATATGTTGCTAACTCAGCTGGATAAATGTTTGGGTCTACCGCCCCGAAAGTACTTGAGTCCTAATTTAATGCTCTAATTGTATAAGAGTGGGGTTCGTCAAACAATGAAGTACTGCTGATACGTCTGTGGAAGTGCCGCTCAGAGCACGCTTACCTGCCTTGACAGAGTACAAAATCGACTTCGAAATCTACTAGGGGATGATCTTTCCTCCCTCAACGGCTTTTTTCTCACAGAAGAGAGATTTCTAGTCTTTATTTAGTACATTGCTGTTCTATATAACGTGCTCGACTGAGCTCCAATCTCTGATTCTCTATGTAAAATATTCACAGCAAGAACTCGTCTTTTACCACAACTACAAATAACTTCCCTTTTTTCTTTTATGTACCTGAAACCAAACGGAATTTCCATTAACAGCATTTATTTCAAAGAAATTCCCACATGTCGAACATATGACCACCAGATTGCTTCGTTGTGGATTACAACAGGGTCGTCTTTAAGTCTAATGGAAACAAATATTTGTCGATAATCTCTTTTATATAATTCAATGTTTTCCATCTAATTCATCGATTTCGATCATCTCATAGTATTGTTCATCATCTTACTGACAATATCAGTAAGCTTTATTCTGAATTGGCCTTTAACCTTGCTAAGTGTTGACTAATTAGTATAAGAAATCTGCGCATAAAAATGTGTTCAACTCTTGCGGAGTCTAACACTTTTCACATGTTGTGTATTTAGATTATTTTTTTATAAAACTCCTTATTCAGTTATGAGGACCTTTACGCTGGCTCCTTCTGATGGATTTTATTGTGAACCACTGCAAGTTTTCATTTTTTTATTAAGCAAAACTATGGGTCATAGGGGAAAGTGGGGGAAAAAAGAATAAAAGAAGAGAAGAGCTGGACAACTTGGCGAAAAAGTTAAACCGTTTGAGATAATCAGTTTATTGCCGCTCTTTGACTATTGTCGGTACCTGCGTATGTTAATTTCCATCTTTACATATCTTCTACTACTTTATAGCTATTAGGAAAAAAATATTTGTGAAATTTTGTTGAAAATAAAATGCTTTTTACTCTTTATTATTTGCACGGGGAAGTAATTAAATACAATGGATATTATTACCAATTGTTTTTATTGCCCCAAATCATTATAAATTATGAGTTTATGCTAATATAATTCGGTTTGAATTAATACGGGATACCTGTATGTATACTTTTAGTTTAGAGGAATTAAGACATTGACCAATGAAAACATTGAGGAGAAAATAACAACGAATCTGATTGGTTAGCCAGCTAGAGTAAACACTATTTATATATATCACAATCGCTTACAAACCATCCATGCAGTTAGCCTAACTATTTCCTCTGGGAATGAAACATCGACGTTTTCTTTCTCTTTCTCTCTCCCTCCCCCCTCTCTCTCTCTCTCTATATATATATATATATATATATATATATATATATATATATTATCTCTACCATTGCTCTATCTCGTATATTGAGCTAAACCTCTTCACTATAGGTTTCATCTACTAAAAGTTTTACTTTTGGTTTATAGTTGATCATATATATATATATATATATATATATATATATATATATATAAGCTTCATTGGATACTACGGAGTTTTCTCTTTTTATTATCTTCGTTCTTATCTTCTCGACGCGGCGAGCGAGTTTTCTGGTTTCAGATGGTAGTTTGAACATCATGGCTCCGAGCGTTGTATTTTCGGTCATCACTAAAGCGTTTCTCATTTACGATCGTCATCAGGAGCTGTGGCTTATGTTTAATAATCAAAAACAATAACTCCACTAACTCCCCCCTCAAACCAAAAAAACGTGCTATATTTGTCCCATGCATAAACATGTTTTCTTAACAGGTTGTTCTGCTTGACGACATATTCATACATTTACAGTTACTTAATGCCCAATTTAATCATTTTTGTCACAGTCTTTATGCTTCACGTTCGTAATAACTTCAAAATTTATGACCTACGTTTAGTTAATTAGCATGAGCACTCGGAATTGCTCGGGAAAGAAAATCATCCGTAATAAGACGATAAGAGAACGTAGTATATAATATTTGTTACTTTACGTTGTTAAAACCATTTCGACTCTACTATTCTAAACACTGAAACACTCTATTATTCTTATAGTTGATTTTATCAGAACTTCCCAAAAATCACGCGCTCTTGGTTTTATTTTTTGTCTACCAGTCCTTCTTTTGATCTTGTGTCGTATCGTTTCCTAATATCTCCTAACCGTATAAACAAGTAATGTAGTCAATGTGGTGTAGAAGAGGGCACCAATCCTATCTCGGTATTACTCCACTTAACTCTTACTTATGATGTTAAGTGTTAAGCAAGAGGGCATCAAGTATCATTTTTTGAGACTTTGGTATGACTCGACCAAGGGTTGAACTCTTGTCTTCAGCCCATTGACTAATACTTTAACAATTATGCCACATGGGTAGGATAATCTACTGTCATTCTGGGAATGTTTGGAAATTTCTTTGTGTGACGATCTTAAAGTTTTAAACGAAGGCTCTTTTGTTATTATTGGAATGTAAGGTAACGTGTCTTGAGCATTTTGTTGAGAAAACAGTATTGATTAAGAAGAAAGTTGCACATTTTATGTTTTAATTTAAACAGAGTTTAAACGATTTGACTACTAGGTAAGGTACAGTGGCAACATAGGTAAACCATGTAATATCTGGCTAACAGTAATGCAACACAATACAGTATAATGTGAATTCAAATGGTGGTAGACTGTAACTTAGAGAAAACGGCTAATTCATACTCAATAAGTACTTAAGAAGAAAAACGCCTTCAGATCATTTTTCAAAATATATCTGGTTATACTAAAGCTAAAGAAACTAGAGAAGACTCGTATTCACTAGAATGAATAAAATCATTGTGCTGTGTGACTTGTTTCATTAAAAAAACACTTTAAGTATAACATTCTTAGAAATGTTGAAAATGATTAAATACTATTTGCTTGTTTATGTGTTCAGGGTGCTCTGGTCTGCATCAATTTTTTCTTTTTGGTCGCAGCTATTCGCTAACCTGCAGGATTGCAAGTGAGTACTCGCCACACTAATTGTGGCTAATTGGTTGCATGCGAAGTAGAGAAAAGGTTTGGGCGAGAACACACAACGTGATGGCACAGAAGAAATATTGCCACACTTACTCCATTGTCTGTCACGATTTGTTTGCCGCACGCTGATAGAAGATAAATTTACGAAATGTGTAGAAACAATTGGTTGATAATAAAGTATTTTAGATTAAATCAGGAACATTTTCTGAATAATTATATTCATATTTATATTACATTATGAGCTCTAGTACTATTGTACACTATTGAGCTACTACATTAACTTTTGTGAGATCTTAAAGTAATATATATATATATTTATATATATATATATATATATATATATATATATATATATATATATATATATATATATATATATACAAGCAATGGATTTTTATAATAAATATTTAACTGCAAAACTAAAAGTTGTCTCTTAAAATATCTTAGAAGTTTGAGCTATCTATCTATCTATCCTTGTGTTCTAACATAGAGTTTTCACACACACACACACACACGCGCGCATATATATATATATATATATATATATATATATATATATATATATATATATATATATATATATATATACTTTATCTTGCCACACGTCGTCGCTTTATCAAACACTTTACTTGTTTGCGGGTGGTCGTGTTTGCTTTTGATTTATATGTCTGTGAATGTGTTTGTGTGTTTTATGTATTTACGTTTCTGTTGCAATTTCAAATCTTGTTTTTTTTGAACGCCCATTCTCGCAGTAGAAATTCCTTTTTTTGTTTTTGTCATGTCATTTTTTTACATTTGCAGAGCATTTTGTTTGTCAATCACATGTGGAAACCCCGTGTTTTCTTTATTTTGCTGATATTTTAACACGATGTTCTGCTTGTTAACTTGTTATACCACACACGCGAAAGAATGGAAGGATGTTGACGGAGACGTATGCAAGACGTAGATAGCCGTTTCAGTAAATAGTCTCTATAACAAAAGTTCCAGAAGAAAATAATTAATCTTTTATCAACAGAACATTTACTTTTTACACAAGAAAGGTAGATATACTAAATACAAGTTACCATCATCACTGTCATCATATAAATCGGTTTAACGTTCGATTACACGCTGGCATGCGTTTCACGACTTTTGAAAAGTGGCTTCCAAACTAACCTATCTCTGGTCAGATCTTCATATATCCGTCTTTCTCTGAAGTTTATTTTTATCCGTTTCTCCCATTTTTTTCTTGGCCTTCCACTGTGAACAAAACCTACCACGTCAAATGTATACATCTACTAACCTAAGGACTCCCATCCATTCTTTCAACGTAGCCATACAATCAACGTCTCCTGTTCTGCATATATCTTCATGTGCTGTTCCGACTTAATCATCCCTTGAGATCATCTGATTTACACCTGTCTTTAACACTCACATTACACATCCATCGTATCATTTTTTTGTCATTTCTCTCCATGCGACGTATGTCCAAAACCCTTCATTGCCCATGTTTCATTTCCATACATCATCACACTGCATTCACCTTCAGATAGACTCTTCCTTTGCTTAACATTGGTAACGCTTTGCTGGTTATTGATGACAGAAGCTCGTTTAACTTACTCCACTTACTTCTAACCTTTGCACTACATCAACACAGTGCTCTACAGTGTTCTGCAATGGTATTACCAAGATAACAAAACTTATGGACCACCACAATAGCTTAGTCATTCAAATATCCTTTCTCCACATACGAGTTTTCATCCATTGCCATTCTCTTACACTTATATCACACAAACAGGTTATCGTGTACCTGTGCAATATTAATATTAAGATTACACTTTTGAAAACACACACATGAAAATAAAATTAACTTATGATTCATAAAAATTACCCGCATTAGCAGATATCATACATTCGCAGCTTCTCGGCATTTTTTCTAGAAAACACTGGAAATAGACTGCAAGTATTTCGATCCAGCTTTCTATTCTTTGCCAGATGTGAGATATACGTGCGGGTTGTTTAGCTCTTATTTTTCTGTCAAGAGACGACTGTGGGAAACAATAAAGATACCATACATTATTATTATTATGTGGTTCCCACATCTATCTACTTGGAAAATGCAGCAGTAAAACCAGACATTATAATATTAAATAAGGCAGAAAGAGTAGCGACACTAATTACGGTGAGTGTGTCAAATAATAGTGGCCTGAATAGAGCGGAGAAAAGGCGAGGGTGACAAAATACCAAGGCCGAATGTATGATATGAAAAGAAACTGGAACCAAAAAAAGATCAACATTATCTCAGTTCTAATAGGAGCTAAATGCCTCATGATGAAGAATTTCCCTAAACACCAAATGCGAAGGAAATCTAAATAATTACACTTAAGGGAACAGCCAAACTTCTAAAGAGAGCACTCGTGTAGAGCCTCTAAATAATAGATAATTTTCTGGCATTTGAAAAGAATTCCCCGTCCCTATGTTAGCGAAAACAGAAATAAGAAAAGTAGAAAATAAGAGAGCCACCTCCAATCTTTTACAGTTAGTGTTATATAGGCGTATGCAGTTCCTTCACCAACGTTTCCCCGCACATAAAAATATGTAAAACGTGTAATTAATATATATTTTTTACATTGACAAAATTGATAAAAATTGATAAATTGTTATTAAAAATATAAAGCTTAAAATATTATAATGATGATCAGATCGACACTATTTTACTTTAATTAAGTTTACCTTTAAAATAAGTATAATTGTTTATGAGTTGTAGATAACTGAGGATTTACATCCATGATACGTAAAGTTTTGGTTGTGAACGACACTCGATCTGACTCCACTTTATCCAATTCATAGATTGAAGTAGACGACGAAATTGGAGGTTAACAGAAACACACCCTTTATTTTGGCAGAGCTGAAAATGAATAAAAAACATCTAATGCGCAGTCTTCACAAAAATGAGCTGGTGAGTTATAAGCACTAGCCATTGAACGTCCTGTAAGTATCACTTCCTGGGCTTAACTGCGTGTGCACTTAAAAGAACTAGTTATTCATACGCCAATACATCCGATTAGTTGATGGGTCAATTACACAGTGACTCCTGTCTATTTAGATAAACAGAACATAGTAGATCAAAATATGTGATTGTTAGAAAAGCTTTTTATTTCGAAAATGATGAACAGAATTGCAAGACAAATGTTATACAAGGATCTACATAAACTTCTAAAATTAAACACACAAATTAGTAAAGCAATCAGGTCGAGAATTTTTCTCAGATTACTCGGACTCGTTCCTTCGAACCATTTCTATCAGACATCTTTATCGTCAGGTCTTCTACATGGTCTTTTACAATTACGTGGTGTGAGTGTGATGAGCATTCTCACTTGTCTTTGACTTGTAATAATTCCATAGGAGGGTTTCCCTCACAAGTTCTGACTAACCTATTCAGGAGTGACTAGTAAGTCAATGACTTTTCTCTCACTTAGAAATACTGAGATTCGCAGAATATGTTAATATAGGCGTTTCATAGTTGGGTTTGTCATCCAGCTGATGTTCAATGCAATTCGTAACATCCTGTGTATTTTCTGTCACCTGATGCTTCTTGCTATTTCGTCAGTGTCTAAACTGTCGAACAAGACAAATACAACTATGGCCCTAAAATACTTTTTTTAAGATTCTCAAAGACAGCAAACTTCCAGATAGTGTGCAGTCCATCAAGAGCACTCTAGTAGGAGACTAATTTATTTCGGTTATATGATAAATAAATAAATTAGTCTAATTGTTCGTTTTCTCTTAAAATTAACAAGTGTACCAATCTGTCTATTATATTGAATTGTGAATGGAACATTTAAGGACAATGGCGAATAGGCACCGAATTGACGAATTTTACCTGCTTATCAAAAGAATAAAAATAAAACACAAGAAGTATCAGTAAGTTGTTATTTGAGTTACATTAAAACAGTTTCAAACCATCGGTTGTGTCATGCGATTTTGACCTTGATAGTAAGGTGTTCAATTCTTAGCAATGCGTTCAGTTTTTCATGTTAGTTTCTGTTGTGGACCCGTTTAGGGCACCAACAATGAAATAAAAGAACAACAGGTTTAGAGATAATAATAATGAATTGTATTGAACAGTAAATATAATACTGAATTGTATTGAACAAAGAAATTATACACAAGTCAGTGTTGGCAGTGCTAGTGCCTCCCAATGTTCTCCCGACAAAACCAATATTTATGGTAGCCGGTTGCTACCATTTAGTTATTATTAAAGGGTAGGTAGGTCACCGACAACACCCCCCTTCCGAAACTCATTCCCCCCGGAATCTCAAGGT
Organism: Sepiola atlantica; assembly: GCA_963556195.1. Classification (NCBI taxonomy): domain Eukaryota; kingdom Metazoa; phylum Mollusca; class Cephalopoda; order Sepiida; family Sepiolidae; genus Sepiola; species Sepiola atlantica. The sequence goes on from OY744521.1 coordinate 108,965,217, forward strand.
ATATATTTTTCCTAGGATTCACCTCGAAACTCCCGGTTAATTTACGTTTTCTTGATGAACGTCTGTTCCGGGGGCGTTTTTGGTGTTGGCAGCTCAAATGCGTCGTATAGATCTTCCATGATGGTCTTACTCTGATCCGATGGGCCTTCCCCTGGGTCGTCCGACATGCGACGACGTATTTGGTTAATGTGTTTTTTATAGGTGCCTCTAGGACCCTCTACAATGTACACCATCCGCCCCAATCTTTTTTGTACCTTTCCCACTTCCCACACGGTTTTCTTTCCATGGTGTTCCTGGAAGAACACCTTCTCTCCATCCTGGTAACTCTTCTTTGGTGCCGTAATGTTGGTCGGTTTCACCTGTTTTGGTAAAAGTTTGTCGAATACCGACTTTATTTTTCTTCCAAACATTACTTCCGCCGGTGGTACCTGGGCTGGTGTGTTCTCGTTGGGTGTAATTCTATACACTTGAAGAAACTGCTGGATTGCTTTTTCTCTCGGCGTGCCCGTCGATTTTTTCAACACTCACTTCAAGGTATTAACAGATTTTTCTGCCTGTCTGTTTGACCTCGGATGGTAAGTCGGAGTGGTGATATGTTTAATTTGAAAGTCTTCACAAAATTCTTTGAACTCTCGTGAAGTAAATTGTGTACCGTTGTCCGATACAACAATGTCCACCACTCCGAATCGGGCGAACAGTTCATGCAACGCGCATATCGTGAAATCCGTTGTTGGGTTTTTACATCTAACAAATTCTGGCCATTTTGAGTAGCTGTCGACTATAATTAAATAGTAGAAGCCTTCCGATGGCTCCGCCAAATCTATGTGTATCCGGGACTATGGTTGCTCTGCCTTTGGCCATGGACAGTACTGAATAGGTGGTGTTTTCGCGCAGCCCGCATAGGCCTTCACCTTCGTCTCTATGTCCCTGTCCATGTTTTTCCAATACACATAAGGTCTCATTAGGCTCTTCATGCGTGTCGCTCCGGGATACCCCTTATGGAAATCCTTCAGGATTTTTTTTTTAGCGTAGCTGGGATTACTACTCGCTCCCGGTATAATAATGTGTCGCAACAGACTGAAAAAGCTTCTGCCGTTTGCTCATCGTCTGTTTGTAATTTATTTTTAATTTCGATAATAAAATTATCTTCTCTTGCCTCTTTTTGTATATCGCCAAATGTGACTGGCAGCTCTTTTATTGTGTTACACAGTACTTTACTATAGTTATATTCAGACCGAAGGGATGCTATAACTGTATCCTCGAGCGGTTCCGTGTACTTTGGTATTAGCCGCGATAAACCATCTGCGTGTCCTAGCCTTTTTGACGGTAAAAATTCCATCTCAAAGTCATAATTTAACAGAAGTATACCCCATCTCTGTAGGCGGTTGGCGTTGTAGGTTGGTAATCCTTTTTTGATCCAAAGATGGTGATAAGTGGCTTATAGTCTGTTTGTAGGATAAAATGACGGCCGTGTAGATACCTGTGAAATTTAGTCATTGCGAACACAATACCCAACGCTTCTTTTTCAATCTGAGAGTAATTTTTCTCTGCAGGAAGTAAAGTTCTTGAAGCGTGCGCGATGGGTTTCATCGAGCTATCCGGCATTTTATGCAAAATGCACGCCTCAATGTCATAGGAGCTAGCGTCACTTGCAACAATAGTTTTTAGCTCTGGATTACAATGAGTAAGAAATAATTCTGAAGTAAACTTCGTTTTTAGGTTGTCGAATGCAGATTGACAGTCGGCGGACCATTCCCCTTTACTATCTTTCTTAAGTAAAAAATATAAGAGGGCTCGCAATTTGTGCATACTGGGAATGAATTTTTCGTAATAGTTTGTGACCCAGGAATCTTTGTAGTTGGGTAACATTGTTCGGTTCGGGCATATTCTTGATGGCTATAGATCTTTCTAGGTCGGGACGTCTTCCATTCTTATCAATGACATGTCCCAAATATGTGATCTCTTCTTGAAAGAATTCACACTTTGACTCCTTGAGTGTAAAACCAAAATCGCTTATCCTTTCGAATACTTTGTTTACGTGCTCACGGTGCTCCCCGACGTTCGTACTTTTCATTAAGATATCGCCAAGGTAGCCGATCGAAAAATCAAGCCCGCTCAACATCATGTCGATTACCTGCTGAAAAATCGCCGGGGCCACTTTAATTCCAAAAGGGAGACGATTGAACTTTAGTAGTCCCCTGTGTGTCGAAATACAGAGTGGCTTAGAGCTATCTTCCTCTACAGGTATTTGCAGATAGGCTTCACTCAAGTCAATTTTTTAGAACAGTTTTCCACCGTTTAATTTTGAGAAAACCTCTTCTGGTGTCGGCAGAGGATAGTGATAATCTTTCAGCGCATCGTTCAAACCGGTTGAGAAATCGGCACACACTCTGATATCTCCAGATTTTTTCTTCACGTAGACGGTTGGGGCCGCCGATTCCGAGTAGTCAACTGGTGTTAAAATACCTTTCTCCACTAACCGGTCTATTTCTGCATTAATTTTTTCAAGAGAGGCAAATGGTACACTTTCTTTTTCTCTTAAAAACGGGATTCTTATTTTCAATTAGTTCAAAACTCGCTTTCATGTTAGTACAGCGTCCTAATTCATTAGAAAACACCTTGGGGAATGACTCTTTCAAATTTTTCTGCTTCAGCAGAAAAATGCTCTATTCGTTGACAATAGACGCTTATCGGCGAATCCCATAGCTGGAAGTGCTGAATCCAATCTGAACCGAACAAATTTCCTGTATCTTTCATTACGAACATGCGTAATTTTAATGTCTTATTTTTAGTGTCACTTTTGAAATGACGTCCCCTTCAAAGTTTATTTTCTCTCCGGTTACCGATCGAGCCACTTCATCTGTGCGTAGCATAGTCGGTCTGCCGATCTTTTTCCAGGTATTAATATTAATAATTGATAGGTCAGACTCTGAATCAAGCTGTAGTTTAACATCTTGATTGTTCATTTTTACCGTAACATACTTTCGTATGTTTAGGTTGCCACCATTAATTCTGGTTGTTTTTATGTAACATTTTTTCTTGTGTTAGTTCTGCAATGTGAGGCTTTGTGTCCCATTTTATGGCATTTGTCACAATTTTCAAGTTCAAAAGGACACTTCTAGTACCAAGGTAGGTCACGGAACTCTAACAAAGGTGGTTTGGCAATTTTTCATCCAACCCTTGAGGCAAATCCTTCCTTAATTTTTCCTTCGAAGAGTATGATTTTTTTGAAATACGACGAACATTTTTAATATTAGAAATTGCTGCTTCCTCTATTTCTTTAGCTTCCTTTTTCTCGGAAATATGTCGTTGACAGCTTTCGGCCAGTTGTTGCAATGTTAAATTTGGCTCGGTTTCAAGTTTGCTTATTGCACGTCTTCTCAACTCTGCATCGTATTGCGAGACGAGCCCTTGAACACATATTAATACTTTGAAATTGTCCGCTGTCAAGGATGATAACTTAAAGTCGTCACAATGTTTATTGACGATCGAAGCAAACGTTGAGTAATCCCGGCTTTCTTTTAGCGTTAGGTTCATACATTTCCACCTTTTGTGGAATAAACTTGTTTGGGGGCAATATAGTTCTATTAACATTTTAATGGTTTCATTGAAAGATAGTTCGCCCGTTTTCTTCGGCAGAATATAATCGACAAATTTTGTATGCTCTGCCGTACCTAGTCTACGAAGAACTAAACGAACCTTTTTCTTTTCCGACCATGTGCTACAATCAATGTCGAAAAAATCCTGATATCGACGGTACCATGATTCGAAGTTTTGGTCCTCTTCAGGCACATAGTCGAAGGTTTCTATAGCTGACCATATTGCATTTTGGTCGAACGCGTCGCCGTCGTCATTCGTCGTATTTATCATTGCTTGTGCAAGCTGTTCAAATTTTCTCTCTGATTGAGTCTGTTGCTCTAATTGTAAATTTTTTATCCCAATCAATTGTCCGTCTAAAGATTTTCTATCGTCTCGCTTTTGTGCTAAATTCTTTTCCTCAAAATATTTCAACAAACTTACATGCTGCGACTGAAATTCCTTCTGTAGAGACTGAAGTTTTTCATCGTTTGCCTTCTGTTGTTCTGATTGAAATTTAATCATCTCCAATATCTGTTTCGAGAAATTTTCCATGATTATAGAAATACTTTCTTGAAAAAGAATTAAAGACACAAATAGTCCTTCACTATTTTTTTTCTTTTCAAATGCTTACTGTTTAATAACAAACTCAACCCTTTCTCATCACTGCGTCATTCGGGCTTCGAATTCGACCGGCACTTGCTTATTCATAAATAGAAATATTTTTAGTTTAAAAAAAAAGAAAATATTTTTTTGCAACCCCCACTCATTTTTTTTTATTTCCCCCCATACAAAGAAATATTTTTAGTTTAGAAAAGAAGAAAAAACATTTTTTGACTGCTTTCCCCCAATTTTTGTTATCCCCCCCCCCCATATATATAAATATTTTTCATTAAAAAGGAAAAAACAACCGAACCCTAACCCTAACATCCACTTTGACCGTGACCCTAACCCTAACGACGGGGTCAAAGTTAGCGCGGGTCCTAAAGTAAAAAAGCACCTAAAAATCAAATACAGTGAACACGATGTGTGTATTTGTTTGTGTGTGCGTGTGTTTATTTAATGACCTTTTTTTTAATTAAACAATTTGATTCTAAATCAGTTGTATAGTTTTCCAGTGCAATGTGTTAGTTTTTTGTTTACAGTAAAGAAAATAAATCACATCTATTTTTAAATAAATAAAACATGGAATAATAAAACAGTTTGTAAATGAAAGCTTAATAGCGTATAAGGTGTAATCATAAATTCAGTTGAGGTCGTGAAAAAATGATAACATTGGATATGGTAAACACGAATATTTTTTTTAATTCTCGGAAAGAAAAAGTTTACCTGAACTAAATTCGTTATAATGTGTGTGTGTGCGTGTTTGTAAATATCAATGTTTAAATCAATTATTATTTTAATTAAACAATTTGATTCAGTGAATTTGTGTTTTAAAACATAATGGCTAATAAGAAAATAAACAAACTCAGAACGTTTTAATAAAAAGTAGCACGGTGAATGCCAGCGTTTTGTTTACAAACGCGCCGTCTTGCGTCCATACTCAATTAACGGAGGGAGGGAAGCAATTCAATGGATTAACCCTGGCTGTTTAATCAGTTTTGTAATAGTTATATTAACTACGTAACGCATTTCATGTATGTATATATAAATAATGAAATAAATAATTATAATTCATAAGTAAGATTATTAGCGAGCAAAATAGCGTAAATACATGTGGAAATCTGATGAAAACAATCATGAGTGTATATTTGCGAATACTAATTTATTAGAAGTTCAAAAACAATTGATTATGTAAATTGAGAAAAGCGCATAGTTTTTTTCATAATATATAATGAAGCTGGCGGACTTATTAAATAGTCATACTACTCTGATGGAATTTCGGCTCCAGAAAGACAGACATATACATAAACTCCATTATTAATAGATGTTTTCTTTCTGTGTGTATTCTCTTAAACCAAAGATTTATCTAAGACATTATAAAAGCAGATAACAATATTTTCGTGTGCCTTTTAAATATTAATCTTGGTTATTTACCTACATAAAGATGCTGGTAAAAACCCGTTTTTATTCTTAGGCGCAGGTGTCTAATTTAACGCTTGTAAGATAACATTTATACAATACGGATTTGTCGCCGATAAACAAGTTCTTTCTTTAAAAAGTGATGTTTGCATGTGCCACTTCTCACGTTTTTTATAAAATGGACTTACATATTGATTATAATAACATCGTTAAACATTTCCCCAGTGACTGTCAATAACACATGCTAATTTCATTAAGAACGCTTATTTAAATCCATGTCGATTGAAATATGAGTCTAGACAAGGAAATACGATATTTAAAATGGGAGTAATTTTAGCATGAATTAAGTCTTGCTCTACGATAAAAGTGTGGCATCTATTCGCTTATAATTAGCATTCCATTTATATCCACAGACGCACACACACAAACCGGAATATTTCTCACAACGTTTCTGGGTAACTTACTTGGCATAAGTATATTTTTATACTACTACCAAGCTGTACTGATGTATTGATAACTGTTTGAATAAATACTGAAACAAAATATAACTACGTAATATATTATTTCATATGAAATAGCAATATATATATATATATATATATATATATATATATATATATATATATATTTATATATATATATATATATATCGGATTCACTAGTAAACTAATGAACCGATCATTATGAATCATGGAATATACATTGTAGACGGAGAGGAGCATAGAATATTATTTTTTTTTATAAACTTGTTCTTTAACAGTGTTGATCTTTATATGAACATTTCATTATTATTAGTTTTAGCTGAATAATTTGATACGAATTGCTTTCATTTCCGAGAAGAAATGATGATTCTTGATTTTTAAACAGGAAAAGTAAATAAAACACGACAAATTACGAATTCAGTAAAGTAACACAAAAGCAATACTTTTATTAATTAATAGAGCATTTGTTGAAAAAATGTAAATGTATGTTTGTTTTGATTTTTAACAATTTGATAAGAATTGCTCTTACTTCCGAAAAAATAGATGATGTTTCTTGATTTTTTAAACTTAAATGTGAATTAAACTTGAAAAGTAAATCAAACATGGAAGATTACAAATTCGGTAAAGAAACACAAAATCAATAATACAATATTATTAATTAATAGAAAATTTATTGAAATAAATTCAAATGTGTATTTTTTTGCCAAACAAACAATTTATTTACAATATAGTAAACATTTGTAATACATTAAAACACTCATTTTTTTGCAATGCCTTAATTGTTGAAGGCATGTTGTAATTTCTTATCATTTTATTTTGCGCTTGACATCTATAAAAATACATTTGAAAAAGGGAACAACTTAACAATAATGTCCAAGTGAATGAATGATCCTATGGAGGTGGGTCCGTTCGCTCTGATTACTTGCTCTTATTATAGATAGACACATGCGCGTTAAGCGCCTTCGGGCATTTCCGGTCCTCATTGATCGAGAAAGTATCCTACGAAGAAAAACGGATATTTAGTAACTCCAAAATTTTACGAAACATCTTATATTTAGAACATGTAAAGTAAAGTAATTATAAAATTAACTCGGTACGTTCTTCCAAATAGCATCTTAATTTGATACATTCTAGTAGAATTTGGGTGGTAACATTTTGCTATAAAATTACTAAGTAGGATGTGATTGTTTGCAGAACGTTCCAATCAATTTTATGGTTAATTTAAATAATAATTAAAGTATTGTATCATTTTCTCTTTCTGTCAACTGTGCATTAAGGATTAACGAAATTGGAAAAAAGTGAAATAATCCATCAAGATATTTGTAAACCTAGTGTTGACTTTCATACAAATATCCTAAGAATTGTAGGATGATTTACAGTCAGTAAGATG
>OY744521.1:108975186-108997686 GCA_963556195.1 Sepiola atlantica
ATATGTTTAACAACAAATCCGGATGTTATATGTTTAATAAAGATGATGATGATAATGATGATGATGATTCTTCTTCTTCTTCTGATGATGATGATGATGGGAGTGGTGGTGGTGATGCTTCTGATGATGATCATCATCATCATCATTATCATTATGATCATGATCATGATGATTTTAAAGATTACTTTTACATTGTCCTTAAAAAGGAAAAAGAATAAAGAAAAAGCCCTCCACGTCTCACCTTTTTAAATTCAAAATCATCATTAAGTTTGGTTTTATATTTAATTCTCTTAAATGAATAAATGCGAAAGTTTTTTTTCATTTATCCTTACTAAATTCATATCAAAACACGTAAAGCTTATTAAATTATATTTTATATTTAAATATTTTCAAACACATTATATATATATCCAAGAGAACACTGCCAAAGTGGTCTCATCCAAATGCTTCATTTAAATAATAATTTTATAAATACTCGTTAATACATTCATATGCTCTACAATTAATTTCTATTTTTGTTCTCCAATTTTCGTTATGTATGTATATATATATGTGATACTTTTCTTCATATTAATATTATTATTAGTAGTAATATTAATTACAATGATTTAATGAAAAACGTTTAACATTCTAATTTATTATTTTAGAATTCGAAATATAACTTTCGGGTGTAGTTGTTGACGACGATGATGACGATGATGACGATGATGGCGATGCTACTGATGATTATGATATTTTTATGAAGATAACTATTATGTTTGCCACGAAACAAAACAAGATTTTAAAAATGTCCCCTTCTCTCACATGCTTTTATATTTCTGTTTGGTTTTATATTTCTGTCTATAATAAAAATGGCGAAAAACAGGCATATATAATTATTTTTTTTGACCAATTGAGGTTCCGAATTTGGCGATTATCAAGAATAACTTATAGAACGAAAAGGTGTTACCAAAGCCAATAAAATTTACTTTTCTACTTACCTGCATAATGTTTGTGAAAAGAACATTGTTTCCTTGTTTTTTCTGGAGATGAATATATATTATTAGTTGTAGAAGCACACAGAAATGAATGTTGTCTTTCAAAAACGATCTTTATTTTCATATTTTTGTAATTAAAAGAAAAGGGATCGACAAAGTTTTAAAAATTAACAATTCTTAAAACATGAAATTTAAAATAAGTGCACTTATCCTAGTCTGCTGGCCTCTCAAAACCACACATGAACTTGTATTTAACCTGCTGCAACGAAGTAAATAAAAAGTTTAAAAAAATTATATATCAAAAATAAAGTATGTGTAAACATTTTACTTTACTGCATCTTTTTATAGAAAAACAACATCTATTGCGAGGTATTTTCCACTTGCTGTCACTTATTCTTATTCTACTACACACCATGCCTTTTATCCCCTTCCTCCTTGCTCACTACTCTTCCCACGCTTCCTCCTTCTCATCCCCTCACATATCTACTACATACAGTATCTATTACCTCCTTTTTCCTTCCACCGTTTCTCCCCACCCTGTCTGAAGGTAACATTTTGTGGATTATGGTAACCTTTACAAATGGTTATAGAATCAATGAACAATTATTTTATTTCTGAAGAGTCGTTTTTCTGTGTCAATCAACCGTGTTTTGTTTCTTCCGGCCAGGTAAGTGTCTGGGTTGATTACATTTTATTCCTGTCATGTAGGTGATATTTCAGATACACCAGGCCCGATATTCAACAAAATGTCCCCACTGTCGAAGTGAAATCTTAGTTTTATCTATTTAGGAAAATGATAACGCCTTTGGTTTGGTGACACAATTTTGTTCGAGTAAAATGTTCCGCTGATTGCAAGTAAAAGAACGATTAAAAGTAGAATCATATATTTTTTTAGTTCGGTAGAAAAATCTTTGCTTCATAATAAAAATAAACTCTTTTGTTCGGTTACTAAAGTTGTTCTATTTCCGCTGAGTGAAAGATAGCTCCATAATGAAAAAGTTGTATGAAATATTGTACTGAATGGAAGGCAGAAAATAAATGTTATATGCCTAGTGATAAATATTTATCCAGTCATTATACACATATTAAGCAAGATTCCATAAATTTTAGTATCTTCTTGAGACCCTTATGCTTCAGCATTACATTTCAGACATTTTCTAGAATCAAAATCATGTAATAGATTTTGATGAAAATTTGAATAAGGATTCTAGATATGAGCTTTAGTAGTATGTCTTGATTTTAATCTTCATAAGGAGGCATATAAATTGTACAATATATATATATATATATATATATATATATATATATATATATATATATATATATATACCAATCAAATATAAGTGGTATATCTAAGTAAATATAAGTGGTATAAGGAGAGTAATTGAATGCTCACTAGATGCCAATCTTGGGTATCTTAGGTCTCTCTGTACAAGGGTGTTTAACATCACCTTGACATGAGAATACTTCATATACGAAATAAACCCTGACCAATTAATTTAAATAAAATTGTGCGCCATATCCTTGGGCTATTACACAGGTCCCCCGGGTCTTGGACAGAGAAATGTTTTCTATTAGTAGAGGGCAGCTTTGAATAACTAATAAGAAGCTGTTTACAATGAGGTAGTTATGAAAAGGATGAACAAAAACAAGAATCATCACTAGCAGGCTGAGACCAACGATAATACTGCTCCTTAACCTGTTTACGCGTCAGGTGGGAAGAAGTAAGCAATGGGGTAAAGGTCCCTGCCTCTGGAAGTGGCACTTTGGCCATGACAGAAGCAAACCACAGACAGTCATCAAGCCTTGTTGAAAAAGGTCCTGCCTCCCTACCTTCACCCTGTTTAGCGACAATACAAGGAAATATAAGAGGCCTAAAAACCTAGCCATGGTCTGTTGAACATTATAATGTATTATTGCATTGTTACGACTATTCCAAGTTTGACAAGTGGAGCAAAACATCGCATATGATGCTAACCGTAAATATCAAAGAACCCGTCCCCCTTGAAGCGAAAAAAACAAACCGGGTGACCACCTACATTCGCGTGTTCCTCAGATGGGCATATATATATATATATATATATATATATATATATATATATATATATATATATATATATATATATAACACGTGATGGGAACACTATCATAAAATGTGTAGCTCTAAGATTTAAATTATCCAGAAAACAAACCAGACAAAGACAACAGTTCAGTTGGCAGAGGAAAGAAAATTTGACACCGTTATGAGAAATGAAATAACTTCAAGCCAAATATATAAAACAAAAACAAAGGGCAGAAATCTGTAGCTAAATATTCATTCACTTCTGTTCCCATCGAAAAAATAACTTGGCACCGGTATAACAGCATGAACGAGAAGGTGTTAAATAAAGCAGAGCTAGACTATATGATATCAGAAATAGAAATCCTTATAATTTTTTTTAAATAATTACCAGAAAGTCTCATCACTCACAATTCTCATCATCGATCAACACACTATACTTCAAGTACAATCAGAACCATATCACCATCCACCCGTCTGGACGCATAACTACCCCCTCCCCATAAATCTCCTAAACCAGCAGGATCTACATTATCCAGTGACTTCCCGACAAGTCGTCTACCACCAGCAGCTGTTTATGTACAATCACCAGGTAGACCCTAACTCAATCCTAGTTCTTCTTTACGAATATCACCGGGGCCAGCGCTAATACTTTGATCTTAACCAGCACCATTACTTCTCGAATTGCCGGAGACCAGAGCATTTGGTAAAATCCAATAAGGAAGTTTAGATAATGAGGTTAGATGAAAGACTTCAACTGCCTAAAATCCAAGTCTAATGGACTAACAGTCATAAAAAGAACAAATATCGTTCTTCATAGCAGACAAATACCTCACAGAACTGAACCAAGTTACTTATGCCTCTGGACTATACATTGTTAGGAAAACTCTGCAGCAATGCTAAGACCAATAGTGGTCAGATCACCAAAAATAAAGCCACCTTGAAAACGTAGGCTTTTAATAGCAACTCAACCTATGCAGAAAGAAAGTGTTATTGATCAAACAACTACTTGTAGTCCTTACAATAGAGGGTCAACTAAAAACATATTTTGCAAGCTCAGTTCTAAATATAAAACAAATATAGAGGGAATAAAAACGCTGCGTAGGAGCTGGAAGGCCAGATTCATTTCCTTGTCAAACTAATAAAAAGAAAAGATAATTAAAACATAGCAAAAATGGAAAATAAACAGTATAAATGAGAGACTGTTATAAAGCAATTTCATAACCCTCTACAAGCTCTTCACTGCTTGCAGACATCATCAATGAACACTTCTGGTCTGAATCATGCCTCGCAAATGAACAAGCAGGATGTAAAAGAAAGTGTTTTGACACCAACGACCAGATCATCTTTGGAGACTGTAGGAAGAGGCAAGGAAGCCTAAGCATAACATGGATAGATTACCAAAATGACACTTGATAATAGGCAACACTCCTGGCTTCACCGGTGGATTACATTTTATAAGATCGATCCATTAATCAGGAAATCCGTAGCTGCTCATATAGTAATGTGGCAAACAACTATGCTATTAAGCCACACCAATAGTACAATAACAGCCCCTGATGTTAGGATCCGAAGTAGAATCTTCCAATCAGACAGTTTATCTTCTGTACTCATTTACCTGGCGATAGATCCGCTAAATTAGCTGCTAAATGCTGGAGTACTACATCCTACAAGACTAAAACAAAAGAGTAAACTATTCACTTCTCATGGATTATCTTATGTTGTATGCCGGCTCAGACACTGACTTAAGTCAGTTGTTGAAGGTTGTACATATTTTCGAAAAATCATTAGAACAAAGTTTGATCTGAGAAAATATGGCAAGTGCACCCTCAAAGCTGGGAAGAAAGTCCACACAGAAAAAATAATGAAGAGGCTGACACCATGGACATAACAAAGCAGGAAAAATACAACTATCTTGGGATTGAATAAAAGGATTAAATTAAACACGCCAAGATGAGAGACAAACATTGGCAGATACTATGTACATCATGTAAGAAAAACCTACAAAATACAGTTATAAACAAAAACAAAGTAACTGTCATTAACCAACGAACAACAGAACAATGTACAGAAACCAGAGTCTACCAAGGCTGTGTCAGCCTAGATGAGCAGGATATATTGTGTCTCAGAAATCAAGTATCAACATCGAGCACTGGCCAATAACTTTTAGGTTCCTAGACGCCAAACTAAAGAAACATAAAAATGAGCCAGTAAAACTCTATCACAAAACTGGCCAAATATTTAAGACAAGATTTTCTCACAAATGAGACAGAAGTACCAAAAAAAGTTACCACAAAATATACCTAAAGGAGCCCCCAGAAATACACCAATACCTTCCATAGTATAAAACTGAGAGAATAGGTCAACGACAAACGTCCGAAATATTATCTGGAATGAATATATAGATAAAAAAGGTTCTGTAGATAATGGCTGCCCATGATCAAGGCTTGGTAACGAATGCTTTTAAAAAGATGAGTGGTCTCAAAAACGACAACAAGTGCAGGTGTAAGCCACTTGATATCCAGTTGTAAGGGTCTGCTGCGGACGGCTACTATACAATGTGACACAACACAGTGTATACTTATCTCCACTTGACCATCTGTAAATGAAATTAAAACACCCAGTGTATCAGCGAGTCCTGGGGGGAAAAAACTCTTGAAACTAAACCATATACTATCTACTATATGAAATTAATACGGCTTCATACTTAAAAACGGAGCTGTTAAATATGTTATAATGACATGCGACAATGATAAAGATACTATTAAACCTTATTGAAGTAAGTTTCTTTCCGGCTGTAACAACAAAAGCCGGTAGGGAAAAAAATACAAATCTGATGACATCAGGATATATTACACACCGATGATGCCAAGATTTTGGCGAAATATCTGTATCACTTTAAACTAACAAAAACAAATGCTAGTTTATAATAAAAAAAAAGAAAAAAAATCGGTTTCGATTTATTATTTTTCTTTTTTATAAAAAAAATTGATATAGCATCTTTATCCTTCAAAAGGTATTTATTTTACCTATTCCTTCTTAAATTTAACAATAGATGCTTTAAAAAAAAAATATGAACCTTAAAACACTTATACAAATCACGTGCTGCATTCACGTTCTCATATTTGATAGTGGGAAACAACAGCTAACCCATTTGGCCCGGCTGTAACAACAAAAGCCGGTAGGGAAAAAATACAAATCCGATGACATCAGGATATATTACACACCGATGATGCCAAGATTTTGGCGAAATATCTGTATCACTTTTAACTAACAAAAAAATGCTAGTTTATAATAAAAAAAAGAAAAAACAAATCGGTTTCGATTTATTATTTTTCTTTTTTATAAAAAAAAATTGATATCGCATCTTTATGCTTCAAAAGGTATTTATTTTACCTATTCCTTCTTAAATTTAACAATAGATGCTTTTAAAAAAAAATATGAACCTTAAAACACATATATATATATATATATATATATATATATATATATATATATATATATATTTAATGTTCATACAACAAAAGATATAAGAGGCAACTAATATCTTTAATTAGTGAACATCCGGATAAAAAATGAAGCTCAATATACTGGATAGAGCATTAATAGCAATAGATAAAGTGAAAGAATAAAATAAGGTGCGAATCAAATTTTATTACAATTCAATGTTCAGGCAAAGTTCTTTAAAGTGCTTAACTCGTGAGTTTTCAAAGAAAATCTTCTCCTCAGAGGACCATTATCGCAATAACTTTACTGCAGGTAATAAAAATTAAACTTTGAAAAAATATATGAAAAAATATATATATAGAAATGCATAAAACTATATAAAACATCAAATATATCGGCCCAAAACATACTTTTTAGTAAAACTATACAGTTCATCCAAGTCAACAAGTCTAAAACAGCCCCAGGCAAGATATCAAAGAGGTTGATTTAGAAATTATCCAATTGGTGGTCCAAAAATGGAAAAAAGGTATCCAGGCGGGAAATTCGTTTGCTATAGATGCAGTAGGTAACAGTGAAAATTGCTATATATATATATATATGGGAAATGAAAAAGGAAAAACCAAAAAGGAAATATTTACGTGTTCCTCAACGTTTCGTCTTTATTTGTAAGACTTCATCAGGATGATAATATAAAGAAAAATGTCATGCAAATACGTGGACATATAGGGTTGACAATCTCAATGACACTTACCCACTTATCTCCGCATACACACCCACACACCCTTCACACACAGACATCTTCGTTCTCCACGAATCTTAACTTTTCTAACTTTCTCTTTTCCTCACATTCTTAACATATCAAGCCGGTCAAACATTCTCACTTTTCAAAATATTTCAAATATTTCACACCTATCACAACAAATCTCCCCTCACCCATTTCCCCTTTCAATAACTTCTCTCGTACTCTCACCCTTCCACACCTCCCACTCTTAAATCCCCTCATTTTTTCAAATCCTCTCTAAAACCATGACGCTTACATATCCACCAAAATCACAGAGCCTCCTCCTCCTCCTTTTCTACCCATCTTCCA
Organism: Sepiola atlantica; assembly: GCA_963556195.1. Classification (NCBI taxonomy): domain Eukaryota; kingdom Metazoa; phylum Mollusca; class Cephalopoda; order Sepiida; family Sepiolidae; genus Sepiola; species Sepiola atlantica. Next base: position 108,982,760 of record OY744521.1, read on the forward strand.
TTCCTCTGCATACACCCCCCTCACACACACATCTTAATTCACCATGACCCCTAACTTTCCTGGTCAAATATTCCACCCTCCTCTTTCCCCTCCCCTCCACTCTTTAACTCAGTGCCATCCACATTTACTCCCGCTAACCCCAACCCTCCACTATTTAACTTATAACAATCTACAGTATCCCTGCTCACCCCCACCCTTCCACTTTTTTCACTCAGTTTCTTCAACATTTATTTTAATTCCTCGCAACTGACTTCACCAGGTCCGGACGTCGGTCCCTAGTGTTTTCCAGTAGTGGTTACTATTTCCTCCCTTCAACCCATCATGTAAACCCTATATGTCCACGTACTTGCATGACAGTTTTCTTTATATTATCATCCTGAAGAAATCTTACAAATTGTTGTGGACCTGTTTAGGGGTACCAACAATGAAATAAAAGAACAACAGGTTTAGAGATAATAATAATGAATTGTATTGAACAGATAAATTATACACAAGTCAGTGTTGGCAGTGCTAGTGCCTAAACTGTGCTTCCTAATGTTCTCCCGGCAAAAGCCGGTATTTATGGTAGCCGGTTGCTACCATTTAGTTATTATTAAAGGGTAGGTAGGTTCACCCACAACACTCCCCTTCCGAAACCCATTCCCCCGGAATCTCAAGGTATATCTTTTTCCTAGGATTCACCTCGAAACTCCCGGTTAATTTACGTTTTCTTGATGAACGTCTCTGTTCCGGAGGCGTTTTTGGTGTTGGCAGCTCAAATGCGTCGTATAGATCTTCCATGAATGTCTCACTCTGATCCGATGGACCTTCTCCTGGGTCGTCCGACATGCGACGACGCATTTGGTTAATGTGTTTTTTACAGGTGCCTCTAGGACCCTCTACAATGTACACCATCCGCCCCAATCTTTTTTGTACCTTTCCCACTTCCCACACGGTTTTCTTTCCATAGTGTTCCTGGAAGAACACCGTTTCTCCATCCTCGTAACTCTTCTTTGATGCCGTAATGTTGGTCGATTTAACCTGTTTTGGTAAAAGTTTGTCGAATACCGACTTTATTTTTCTTCTAAACATTACTTCCGCCGGTGGTACCTGGGCTGGTGTGTTCTCGTTGGGTGTAATTCTATACACTTGAAGGAACTGCTGGAGTGCCTTTTCTCTCGGCGTGCCCGTCGATCTTTTCAACGCTCTCTTCAAGGTATCAACAAATTTATCTGCCTGCCCGGAGTGGTGATATGTTTAATTTAAAAGTCTTCGCAAAATTCTTTGAACTCTCGTGAAGTAAATTGTGTACCGTTGTCCGATACAACAATGTCCACCACTCCGAATCGGGCAAACAGTTCATGCAACGCGCATATCGTGACATCCGTTGTTGGGTTTTTACATCTAACAACTTCTGGCCATTTTGAGTAGCTGTCGACAATAATTAAATAGTAGAAGCCTTCCAATGGCCCCGCAAATCTATGTGAATCCGGGACCATGGTTGCTCTGCCTTTGGTCATGGACAGTACTGAATAGGTGGTTCTTTCGCTGCCGACGCGCAGCCGGCACAGGCCTTCACCTTCGTCTCTATGTCCCTGTCCATGTTTTTCCAATACACATACGATCTCATTGGACTCTTCATGCATGTCGCTCCGGGATACCCCTTATGGAAACCATTCAGGATTTTTTTTTTAGCGTAGCTGGGATTACTACTCGCTCCCGGTATAATAATGTGTCGTAACAGACTGAAAAAGCTTCTGCCGTTTGTTCATCGTCTGTTTGTAATTTATTTTTAATTTCGATAATAAAATTATCTTCTCTTGCCTCTTTTTGTATATCGCCAAGTTTGACTGGCAGCTCTTTTATTGTGTTACACACTACTTTACTATAGTCATATTCAGACCAAAGGGATGCTATAACTGTATCATCGAGCGGTTCCGTGTACTTTGGGATTAGCCGCGATAAACAATCTGCGTGTCCTAGTCTTTTTGACGCTAAAAATTCCATCTCAAAGTCATAATTTAACAGAATTATACCCCATCTCTGTAGGCGGTTTGCTGTGTAGGTTGGCAAGCCTTTTTTGATCCAAAGATGGTGATAAGTGGCTTATTGTCTGTTTGTAATATAAAATGACGGCCGTGTAGATACCTGTGAAATTTGATCATTGCGAACACAATACCCAACGCTTCTTTTTCAATCTGAGAGTAATTTTTCTCTGCAGGAAGTAAAGTTCTTGAAGCGTGCGCGATGGGTTTCATCGAGCCATCCGGCATTTTATGCAAAATGCACGCCCCAATGCCGTAGTAGCTTGCGTCACTTGCAACAATAGTTTTTAGCTCTGGATTAAAATGAGTAAGAAATAATTCCGAAGTTAACTTCGTTTTAAGTTTGTCAAATGCAGATTGGCAGTCGGCGGACCATTCCGATTTACTATCTTTCTTAAGTAATTCATTTAAGGGGGTTCGCAATTTGTGCATACTGGGAATGAATTTTTCGTAATAGTTTGCGAGACCCAGGAAGCTTAGTAGTTGGGTAACATTGTTCGGTTCGGGCATATTCTTGATGGCTATAGATCTTTCTGGGTCGGGACGTCTTCCATTCTTATCAATGACATGTCCCAAATATGTGATCTCTTCTAGAAAGAATTCACACTTTGACTCCTTGAGTGTAAAACCAAAATCGCTTATCCTTTCGAATACTTTGTTTACGTGCTCACGGTGCTCCCCGACGTTTGTACTTTTCATTAAGATATCGTCAAGGTAGCCGATTGATAAATCGAGCCCGCTCAACATCGTGTCGATTACCTGCTGAAAAATCGACGAGCTCACTTTAATTCCAAAAGGGAGACGATTGAACTTTAGTAGTCCCCTGTGTGTCGAACTACAGAGAAGCTTAGAGCTATCTTCATCTACAGGTATTTGCAGATAGGCTTCACTCAAGTCAATTTTTTAGAACAGTTTTCGACCGTTTAATTTTGTGAAAACCTCTTCTGGAGTCGGCAGAGGATAGTGATAATCTTTCAGCGTATCGTTCAAACCGGTTGAGAAATCGGCACACACTCTGATCTCTCCAGATTTTTTCTTCACGTAGACGGTTGGGGCCGCCGATTCCGAGTAGTCAACTGGTGTTAAAATACCTTTCTCCACCAACCGGTCTATTTCTGCATTAATTTTTTCAATAGAGGCAAATGGTACACTTCGTTTTCTCTTAAAAACGGGATTCTTATTTTCAATTAGTTCAAAACTCGCCTTCATTTTAGTGCAGCGTCCTAATTCATTAGAAAACACCTTGGGGAATGACTCTTTAAAATCCTTCTTCAATTTTTCTGCTTCAGCAGAAAAATTCTCTATTCGTTGACAATAGGCACTTATCGGCGAATCCCAGAGCTGGAAGTGCTGAATCCAATCTGAACCGAACAAATTTCCTTTATCTTTCATTACGAACATGCGTAATTTCAATGTCTTATTTTTTAGTGTCACTTTTGGACTGACTTCCCCTTCAAAGTTTATTTTCTCTCCGCTTAGGGATCGGGCCACTTTATCTGTGCGTAGCATAGTCGGTATGTCGATCTTTTTTCCAGGTATTAATATTAATAATTGATAGGTCAGACCCTGAATCAAGCTGTAGTTTAACATCTTGATTGTTCATTTTTACCGTAACATACTTTCGTATGTTTAGGTTGCCACCATTAATTCTAGTTGTTTTTACGTAACTTTTTTCTAGTGTTACTTCTGCAATGTGAGGCTTTGTGTCCTATTTTATGGCATTTGTCACAATTTTCGAGTTTAAAAGGACACTTCTGGTACAAATGTAGGTCCCCGCAACCCAAACAAGGGTGGTTTGGCAATTTTTCATCCGACCTTTGAGGCAAATCCTTCCTTAATTTTTCCTTCGAAGATTATGAAATTTTTTTAAAACGACGAACATTTTTAATATTAGAAATTGCTGCTTCCTCTATTTCTTTAGCTTCCTTTTTCTCGGAAATATGTCGTTGACAGCTTTCGGCCAGTTGTTGCAATGTTACATTTGGCTCGGTTTCAAGTTTGCTTATTGCACGTCTTCTTAACTCTGCATCGTTTTGCGAGACGAGCCCTTGAACAAATATTAATACTTTGAAATTGTCCGCTGTCAAGGATGATAACTTAAAGTCGTCACAATGTTTATTGACGATCGAAGCAAACGTTGAGTAATCCTGGCTTTCTTTAAGCGTTAGGTTAATACATTTCCACCGTTTGTGGAATTAACTTGTTTTGGGGCAATATAGTTCCATTAACATTTTAATGGTTTCATTGAAAGATAGTTCGCACGTTTTCTTCGGCAGAATATAATCGATAAATTTTGTATGCTCTACCGTACCTAGTCTACGAAGAACTAAACGAACCTTATTCTTTTCCGACCATGTGCTACAATAAATGTCGAAAAACCCTGATATCGACAGTACCATGATTCGAAGTTTAGGTCCTCTTCAGGCACATAGTTGAAGGTTTCTATAGCTGACCATATTGCATTTTGGTCGAACACGTCGCTGTCGTCATTCGTCGTATTTATCATTGCTTGTACAAGCTGTTCAAATTTTCTCTCTGTTTGAGTCTGTTGTTCAAATTGTAAATTTTTTATCCCAATCAATTGTTCGTCTAAAGATTTTCTATCTTCTCGCTTTTGTGCTAAATTCTTTTCCTCAAAATACTTCAACAAACTTATTGCTGCGACTGAAATTCCTTCTGTAGAGACTGAAGTTTTTCATCGTTTGCCTTCTGTTGAGCAAGATGTTTTTCATCGTTTGCCTTCTGTTGTTCTGATTGAAATTTAATTCATCTCCAAAATCGTTTTCGAGAAATCTTCCATGATTAAAGAAATACTTTCTTGAAAAAGAATTAGTCACAAATAGTCCTTCACTATTTTTCTACTTTTCAAATGCTTACTGTTTAATAACAAACTCAACCCTTTCTCATCACTGCGTCATTCGGGTCTCGAATTCGACCACCACTTGGTAATCTTTTTTTTTTCAAAGTTCCTTGAGAAAAAAAACGATTTTATTAATCCGGCTTATTGGGTAATTAATTTAACAAATTATTTGTATTTTTGTTCGCATCTGGAACTCTTTTTTTCCCAATAAGTCCGTTTGCTTTTCAGTGGAGGCTGAAAATGCAAAATAGCAAGTAATGGCTGTATTAAAAATTGACTAGTTATTCAAGAAAGTAACTTGGTTTTACTTGTCAGATTTTTTTTTCCGACTATACGATTTTACAGTGACAAGTCTGTTCGCAAAATACGTTTGACTATATCAGACACGAAAAAAGGTTTTTGTAGTATGGAGTTTTTTTTTTCAAACCTCTCAGTTTTATAAGCACATGTATTCCAATTTCATTTGTTGCACGAGGTAAAATCCCGTACTGAAGTACGAAAAACACAAATAGTAAAATCTGTCTTACTTTTTTTTTCTTCCAGTAATTGTTTAAACTGGTTATTTCTTGTAAGGCAGACTTGCCCCAAAATTGAATGTATTCGATGTTTCCAATATCTTCCCGAAAATTGTAAAGCACAAGGTTTTTTGGGAGGGGTTTTCAAACGGGTAGAATTTTTTTTTTTTACGAAGGTTGACCGTGTTGTAGACATTGGTTTATCACTCACAGGTTGCAAGGTCCAAGGTGTTTCCAACGAAGTCCTTTACGAATTACTCGCAGCCAGTTGTTGTGAACCCGTTTAGGGGTACCAACAATGAAATAAAAGAACAACAGATTTAGAGATAATAATGAATTTTATTGAACAGAGAAATTATACACAAGTCAGTGTTGGCAGTGCTAGTGCCTAACATTTGCCTCCCAATGTTCTCCCGGCAAAAGCCGGTATTTATGGTAGCCGGTTGATACCATTTAGTTATTATTAAAGGGTAGGTAGGTTCACCCACAAGACAAATAAAGACGAAGCGTTGATGAACACATAAAAACTTCCTTTTTGTTTTTTCTTTTTTCATTTCCCATTACGTCGGATTAACTTCATCCTTCTTTTCCTATGTATATATATATATATATATATATATATATATATATATATATATATATATATATATATATATATGTGTGTGTGTGTGTGTGTGTGTGTGTTCAACGATAATAACTTTAGTTGTATAATAAGATGGCAAAACAAAAAATTGATTCAATTATGCAAATAATAAAATGAAGCATTCAGTTGAATCTGCATTTATGGATGGTTATTTTCTGTTAATGTTACTTCTTTTTTAGATGAAATTAAGTATAATTTATTAAAATCTAATATTTGTTAGTATTTTGAACATATAGTACTTACTTTGAAGAGTGAATCAAACTTCTTTGAAACATATATACATTGAAATTTGAATCTAATTAGTATAGTCTGTCATTAAAAAGAGGAAAAAGAATAAAAAAAGAAAATAGGGTCCCTCGCTATCCACCAAGCTCCAGCCCCTGTTCCATCACCGCAATATTGCATCCTTGCGCCTGTTTTAATAGTATTTAAATGGATTGTGTTCCAATGATCGTAAATACACTAGACCAACCTAACAAGCAACTAAGTCCCATCTATTCATTGTGGCAGTATCTAAATGCCGGAAAGTCTACTACTCCAATAGCTTCTTGCCTCGTGTTCCAGCCTTTGGAACTCACACCCTTCTCCATGTTTCCCCGAATGTACAGACATCTCGCTTCACTGCTCACGACTTAGGATGACCCCTGATACTTACATCCTAAATCTCAGTAGCCTCTTACGTCTACAGTCGCGGCCTGCGGCCTGTCGTGTTTCGGGTGAACTATGATATATATATATATATATATATATATATATATATATATATATATATATATATTCAACTTATTTTTGAAGCAAGGTTTGGTCGAAATAAGAATACATTTTTGCAAGTTAAATTCACAACATAAAAAATAAACATCGTAATTCTTTCAATGCTAATAAATAGATAATGTTTCATCACTGGTAGTTTAATTATATAATACTCGGACAACGACGGATCGAACTGCTAATATATATATATATATATATATATATATATATATATATATATATATATAAAGAGGTGTACTAAAGGCGAACTTTTAGGAAAGGTAAAACCCTATTGTGAAGAGTATACAGCTCAATATCCTCTGACGCCTGCCTGCATCATCGAATGTACCTCTTATTGGACTTTTTACCCTTCTTGGATTTTCTATTTTCGCCGTACTTGAAGTTGTGGCTTCTTGGAATTTAACTTTGAAACTTCTCTCATTACTTCTCGTGCCTCTAACGACCTACCTATCTACATCGTATCCTCTCCGCTGGACTCTTCGACACCGGACTTTTTGGCAATCGGACATTTGCTTGCACCCTGGCACAGTTTTGCCCTACGTTTCTTTCCCTACAACTTTTATTTTATTTCATTTTTTCAAATTTTAAATCTTGGCCATTGCCAACTTATCTATCCCAGCGACTTCCTCTGATGATAAGATTTTGATCTTTGAAAAGCCTGGCATAAGGAAAATTTAACTTGAATAAATTGCCTTTTTGCGGAATATACCTTGTTTTGAACTTTTGAATTGAATTTTGATTTGGCTTTTGCTTTCTCTAATTCCTTTCCATTCTCCTTCACTTATATATATATATATATATATATATATATATATATATATATATATATATATATATATATATATATATATAGTGTTATAATGGAATAATTCCAGGAAGAAATCCGGGTAAGAGAGCTCAATGTGGTAAACAGAGCAATAATAACGTAACATATAATAACACGAAATTACATGATTGTCGATGCAATAATTTATTTCAACCTTGCGGTTTTATTCAAGCATCCAACTTAACAATTACATTTTTGATACTGATAGAAAATTGAATTTATCCTCGGCACTTCAAACACAATCAGAGGGAGTGGTGGTAGCAGCCGGTTTGAACACCCAACATAGAGCGAGTAGGAATTAACATCTTATATTTAACTAAATTAATCTAAGGGGATCTTATGGTTTTTTTTGTTTATTTTTATTAAATAATAACATCTGGGTTAAGCGCACATATTCTTTCTACATATCCGACCTGGTGACATACGCCTCCATACATACGCACACATATACCTATTCTTAACATCACACACACACAATTTTTGGCTAGCCCGAAATTCAGCTTACCAAGGCCACCGAGATTTTTTACCCGGCAAACGAAACGAGAGAGTCTCGTGTCATCGGCCGGTTGACACTTCTCGTGCCCTAATTTTCTCTAGATTCGCGCGTCAGAATTAATTTGAAAATTAAAAATACTCTGATTTTCACAAATTCATCTTACATTAGTTTATAATCTATGGAAGCCTATAATTAATTCTAATCTAATATTGTCTAGTGATAATATTATACACTTAATTTAATTCGCTATCTTATTTTAAGTAAATAACATCTGCATACATCCCTATATATATACACATCTATCTCTACACGCACACACATGTATACATACATATACACACACATACATATATACTTACATCTACACACACATATATATATACACACATACACACATATACATATATATATATACACATACATACATACGCACCCACACATACATACATATATACCCCCGTACCTACTACCTTGAATTAAAATTTTTTTAGGACATCGAAGATAAATGTGTTTCGTCTTTAAGTATTCATTAAAGAACATCCCTACTAAATGAATGCATACCTACACACACACACACACAAACATATGCACATACACACACATACACACATATACCTATACACACCTATATACGCACATGCACACATAGCCACAGATGTGCAAAATAGAGATACATATATATGTATACATAGACATACACAAATGCACACCTGTACACATACCCATATACATACTCAGTCATACGCATACGTACACACATACCTATACTCATATACTCGCACATGCCCATACATGCACACATACACCTGCACCCATGTATACACATATATACCCATATACACATATATATATATACAAAATAATATATACGGCCTGGAAAGTTTTAAATTGCATATACATACCCATAAGTAAAATAATACATACGGCCTGGAAAGTTTTAATAACCGGGGTAAGAGTTTAATTAAATATACGCACACATTGATAAGGCAAATATGCAGTACATACATACACACACACATACACACACCCACATACATGCTAGCACATACACAGACACAAGCATGCATGTACACATATATATACATACAAAAACAAATGTACTTATATATACGTTCCTAATTTTTATCATACATACATATACACTAATGCCCGCATACACGCGCATCCGCACGCGCATGCATACATAGCAAATATAATGCTATCTTATTTCAAATAAGTACACTGAATACACGAATATCTTAAGGTACACTCGTATATGCATACATCCGAGAAACAAATTGTAAAGAAGTTAACTATCTAGACATTACACTAGACTTAAAAAAGGGGACTTACAAACCCTTCAACAAAGATAATCACACACCATCATATATCAATATTAGATCTAATCACCCGAACTGCATAATCAAACAAGTACCTAAAACGATTAATACTAGAATCAATAAACTTTCGGCTAACAAGGAAATTTTTGAAACAAACAAACATTTATACAATAGAGCGCTAGAAAAAAGTGGATATAGCGATAAACTCAAATATATCAAGAAAGAAGATAAAAATAAATCCAGGAATAGAGGCAGTAAAATAACATGGTTCAATCCTCCATACTGCCAACTATCTAACATCAACATCGGGAAAGTATTCTTGAACCTAGTAGATAAGCATTTTAGCATGAATAATCCACTCAGAAAGATATTTAATAGAAAAACCATAAAAATTAGTTACTCTTGTACCAAAAACATGGATAAAATAATCAGCACCCATAATCGTAAATTACTAAACAATTCTAGTAAAAATAAGGTTACAGTAGATAAATGTAATTGCCAAGTTAAAGAGAACTGCCCACTGGACGGTAACTGTAAAGTTGAGTGTGTGGTGTATGAGGCCACTATTCATCCGGAAGATAATAACAGGGACAATAAAGTCTACATCGGCATCTCCGCGGGTAACTGGAAACAACGCTTTTATGACCACAAACACTCTTTTAACAACCCAGATCTCAAGAACAAAACAGAATTAGCGAAACAATGGTGGCTTCTGAAAAATGAGAACCGGTCCCCGGTGGTTTCGTGGTCAATACTATGCTTTTCGGATATCCCAAATGGATTTAGGCAGAGATGCAATTTATGTTTAGAGGAGAAAATAAGAATCCTAAAATACGACCGCAATAATCTTTTAAACAAACGTGATGAATTGATGGCGAAATGCAGACATAAATGCAAATTTAAAATTACCAATATCTAACAATCTGATAGACCTCTAGACTTATAACAGTTAGATACCAAATAGATCAGTTACGGTAAACCCCCATAAATATTTACATTAATATCTGTTATGAACATGTAATTACTGACCTGGTGACATTAGTTATAGTTGTTTTTCGGATGTATGCATATACGAGTGTACCTTAAGATATTCGTGTATTCAGTGTACTTATTTGAAATAAGATAGCATTATATTTGCTATGTATGCATGCGCGTGCGGATGCGCGTGTATGCGGGCATTAGTGTATATGTATGTATGATAAAAATTAGGAACGTATATATAAGTACATTTGTTTTTGTATGTATATATATGTGTACATGCATGCTTGTGTCTGTGTATGTGCTAGCATGTATGTGGGTGTGTGTATGTGTGTGTGTATGTATGTACTGCATATTTGCCTTATCAATGTGTGCGTATATTTAATTAAACTCTTACCCCGGTTATTAAAACTTTCCAGGCCGTATGTATTATTTTACTTATGGGTATGTATATGCAATTTAAAACTTTCCAGGCCGTATATATTATTTTGTATATATATATATGTGTATATGGGTATATATGTGTATACATGGGTGCAGGTGTATGTGTGCATGTATGGGCATGTGCGAGTATATGAGTATAGGTATGTGTGTACGTATGCGTATGACTGAGTATGTATATGGGTATGTGTACAGGTGTGCATTTGTGTATGTCTATGTATACATATATATGTATCTCTATTTTGCACATCTGTGGCTATGTGTGCATGTGCGTATATAGGTGTGTATAGGTATATGTGTGTATGTGTGTGTATGTGCATGTGCATATGTTTGTGTGTGTGTGTGTAGGTATGCATTCATTTAGTAGGGATGTTCTTTAATGAATACTTAAAGACGAAACACATTTATCTTCGATGTCCTAAAAAAATTTTAATTCAAGGTAGTAGGTACGGGGGTATATATGTATGTATGTGTGGGTGCGTATGTATGTATGTGTATATATATATATGTATATGTGTGTATGTGTGTATATATATATGTGTGTGTAGATGTAAGTATATATGTATGTGTGTGTATATGTATGTATACATGTGTGTGCGTGTAGAGATAGATGTGTATATATATAGGGATGTATGCAGATGTTATTTACTTAAAATAAGATAGCGAATTAAATTAAGTGTATAATATTATCACTAGACAATATTAGATTAGAATTAATTATAGGCTTCCATAGATTATAAACTAATGTAAGATGAATTTGTGAAAATCAGAGTATTTTTAATTTTCAAATTAATTCTGACGCGCGAATCTAGAGAAAATTAGGGCACGAGAAGTGTCAACCGGCCGATGACACGAGACTCTCTCGTTTCGTTTGCCGGGTAAAAAATCTCGGTGGCCTTGGTAAGCTGAATTTCGGGCTAGCCAAAAATTGTGTGTGTGTGATGTTAAGAATAGGTATATGTGTGCGTATGTATGGAGGCGTATGTCACCAGGTCGGATATGTAGAAAGAATATGTGCGCTTAACCCAGACGTTATTATTTAATAAAAATAAACAAAAAAAACCATAAGATCCCCTTAGATTAATTTAGTTAAATATAAGATGTTAATTCCTACTCGCTCTATGTTGGGTGTTCAAACCGGCTGCTACCACCACTCCCTCTGATTGTGTTTGAAGTGCCGAGGATAAATTCAATTTTCTATCAGTATCAAAAATGTAATTGTTAAGTTGGATGCTTGAATAAAACCGCAAGGTTGAAATAAATTATTGCATCGACAATCATGTAATTTCGTGTTATTATATTTTACGTTATATATATATATATATATATATATATATATATATATATATATATATCAACGTTACAAAATTTCAAAGCCGTTACTTTTGAATCTCGCAGGCGCTTAGAACGTGATCAATATCTTAGCCTTTAAGCAATCGTATATTTGAATCTAGCACATGAAACATCTGAATATTATAGACATTTTTTTTTAGTTGTAAATTACTAGCCGTTTAAAAATAATCAACAGTAAAGACATATTTGTAAATACACCAAGAGTAACACTGCCTGAATGTGATGTGCCAAATCAAATTTAAAGTACCTGACAAAAATAGGAAATAAAATGGAACAAGAAACCCACAGAACTTTCATACACAAATGTGACCGAGATACTAAATGGATTATTCAGAAATTATAAAAATAAATGAAAATCTTATCAAACAAAAACAACCCTGCGTTATTAAATAATGTTTGTCTAAATCAAAATAAGTTGCCTAACTACATTCACAATATATATATATATATATATATATATATATATATATATATATATATATATATATATATATATATATATATATATATTGAGTGTATTTAGGCAACATCATTTATAAGCACGCTTGAAGTTGAGTTAAGCACGGTTATGAAGAAAGGAAGAGTTCCCGAAATATTATATCATACGGGGTTTCCTAGAGACAATCTTGATACATGTATAACATAACATTGTAACATTGTGTAGATAGACAGCTATATGTGTGTTTGTTAAAATATATATGTGTATGTATACATTATATTAAGAGTGAAACTATTTAACTTGTTCCACTATTATATATCTTATTTGCTTCAACTGGTGTCTATCCGTCACACCTCTGCATTGTATTGCCTTCAAAGTATCACATTTCTATATAAAAGTAAACAATGCTTCGAGCTAACTACATAAATCTCTTTTATATATATATATATATATATATATATATATATATATATATATATATATATATATATATATATATATAATTGTGATTAAATGAATATTCTACATTTAAAAAGTTCTTGTAGTTTATGCTTGTATTTTATTTTTTGATTACCATAAACACATTGCTACGCATTTGGGAGATTTTCAATTTCTTTTCTGCCATTATTATTGTCCATTTCTGTCTATTAATAATTCTATTATATATTCTCTTTTTTCTTTATCTCTCTTTCTATCTCTCTATCTCTCTGTCTGTCTGTCTCTCTCTCTCTCTCTCTCCATTTATATATATATATATGTGTGTGTGCGTGTGTGTGTGTGTGTTGGCGCGCGTGTGTGCGCAAACTTTGTAAAACACAACAAAATCTTGCTTTAATGTTTCATTTTTTCTAATACTTATTTTAGATTAAAATATGCAACATTTATTAATCTTTCTTGTTTTAAAACTACAAAAATTATGATAAAATTCAAAAATAAAAAAGATGAATTTTGCTGTGTTTAACAATTACTGTCATAAATGAAAGCATGCTACCTAAATACACATGATATATATATATATATATATATATATATACATACATAAATACACACACACCCACATATATATATATATATATATATATATATATATATATATATATATATATATATATATATATATATATATATATGGTCACGATAAGTCATGAAAATGAAATTCCGTGGTAGACTAAATGTGTGAAAAAAAGACAAACGGAAAACAGGTTAAAATGCAGGCGAAAAACCTCTAACCTTGTCATCACCAACGACTAGGGTTTTGTATGAGACGCATCCTGTACATGAATTTCAATATCTCTTAGAGACTGTTTCCGATAACGAAGTAAAACATTATACCTAGGATTGACTACCACAAATTTGTTGAGACGTCTCACCGTGCACTTATCTAAATCTACAAAACAAGACATTCCTGGCCTCTCTTTGAAATTTAATAAAAATGTATGTGCTTTACTGAATATCCAAACCATTGAAAATGGGTCTGGAAGGAACTGAAAGTACTAGTGTACCCAACTAGTATGGCAATTTTATCTTCCAGTTCACACCCGAAACTCGAACATTAATCAAACATCTTGAAAGAAAAAACAATTTGTAGAGACAAGTCGTATGTGCAAAAGAATAAAACACATGTCTATGTGAATAAGAAATAGCAAAATATTTATCATAATATTGTTTATAATGCTTCAAGAGAATAATCATTAGGATGTCAAAGTGAATGTGTAACGCAAACTTCCGTCTGCCGGTGTCTTTCAACAGCGTTCTATATATGTCCACATGTAAAAACACAAATATATTTTAATTCTCTTTTTTTCACCGTGGTTGTAAGGTTGGTTGATTAGTTCTATGGGTTCAGACAAAAGTTAAAATGTGGACTACGGTCTGAGGTTCGAATTGTGTGATTGGCAGAATAATCATTTTTAACACTGATAATTCCCAGAAAAAAGATGACACACATGTGTATGTAGATAAGACATTAAAACATATCTCAGTCGCAGTTTGCTTAGTTAGTCATCATACTTTCTTTTATGCGACATTGTGGCAGAGTAGTCGGGTATCGAATCCTGAAGTCTGATAGGTTCTACTGACGAGCACAAATGAGAACGAAACTCGAGTCTAGGATTTCCAGTCTGTGACTCTGATAGTTTGTGTTGGCTGCGGTGTTTACTGATTGTAGTATATATATATATATATATATATATATATATATATATATATATATATATATATATATATATATATATATATATATGAAGAAGAATATCGCATTGT
>OY744521.1:109002686-109060186 GCA_963556195.1 Sepiola atlantica
ACCTCTTCCTTTACTTCCTATGCATACTTCTCAGCAGGGGGGATAAATGTTTTACTCCATGGTGCATCTTTGATGATATATCTGAGAAATTCCTAATAAGCACGTGGCTAATCTCTTGTTGTTTTGAATAAAGACGCTTCAGTTTGAGTTCGAGGGATTATAGCGATATCAACCATTATTACAAGGTGATCAACATTCCCGAATAGGCTATGGGGATCTGTGATACAAGCTGCGAGCAGTGTTTTCAGGAATAGGTTTAAAAGTGAGGCCCGCTGGTCCTAACAATCTAGCAGGCGGGTCGAGCAGGTGACAGTTTGTGTAAGGGAACTGGTAATCGAGAAGCCTCGTGTGTTACTACAGGCTGGCTCTATGGAATTCGAGAAACCGAGCCAATCGCTGTAGTTGACATTAAAGTCCCCAAATACATCGAGTTTGCGCTCGGATCCGAGACGAGTGCTGTGTCGATATTATTCGAAACGTTGTCCGTTGGGGTATAGCCCTGGGTCGAGGCGCAATGGCAACAGTATAAGTAAAAACGCTGCGTTGTAAGTTAACCAAAAGCACACGTACACCTAATATTCGGATTCTAGACTAAGTTCCCTAGGTAAGAAGGAGGCTGTTACGGATATAAAGCCGAGCCCATGCATATATTTGTCCAAGCCTTTACGGTTGAGTGGGAGGTATCCTATCATATCAAAATAATTAGATGTTGAGTAGTTTACGCTTCATATAGTTCAAAGATATTAAGGGATTTTACGTGGAGGAAAGATTCTACATTATCAAAGTTAGTTCTAAGTCTCTTTATATTGTGAATTGTCAAGGGAATAGACGATCTGGTTGTTTCTAGGGTAACGCTTGTTTGATTGGGTGTGTTTTTATAATATGTTCTCATTTTTTTTTATTTTAATGAAGATGATTTTGACAATGTGGCAGTTTTGAGGATGTCAAAAATAAAGTGTACACAAATAGACTATAAGTCCAATCAGTATTTAGTAAGTTGTAGCATCTAGATTAGATACGGGCACAAAGCCATGCAAAACTGGGTGATAAACAAGTATCCCCATCTTTCTTCAGATGAGGAGAAATAGATATAGGGAGTATGTCGACATATATTGACCTAGTCCGGAAACAAAGCCATCACTGAGGGTCTTTAAAATATCCCTGTGACTGTATCTCTGCGCCTTACTAATATAAAACGAATGAGTGAAAATCTGACAATAGGCTGATCCTATATTCTTATTAAGCAATTTTAGGTTTGCAAACCAGATATTTTGTTCTAGTGTCCATCTCTAGGAGATTGTCGTCTACGCCTAAGGAGACCTCTCTCCTCCAGTGGTTCATTTAAAAGATGTATGTAGTCACAATATAGAGCACAGGTGTTATACTAGTTTCATTCTCCTAAAATAATTATCTGACAAGATCTACGGCTCCATTTCGCCGAGTGAGGTAATTTGCGCCTAAGTACTTTACCATAGTATTTCTCCGACTCCGCTCGGTGAGATAATAACTAAGAATAATGTAACTAAAAGAGCTCACCAACAAAAGACGTTTGCGTCCGTATCCATGGAGAAAAAGATTGTTTTCGATTTTTTAGAATATTTTAACTGTACGGAAAATTTGCTAAACTTTTTTTAATAATAAATACTTATCTAAAAACTTGAATTTCTTGGAAATATTGTAATTTGATTAGTGAGTTAATAAATAAAAGATGAATAGGCATCGCGAGAAAAGATAACATTATGAAATTAGAATATATTAAAAATCAAAGACGCTTGATTGTGTACTCTCTATTTATTTGTTTACCCTCGCCATGAGAACAACGTTAGACACAAGGTTGGTTTGGTTTTTAATGTTGACCGAGGACAGAAAAGATGATGTGTATTATCAGAACAGATACTACACTTTGTTTCTAGCCAAAAGGCCAAGGAGTCAGGGAAAGTGATTGTTTACGAAGGGCAATGCTTTACGCTAAGTGTACACATTTATCTCCCTTTATAAGAGAGCTCAACATGCAAAGTTAACGTAACGTCTCACATTAAGTTATAGTGTAGATTGTCTGTTTCAATAATTTGCACATTGTTATTAATAAAATACCGCTATAACTTCATTTAATATTCTCTCTCAAAGAAAAAAATCCTATTTTTGTGGGTGTTGTTTTATCGTGTCATTTTTATAGTATTATACACATTCGTTGTTTTCGTATATATTAATTTTGGGATATACACATACAGGTGTTTCATCTGTAATCGTTATAATTCCTCAATTTAAAAGGCTGACGAGTGAGGTTGTGAAACAAATAAGCCATTTGTATTCCTTCGTGAATTTTAACCTTCATATTTACGCTCATAGACGAAATCCGTTATTAGGGAACGAACAAGAAGGTGAATAAACAAAGAGTAAACATAATTAAAATAATATTGGAACTTAGTTATGTATGGTCTGGGATGGAGAGAGCGATATATAAATAGATATATAGGTAGATAGATAGCAATATAGATAGTGAGAGTTAAAGCAGGAGAGAGCGTAGGTATGTCAGGTGTGCATCGCGGTATGAAGACGTTGGGGTATGAAGAAAAGGGACGAATAAGAAGGTGAAAAGAATAAAAAGTACACATGCAGGAAGTAGACAGGTAAGAGAGGAAGAACTACTGTAAAATGGGAGCTCAAATGCCAATCAACAAAAGAAACTCTTTCTTCGCTAAAAGAAAACTTGAACGACTTCTCAACATCAATGTATGTATGTTCAGGGAACAGAGAAAGAGCGAAAGTGAACGTACGTATGTCCGGTGCGCGTTGGGCTATGAAAAAGAGGGATAGGTAAAGGGGAATCTGATAAGAAAGTTAAAAGTAAGAATAATAAAATAATTGGAATTTGCCAAGAATGGATCACAATGTTAACTTAAAGTTGAGTATGTTCAAGTGTTTTATTTACAAAACAAAGTAATATTTTATTGACTTTTTAAAAATCCAGTTTCTAAAGAGTTTCAATATAGATTCGAAGTTCGGTGATTGGAAACAATGCATTTTACAAACTAAATGTTATTTTTGTTAATAATTTCGTTTCTTTTAAGAAATAAAAAGAATATATTTATATAGTTGGAAAGAGTATAAAAAGAATAAAATCTCCCTTGGAAGACTCACTTTTCGTTGAAGGAACATATATTCATCTTTTAAATTTAATTTAGTGATTTCTATTTTAATTTTAAAAATATTATTTATTTTTGATAGTTTCTCGCCACTAAGTGTCTTTTTAAGTTTGATACCAGTCAAAAATTCAGAATTGCAGTGAACGCCATTAAGTATTTTTAGATGTGTTCTACTTCTTAGAATATTCAATATTACTTTCATATTTTTTGCAATGCTTGATTGATTTTCACGACAAATGAACAATTCATGTCATTTTTGACTGATGTGCTGTACATTCATGTTTTAAAAAGTAACAAAAAATCAATTAATCATACGATTTTAATATCACTTTTGTTAACTGAATATACGAGTTTTCTTAGTGAGAACGAAAGAGACAGAGAGTGAACATGATACGCTGAAAATTTCAAGCACACATTTCAATCAACAATTAAAAACCAACACACATTTCAACCAGATAAAAACTTCTGCGATATTAGTAGTTTAAGTCACAACAGTCTTTTTATTGCAAAATCTGAATGCTACAGTGTTAGAAGTGTGTTTAATGTTTAAATAGTTGCAAGATGGTATGCCTTTTCAGAAACTTTCATTCAAAGTATGTGCAACAGATTATGCTCTTGAAAACTTTGGATCCACCGAAGTTGTGTAATAGCACTAGGTTCATTATCAAGAATATGATAAACTATCTTTTGGAAACGGTGCTAATTCCAAGAATTCTATTAACTCTTTCAGAATTTTCCTTTGAATTTCGGCGCCTTCAACTCTTTGTCAATGAAGACAAATTGATAAGAAAAAAACAAATTAAAAAATAATCAGACAAACGTAAACATTTTCTTATCGATTTGTTTTGTCTTCAGTTTTGTCTTTTCATCGATTAGTTTTATTTTCTTTATATTATCGATTAGTTTTGTGTCAACGAAGTCAAGTAATGAATAGGTATTAACTTGCGAAGTTATGGCGAACGGGCGAAGCCAGCTAGTTACGTGTGAACATTGGTCCTTTCCAACAAGTGAGTAAATAAAACGGTGCAAAATTATAATTTAGTTCAAATGTGATCATGTAGAATTGAATAATAATTAAACATTGAGTCAAATAGAAAACCAATATCTCCAAACATTTTCCTCGTGTCACATATTTAAGTTAATTTCTTTTACTAGTTAGTCATCTTTTATCAAGACCTAAAGGCCACTCGAAGATCAAACTCAATGGGATTGTCGGTTGTCGATGAACAGAACATTGATAGGATTGGAAACATTAAGTGAAAATTATTATTTAAGTAGACAACTCGACAAGGCCTTGTTTAAATTAGACTTGAATACGGCCATCTTGTAGTCAGTTGGGAAGCAACCCCGTTGTATCTTATTCAACATTAATGAAAAACTTTAGCAGAAACTTTTGATGGGAATTCCGTTTAGATTTAGGTACACAAAGGAAGAAATGCACAATTCTTTACAGTGGTTGTAGCTAGAAGATTATTTGTTGCGAATATTTTACAAGAGAGAACCAATTATTTGGGCTCAGTTTAGCACCTATCATGAACATAAAAATAATTTAGAGAAAGACTAGTAACGTATTTTCGGTGAGAAAGGGGCTGGAGGAAAGAATGGGAGATAGTTGCGGTCGCAGACTTATCACTATAATTGGAATTTTGGTCAGGACCAGTTGCGTTACTGGTAACAAGGTTTTTGATAAGTTTGGCAACATCCAGGACATATATGTTTATTTTCGATTAGGGTATTTGCGGAAATCGGGGGTACTTCTAGAAATAGGTAGCCTTGATGGCAAATTGTGGAATGTGATACAAATTTATTTGCGAAAGTTTGTCTTTATCGAATCTTTAGCATATTGATGATGGTTAGAATAGATGTGTTCAGGACTGTGTTTGTAAGTCCTCTGAAACCTTTGCGAACCAAGCCACTCTAGATTTGACGGATGAGGCAAAGGATTCATTCGCTTTTTTTTGTTATGGACAGTTGTAAATTCGGATTTGGTTTCAGAGCACATATTTTGTGTACAAGAATTGAAATAGTGATTCCCGTGAGCAATGTTGGTGGTACATTCGGAGGTGTACACAGACATGCTGTTAGGGTTCTCTTGAGATTTTCACGATTAACAACTCAGTTATATCGCATGCGATACCTTATTTTTGACACTTTATTTTTGAAGATGGAATGCAAAAATATTTCAGATAGGAAAGATCTGAGGCTATCCTAATCAGTCAGCGAGTATCGATAAACTCTACGATCGTAAAAAACATCAGAAGTTTTACTGAGCTTCGTTTTGATCTCAATTGGAACAACTGAGTGGCTAGAGGATCCCAGAGGAGCCAGAACAATAGGTTTGCACTTTTCAGAGCAAGTTGGCAAGAAAAGATCAATAAGCCTTGAAAAATGTGCAGGGACGCGAGTAATTTTGTCAAAAATCTGAGTAAGATTATATGTGTTATTGTATCATTCTGATCTACTCTATTCTATGACTATATGGACACTTCTGGGCATTATGTAGAAAGAACCCTACAATGAAGGAGAGCAGTATTCTGTTAACATACTATGCTGTACTACTGTATTGCACATTCTTGTAAATATACCACCGTGTTGTCTTATAGATGATCGGCCTTTCAATGTCACGACACTGGCGACTAGGAACTCCCATGTATTTGGACAAAACATAAGCGACGAGAACTCGGACTTATGTTGGATAAAATATCACCATTACTACAACCGGCGATGTATGATTTAAAAAAAAGACTTAGTTGATGTAATCAGAAAATCGTTAATTGCAACAGTAACAGGAAAAACTTAAAAGCTATACTAGATTTTTAATACACAAATCTGCGGACTGAAAGTCTCCAACGTCAGGAAATAGGATTTTAAAAAAGTTTACGTTCTTGAGAGTGATGAAAAAAATTTCAAGTTATTCCCCAACACGAGGTTTTGAAATCTAAATCTTTTGACCACGAAAAAGGCTAGATGTTTGTTTCAGGAAGGTAAATCAGCTAAAACAAGTTTACTTATTTTATTCTCTCGCTAAGAAGTGAACAGTTTATTTTCTGCTGGGAAAAGTTAAGACCGTGTAAAAAAAACAACACAAGCAATTCAGTAGCCTATTTTAAGTAGCGAACATGGAGGAACTTGAAAGTGCCATGTTGGGTATCATAAAACACCGACAAGAACAACAACCACGACGAGAAGAAATTTTTCAAGAAAGCAAATATATCAAATAGAATATCAGAAGAAAATAGAAATAGAAAAACTTCGTCTAGAAGAGAAGTTTCAAGAAAAAACAATTGGAGCAAATAAAATAAAATTGAGGAAATGCTTTTTCATACCCAACAAGTACAGAAACATGTGTATTATCGAATAAGAGTCAAAATGTTGAAGGTGAAAGTGCATCGTCACAAACTGCTGTTTGGAGCGCTATCGATAATTTTACGTACGACTCTGACAACGAAATTAATTTTTTTTCGTATTTTAGACGATACGAATACTTTTATAATACAAACTGTGCGAATTGGACATATTTAAAAAAGGTTCGTTAATTATATATTGCTACAGAAAACCTGCAACCTTACATATTTGTAATCCGTAGAATTATTAAATAAAGTGTGTAGCCCTAAAGCATCTCTTTTTCATAATAGGTGGAAATGTATGAATCATACAAGACGAAGACTGCACTGCTTTCGCTAGCGTACTTAACAAACATTTCGATTATTTAAAATTGCAGGAATTAAACGCTTACACTTTTAATAAGCTTCATTCAAATTGGTAAAAGTGGCGAAGCTGAAAATATCAGGTACTTTGTGCAGATAAAAATATTAAATGAAAATATAAAGCTACAACTTGATTCCAGATCAAATCTTTCAATAATAAACGTGGAAAAAAATTGGAAAATCAACTTTGATGAGAACGAGCCAAATAGCTACAAGTGTCACTGGTTAACAAATAAAATCTGAAGGCGAGATAATCGTTAACGTTACATTTATGTTACACACTTTTAAATAATGGAATATGCTCATAATCACTTTATGTCAAAATATTAAACTTTTAAATGCCAAAGGAGAGAGACTAAAGAAAGAATTAAAAGATACCTTTGCGGAAGTTTTCTCTGGTGGAAGATGTACACTAATTACTTTCAAGTTTAAATTAAAGCCAAATATTCACCCATTTTGTAAAAAAGAAAATAAACGTTCTTGTTGCCCTATTAAGTCATATTGACGAATAATTAAATAGATTCGAACAAATGGGTATTATCGAAAGTAAAGTACATCGATTGTGCTTCGCCTACCATCTACGTAAAACAGTAAAGAGATACGTGTTTGTGCAGATTGCTCTACGGGATTTAACAAAGCACTATCCTCTACCTCATCCAGATTTTCGTTCAGCTCAACGGAGAAAAAAAATCCAGATGTTTATTCAAATGATGTTTATCTAAAAATCCTGTACATACATGTCATTGCCGCATTCGCATGGAACTGTTTTATCATCTATAGCTCATCAGTGTGACTACATGTAGCGAGTGTATCTACGCCGAGATTCGAAACCCGGGCGGCCGGTCACATCTAAATTCACCAAAAAGTCATTTGATCTGAATTCCACTGATTGTTTTCAGTTAAATATAACATATAAATCTATTTACGAGTATTTTTTTTAATATCGTAGATAAAGGCTGATGATTTCAGTTCGTTTACAGTCAATTAACTTCTGGGTGGACTTACCTGATTTCTAACAAGCTACAATTCAGTTATAAATCGTAAATTAAAAAGAACGTCACCCCCTCACACACCCACACGACACACCGCTATTAAAGAAAGCTAGGTATGTGTATATATTTAGATTACAAGGTTTCCTTCATAAAAATAAACCGATCATTGCAAATTTTGAAACACAGCTTCTAGGCGTAAGAGGTACATATATATGCTATATTTAGTTTATTTTAGTTTCATGAAAAAGAAAGTTAAAGTGAGGTGGAGGCTCTTTGTCAAAATTCAGATAGCTCCGATTTTTGTGAAATTTTAACAGTATGTATTAGACATCGATTAATAAATATTCCCTTTATTTCATTTTTTGGGAGTAATTAATGGGTATTAGAGGGGAATCATTTGAAAATTCGAATATATCATATTTGCTTGCAGACACCAATTACGCAAGATTCCCTGAATTTCAAATTCTTCTTGAGACTCTTTTAGCTTAAGCTTTAAATTTTAGACATTTTCCAGAATCAAAATCATGTAAGGGATTTTGATCAAAGTGTGAATAAAGATTCCAAACATAAGGTTTACTATCAATATGCTGTGATTTTAATCTTCGTTAGAGGACATAAAAGTGGTGCAACACTATTCTATTCGGGGAATAAATAAAGACTTATTTGTGTGTTAAAATTTATTTTCCTTTTGTCTTTTTTTACACTCTCTGTGTCTACGGCATTTTATTTTATGGTATATAATGTATTTAATCTTCATATATATATATATATATATATATATATATATATATATATATATATATATATATATATTTAAATATGTCTAAATACCCTTTCTTATATATATATATATATATATATATATATATATATATATATATATATGGATATATATATATATATACATGTAAATAAATATATATATACATATACATGTAAATAAATATATATATATATATATATATATATATATATATATATATATATATATATATTTAGGTAGCGTTTGTGTGACAGAACCCCAGCAGAGTGCTCGATCATTAAGTAGTTTCAAAAATAAGAGCGTAATATTTATTTATATATATATATATTACAAAAGATTAGAACATTATCTGTACCTTCGGTTTGAAATCCTAACAAAGGGAATCTATAATAGGCTTCTCTACCTGACTCTCTTCAGCCTATGATTATGTATGTCTCCTCCAAAAATTGCGGCCTGTGCGTTGTGTGACTTTTTGATCAAAATTAAAATAAAGTGGAGGATCGAAATATTGTCAAAAAGTCACACAACAAATCTTCCTGGAATACAGACATAAACAGAGGCTGAAGAGAGTCCAGTAAAGAAGCCTATTAAGGTATTTTTTGTTAGAAATTTAAACCGACGGTACTGATGTTTTTATCTTATGTAATGCACACACACACACACACACTTATATATATATATATATATATATATATATATATATATATATATATATATATATATATAAGTGATTTTGACTGTCAGTTCGTTTTCAACATTTAAGTTGTAAATAGCATTTCCATCTCTAAGCGTGCAGGTCGAATGGTCTCATCTGAAGAATACCCATTATTGTGAATGTAACAGAACCTTTCAGTCAACGCAGCTTTTGTCATCATCGCTGCTTTTTACGCATATTTTGTCATAAATAAACGTTGGCATTCGCCTAACCTGAATGTCGTAATATCTATGATATGACAAAAACAGGACCAGGGTCATACATTACGTAATGTTCGGGTAAAGGTTGCTTCTAAAGTGCACAGCCCTAGTTTGCCGTGTTGTTATGGCGTTCACTACGAACTGGGCCATTAACCTCCTTTTGTTTCGTTGTAAGAGGGGCATAAATAAAAACATGCACTTTTAATTATTGACGTCATATATCTATATGAAAGACCTTATCGCTTTTTATAAAGTACACTTTTGTGTTAATATATATATATATATATATATATATATATATATATATATATATATTATTGTGTTGGCTCCGCGAAGGATAGAGAGATTTCTGTAGGGCATCTTGAGTCGGAGTGCTCAATATAAAACAGAGCAAGAATATAAAACGGAGCAAGAATAGAAGTTAAAAAGACCAACGATCTAGCCATTTCGCGGTACAAATTTATTTCATTTCGTATAGACGAGAATCATCTGACGTGGTACGATGCCTGGCAGTCTCTAATTGAGGAATGGGAGTGCTCACACCGTCTTGATACTCTTTAGGGGGGATGAAAGCAGAGGTGTTTATCATTCACCTTATACCCGGAGGTGTATTTAGTTACCACCTCAGAACCCGGGAGGGGTTTCAACCACCCCCACTCCCATTGATCACGTATTTCGGGAGTAATAGCTTTGTTGTATCGGATCTTATAATCTGAAGGAGTGTGTTGAATTATAAATTATAGTAAATTGAAAAACTGTAAATCTATGAGTAAACCATGGTTGATATGCTTAATAGGATACTATAGAACATTGAGTAGATTTTAAAAATAATATCAGTGGTGCGTTGATAACTTATTGCGATAATTTGAACTCCGGTAGAATTATATTTATAACTGAAGACAGGTATGGGTGGGTATAGTTCATCAGCGACGTCTCTGTTTACGGATGGGGGATAGGAAAAGAAAAATGTGGTGAAGCGGGGGGTCTCCGCCAGTACTGTCACATATGGATCAAGTTGTTTTTTTAATTTTCGGATTACCGAAAAAAGTTTTACTTTTTCGGATTTTTTTCGGATTATCGTTAAACCCGTTTTACTTTTGCGAAAATATATGCACACATTACAATGTGTGCATATATTTTAGAAAAAGTAAAAATACATTTGTGGGCTGACCTGTATTACACGACTAGTCTTTTCTAACTATGTTTTCTCAAATGTGTTCCCCGTGATTGATTAAAAATTATAAGGTAATTAAATATTTATTTCTCTTTTAAAACAAAGCCAATTTTCAGTAGTTCATCATAATTTATTAAATGTTATTTGAATCTGTTATTAAACAATTGAACATAGTTGACTTTTTATTAAAAAATAGACTAGTAAATAACTCATTTTTAAAATGAAAATTCTGCAAAGAGAAAAAAAGGAAAAAGAGACAGAAAACACAATTTTCTTCTTTCATTTGTCTTCGAAGATTACAAAGTATACCGCTTTGATGTTCATTTCTAACAAACAACGTGTGGAAATGATGTGCTGTTCACATTATCAAAACATCTAACCCCGACATTTTATGTTATACATTCTAAGAAGATATTGAAATGTATGTCTTACAAAATTAAATCGAGCTGATACATTTACTAGGTTCGTGTAAATGTGTAAATAAGTAAAATTATACTAAATTTAACTAAAATGAAAACTACTTATTCTCACCTGGCAATCCTCAAATGTTTAGGATGTGAATTGTACATGGTTAGAGTCTTTTAAAAACACATTGTATGCTGAAAATCACCTATGCACATTATACAGGTGCTCACATTACATTTCTACGGTACACTAGATTTAGAAACAATTTTTAGATTCTCAAAACGTTTCCCCAAAAATACCGGTTTAATTTAAAAGGGTCACGGATCAGTCCACTTCAATATGTTAGTTTAACTTGCACTTACCACTTACACGAGAAAATGTGACCCTATACAACCTGGGGTCAATTTAAATCAAACTTACATTACAAACTAAACTCTTCTCTTAATCTAAATATAAAACAGGTAATTTTCAATTTCTTTTTAATGATTTTAACATTTGTAGTGTCCGATAAATTCGCTAATTTTTAGAAGGTAGGATGATTCCGAATTCGGTAACTATGAATTGGAGGATCGCAATTGAATCATGTAAATGATTTACAGTGGAACTGCAAATACAATTGTGATTTTATTCTAATTTTATGTCATGAAAAATAAAGAAGTAACATACGTGTAAAATATTAAAATACACAAAGTCACTCGTTGCGAAGATGTACTAATACTTTCATTGACATTCTAAGTAAAATCGTTACGGTGTCCACAGCAGAAACTTGTTCGAGCATTATTCTCTTTAGAAATACTCTGTTATTTCTAAGATGAAATTCACCATAGTTGCTCGAAGTGTGTCATTTTTCTTCTGACGTCACACTCTTTGGTACTAAGCAGGTAAACAAGACACTTCGAACGGAACGATTACAGACTATACATGTACATATAACGGTAGTCATTTGTTTCTGAAATTATTTCGTCTTTGATCTAGTAATTGCTTTTCATTTAAAAACGATACTGATGTGTTTTTCATGTCGTTTTCAAGGTTTGCTAGTTATGTGATGGTAAAACCATATTAACCTCATTTAGACAAAAAATTGAAGTTGGATGCCTACATCTGTCTGTTGTTTTCCTTCAAATTTTAAATATCGTTTTTACGCAATAACAAGTCTACATAACACAACAATTTTCATTTATTCTAATGCAAAATTATATTGTAGATTTTAAACATTGAATTTTACTTATTTTAAATTGAACTTTAATGCTTACCCATGAGCACTTCATTGTTTTTGCCCTCCGTTAGTGAATGAGAAATCTTTCTGGACTGAGACAATTTAAATGTCTGTCTCGATCCAGAGTGCCCCTTTTTAGGAAGCTGAAGTTTCTGTGGCAACTCTGACTTCGTAGAAAGACAAGTAAATAAGAACTAGAAATTCCGTTGGAACTTATTTCTTTTTATATAAACATAATGTTCAAAGGTCTCGTGCAAAAAGTTCTTTGTGGTCAATAAACGATCCCAAATATAGGTTTTATTTTTACGATTTCCGTTTTACAAACAGTTCATAGACATGATAACTTAAACCAAAATAAAAACTTGCGCCACATTGTATACTTCTCACACATATACCGTAAAATCGTTAAAGTCACTAATTCATTTATACCTAATTAAATTCCACACCAAGCTTTATAAAATGTTAAAAGTTTTGTTCACACTTTTTGACTGAGCTTCTCTCAAACGAATGCCCTGCTATCTTTACTTGTAATTATTTTTACTTGTGTTTTGTTTTGGTGCAGCGCAACTTTTGTGTAAACGTGTTGAGTTAACAATTGACATTATTTAAGCACGTGTCTGATTATAACAAATTATTTTGTATTCATTTTGTCATTTATTACTACTTTAGATGTTGATTTTTATTTATTTATTTTATCTAATTTATTCTTTTATTTTTTTATGTATGTGGTTATCCTTAAGTAAAGATTATTCTATGCCTACAGTTGATTGCTATTTCGTTTCATACAGTTTTGTAAGTTTGGGGGATCTTTCCAGCTTTTAATTTCACGCTCGTTACCACACAATCTACACGGTTCGTTTAAATATCTACATGTAATGACCCATCGTACTATTTTCCACTCAATTATTGGCGACCGTCCGCTTTATTTGACATCCTCAGGAATAGTTCTCAAGTGATGCATTGATTCGACGTTTTTTCGTTCCGGAATGTGATTTTATAGTTTTTATACCTTTAAATCTACTGAGCTTGTACCTACGTAGCAGTTTTTGTCATTCGGGTTATTTTCTGGCAAATATGGCAGCTTGGTAAATATGCCTTTGATTAGGCAGATGTTTGGTAGTGCAAAAGTATCCCAGTTCTAAAATTAAAGTATTTATTTTCATCATTAAATTTTTTATTTCTATTTCAGTGGTTACTATTAGAGTTTGAGTTATTACTATATCTAGTGGTTATATTAGTGTTCTTTTAGTGGGATTTCTTCTGTTGTTATATTAAATAGGTTTTTACACGTTTTGTTTTGATCTTTTTTCTACTTATCTCATTTAGTATTTGTTATTGTGTGCTTTAATCATGGTCTATAAGTGTTCGTAGCAACTGTATGACAGTTGAAAGTTATTTTTATCGGATAATTTGTGTAAAGTTTTTTTTACGGGAAAGTGTTTTTTTATGAGATTTTGGAATTTCTTGCTAAGTTTAGTTTTTAGCATCTGGTTAAAAGGGTCTGTAAACCAGATATTTATCTGTCCTCTACTTTTATTTTTATTCTAGTTAATGGTATCCTGTTGCTTATATTTAATCTGTATATTATAATACCCACGTTTTGAGAGCTGTGTTGTATATGTCGCTTGACTCTTAAATAATTTTTTGTTTTTACAGTTATGCAAACTCTACTTTTGATAAAACTAGGAATATGTTTTATGATGAATTGGGGGTAGATTGAACTTTTTATATATATACTTTTCTTGCAGTTTTTTCCTTTGACGTTTTTGAAATATCTTATTATATACAATCCATCATTACTATATAGGCCGATATATGCATTATTAAATATTTTGTTGATGGTATATAGAATAAAGAAACCCACAAAATATGATGTCTCTGCAGAATCCATAGCACTTATGGCCACATAAAAGGAGTATGTTATTGTCGTGCTTATCCCTTGGTTATTATTATTAATAAAAACACATCTTCTACGTATTTTAATAATGTGGGTGTCATCATAAGATATGTCGGTATATATCTCGACAAACTGCAGATCAATATTGAAGAGTTCTTCAGATACAGATAGAGCTGAGTCCTACTGCCACACGTATGACCTTCCCCCATAAACTTCTTCACATAGCGTGTGACAACAGTAGACATGAACTTAATATAGCCACCTTCATTGAGCTGGAGTTTATTTTTAATACGTAAGGAGTTTCTCTCAGGCCTTTGAAGTAAATAGTTTGTCCTTCTGCCTCTTGTATGAGGAGTATCGAAGATTCCCATTCATCACTTTCTTCATATTCGTCACTCTCTCAAGCTAAAGTTCTCATTGCCTTTCCCAGATTTTTCAGCTTTTCAACGGATGTTCGTTGTGCGAACACAGTGAAAACGCCTGCTATTCTCCTTCCTGTTAGCCACTGCACTTACATCTCCGTTGCAATACCCTAGCGCACATATCAACGACAGCTAAGATTTCCGAATATTTTATTTCAGCGCAAATAATCTTGATGCAAGTCCCGCTCTTAGAATATTCCAGTGCTTTCTAATTATTCATGGTCTCCAGCTCTCAATGATATACACAAATAGGTATATGTTGCACTTAGTCGCTTTTAAATATGTCAAATTGTTCTATGATTAAATAATATTAAAAAAATCAAACATGACTTAATTCTGAACAGCCAGTTATCATTGT
This sequence comes from Sepiola atlantica, assembly GCA_963556195.1. Classification (NCBI taxonomy): domain Eukaryota; kingdom Metazoa; phylum Mollusca; class Cephalopoda; order Sepiida; family Sepiolidae; genus Sepiola; species Sepiola atlantica. The sequence goes on from OY744521.1 coordinate 109,017,682, forward strand.
AAATCATTCTATGACGTTCTTTAGAACGATGAAATGTAATTCGATTATTTTTTTTCGAAAATACTATATCCGACTAGGAATATATTTCACATAAACAATAAGTGTTAATTAAATCAGCCGCGATATTTGTCGTCAAAACAAATAAAAATACTAATATTAAAAACTTATAATTTTTAAAATTTATTAATAAATGAGCGTTATATCATAGTATATTCTCATTTCTATAGGATAAAAAAGGCAATAGTAAGAAAATAGCTGAAAACTTTCAAATTTCGCTGTTGCATATCCTAACGGTCCATGTCTACTGTAGCCGGTACATAAAAACTATTCACTGGTTAAACAATAAAGTGCTGTTATTTACAAACGCCGTGTCGTAGCAACTATCTCTCTTAATTATTTATTCAATATCAAGGTAAGCTAACATCAGCTACTACGACGTTAAAAGTCACATTAAAAATGAACAAATAATATTTCAGAACAAAGGCTTAATTTAAACAAAAAAGTAATTTTTAAGTTTAGTTTTAACCATTTCCATTTTATATAAATAGAAATATACATCAATTTTTTTCTAATGTAATTACGACTGCAACATTGAAACGATAATTACTTAACTTTGACATTTATAATAATGCCATAATTATTTTACAATACACAATTACGACTTCAACAATGGAACGATACTTACTTAACTTTGACATTTATAATAATACCCTAATTGTTTAGCCATACACAATTACAACTGCAACATTGAAACGATAATTACTTAACTTTGACATTTATAATAATGCCATAATTGTTTTACCATACACAATTACGACTTCATCAATGGAACGATACTTACTTAACTTTGACATTTATAACAATACCCTAATTGTTTAGCCATACACAATTACAACTGCAGCATTGAAACGATAATTACTTAACGTTGACATTTATAATAATGCCCTAATTGTTTTACTATACACAATTACGACTTCATCAATGGAACGATACTTACTTAACTTTGACATTTATAATAATACCCTAATTGTTTAGCCATACACAATTACAACTGCAGCATTGAAACGATAATTACTTAACGTTGACATTTATAATAATGCCCTAATTGTTTTACTATACACAATTACGACTTCATCAATGGAACGATACTTACTTAACTTTGACATTTATAATAATACCCTAATTGTTTAGCCATACACAATTACAACTTCAACATTGAAACGATAATTACTTAACTTTGACATTTATAATAATGCCATAATTGTTTTACCATACACAATTACGACTTCATCAATGGAACGATACTTACTTAACTTTGACATTTATAATAATGCCCTAATTGTTTAGCCATACACAATTACAACTTCAACATTGAAACGATAATTACTTAACTTTGACATTTATAATAATGCCATAATTGTTTTACCATACACAATTACGATTTTACCAATGGAACGATATTTCTTTAACTTTGACATTTATAATAATGTCATAATTATTTTACCATACACAATTACGACTTCAACACTGAAACGATAATTATTTAACTTTGACATTTATAATAATGCCATAATTGTTTAGCCATACACAATTACGATTTTAACAATGGAACGATAATTACTTAACGTTGACCTTGATAATAATGTCAGAACTGTTTTTCCATACACAATGGCACTTACGAATACATTAATTAAAACAAATAAAAACAAATGAATATTTATTTTACAGTTTATTTATAAAAATATATATTTTAAGTCAATAGAAAAAGGGTACAGATTCATTTTTCTCAGGATGCATCTAGAAAAGGGATTTCTTAAAAATGGAATCAGAATATTCTCACAAATTCATGAATGAAAAATAAAAAAACGTATTAGTGCAGTTCCAACGAGAGAAAAGTATATATGTAAAGGAGTAAGGCTACCAAAATTTGTAAAAAAATGTTTTCAACGTTTATTTATTATTTTGTTATTTTATAATTTTATATAACGCGTTACTCTCCCGAACGATAGAGACCAGTCTAATACACTTCTGTTGATCGCATATGCTGTAAAACTACTATAAAATGTTGAGATACGTACATTTCAATATATATATATATATATATATATATATATACACATTTTAACTCATTATTTGAACTAAATATATGTTGGTGTTGAGACAGTTCATCGAAATTAGAATCAGGAATCGAGAAAATCGAAATTTTTTAAGGTATGAGAATGAATTGTAAAAATCTGCCCCCTATTTCTGTGCTAAAAACGATTCTTTTAATTGTTTTTATGTTTTTTTTGTTTAAAACTTAATTTTCCATTGCTGATACTAATGATGAATAATAAATATATATTGTTTTCAAACTACCAGTAAAACTAAAATCTTTAGGTAAAAATACCCCAGGAGTCATGGCAGAGGTAAAATGGTCCGAGTGAATAAATACGAAACATTAGCACAAGTGAAAATAATAGTTGAAAATTTCAAAATTAGTTTATAAAATAACTATTATTTTTTAAAATTATGTGAGAAAGATTAAAGAACAAATAGGTAGAAAAATCAAATCGTGTAATTTACGCCCTCAACCGACAAGTGTACTGGTACGTTTTCGAAAATATATGCACACATTGCCCGGGATTTTGCGGTTTTGCGCAACTTAACAAAAAATTCTTATAACTAAATATCTAAATGTTTGTAAATTTAAAAAGAATCGGAATCGGTAATTGTATCGGAATCGGGGAAAATATTGGAATCGCTATATCACTAATATATATACATGTATGAAAATATATAATTATGCGTGCTGATGCGTGTGAGTGTACTTAAGAAATTCGTACATACGTACTGGCAACTAACAGACTGCTAAGTATGAGCGTACCTGATTTGAATGGATAAGAATAATAGCATTCTCTCTCTCTCTCTCTCTCTCTCTCTCTCTCTCTACACATGTCTCCAATCTCACCTTACACAAAGGTGAGGCTATCAATGTCTTCTCCTATATCAAGATACATTCAATGGTATATATTTCACCATCTTGTCTCCCAAGTCAGTCATATTAGTTGCGTCGTATATTCCGGGTGTATAAAAGAAATGCCAATCATAGCCTTGGGCGAGCCAGATGGACAAGACTAAAGGTTAGGTTACCCTGACATTTGTTCGGCTTAGCATTATCTAACATGCGTGTACATACCTGTATGATTATATAACACGAGCACTCGAAAGGAACTGAATTCCGCTGACACCCACCAACCTGACTAGATGACTTGATCATTTCAACTTGTTGAATACCAACTTTTCGCCTGAGTTTATGATTACCTAAAAAGTGTATTGTTTGGATTACTCGGACGTCTGTTCTCATCTTGGTTGGTATTTTAACAATCTTTCGGGCGATATAATCGGCGACCTTCTCCATGTGCGTTTTTACAAATTTGTACATATTCATGTCGGACTCGGAAACTTTAATCGAATTTCGAAATAATTATAGGTATATGAGTTCGAGATAAATGTTCCCAAGTTCAAACACATGAACATGCAGAAGGTCGGAAAATGCTTATGGTAATCCGAATAATCCAAATAATCCGAATAATACAAATTATTAATCCTAATCAAAAAATGAAAAATCCGAAACAAAAATTAACTTATCACGTGCTATTGCGTCCTTAAAGTCTACTTTCACGTTGTTTTCCGTCTTTCCTGAGCCAAGGTTGACGATGTTCTTTTGATGATTTTCAGATAAAAAGTTAATGGGGATGTTATGTTTTTTGTAGAAGAAGACGATTATTTCACGTTAACCATATTTTATTTTAGTTAACTTTTCATTGACTAGAAATCGCTTTTTAGTCATTCAGTCTTTCTATCAAGACTCGAGCTAAACTCGAAACCTTTGTCATTTGGTTAGGAGCAAAGTGTAGTAACTGTTCTCATAGTATACTTTTCTTTTCCTCTCTGTCAATGAAAGAGAATACTTTTAGACTGGGACAATTTTTATCATTTTTCTTAATAGAGAGCCCCAATTTGAGGAGCTGGATTTTCCCCACATTAAAAACCGACATTGAGTCTAACTCTGTCCTCGTGGGGGAGGAGCAAGATAATACAGACGTGGCTATACTTTTACTGTTCCTTGGTCTTCGGAATAGGATAAAAATTTAGCATCTGCTTTGTCTACAGTCAGAGGACGAAAACTCCTTCGGTACTGGGCAATATTTATTTTTGTCCCACTCTAGAGTTGACCCTATTGGAGAATCGGTATTTTCCCCACAATAAAACCTCAATTTGTTTCTAACTCTAACTTCGTAGGAGTCAAGTAAATAGAGACTCTAACTTACGTCTTGCTTCATTGATATTACTTCAACAACTATAAACAAACTTCAATTCTTACCCTACCTATGTCACATAGTCAAGCTCTCCAATCTGATATCTACCATCACATCTGACCACGGCGAACCCCAATGGTCATATCCTGCAAATCATACCTAATAACCTGAGGTACCAAACTAATAATATTTACACTAAACTTTAAATGTGTATTAGCGGTAAGTGATATTTTACAGACGGTCTTCGGCAATAGTAAAGAGAAACCAAAAAAGCGGTAAATGCACACTTTTTATCTGCCTTCTAGTCGGAGAAAAGAATCTCTTTTCAAACGTGTCTGCGCTCCCATGCCGTTATTTTACCTATAGATCCAATCGTCGTTTTCATGTTCATGAACGCCATGACTTTATGTTAGCACCCAATTTAAACATCAATCTCACATACATCCCTTCGTTTACTAGTGCCGAGGCTGACAGAAAGACACCACAACAGAGCACCACCCACGCAGTCCATGTATTGTATTACACACTTTAATTTTTATAGAGTTTTCCAATAAATATATGCTACTCGTAATTACTTTCTTTTCTTTTCAAAAGACTACGATTTGAATATGTTTAACACATAATTCATGATTTTATTGTGAAATGATATTATATTATATTGTATTCAGTATACACACGTACTAGACACAATCCTCGAGTGTCTTTGGTTACTCTGTACAGGGGTTTTTGAGCACAACCTTACATGAGGATACTTACCCCTACAAGTAAACCCTGAAAAATATTCAAAGTAACATAGTATTCGCAGCACAAATAAGATATCCTCAGCACGGCTGTACACTTGCTGATACGAGGAATAGTGCACCTTCACCTATTGATGTTACCTAAACATACACCACGTAGCTGGATACTCAACCAGAATCTGATAAGACCAAGAGACCACAATAACGATATACTACAACATAGTTAACTGGTTAATTGGAAAGAAGAAAATTAATGTTCTGAACTTCTTTACTAACTCAACGTTTGAGAAATAAAGGAGAATTTAAATAGAATATTTGAATATCTATGTATCTCATATAAAGATCAAGTGTTAGCCCCAGGAAGTAAAATAAAACAAAAGAAAGTATATATATATGCAAAATCAATTCAATCATTTATGAAGCAACCGTCACAGACCAGAATACCAGTAATGCAGAAAAATATATTGGGATGACGAAGGGAAATTTCAAACAAAGGCTATATGCACACAGAAACTCCTTCAGATACAAAAACAAGGCTAATACGGCACTCGCGACCCGAATATGGCAGCTTAAAGAAGAAAACACACCCTTCACCATCAAATGGAAAATAATTGAGAGAAAACCATCCTTCTCTCCAGCCATAAACAGATGTCCTCTATGTGACGCTGAAAAATACCACATTTCAAAAGCCATCATCGATCCGAATACAGCCTGTTTAAATGTCCGCGATGAAATATTCAGGGGATGTGTCCACAAGAGACAAGCATTGCTTATAAACTGGTCTGACCGATTCACATAATGTCTAACTACCCCCCTCTACTAATATAAACACAATAAAAACGAACAAACACCTCATCAACCTATATCCACTTAAACTTCAAGAGCAAAAACTCCGAACTTCACAAAAATACAAAAATATTTAATTTAATCACTAGATTACTCTACAAATCCATTTAAACAAACTATATCAACATAAATTCCAAGAGCAAAAACTTCGACTTTCACCAAAATGCAAAAATATTTAATTTTTTATTTTTTATCAACCACTAGATTAATCTACAAACCCATTTTAACAAACTCAAATATTTCATATTTCCATCTTAGTTACCTCCCTTAGACCAGAATTTCTTCATTAAAAATCACTCCAATCTGGAGAAAAGATTCTTACACATCAACGGTTTTTTAGAACGCATACCTTCAAAAATATAACGGCTAATGATACAAATTCATAATTTGGCTCACGGGAATTTCAGAGAAACCCTTTCTTTATTTTTATTATTTTTGTTTTTAATCTTTAATTTTTAATTTTTAATTTTTAATTTTATTTTTTATTATTATTATTATTTTTAATCTTTAAATTTATTTTTAATCTATTTTTATTTTTATTTTTATTTATATTTTTATTCTTTCTATTTTTATTCTTTCTTTCTCTCCCGCTCTTTTTTATTCTCTACATTTTATTCTCTCTATATATATATATTTTTTAACCCCCTTTTTTTTCTTCTTTTTATACCTTTTTATACTCTTTTTCTTTTTCTTTTTTTATTCCTTTATTCTTAGTATTAAAATGTTTTTATATATATATATGTTTTTTTATATTTTTTTATATTTATTTATATATATATATATATTTTTTCATATTTATTTATATATATATATATATTTTTTCATATATATATATATTTTTTTTTTTTTTTTTTTTTTACCCCCCTTTTTTATTCCCTTTTTTATTCCCTTTAATCTTGAATTCTCTTTCTTCTCCCGTGTTTTAAATCTCAACGGTCTTATGACACTAAATTCAAATTTAAACAAACACACACAACACACTGAGCAAATAACGCGTCCCAACAAGAGTGTCATGTGACCTCACATTTCCAAAACAGATGACAACAGAAGCTGAAGAGAGCCGGATGGGTAAGACCTTCCGTGCTTGAAACCGACGGTACGAATGTTGTACTAATTTTTCTGTACCAGAATAAATAAATATTATGCTCTTAATTTTTAACTTTGATTCTTAATTAATCGAGCACTCTGCTGGGATTTTTCCTACCATTCTACAAAGAATTATATATATATATATATATATATATATATATATATATATATATATATATATATATATATGTATATATATATATATATATATATATATATAGAGAGAGAGAGAGAGAGAGAATGAATTACTTATTAGGCACAATTCTTGAGTGTTTTCGGTCTCTCTGTATAAGTGTTTGTTAGGACAACCTGCCATGAAAATACTTCACCCTACAAGAAAACTATGAGAAAATATCTAAGATAACATAGTATTCGAACCCCAAATAAGATCCCTTACGACACAGCTATACATTGACTCATACGAGGAATAGTGCACCATGTCCTAGTAGTGTTTACTAAGGTAACATCACTTAGCTGGATAGTCAACCAGACTAGGTGAATTATTCTCCTGGGCTACGGTAAGACCAGAAGACAAAAGGATATATATAGATAGTTTGAATTACCTACTGAAGAGTTTGAATTACCTACTAGACACCTTCTGCGAGTGTCTTCGGTCACTCTGTACAAGGATTTGTCAGGACAACATGACATGAGGATATTTAACCCTACAAGTAAACTCTGACAAAATATTCAAAATACCATAGTATTCGCAGACTAAATAAGATCCCCTCGACACGGCTATACATTGTCTCATACGAGGAATGGTGCACCTTCTCCAAACAATGCTACTTCAAGTAGCAGCACTTAGCTGGATACTCTGTCAGACAAAATTAATTATTTTCCTGGAATTCGGTAAAACCAAGAGACCACAAGAAAAATAAACTGTAACATAGTTAACTGGTCAATTGGGGAGAGGAAAATTAATGTTCTTCACTTCGTTACTAATTCAACGTTTGATGGAGAACTTTAATGGAATACTCGAATATATATGTATCTTATATAGAGATCAAGTGTTAGCCCCAGGAAGGGACACCTTGATTTGTGAGAACTTCGACTGAAGTAAAACGAAACAAATACATATATGTATAAGCATTTAGTATCAATAAATATTTATTATCCACAGCTATATATGTTTCCTGTTCTCTAACAATCATCAGTGTGGCTTATATAACTGTACGCCAGTCAAACGATTCGATCCCTGGATCCGAAAAAACTCTAATCCATACTACTTGGTAACCATGATAGTCATATGAAATGTGAGAGAAATAAACCCTATATTATATATCGCGTTAGATTCAGCAGTGGTTTGGAGAAGATGTGATGTGTAACACAAATTAAGGAGTGGTTCAAACGATTCAAAAATGGCCGCACAAATACGGAGAGTGACCGGCGTTCTGGCAGGCCTCAAATGGCTTAGAGTGCAGCTGTTTCTGAGAGGGTGCGTAAAAAAGAAATAATGCGGAACGCGACGGAAAAGATAAACACTATTTTAAAAGAAAACTTCCAGATGTGTTTCCGTCAGTGGGTGGATCGGTAGACTAAGTGTGTGCAGCACAAGGGACCTACTTTGAAGGAAATTAGAGTCCGAACACCGTCACGTATTTGGAATATTTTTTCTGGCCTAGGGTCGGACACGTTTTAGACAGGCCTCGTACTGTTAGTGTAGTATTAACACAGCATAGCGTAGCCCGGGGTTTTCAATCGCCCGATCAGTAGTGAATTGTTATATCTCTATGCTGATGAGTCCCGATTAAAAAGGACGAAACGTAAACGTACATAGATAATAAACAAAACAAATAATATATATATATATATATATATATATATATATATATATATATATATATATATATAATGTTAGTTGAGATCAATATAATTGTAACATTGTTCCAAGAATTCAAAACCAACAGGCATTCGGCGTACGATCGTTTCAAAGTCCTTTTCGAAATATTTTATAGTTCGGTTTTTTCTTATTATTTTATGACACTAAAACGTCCTTTCGTTTGCTCCCTATAACATACTAGAAAAGTACCTGTCACAGGAAAAGTTAAATCAAGATATACTGTTACTAAACCTTATGTCTAAAGTCCTTATTCCAATTTAAATCAAATTCCATTACATGATTTTGTATTTTAGAAAATATCTAAAATTAAATGCCTAACGGGTTTTTAAAAATACATTAACATTTAAGGATTCTTGCTGAATTTGTGTTTAACAAATATTGATCAAATTCAATACAATCGAACATATTTCAATTTTTAAATCGTGTCCATATCATGCCTTCTATAAACCTTTTAAAATACACTAAAAAAGTTGAAATAAAGGGAAAATTTATTAATCCATGTCTACTACCTTTTGTGAACATTTTCACAAAAATCGGAGGTAACTCAATTTCCACACAGCGTTTCTACCCTTTTTTGCTTACTTGATATGGAATTAAATTAAACTAAATATCACACACATTATAACTCCGTACACCTAGCTGCTGTGTAGCAAAATTCATAATTATCTGTTAATTAGTTTTTGAGTGAAAACTGTAATACAAAAATATAAACATATAACATACATAACTTTGCATAGTTATACACAGACACGTGCTACGTCGGATCTATGACTCACCAGTATGACTAGGGGAAGTGAGATTCGAAACTCTAACCCCAGTTGTTGGGTTCCGGTGCTCTACCGACTCAGCTATTAAATATAGCACTGAAATATACTAATGGCAATTCGTCAGGATAACAGTTAAATTACAATTTGTTCTATCCATTTTGTAAGTGAATATTGTATATACGGCTTCTTTAATATATTCGTAATCATTGTTGATTTAAAACGTTCATACATATAACCATCAAGTGTCCACAGTCGCAACATTCCAACTTAAAGCTATTGTTTTTATTGCCTATATAACATGTTAATATTTTCCCAAATCCCATCGGGCAACAAAGCATAACTAAGCAATGCTAATATTTTAAGTTATTGTTTTATTCTCTATATAAAGAACTCACACTAATATCCCGCCACTCTCATCGGTCACTAATGTTTAACTGACTTCTCCTGAGCATTTGGATTCTCATTCACAAGTATGCTGATCAGAGTCTATTGACAACGCGACCATTGATCGGAACATTATTTTCTGAAAATGTTTTATTTTCGCTTTTTCGGTTTATAGAATTCTTCTATCTTTGAAGTTTCACATTTCTTATTTCTCGACTAGGTCTGATCTTATGCAGATCGTTTAAATATCTACATATCCTAGCCCACATTAAAATTCCATATTCTACTACCGATGAAGATCTTTTTCCCACCAGATTATTTGATAGTAATGTAATATATATGTGTGTTTTGTAACTAAATGTACCCTTGTGATTATTTAAATTTATAAGCGGTTTTAATTATACAATATTTTTAAAATTGTAATATGGTTTTAAACTATGTAATATTATCGTTATAAAACAATTGTTTAAAAATCATACCCGCGCATATGATTCGTCATATTCTCAGATTCATGAAGGTAATGATATCGCATTTTAACTGAATAGGAAATAAATATTGTATGACCTAACGCGGATTGTGTGACGTAATTCTGTAGCGATCAGGTAGTAATACGATGATATAAAGTAAGAGTTATATAATCTGATATCGTTATGTAAGAATCTGAAATTGCTATATCCTTAAGTTCATTGAAACTCGATGAAAATAATACATATAATTCGATAAATAATAGAAAATTATTTTTTATTCCACAATTGTTATACACTTATGTATGTTTTCTATGTATAAATTAGGAATTATTATTTCACTAATGAAGCATTGCGTTATGTTGTTTTAAATATAGTATTAATGTTTAACTATTTGCCAATTGATTTCATTATACAATTTTGTATATATTTATTTATATTTATATACAAGGATGAAAACGTTATTTCTAAATTTTCCATGGTTCAATATAAGAAATCTTTTCACAGGTCTGTTATAAAAGTATTAGTAAAAAAGCATAAACTCATAGCTAATATTTGTAAAATAAAATATTTGCTGACATCACTGAATTTTTACTGATCAATGGTAATAGCTTTTAAATTTAAAAAAAACCCAACAAACCCAAATTAGCGTTTATTAGTTAAATAAATAAATAAATAAAATAAAGATATATGACGGTTATATTAAACAATTAATTGATATAATTAAATATACTAGTGGGACCCGTGTAAATTACACGAAATGATGTTTTTAATACTAATTATCTTGTTCTTAACCTAAACATGTTTGAATAAAATATGATAAGAGTTTGATCTTGTATATTTACGTGGTAAGAACACTTCCTAATTTTATCAGATAAAAAAATTAACATTACATTATAAAAATCATAGAAATATTTGTATTTAAACTAACTAATAGATATTTCATTCGTTAACATTCAAAATATATGTTTTTAAATAACATTTCCTTCACGCTTATTCAATGATTTGATAATTTTTTAACTTAAACAGTCCTCCCTAAGAAACAAACTAAAAACGATTTCTACCTTTTTATTTCTTGGCACATACGAAATTACCAGTGGCTTATTCAACATTATTACAGACATCAGGGGTAATTGGCGCCACGTGGTTAACCTACGCTTCCAACTTACTGAACATTACAAATAAACATAGTATAATTATAATCATGATTATATAAATGTTTTTTAAATACATGTTTCATTCTTCAACTTTAATAAAATAAAATCTTACAATAACTTTCCTGTACGCAAACTCAAAGTTTTATTTTTTCTACTCACAAAAAAATCGGATATTCACACAAGAAAACTTGTTTTTAATTTTGTATATATATCAAACTTCACATCCTCCCCTCCCCCAAAATGATTTCCACATTTTCTTTAATAGAAAATACCAAATAATGATTTGCTCATTACATATTATTCAGGAACTCAGGGCTGTTGGGTCACGGGGTTAATTTGGGTCGCCAACTCATTTTGTGTCGTCGTTATGGATGGCATCAAAAAGTGCACTAATTAGACTGACTTTTCATTGAAAATAAAGTTCATTGACGTTGGAAAGCTTCACGCATATTATTGGATCACATTAACTTTTTGGGTGAGAGGGCGTGGTTTTTCTTTGTACTAATAACCCACTGCTTGAAATCGTAGGGGGATATCAGAAACAAAGAGAAATCTATTTGGTTTGATTAAAAACATGCATAAATCCTATTTTAATAACCTAAATTACTTACAGGATTCTACTCAAAATTCTTTTTTACGGAGATATACTATACTATACAACTTCGATTTTTAAAATTTAATTTATATATCTCTCAGTCACCACCGGTGCACGGGTCCTTCTAGTAATATATATATATGTATATATATATATATATTTGAATGTGTGTATATGTGCATGTTTATATATTTATATATATATATATTCAATATTAATATACTACGTTCCCCTCGATACATCTTGCTATCGTCCTCCGGCTCCTGTCTACACCATTCTGTCATGCGACCTTTATGTTTAACCTTCAATTCTTCTGCTTCGATACAAACTTTATAACTTCAATAAACATGACGCTTATTTTCTTTCCCCCTCTATCATGGTTTCTCCGACCGTTTCCAATGTTTGCATCCCACACCTTCCTCAGTTGATTTAATATCTCTCACTGCTACCGTCTTTTAAAGACCATCACTTATCTTTTCATAAGCGACCTCATTCCACTTAAATCACGCACGCTCACCCCCCTCATTTATTATTTAATAACTTCGACCGCAACTATTTTCGTCCACGATTTCACCAGTTAACTCAACTTCTCCTACTGCTACAATCTTCTGTAGCTCATAATTTATTTTTTATAAGCAGTCTTGTTCAGCTTTTCACGATCTACTATCTTTGTTTCGAATATTTTGTACTTTGTGTTATTTTCTTCAGACCAATAATCCGAGGAAGTCTTGAAATAAAGACGAATCGTTGATGAATACATGAATAACACTTTTGGTTTACCTTTTTCACTATTTTGGAATATTTGTTCCTTTATATATATATATATATATATATATATATATATATATATATATATATATATATATATATATATATATATAGAGAGAGAGAGAGAGAGAGAGATAGATAGATAGATATATATATAGATAGATATATATATATATATAGATATATATATATATATATAGAGAGAGAGAGAGATAGATAGATAGATATATATATAGATAGATATATATATATATATAGATATATATATATATATAGAGAGAGAGATAGATAGATAGATAGATAGATAGATAGATAGATAGATAGATAGATAGATAGATAGATAGATAGATAGATAGATAGATAGATATTTCATTATTTTCAATCAACTCATCATCTAACGGTCAATATATGCATTTCGTGTACCCTTATCTTCGAGTCGCCTTGATAAGCGATGACTTATTAGTAAAATAAAATATTAAAAATAACCATTAATCAAGTTTTAAGTGTATTTCACACAGCGATTTTCCTTCAAATGTACAATACTCGTTAAATTCAAATATTTTAATGAATAAAAGATTAGTCGACTGTGTATTAATGAGCAAACATGCTTGAAAAAAATCATTTAAATAAAACCGAAAGTACATATAAACTTCATCTCAACATCCCATATCGAAAAATATAAAGAATGAAAGATCTCTCTGTCTTCTCTGTAGGTCGCTCCTCTCTCTCTTTCTCTTTATCTCTCTCCCTCTCTCTATCTCATATATATATATATATATGTATATATATATATATATATGTATATATATATGTATATATATATGTATATATATATATATATGTATATCTATTTCTCTTTCTTCGAGATTAAAATAAAAATAATAACTAAAGACAGCAAACAAAGAAAAATGCAAGAGTTTAGTAAAAATTATGAGACAAATAGGAAGTCTTTAAAACAGCAAGCAATGATATAATTGATTGTTAATGTTCGTTTTTTTTTTGTAGTTTACAATTATAACAAAAATATATATCCACCGTGCAAACTCCAAAACTTTTGTTCTGTTTATACATGATTAATAAATGAAGAAAATATTATTTGTATTAGTCATTTTAAAGGTTAAAAATACTGTCAAATGCAAATACCTTTGTGCAAGTAGAGTTGTGGCTAATGTTAGAGTCGGCATCTATTGATATAAAAGAATACAATGAAAAACAAAGCTTTGTTTTTGTTTATTCATCTCTTGTGTTCAATCCTTTCAGAAAGTAAAGATAAAAGACTGACATGACGCAATAATATCTGCTGCTTGCGTCCAACAAACCTAACATATGCAAATAATGTAGAAGAACAATGATTATGTAGACGAACTTTTTGTTTCAAACAAAAAATGCTCGTTTTTATTTATATACTAAATACGTATTTTTCTTATGTACGCAATTTGCTCTCTTCGCAATCTATTACGATTCGGCATTTTGTGGCGTGATCTACGTTAAGTGATCGAACGCAGTATTCCCATTTTTTCGGTAGTTCTGAAAAGGTATTTCATAATTTTGTTCCGCTGTTCACTGAAAGAGTGAAACTAATCGTGTAAATAAATCTGCTAACTGTCTCTAAATGATACAAAATAAAAAGAATATTGATCAGGATTTATATTAACATCGATAGAATCGATTGTTTTAGAAACATGGACTAATAGTTACTATATCTAACTGGGGAAACAATTTTATCTAACCTTTGTTATTAAAGCTGTCCCCCCCAACAAAATAGGGACACTTATTTTTAGTTTATATAAAGTATTAGTTCACCCCATCGCACGTTGCCCCAGGGAGTAACTGCCTTTTTAATTTTGCATATTTTTTTTGTACTTTTGCGTATTATTGTTTGTAAATATATCGAACGTAGTCGAACATTTTATTTCGCAACTTCAATGGAATTCGATCTATGCTTTATATTAATTTCTAACAAAGTAGAAAATTATTTTATTTTTCATAGGTTATAAAATGTTAAATTTTATTATAATGGTATGGCTAAGTTATTTAATTATTACGTTGGCCAGTAATATTGTGTTGTAATTTGTATATTAAACATATTGGATGTTATTTAATTCATATTATATTTCAATTTTTAAAAGTTAAAATGTCTGAATTATTTGTGAAGAAATCGAAATGCCTTCTGGGAGATTCAATTTCGTAATGAAAAGAATTATTTTTGAATAGGATATTATGGAAATGATTTTTTTGGAAATTATGCTGAGTTTAAGAAATAATCTAATAATACGAACGAAACATAATTTGTACAAGTCACATATAGGCGATAACAACAAACACACAAGCACATGAGAAACGGTTACACAATCGTATGACTATAGTTATTTATATAACAAATCATTATAGTAAAACAATCAGTCTGTATGATGGACCGAATGTAAGGGTTGAGTTTACATGAGATTAAATATCGAGAAGTGATACCCCAGTTTTCGTCCGAATGTGTGTTTGTTTTAAACGGAAAGGGCATTTTATTGTCGATGGTAAAAAGGGATATGGTACACATAATATTTATGTTGTGTACACGGTAAGGCTATTTTTCTGCTGCTCACTGCAACAATGTTAGACCGGCAAAGAGTGTAACATTTACTGGTGAAGGATAGAGGTGCATCTTCTTTGTTTCATTTTACTTCAGTCGAAGTTCTTAGAAATCAAGGGGGCCTTCCTGGGGCTAACACTTGATCTCTAAATGAGATACATAGATATTCGAATATGCCATTAAAGTTTCCTTCTACCTGTCAAACGTTGAGTTAGTAAAGAAGTTAAGAACATTAATTTTTCTTTCCCCAACTGACCAGTTAATTTTTTAATAGTATATCTTTCTTGTGGTTTCTTGGTCTTACCGGGTGCCAGAAGAAGTATTCATCTAGTCTGGTGGAGAGCATCCAGCTAAGTAGTATTTCTTGGAAATGGTTCACCATTCCTCGTATGAGCCAATGTATAGCCGTGTCGAAGGTATCTTATTTGGGCTTCAAATACGATGTTATTTTGAATATTTGGCCAGTGTTTACTTGTAATGGGAAGTATATTCATGTAGGATTCGTGACAAACATTTGTACAGAGACATCTAAGACACTCGTGATGGTTTCTAGAAGGTAATTCAAACTCTCCCGGTGCAACTTCCACAATGTGTATCAGTGTGAACAGTGAATAACTAGCAAAATTACATACCTAAAACAGAAAGAAGAACCTTTCGCGACGTATTTTGTAAACACATAAGTTTTTTTTAAAAAAGCATTTAATGATTAAGATTAATTTCTTATTGGGATCCACTGGATTACAAATTGTTTTAACAATGCATTAGTTGTATCGATCAAAAGCACGTACAAAAGTATTTCCAAGTTTAACTTTTACGGCCATTAAATATATGTCGCAGCATTTTCGATAAAAAATGATTGAAGTTTATTTGTGTTAATGAAAGGGTATTTGTATACAAAAAAACGGTAATCTATTATACAATAAATACATGGCAGATTATAATAATAAAATAATAATTATGCTATATTTAAAACTTTTTTAAATTGAAATTAAAGTCAATGTATATGTTAAATGATAAAAGGTAAATTTCATAACTGGCGTAAATAAAATGTGACTATGATGATGATGGTTTTTCCTTAGTCACTGCTAAGGTACGAGATTGTTTTCTTTATTGAATCATATTTCTATTTTTTGTATTTAATTTAGAAACAATGGTAAGAAGTATTTCCTGTTTATTTAACAGGAAATACTTCTTACCATTGTTTTGTGATCATTAATATCATTTATAAAGTTTACTTATCTATCTTCCTGCTTGTGTCTCTCTGGCAAGCAGACACAGT
This sequence comes from Sepiola atlantica, assembly GCA_963556195.1. Taxonomy (NCBI): domain Eukaryota; kingdom Metazoa; phylum Mollusca; class Cephalopoda; order Sepiida; family Sepiolidae; genus Sepiola; species Sepiola atlantica. The sequence goes on from OY744521.1 coordinate 109,034,496, forward strand.
ACTCCTGTGTACTTTTTAACTAGACCAATTTCGCAAAGGTATTTAAATACTTTTAATCATATCTATTATTAAAACAGTTTACGACAAAAAGTTATTTGTCCTAACTACTTTACATAATGACTGTTCGAAGTGTATTTTAGATGATAAACCACCCCTTTCATATTTCTGCTGTATGTGTTTGAAAACTATTGATATTGTAGAAAATAGTTTGTTTAAAAGATCGCTAAACCTGTAACAATAGCTACATGATGTTAAAAGCCGTAGATAAAAAAATTATTAATAAAGTAGTCGTTTTGTGTTTGTCCAGGTAGAAAATGGCGGCGGTCCTCTGTTTATAATAAATAGTGAAAAGCACCTTGTATCGTAAATACTTTACCCTTTGTAGCATTTAATATAAAGATACGTGAAAGTTGAAGTTAGAAGAAAAAATATTTCACCTAGTATTATGGTAAAATATTAATTTAAATGAATTTAAAGGGAAATGTTGAAACTGAATTTTTACTAAGTTTCTACTTAGTAAAGGAAAATGTTCCCACTCTTACAGTATTCTTAGCCGGAATACGTATTTTTGAAAGTAACCGAGCGGAATAAATTATTTTCGTGGGTTATCTTCGCAGCTTACTGCAATTTCATGAACAACAAAAAATAAAATCCGTTACATTAAAAAAAATTATAATATTGGATTAAAGACGTTAAGAATTTTATTAATTTACTTCTGGAGATCGGATGCCCCTACAACTTCAGTAAAGTGTTAACATAATCCATATTTATTATATATTAGCAGGACCCGTCCCCCGGCGTTGCCTGGGAGAAATATAAATGAATGAAATTTTGTCAACATCCGAAGGAACGCAAATATGTCACACCGGACAATGTTAACGTTTAGAATAATTGTCGGTTGGAATTGTTTAATGGTGAAAGGAGGCAAAAAAGGAAAGAAATTAAAGAAGAAGACGCCGATGTAAGGGTTATCCTGCTCGTTTAATGTTACTGGTATTTCCCCAGAATATTTTTTTTCAATTAAACACCTGCTCAAGCTATGATAACGGGCACTTTTAAAATTAAAAAGACCTACAGAGCCTTATTAGAAAACAATTCCTCCGTTATCTTTGTATACACATTTCTTTTTTTATGAGGAGAGAAAACAGATAAATAAGTATGCATCCTGAGCAATCCTGAAACACACTAATATAATGAAGGTGGCCTGCAGAGCACTAATAACCCATGTGTGTTCGAGGAGAAATGATGATATTCATAATAGTTAAAGTACTACATATTACATTGATTTTTTCAAATTACTACGCAATAACGTTGAATTTAAAAAAACGGCCCATAGTTTAAGAATGTAAAAAAATGCGTGAGCCGCTGGGATCGAACCATAAACCTCTAGGTCTTGGGTCTATGTCGATACCATCTTGATCACGAAAGCGAGTAGAACATCTCTTTAAAAATAGGTTACCTATAGCTGGAATGTGTTTTATTTTACGATCCGCCAGAAGTTGAACAAATTTACGGCTTAACTGTCACACGTTTTGGGTCATTTCTATACGATGAAATCGATGTTTTTTTTTCAATTCATAGATATTATACGTGTGAAAGGTGTAGGATTCAGAAAATGTCAACTTAATGTTTTCTGCTGAGTATCTTGGCGTATACTGACTTTATTCGGATGTCAAGTCGCTGAAGAAATTGTAGCTGTTATGTTGAATAATAAAATACTCGAAGGAACTATGTTCGTTAATCGCAGTCTCTAAAAAACGGAATGAGTATAACTGTATACGTAATCGGTAGAAATAACGTACTCCGATATTCTAAAAAATGAGCGGAATTAGAGGGGTCGTCCATTACATGTGTGCGTAATAGTTAGTATTATGTAGTAAATTAATAGCAGACAAATAGTAAATAGTTTTTTTTATTAGTTACCGGTGTCGATGGGGCAAGTGTTAGTACTAAAGTGTTAGGGAGAAAAGTGTTTGCAACTACCTATATGGAGTATGTTTTGGTGAGAGTCGAAGATGCTGGGCCAAAAGCAATATTTAGTGATAGCTGGAGAAAATAATCTCAAATTTACTTAAACACGCTGTAGTGAATAAGCGTAATATCGTGGTGAGTTTAATAGCCCGTGATGCATGTCGTTATTTTCCTATTCTTGACAAAGGTACAGAAGAAAAATCCTCCCAATTTTATATAGAAGAAAGGGGATTATTGTTACAAAGGTTAATGTGAAAGTTTATTAAGACCTTTATGTGTGCAATGTCTGCTGTTTGTTCTGATTTTGAGAAGTTCATTTTCATGTTATAAATAATAATTCACATACAGCTTATTCGGAGTATAACCGAAGTTAAGTGTGGCTAGACGTTGCCAATTTACCAATATATATATATATATATATATATATATATATATATATATATATATATATATATATATATATATATGCATACATATAAATTGATGAGGCAATGTAAACATGTGCATGTAATCCGACAAATTCAGGATATTATAAATGAAATGAGATCGTTTGTTTTGATCAATTGAAAGGGAAAAAGTATTTGTATTACGTGACGCGGATTGCGTGACGTAATTCCGACGGATCGTGTAGTCATACGATTATATAACGACAATATTATATAACCTTAAATTACTAAGATTATGTAAGAATTAGAAATTCAGACACCGTAAAATTAGTTGGAACTCGTTAAATAAAACACAAATAGAGAACTTCAAGACAACAATCTGATTTTGCTAGTTTACAGTCTGACGAACGTAACAGAAAAAGTCGGCATCGCTATCTGATGAATACCAATAAACACATATAGTACATATGTATATATAAACTAAATTTTGAAAAAGTATGCAAGCGCAAAACATACCTGAAATATTTGAATACAAAACAGTTTACCTAGAAAACAAATATAAAAATATTTTGTAGTGTGTGCTCTAGATTTCTAAAAAGAGATGTCATTATTATTATTTGTACTCCGACGGAGTTATCACACAACTCATCATCAGTTATTGATCACCGACTACAACCGGTGGTGTTCCCTGAAGTCAAAGTGACAACAAGCCTCTCCAGATTTCCAGTACTATCCACCTCTGATACCCACCGCAAATGATCGCAACAGCTGCCTACCATTGATTTCTCGTTGGCAACGACTATTGGTCTCCTCTGAGATTTGAGTGGCAAAAAGACTCCACAAAGTTCCAGTATTCTTCGCACTTTTCCAGTAGTGGTCTAGTTAGTGCTCTCCTTCTTCGGTCTTCCCACCTTTCTTGACCTTTCATTACTATTTTGTGTGGTATCCGCCGAGGTTGGTACCATTACTTTTCTAGGGGGCAGTTCATGATATTTATTGCAGTTTCTGTTTCTTGGTTCGTGTGGTGGTGTTCTTCCTGTGGTTAGACTTTCTTCCTATTGTAAATTCCCTATGGTTGGTAACCATTCGTATCTTTTGCAGGTTGGTTTCCGCATTCGAGGATTTTCCTTAAGATTGCAGCTGTTTTGATCATTGCCGTCTTTTGTATGGTCTCAGTGATCCCTTTTATTACAATGTCTCCCAGTTTTTTTTCTCCGGATATTTTGGGACTGTATCGAGTACTTCTACGATTATTGGTATTATTTTGACTTACTTCATATTCCATATTTACTTCAGTTCTCTAGCAAGTTCTGTGTATTTGCTTTGTTTTTCTGTCTCCTTAATCTTCAATTTGTGGTCTGCTAAGAGGGCGAAGTCTACGATTTGACAGGATTTTTCCGTCTTGTTGATTATTATGACATCTGCTATACTTGCTTGTATGAGTTTATTTGTTTGTACATCCCTGTTCTAGAGTGGTTTACGTTTTCTAGTAATTTCTCTGGTTAATGTTTGTACTAGTTGTCTTCATGTGTCTGCATATTTAAAATGAAATCGCTTCCACAGTTCCAAGTGTACTGCTTTCCCTACATAGTCATGTCTGTTTTTGTATTCTTTCTGGGCTAGTTTGCTGCATTCACTTATAAAATTTTCATAAGACTGACAACTGAATAATCAAACGAAAATAGCTTGGTGTGGCTAATAAAAGGACACTAGAACAGGGAAATGGAAACTTTACTCACGGCTGCACAGAACAATGGGATTAGGACAAACTACATCAAAGCTAAAATAGATAAAACTAAGATAAACAGCAAATGCAGACTGTGTGGCCAAAGTGACGAAACAGTAAATCATATACTAAGTGAATGCAGCAAACTAGCCCAAAAAGAGTACAAGAACAGACATGACTGTGTGGGGAAAGCAGTACACTAGAAACTGTGCAAACGATAGCATTTCGAACACGCAGACAAATTGATACAAACATAAATCAGAGATAGTACTGAAAAACGAAAAACACAAAATCCACTGGGATATGGATGTACAAATAGATAAACTAATATAAGCTAAAAGACCGAATATCATAATAATCAATAAAAAAAGAAAAAATCTTGCAAATTCGTATACTACGCCGTTCCAGCAGACCACAGATTGAAGATCAGGGAAACGGAAAAACTGAAGTCAATATGATACTAATAAACTAGAAACAGTCTCAAAAAGTCTGGATGAAAGACTGGCAGAAATTGTAATCAAAGGGATCACTGAAACTATACAAAAGACGGCAATGATCAAAACAGCTGCAATCTTAAGGAAAATCTTTGAATGCGGGAATCAACCCGCATAAATTACAGAGGGTAACCTGTCACATGGAAGTTACAACAGGAAGAAATAAAAAACACATAAAGAACACCACATCACGAACCAAGGAACAGAAACTGCATGAAACACCACATCAGAAGCCCCCAATAAAGTACTCGTCCTCAGCCTACGCCACACGATAATGAACAAATGAACAGAAATTGCAAGAAACCACACCAGTATACCCCCCCCCCAAAAAAAAAAGAAATGGCGCCGGATTATCTAACACCACACAAAATATTTGTAAACGGTCAAGGAGGAGGAGAAGACCGATGAGGGGCAGCGCAAACCAGACCTCTATTGGAACATTGCGGAGAATGCTGGGACCTTAGGGAGGTTTATTGCCACCGAAATACTAGAGAAGACTAATTGTCTTTACAAGCGAGAAATCAATGGTAAGCAGTTGTTGCGCTACCGCTAGGTTATTTGTGGTGGTTATCGGCAAAAGGTGGATAGTACTGGCAATCTGAGGAGGCTTGTTGTCACTCAGACTCCAGGGAACACCACCAGTTGTTATCGGTAAGAAATCATTGACGATGACCTGTGTGATCATTCATAGTGAGTAATAATAATAATAAAAACATATATATATATATATTCCGTTAAATTTAGAGTGGTTGAGCAAAGACTTGGTTCCCACAAATTTGGGCGTATGAAAATAGGGTGCTGAACAGATGTAAGGCGTCTATTCCAACCGTTATCAACGGACTAGAGGTGATCTCATCAGCATCCGATAAAGCAGAAAAATCGTGCATCGAATTCTACGTGTTGCGATCAGAACCGCTTACCTCTTGAATGTCTCCCTATGACTATAAACGCTTTGACCGACATCCGTATATATAGCTGGGATATTGCGAATCGTGTCAAAAACCGGGATACTATTAAGGCAACTGGTCCTGCCAACATTCCAATCAGAGTATTTAAGAAGCTGCAAGCAGAACTAGCTGATATTCGTACTGTTAATATACGGGATGTGTATACTAAAAGGTTTATTGACATCGAGACACACCTGGGTAGGATAAAAAAACATATCTTGATCGATTGTAAAAACAAAAATAACTGCTTGATGTACTGAAATGCTATTTGATAGAAATAGATGCACGTGGGATTGACAACCACTTGGATTGAAGATAACAATATAACATAGAAGTTGGTAAAAAATAATATTCATTCATTGGAACTACTTGGGAAAACGTTAGCAGCAGAAGGAAAACACCAAACGCCATGGGGGTGTGGCTACATTGCAGTGCCGTCCCACCTAAGCGTTGTAAGTGGTCACAAATTGTTATATAATAACAACCCGAAAGTAATATCGTCAGTTTGTTAGCGATTTTGGCTCGAGAAAGACTCCCCCGTTAAATTCCTGTGCGTTCATCTTCTCTCACTAACCCGCATTCCGTCACCGCTACCAAAATAAAGATATATCGTTAGGTTTTCATATATCAATGTGTCGTCATTCTGTTAAGCACATCACTCATACAACATTACAAATCTGTTCAATCGTTGCGTAAAAGTGAAATGTTTCCAATCACTCTGAAAATGTTAATCAGTTAGTCCAGTATTTAAAATACTAGAGATTAGTATTCTGCATCTCGGTACAGACCAATCAGTCTCCTGTGTGTCATGGGTAAGTTGTTTGAATCTGTGATGATCCCGGAAGTTGTGAATCACCTCAGTAAGCAATATGGATGTTATCCTGCAATGTTAACAGCTGACCTGCTGACTGTAATATCACACAGGATCAACGAATCTAGTGACGGGTGTTTCGTTTCTGGAGCAATAACTCATGATATATCAAAGAGCTTTTTGAAGGTTTGACCAGGTCTGCTTCACAAGCTTGTTACTCATAGAACGTCTGGAAATGCTTTCGCAAACATCAAACCCTTTCTCTTTGATAGGTTTATACAACTTAATTGTTGATGGTCAGTAGTGTAAGGCACATTGTAACAACGCCGGCGTTCCTCAATGATCCATTCTAAACCAAATTCCTTTCCTGATATTCATTAATCATCTCTCAAATCACATTCTAAGATCATTCGTTGACATCCATGCTGATAAAGCAACTATCTCTGACAGCACTTCGAAGAGTATTAATGACCAATATTTTCTGATTCTCTTTCTTCCGACCTTGTTTAATGGGGGAAAAGTGGATGTTTACTTTTAATACATCTAAACCAACGATTCTTCTTTTTACCACCAATGCTAGGATCCTTTCTTTACCTTAGTTGAAATTTATAGAGCTTTCATTTTGGAAGGTACAATTTTGATAAGCTTCTAGGCCTGGCCTTAACCCTAGACCTGGTGGAAGACTAAAGTAAGAGATGATGCTAAGGTCGCTGGAAAAATAATTGCATCATTCTATCGCTCCAGAAAGTATCTCACTCCTGATAGAATCCTCTAGCTGCATACGACCTAAGATAGAGTACTGTTGCAACATCTGGGGATGTGTCGCACAGAGATAGTTCTTCTCTGTTGACAGGATACAAAACTGACTTCGAAATTTAATTGGGGTGTTCTATTCTTTTCCCTGTAGTCTCTTTCTTACACAAGAGAAGTCGCTAGTCTTTATCTACTCTATACTTATTTCGATGGTAGGTGCTCATCTGAGCTTCAATTTCTGCCCCCCCTGTAAAACATTCACAGCAAACACTTGTACAGCTACAACTACTTAAAATAATTTTCCTTTCATCTATCATGTAGCTGAAGCTAAATGGGACTTCCATGGGTAGAGTTTTATTATAAGAAAAAACATGCGTTAATATATATATATATATATATATATATATATATATATATATATATATATATATATATATATATATATATATATATATATATATATATGCAGAAAGTCATTATCCAAGCAAGCGTTGTTGAACGTCACGGAACTTTCTCGTTTGTAAATCTTTTTCGTGAAGTTCTCAAACCGTCGAGCTATCCTTCTGGTTTCAGGTGGCAGTCCGTAGAGCATTTTACCGATTGTTTTTAATTCGGCCATTATTTCGAGCGCTTTCGACATTCCTAGTCGTCTTCGGCAATAGTTTTTTTTTCTAAATAAAAAGACTTGAGTTCATGTTTTATAGGTATCGTTAAGGACGAATGAAAGGAAAGAGAAGGTGCGTGGTTGAGTTGATTTTATATTATCTGTTTGTGTATTTGGTTATATTGTTTATTTATTTATTTTATTAATTCTGATTATTACTATTATTTATTTATTTATTATTATTACATTTTTCTTATTGTTACTATTATTTATTTATTTATTATTATTTATTATTATTATTACTATTATTTATTTATTTATTTTTTATTACTTTATTTTCATTTAATTATGGAATACTTTAAATATGTTAGTACCTGTGTTGAAAGCTATTTTGCTAATATTAGGCTGTTTAGTTTTAATGAATATTGCTTCTAGTATTTTAAGTCTGTTTATGCAGTTTTCCTTGTGTATTATTTTGGTGTTAGATGTTAATATTTTCCGTATATCGGTCGACTGTAGTCTTGTGTTATGTGTAGTAATGTAACGTTGGATGGCGCTGGTGTCGGATTAATAGTTTGGTAGACGTCGAGAGCGATTTGTTGTAGTATGGCCAATATAGGTGCTATGTACTTGTTCTGTTTGGGTTGTAGGAAGAAGATTTACAAACGAGAAAGTTCCGTGACGTTCAGCAACGCTTACTTGGAAATATATATATATATATATATATATATATATATATATATATATATATATATATATAGTATACATTTATGTATACAAACATTATTGGCTACGTATGTGCATACATGTTTCAGCTGTCATCTTGTTCGAAATCCATTTGATTCTAAATGCCTTGAAAGATTCTAGGAATCAAATTAATCGATCGAATTACAAACCAGAATCAGAGATTGAACTAACTAATAGCTTGTATCGTCAATAATCTGTAAACAATGTATGGACTGGCTCGGACAAGCCCTGAGATTGGCTCCAGAAAGATTTGCTAACCAAGTACTTCAGTGAAACCCTTGTGAGAAAAGACAAAGAGGAAGACAAAAATGAACTGGAAGTAAACAACCGAGAGGGATTTGCAAGCAACGGTAGAAGCTATAGGGACGCTGTGTGAGACGGAATACGATGGAACACTTTGACTGCCACATGCGTCTCAGGACCCGTTGATTCTTAAGTCTTAGACCACATCATGTAAAGAAAAGGAAATGTCAACACGGGTAGTTATCTTATTTAACACGTAAGGAGAAAGGAAGAGAGAGAGAGAAAAAAAGAGAGAACGTTCACAGAAATACATTATTGTTGTTTATTTTTTATTTTGATGAAATTGCGCCAAGTATGTATGCCTCATTTAAAATTATTACTTCAAAGGAATTTTATCTGATAATTGTTCCTCAATATGTCAAACTATCCGTGACCCCTAAGGTAGGAACCACTTCCATTGTTTATTCAATTATAATGTAATTTTTCAATGTCAAGAATTTTTCTTTTTAAATTAAAATGATTTCATATGTAATTTAAACAAACTGTTTTCTTCAAATCAAAACTTTCGTTCATGTTTAGTTCAAGTTTCTTACGGCAATTAGTGCAAGGAGACAGATAAGAAATCAGATATAGAGAATGTATATTTAGATGGCGAGTCGGTTGAGCTTGTTCAGAAGTTTTGTTACCGTGGTGATACTATTGAAGCAGAGGGAGGAGCTAGTGCTAGTGTGATTACAAGAGTTAGAAGTGGATGGTATACGATCAGGGTACTTCTGCCATTACTAACCAGCGGAGCATTACCAATTCTGACCAAAAGAAGAGTCTATAAAGTATATGTGCGTAGTGTGATTATATATAAAAGTTAAACCTGAAAATGAGGGCTGAGGACATGCAAGGAGAGAAATGATATGATAATGATACGATGAATTTGTAATGTAAAGCTTAAAGATAGGCTTTGATCTGATGACCTCAGAGGAAGATTTAATCTGGACAGTATAGGTAGATGTTTGCAGAACCGGAGACTTCGTTTGTATTATCTAATTGGAAGAATGGATGGGATCTTTGGGGTTAATAAATTGAGAACAGTTGAGGTATCAGGCTCAGTTGGGAGATGAAGGTCAATAAAATGATTGGAGGAAGTGATAACAAGAAAGCTGAGAAAATTAGGCATCAATAAAAAATAGGTGAGAGATAGTTTAGTTCGTAAATCAATTTCTGAAAGCCGTCCAAGACATGCCAGCATGTAGAACTTACATCATAATCATTATCATGATGTAATTCTTAATTTATTGTGGGAGATATAGTTTGTTTCGTTTTTTTTTAATCTTCGAACATTTTCTTTACATTCTCTTTACTCTCACTTCTTACAAAGTCCTCAAACAGTTTCCTTTTGTATTTTAGATGCGCCGGCATGGACCCGTGCTTAGTGACACTCTTTTCAAAGTTGAAGTTTCAATCCTCGGTGCGGGTAATACTAAGAAGACAATTACGAATTACTTCTACTCGGTCGTGACTGATGGAACGAGAGCAAGAAACCCAGTGAATTAAATAAAGTTTTCCTTTCAAAATTCTGTACAGATTCCCGAGTTCGAATTAAAGATTCTCGAATTCGACAAGACGCACATGAAGAATGTCGAAGGTTGCATCGGCCGAAACGCTGTGTAAATAGCATCCGAAATAAGAACAGTAGTCTAAATAATACAAATGATCAATTGTCATCTAAAAAAAATTCTATAGCATAAGTTTTCTTCCCCCCGTCATTCGTTAATGTATTTCATCTTTTATTAACATATTTTTAATAACCATAGTTTTATATTTAAATTCACTTCAAGAAAACTCTGAATTTAAGGGAAACAATCTTTTTTAGCATCTTATTTTCCTTACAAACTGTATTCTTCAAATCAAAATGTTCGTTTAATTACAGTTTGTCTCTCAATTCCTCAAACTTAATTTACTTTATATATATATATATATATATATATATATATATATATATATATATATATATATATATGTGTGTGTGTGTGTGTGTGTGTGTGTGTGTGTGTGTTTATGAATCCCCGGATTTTTTTTATTACATTTACTGTACTCTCACTCTTTATTATCCCTTAATATCTTCCGTCTGTTCTAGATATTTTTTTTAATAATCATACTTTTAAATTATCATAACAAGACGTAGCATGTGACGAGGTTCAGCTGGTCAAATACGAATTCCAGAGACTGATCAGGCGAGACGACTCAAGGAAGAGAAGTAAGTGAATAATCTACAAGTGATACAGCGAACAGCGATCAAGAATTAAAATGATTCTGGAGGATCAGAGGAGATTGAATAACCGAGGAGGAAGAACACCAGTAACATCTCCACTGGAAGGATGCATAGATTATTGTAAGCTTGGCGGATTATTGTCACTTAAATTCCAAAGAAGACAAAGCGTTGTTGCCAACGGGAAATTAATGGTAAAATGTTGCTGCAATAACACAATATGATTTTTGACGGTCACCGAAAGTCGCGGAGAGTGCTGGAAATTTTGGGATTTTTTGCCAAGCAATCATAAAAAAAACTAACTATAACCTGTGGAAATTCCGAGAATTTTTTCTTATTCTGCATTCATTGTGATCTAAAACTGTTGTTTCTTTTTTAAATTTTCTTCCACGTTCCACCTGTTCGTAATCTTTTTTCTTGACACCGAGTTACCTTCTCCCCCTATTAACTCTCCAACCGGAGGTGGACATAGCCCACTTCTTCTTTCTCACAAAGTCCTCTACCCTCTCTACTTCTCCTAATCTGTCTCAACGTATATAAAAATATTAAGACGCTAAGACATAATTAATCTAAAGTAATTTGACTACATTTCAGTGCAACTACATAATTAAATAATATACATACTTAAAATAAAATTGCAATAAAAAATGTACTAAATTTCAATTGAGGAAATAAACAAGGCTCATGTGTCAAATTCTTTACCAATTTACTAAATTGTGGAAGTTACATTAATTTCATAACTTAATGTTTGTGTTAATCTCTCTTCCGTAACCTAAATGTGAGCAATACATTATTTTGAAAAATCAAGATGTATTTAATATAATTTAGAAAAGATTTTAAAGATTTACACTTAGGGGAAATAAATAATACTTTGTTAATAATATTTTTTTAGTTCCAACGCATCACTCTTTCCCCTTTCATTTCCTCCTCCTATAAATTCCACTTCCTTTTTTCCGTACGAAGTCTCCTCCTTTATTAATTACACAACTGAATGTGTTCCTCTCTTTTCCTCTTTTTTGTCCCATGTCACCTTACAATGAAAGCGGGACACAAAATGAACGAGCGTTCTTGGCCTTTTGGCTAAGATCAAAGTGTAGTATCTGTTCCGATGGATACTGCACCTCATAGACTGGTATTGTCTTGGCTTTCGGGGCTTGATTTACGCCGGTCTATGGATTTGTCCTGTACAGTTCTAGAAGGTTCACCCTCTCAGGCTTAGCCTTCTCTCTTTGGGGAGGAGTAAGTGTATTGCTTACTGCCTGAGGTGTCCTACCGGGGAATGCCGACGGGCTGCCCAGGCAATTTTTAATGGTCAGAGTACCCACCTTCTCGGGCGTTGGCTTTTCAAACCCCACTTTCCGACCCGACCTTGTTTCACATTTTACTTTGTGGGAGTAAGATAAAAATGACCTTGTGCCTAACCTCCTGAAGAGGACGTAAATAATACTTTTGCCATTTTGGCCAAGATCAAAGTGTAGTATCTGTTCCGATGGATACTGCACCCAATAGACTGTTATTTTCTTGGCGTTCGGGGCTTGATTTACGCCGGTCTATCGGTCTGTCCAGTGCAGTTCTATGAGGTGCACCCTCCCAGGATTTGGCTCCCCTCTTTGGAGAGGAGTAAGTTTATTGCTTACTGCCTGAGGCGCTCCTACCGGGGAATGCCAACGGGGCTGTCCAGGCATTTTTTAATGGCCAGAGTGCTCACCTTCTCGGGCGCTGGCTTTTCAAGCCCCACTTTCCCGACCCGACCGTGGGCATGGCCACCGAGAGTTACTACAGGCCTGTTAGCTCGAAAATGACGTCACTGCATTGCGTGTCAAACAATGGCCGTCGTAATAATAATAATAATAAGGCATTTCGACTTCTCCATTCCCTAAATAATCAATCAAAATTCAGGAAATTAACCAATTTTAATGAAATTGTCAGTAGTTATTAATTAATGATCACGGTATATAATAAATCCATTACTTTATTGTAAGGCTTGGTGCAAATGTATTATTTCCTGTAAACAGAAAACAGTTACCTAAAATATCAAAACATTTCGCCTTCTCTATTCACTAAATAATCCATCAAAATTCAGAAAATCAACCAATTTTAATGAAATTTTCAGTAATTATTAATTAATGATCACGGAATATAATAAACTCATTACTTTATTAGAAAGCTTGGTGCAAATGTATTATTTCCTGTAAACAAAAAACAGTTATGCAAAATATCAAAACATTTCGCCTTCTCCATTCACTAAATAATCCATCAAAATTCAGGAAATCAACCAATTTTAATGAAATTTTCAGTATTTATTAATTAATGATCACGGAATATAATAAACTCATTACTTTATTAGAAAGCTTGGTGCAAATGTATTATTTCCTGTAAACAAAAACCACCTTTACTAAAGTTATCCAAAATATCAAAACATGTTGACCATACGATATTGTAAATATTAAAAACAAAGCATTAGAAAACTTAAAAAATTGCATGTAAAAAAGAAAAGAAAGGAACACGATTCGATTTATCCTGAAACTGATCTTTAGTCAATATAAATTTATAGAAAATATTTAGTAGAATGTTTCTAATTTTCTTTTTCTGTTTAGCTTTTTCTTATTGATGTGATCATTTTTCATATGACAAAAATTGTTCAGTATAGAATTGGAGGAACTCCAGATAATCATTGAAAAAGAAGATTAGCATTTTTTTTAATGAAAATAAAGGTCTGTATATGTTTAAAATAAAAAAATATATTAATTATTTCGTATATATTACGAAAAATGCCCCTAAACTCTGTTAATAAAATCATTATACCTCGAAGAAAAATTAATGTTGTTAATTAACGAATATAATTATTGAATAAGGCATTGTTTAATCAATATTGTCCCCCCCAAAAATATAATTTCATAATATATTTCATGTAATTTACTATTTATTTAAATAACATTGTTCCAAATTGTTCGAAATGGCGTAAATGAAACTTTTTTTAAAAATCTTAGTGAAAATGTATTATTTTTTAAACAAAATACACCATTACTAAAGATATATTTTCATGAATTTTTTTTAATGAAAATAAAGATCTGTATATGTTTAAAATATTTTTTTTTTAACTATTTCGTATATATTACGAAAAATGCCCCATAACTTTGTTAATAAAATCATTATAACTCGAAGAAAAATTAATTTTGTTAATTAACGATATTATTATTGAATAAAGCATTGTTTAATCAATATTTTTTGTGTGTGAAAATATTGATTAAATATGTTATTTCATTTATTTAATCTACAAAAGTACAGAGAAAAGACAAATATACTACAGTTAATAAGACATCGAAAAAAGTAATTAAAAAAATGGAAACAATAATTATTGGCTATACACTACTTTTTTTATCAAATAATGAATAAGTAATTAAGACTTTTGATTTTTTATATAATTTTAAAAAAAATTCAAACTTATTTGCGTGTATCCCTATTTGCCGTAATTCTTTCTCTTTTGGCAATCCAATCACATGCAGTAGCCATTTTAACTTTGTGAATGATAAAATGAAATTTAAAAAGGCGCGAAATTAAGTTAACCAAACGCGATGACGTCAGAGGGGTGCAAGAAGTTAGTTGCTTTGCCTTGTTAAACTCTCGGTGGCCATGCCTTGGGGCACATCTTACCTTGTGGGAGTAAGATAAAAATAGCCTTGGTCCTAACCTCCTGAAGAGGAGGTAAATAATACTTGCATATTAATATATGAATAACTAGCAGATCTACCTGTCATCGCTTTAGGTGCTTATTTCCGTAAATTACGTAGATTACAAAGAATGATAGCAGTAAAATTAAACAATATGCTTAATATTGTAATGTGAAATGTGTAAGTTCACTTTGGAACGAAATAAGAGTAAAAAGAACTTACGTTCCGGATGAAGATCGAACTCATGACCTCTGTTCGTAAATACTGAACACTAGTAGATTGATCCATCAGTGCATGTATTAAATTGCAAGACAAAAAAAATAATTCATTGCACCAGCCTCGGCTGATACAACACTAGTCGTGGGTGGACAAGAAGAATGAAAAACCAAGGAGAGAGAGCATTAACCTAATCTCCACTGGAAGGGTGCGGAGAGTATCGGGACCCAACTCCGAGAGGTAGGCATGGCTTACCTCTTCTTCGATATAAAAGAAGAAAAAACGCCTTGTGGTGGTAAGTTCTCTTTTCAACCTGGAACATTTCTTAGTTAACTTCTCTACGATGAAATAACAGAATAATATTCGTTTTTGCTGTAATATCAAATTGCACTGTAATCCTTACATGCTATCAAAATAAAATATAAAAGAAAAAAAAACAGAAACTGTTAAAACTACCTTGTAAAATATGGTTTTGAAACTATTACGGAAATCTTGTAATTTCGATTGTTAAAAAACTCGAAAGAATTTCAAAAACAAAATATAAAACAAACAAACTTGCCGACCAGAAACACTTCGAGGACAATTTCTCTACGACGGAGTAAGAGACTAATGTATTTTGTATCCGGGAAAACATTAGCTACATAAAATGAAGATACTTAAAAATCCCTTTTGAGCTATAATTGAAATTTAACATTTTTATTCATTTAGTTACTGCGGTATTTATTCTGTCGTGTTTACTGTCGTAAAGAATGCGGCACAATCTTTGACAGAATAATACAATGAGTATTAGGCCGAATATCACTTCTGGTTAATATAAAAAAAATCTATCTTATTAAATGCACGCGCAGTGTTCATACGCACAGAAGAAGTAGATGTGAGTGAAAGGGTAAACACAATTGAAAATAAAAGGAATATTTTTAATAACACGAACGAATGTTTGCTTTATATAGTTGGCGGGACAGGTTTGATTATGTATATAGTATTGAAAAGCTATTTATCATAAATATAAGAGGAATTGGCTCTATTTTATGTATTAGATAACCGAGCTCTCTACTCCGTCGGAAGGCTTCACTTCCCATAACACTCTGTCGCAATACTTCTATTTAATTCTACCAACTTGCTGTCCCAATATTAGCATTTAATTTAAGTCCCAATACTAGTACAGTGGAACCTCGCTTTTCGAACAGGATTCGTTCTGAAAAGCTATTCGAAAACCGAATTATTCGAAAATCGAATTTTTCGAAAATCGAATCATATTTTCCCGTTTAATTAATGTAAAAGTAATTAATTGCTTAATTCTTACATATTGATTATTTTTAAGTATTTAATAAGTTAATATACACGGTTATTAAGCCTCAGTTAGATTATTGTTTTCAATACTAACTATCATGTATACTATAAAACTTACGTCGTAAAGAAATATTCGCTGTGAACATTTTATGAATTAAGACTATATTTAGCGTATATTTAGACGATTTTACTGCACATTTTAAAATATTATCTTTTTAAATTTTAGCAAATAGTTAAAAATATAGTTCCTCAGAAAAAAATAGATTCGAAAATTAAAACCCCATATTGATTTAAATAAAAAAACATATCTGGATTTTCAAACTCAGGAGTGCCAAACCTGTACAGAACTGTAAACGTTTTCTAAGACGGTATGATTCGGTTTCCGTCGGTGTGGTTCGGGAATCAAAATTTCGTTAGAAAATCGAGGAATTTTTGGCTTTAACTTTTTTTTCGAAATCGGAATTATTCCAGTTCCGAGACGTTGATTGACCAAGGTTTAACTTTATTGTATATACTTTAAATAACTATATTCCAATACAAGTATTCGCTGTATATAACTATAATAATAAACAATAAGAATATCCATCCCAGGACGGTTCAATTAATTCCCTAAACAAAACAGTTTTCCATCATTCCATTGTCTTTTCATGAAGCTTAAAATCAAGATATAATGATACTAAACCTGATTCTAAAAGGCGATTTAATTTTTGATTAAACTTCTTTACATACTTTTGATTTTAGAATTTTCTAAAATTTAAAGCTTAAGCTTAAAGAGTCTGAAGAAGAAATTTAAATTCAAGGAAGCTTGCTTAATTAATGTTTAACTATTATAGATAAAATTCAATGAAAATCTAAAATATTTGAATTTCGTAATGGCAGGTTGTGCCCATATTATGCCCTTAAAAACCCTTCAAAGTACTCTAGATAAACTGAAATTGTAAAGAATATTTATTAATTGGTGTCTAATACCAATTCTAAAAATGTCACAAAAATTGAAGGTATCTAAATTGTCACGAATGGCGTCCACTCACTTTTTATCTTCTTGGAAAAAAATAAACTAAACTAAATGCATCCCCCATTTATTATGCGTGGCAGTTATGCTCCAAAATCTATAATGATCGGTTAATTAGTTTATGAGTAAAACATGTATATGGAAATATATACACTTATACACATACCTAGCTTTATGTAAATAGAGATGTTTATTTGATTTATTATTTAACTGTTAACCTTGTTGTCGAGATTCCAAAAGTACATTTCTGTTGTAGACGTCAAGACGCTTTTTATGTGAATAGATTTTTGCCCGTGGGACTTATCAAAATTAATGTTTCGGAAAATAAAATGAAATACAAAACGGAACATGAAAACATATAAATGTGAGAATTAATTACTAACGATTCTTTTAAAATAGAAATCGCTCTAAACCAGGCATGACACCACTTGATGTAAATAGGTTAAAAGAACGAAAGATAATAATTGCAAATACAGGAGATGCTCATTGACATTAGAAGAGGGGAAACAGTCAGCAGAAAGAGATTCCCACAAGCTTTCATTTATTGGGAAGAAGCTACTGGAATAGGAAGATATATTATATCGAATGTCAAAACAGCGAAGATGAATGAGTCAAACAAGTGGAAACAAATGGAAGCAGGAATAGACAATTCTAAAGTACACATCCCATAATTATATTTATAGAAAAAACTGCGACTAGCAACATTACGTCTGTTAGAAAAATGGTGCAGAGTAGAAGAAAGGGTGTGGCCAACCAGATTACAGATATGCTTCTGAACATCATCAAGAATACTTAAATGGAACAGAGTTCTACCAGCCCAAATATGACAACAGTACTCCATACAAAGTTTGATAGTGGATGTGTAGAGGTAGAGAGTAACCTCAGGTAATATAAAGTGCGTGCTGCGATAAAGAGAATCGACTTTACGAGAATCCGATTTAAGACAAATAATGCAGTTCAATTGCATCTGTCATACAAAACAAGCACTAACTGTCTGTATTCGCGCTTCTGACGTTTTCTTCATTCGATCAGGCGTGAATCCCAGATCAATGATAAATAACCGTAACCGGGGGTTTGTTTCTAGCAACAAGAAACTTATATTTGAACAGGAGTAGATCAATTTTCAATGTTACCCCTTGTCACTTAGTACTTATAAAAGGAGAATGGAATATATTCAAGTTTTGGTCAAAAATGTCTTCAGTTTTCACCCCGCCGTCACCTAGTGAGAGCCGCTGCAAGGTGATCCTTAAACGAAAACGTTTTGGCTAATAATCTTCAATTTATTCTCTACACCCTCATCCGAGGAACGTTGTATATCGTCTGAGCGCACAGCTGAACTCAGCATTTGAAGAAAAAGTCAAAGTTTACCTCAAGGACAGATGACCTCTAACCTTGAAACAAAATTCCTCCTGGAAATACAAAATTTATGACATAATTAATATTATGCAATCTTGTTCCAGAAATTCAACCACAGCAATTATTTTGTTTCACAACTTTATAATAATCATCTCTTTAGCTCTTAAGATACAACTAAGGTTAACACATTTGAACATGCTTTATTTAATATATATATATATATATATATATATAAGAAATGGTCCGAATTTATTTTAAAAGACATCTGTATTCCTACAATTCTTACTAACTATTTTCGAAACACCTATTTTTCTTGATAATAAATTCAAGATGTTTTCAAAAGGCTTCTTCAGCAAATTTTTATTTTACATAATTTTTAAAAACCAAATTCGAAACATTTATTATATTTTGAACTCGAATTATATATTACTTTTTGGGCTATTAACTAAACTTTTCTGTGAATTTACAGGAATGTAAATCATATATATAAATGAAGATATTGTTCTTCCAACGATTTCCTATCAAAACAACTATAACTAAAGAGATCTTATCATACTTGCTAGATTACTATGTATATGTTTTATTATATTTTTAGTACACCTTCTTGCCTATCCTTAATTCTAGTTGTAGTTTTTTTACTATTATTTTCTTCGCTAACCCTGCTATTCGGGTTAAAACACCGCTGTACTTTAATTTTAGGACTACTCAAGAAAGGAAAATATAATAATCTCTTTTTTAAACTCAAAAATGTATTTCTTCTCTATTTGACAAATACTTTATTTTTATTGTTTCAAATATATTTGCAAAAAGATAAAAATAAAATAAAATTAACGAATACGTATACACCACTTCTGAATATTGCCGATGTTAAAGAAATACTTTTTTCGTCGTCTTTTAATAATTTGTATATTTTTGGACTATTCTGGCTACTATTCGTATCTTAGTTGTTATATTGAAGATGTACGCTCTCAGCATCTTCGAGTGTATCTTTTATAACTTGGAAATTTGTATATCTAACGCTAAATTGATGAAAACGTGAAAAATTTCAGCCGAATTACTTGCTTTGTTTATAACTTTTGTTATTGCATTTTACGATATGATATAGATTAAAAAAGCCTCATAATAAAAGAGGTCACTATTTATTGCAGTTCCTCTTCCGTTATGCCGTGGGGATGTGGAGGTTCATTGCAAATAGCTTGAGGTGTTCCTATGCATTTAATAGTACAGAGGAAGCTGTTGTTTACTTGTTATGTTTTGTATCCGGTCCTGATCGTCCAAAATGTAATGTTACTTATCAAACCAGCCTTTTGTCAAACTCGCACTCGCGAAGAATGGATTAAATAACAATAGGTTACTTACAATGTACACGGTCAATGTTTATTCGAAGCATTGGCCACAAATAAATGGCACCCAACACACAAGGGGTTACCTACCCGTCTATTCCATTAATGTTGGAACGCGCGAGGAGATTGTAGCTATTCTTTGTATCCAATTCCGATCGATGCAAGGAACAGTCCTCATCCACATTAAACCAACTGTTTTTTTTTATTATTTACCTCTCGTCAGGAGGTGGGATACTCTAATGTTCACTGTCAGCTTAACAAAATAAAACATTTAAAGTTGACCAGAAAAAAATGTCTACGTTGAATCAAAATTTGCCAAGGTTTCCCGGCTAGTATGAACAGAAAGGTGGAAAAGGATCAGTTTTATCTGAGGAAAACCAGCACGCCTAAGGCGCACTCTGGACGTGTAAAAAATAGCTGTGAACGGACCCGTCGGCATTCCCCGTTAGATGGGTCCAAGGCGATAAGCAATAAATCACCCCCTTGTGAATGAAATTAATGCATTCTGAAGATCCCTCCTAGAACCAAATCGTACCATACTTCATTGCGACAAAGAAGGATCTACCAAGAGACAAGGCCGTGCCTAGGCTGTCAGAATGATACTAGGAATTCCCAGAATGATGTGAGGCAGAAATGAGTTTTCAAAGCTAGTTTAAGTTTCTATACTTCTAATTATCTTTATGGATAATACAGAGGTAAGGAGACGCCTTATGTTGCTATCTACTTTACATACGTGTTTATGGTATGTTCGAACACACTATGTAAATTAGATAGGAAGAGAGAGTCAATCTTTATTTAAATGGTCACGGAGGTAGAAAGTATTTGATTAAACATAGAGAATAGGTGGAAGAAATTCATATATAGCTAAGAGAGAGAAAGAAATTGAGATGGGTGACTTCTTCAGCTGAGTATATATTACGGCTAGTTAAAAGAATTAAAACATATTTTTTTCAAACATAACTCAATTCCAGGACGAAGGTACTGTTACATTTTAACTTACCGATTGGTGTATAGTGGTTTATACACCCGTGTTGTCGTATTGGACCCAGTTTTTTTTCGTCTGCTGATAAAACCATTCGGACGCCGATGTTTATAATAAAGGTGTATTTAAAAAAGGCAGGCACTCACAGAAAAAAAAAACATCAGAGAGGCAAGATACTTATATACGCGTAAAGAGAGAGACAGACAGACAGACAGATAGAAAGAGGATAGCCTGTATCGCTACACGCAGCTACACTGTGAGCGTTGTTACCATTTGCGACAGCACCCACACACGTCTTTTCTACTCGAACTCTTGCCAGCCACAAAGTCACGTGGAACTCACGTGGTTTTACCTACTTCCGCTTTGAGGTCACCACTGATCTTTAAGATATCACTCAAACCGTTCGACACAAACGGCACCTTGTTATGTAACCGTATATTTTAGCATGTATTTTGTGTTATTAAAATATAAAGGAAATACTCCTTAGGGAAACAGGCGTTGACTAATACACATTTAGTGCATGTCAAATCTGTATAAACACCGATATTTTACCATAACAATATGCTTTCACTTGCTTTGAAGTATGTGGGATAAAAAAATTAATGAGTGGCCACATATCAAGGCTAAAAACTACTCGAAGATACGGGTTAACGAGATGAACAGATTGACAGTTGAATGCTGATGAATACTATGAAATGTAGAATCTCCATATACTATTCGCTTAAAGCAACAGCCGACATAGAAAACAGTAATTCTTCCCCCTTTGTCAGAAACAGCCTTCATGAAATGTGATAACTGAAGGCGATAATTGGGTGAGAAGCGATAATAATTACAAGCCTGCCGAAAGTAAGCGCAAAGTGCACTTTCTACTCTCCATGGTTTAGTAAAATAAAAGTCCAGATTACCTGTTTTTTTAAGTTCGCTCCGAATGTTGGCTTTTTATGGCGGAGGGTGAGGTATGTTCTAAAGTAATATATCGAAGACTATGGAATCGACTAAACTGAGATCTAATCGAATTAGTTCAGTTTGGGTTGTGTTTTTTTAAAACAAATAATTTAATACCAGAATACCTTTAAATGATTAATCGTATGTGATACTTTGAACACAAGTTGCTGCTTATTATTTTTTCCAACAGTGTTAACATATTAATAACCACAACAAATCAATTAGGAGTATAACTAAACATAACGAAAATTGTTCGATTATTCTACCGCTCCAGAAAGTACCTGGCTCCTGATTTAATCTTTTACCTATATAAGTTAATTTTGTCAAATACAATGGAGGAAGGTCCGGCCAGAGAACTCGTCCTTGCCTTGGCAGAGTTGAAAATCGACTTTTTAATCTAGCCAGTGCAGATCTCTTCTGTTCTCTACATCCATTTTCTCATATCTACTCTATCGTTATTTCCATGGAATGTGTTTGACTTGGCCCAATCTCTGTTCCGGTATGTAAGACATTCACAACAGCAAGTTTTTATTATACCACAACTACAAAGAACTGTCCATTCTTCCTCCGTGTATCAAAAACCAAAAAGAATTTCCATGAACAGAGTGTTTTTCCAATAACTTTCCAGCTGTTGAACACATTTCCATGACACTGCCTCCCTGCTAATTACAAGATGGTCGTCTTCATGTCTGATGTCAACAACTACTTCTTTCGCCATCCTCTTAAGTAATCGAAATGTGTCCATTCCGACCGTCTTTTTCAATTCTCACATGATATTGTTCATCATCTAAATTAATCATACTCCTTGAGTGGCTTTTGACCTTGGTAAGTGGTAACTCATTAGTATAAAATAAACTTAGATTAAATCGAATCGGATCTGGTTTGGTTTGATTTGTCTTTTGTAATGGTAAATCAACACTATTACTTAAACACCTATTGTAAATAATTAATTGCATGATGATTAATTAGACTCAGGTTGCTGTTTGACACATAGTAACTTTATGGGTTATATGCTTCTCAAGAATATGATTACTTTAAAACCGACTATAAATAAGATTTGAACTCCAAATAGCTAATCCCAGGCTACAGCGGTATCCATTTTTACCAATCATGCAAATTGTGGAAAATAATTGAATAGCGCCGCCCTCTGGCTACAGATATTGTTAACCTCCTTGCCAGGAGGTTAGACACAAGGTCAGGTGCGGGTTTCAGAAGCTAGCGCACTAGTATAAGCACATTCTGGCCTACAAAAGTTGCCTAGTCAGTCTGGTCGGCATTTCCCGGTAGAGGCGCGTTAGGCGATTAGTTATAAACTAACTTCTTCTCAGAAAGAAGGTGAGGTCTGTAGGGTGGACCTCCTAAGACTGAACCGAACCATACCTACGGCGGACAGCAACAGAGCAACTGTTGTATCATAAAAGCAGCAAGTTTGTGTTGTTCATTAAAACATTTACAATTAATCATCCTGAAGGTTTCGGCGTGAAATAACTCGAAAACTGGTGCTAGGCCGTAAAACAGTAAAACGCAACCAAAACCTGTGACATTGTTCTAGAAGGTGGAAGACGATGTTCATTAGATATTATCTGAAGTGTTTCGTCTAGTAGTAGTAGTAGTAGTAGTAGTAGTAGCAGTAGTAATAGTAGTAGTAGTTATTGTTGTTGTTGTTGTTGTTGTTGTTGATGTTAAGCGAGTCGAACTTCTGCACAGAGCTCACGAAGATAATGCCTGAGGATTGTATGGTCTTCATAAAGTTCTCGTTGGTCGCAGAGATTCGTTGACCTGCAAGATTACAGGTGTTTACCCATGACATCGAGAGCATCAAAGTTCAGTTGTTGCATCCAAAATCGGGAAAGGCTTGGTCCAGAACACACTAAGGAATTGCGCAAGAAGCAACATTGTCACTCCCACTCGATTGATTAGCATTCATGCGCATGACTCGCATTTGCTGGCCACACGCAGCGACAGAGAGGATCAGAGGAAGACAGAGGATGATTCCGACTTCACCTGGATTTTTACTAAAACCCTGTTAGTCAGGTTGTGGCCCTATACAGTTTGATACCAAACCTGCCCGCCATGGATGGCCTACCAGAAATTCGAGTTCCATGCGGCGTAACTCTGTGTGTTCCGGGTCAAACCTTACAAGACTACGCATGCAACCGCCTTGCTATTCTCAGAGGTGAGGGTAAAAACCTCCAAGTTTGCAGGTTACCGAATAGCTGCTATCAATATAAAGGACTTCGTGCAGACCAGACGTTCCTGAGGAGCGATCTTCGTGAACTTTATGCAGATGTTCGACTCGCGAAACAACAACAACAATTGTTAAATCACCAAAAGATTCGAAGTACATAATCCTAATGAATCGGTGAACTTTTATTCGATAAATGATATATCTTACGAGCAGGAAGACTTCGGCATTGCTCGAGATAAAATGAGGAACTTTATGTTCGCTTTTTTTTTAATTCTCATTTTTTCATTTCTATTTTGATTATATAAATAAAATTAAATTTAAGTAAATTAAACGTTGGATTTATTTTTATGGGTGTCAAGCACGAATACCGACTCCTACGATAATATTGTACCTTCGGGTATCTTTTACAATAATCAACAGAACGAGAACGGTCAAGAACTGAGAAAAAATATCTTGCCAAATTTCCAACTTTCCGTGAACGTAAATTGCTGAGAAATCTAATAAAAAGCCATTGAAACTACTTAAAAATACAAACAAATGTCATAGGTAAGTCGGAAAATAAGTTATATAGGATACGGTCACATTTATTTGTTGTATATTTTTTTGCGGGGGACCCCGTTCTCGTTTTATTGATTATTGATTATTATATAGGTACGAGTATCTTTTAATACCCGTACCTTCTTTTGATCAAAATCACATATATTTATCCCATTACGCTGGGTGATGTATTTTCACAATATATACGTTTTGAAGGGATCTATTACATAATCCCTGGGCGATGGTCGTGTAAAAAACAAACACAAAAAAAACAGGATCTACAATAAAAGCCCAGGATATCATTGTGCCCTCTTACAAAGCGAAGTATTTACTCTGGGGAATGTAGCTTCAGAATATATATAGTTATGTGGGTCTATCTCCAAAATCAAACAAACACAAATAAACTTAATATATAGATAGATAAGTTATACTAGAATACGCACATGCGCAGTAATGTGTTGTTTTATACCTTGGATACTCTTTTGGCCTTTTGGCTAAGATCAAAGTGTAGTATCTCTTCCGATGGATACTACACCCTATAGACCGGTGTTGTCTTGGCCTTCCGGCATGATTCCGCCGGTCTATGGGTCTGTCCTGTGCAGTTCTAGGAGGTCCACCCTCCCAGGCTTTGCCTCCCCTCTTTGGGGAGGAGTAAGTTTATAGCTTACTACCTGAGGCGCCCCTACCGGGGAATGCCGACGGGGCTGCCCAGGCAATTTTTAAACCCCACTTTCCCGACCCGACCTTGGGTCACATCTTACTTGTGGGAGTAAGATAAAAACTGGCCTTGTGCCTAACTCCTGGAGAGGAGTAAATCAATACTCTTAAAAGCGACTCTATATTTTTCGATTACATTTTAAGGGTTAACATAAATATAGAAAATGGAAGCCTCCAGAGCCCAGTTGAAACCATCTACATTTTATGCACCCCCCCCCCCCCCACACTTTCTGCTCTTTCCGTCGGGGTGCGTGTCGCTAGTAGGTAGCGCCTGGTTCTGATAGTATCTACAGTGCGTACATGTGTGTAGACGTCAACAGTCAAGGACAGCTTCACTAACTAAAAGCCTGACCGACATTTTTGTTTTTATTTATTTATTGTTTTTATGTCGTACATTTTTGCTTTTACTTATTCTTTAGTTATGTTTTTATGTGTGTTTGCTTGATTCATGGCTCGTCGTTAACTCCGCCCTCCTAAACCACCCTCCCC
>OY744521.1:109062686-109070186 GCA_963556195.1 Sepiola atlantica
ACTAGCAAATATATGTTCCCTCCGGTCGCATACTTTTGCTAGGCTGGAAGGATGAAATCATGATGAACGAACTACATACACTGAATCCCAAATGAGCCGGTATTAACAAACATATGCTACACTACCTCAAAAAAGGGGTTGTTCCTGGTAGAATGGTATCATGACAACAGTATAAGTACTACCATACTCCTTCCTAAATAGAGGAAGTAATAACTGGGAGGATCTCCCCATAAAAGCAGATGGTAATGCCTGTGAATATAGTATCACGGCAACAGAAAAGGATACTACACTACAACATGCCCCCCTCCCCAAAAAAAAAGAAGGTAATCCCTGGGAAGATGGTCTCAAGAAAAGATACTACATAAGATACTCACAGGAGGATATAAAACCTGGGAGGATTAAAGAAGGAAGAGGTAATTCCTATAAGGATGATCCTCTAACAACAGAACGAATACTACACTAACTTATCCCCATTGAAAGATAATGCAATAATAGATTAAATCAGGGTGGGGGAGGGGGGATCATTCATGCTGAGTTATAAACGCATATTTTTTAAATAGTTTTTTTGTCCTCTCCCTAAGATCCCACTTCCCATTTTAATTCCATGAATTTCTGTAAATAAATGTATTTATGAAAAAAAAAATTTTTCAACAATTTAAACATATTTTAAGTAGGATGTCCACCAAGAGTAAATGTGGTATTGTGGTAACTGAGATGATTCTAGTTAAGAGTAAGATGGACATTTTTATAACTGCTGACCAAACATGACCAACGACCCCTTTATTCCCACACATTTGATCGCTTTGTGCCTAATTTGTTCGTAATTAAAATGTTTATATTTAGTCCAAATAAATAATTCAAACTGTAGTTTCTGTCCTCAGCATCTCATTTACTCTTTTAGTATCGACGAAACTATCGCTTCAAACAATAATATAAAAACAATACCATAATATGCATCATCGTTACCACAGGATAGAGAGAAAAGGGGGTAGGGAGAGAAAAAGAGAGAGCGAGTGAGAAATGAAATTAGTTTATTTTCGTAAGTAAAACTTTTCTCACTTTTTTAAAACTTTACTCTGATACTTCTTGTTTTTAGTCAGATGTAACTCGTGTATTTTGTTTATTTATTTTGTTGTTGTTGGGGTTGTTGGTTTTTGGGAGGTAAGTTTCACTTTGATTAGTTGTTTTCGGTTCGTACATTAAAAATTACCTCGCGTGTGACAACAGTAGGAAATCAATTGTTATTGATAAAAATACATTATTATTTGCCTAGGGAATACCGGGTAACCCTAGTAGATTAGAATAATAAACTTTTTCAAACACGAAACGTTAACATTTATGTAATTTCGAAACATTTATATACCTTTAAAATGTGACCTAAAGAAGAGAAAAGAGAGAAGAAACAAATTTGTCTTTTCACTGGCAATTTACGAAAATTGAGTCGGTCGCTTTTTCTTGAGAGCGACCGATGTCTGAAACATTTGAACGACGTTAGAAAACATTTGAACACAATATCTACTAGTTTATTTGATTATGTGTGAACGTATTTATATATTTCTATTTCGTTGATTATTTTTGTATTATTAATTAATCAATAATATTTAATTATTCATGAGCATATAAGTATTTGCACATGCAATATGTATATATAAGTCTGAGAGAGATGGAAATAATATATATATATATTAGTTTTTTATTAATGTGTAAATGTATCTATTTATTCATAATTAGTTAATTATTTGTGTATTATTAATCAGTAAATAATCATTACATTAATCATGAGCGTATAAGTATGTGCTTATGCAATATGTATATATATGTGTATATATATGTTAAAAATGTTAATGTTTGACAATGTAGTGGAGGAGAATAGAATTGTGAGGTGTTATGAGAGACGATGGAAATGGTAAATTTAATTATATTAATCGTAAATATTGATAGTGTCATACATTCAATTATACTTAATTGCCCACACATGTGAGTGAACATATATATATGTATGCGTGCACATGTACGAACCCTAAAAAGTAGCTTCATATGTGAGATTGAATTACTGAAAATACATAATTTATATAGAACTTGTGCGAGATGTATGTGGAGAAAATTTGGTATGGAGGGGGGGCTTATCCAGGATCTGATGTAGTTTTTCGTTCAGCCATGATGAGTTTGCTGATTACCGGAGATAAATTATAGAACCCGTAACGTTTTTTAATGGTGTTGGAGTTTGTAATGAGTGCTGCTTCAAGGAGTCTGCGTCGAGATTTATTTGTTATCAATTTAATTATCTTATCCTTCTATAGGTTAAATAAGTGGTCGTGTTATGCAGCGTGAGAGAAAAGCGCGTTAAGGGAGTTGCTATTTTTAATGGCTCTTGTGTATACATCGAACCTTTTCCGTTGAAATTCCCCTATGTATATCTGATGACAATTATTACATGGTATAGTGTATATTCAGTTTGATGTAGATTGTTAACGGATGTATTTTGCAGAGTTAATTGTTTGTTTTATGGTTTGTGATGTTGTTCGTATGGTGGGCATCCTAGTTCATTAAGCGTGTCGCAAATTATTGCATTGATGGAATGAGTGGGTAATAGCAGATGTCTATTTATGATAGACGTATTAGGTCTTTGACATTTTTGTTTAGTGTTATTTGAGGATATATGTAGGGCTTTTACTTAGCTCTCAGTATGAAGTGTGTAGTGTATTGTAGTGTTTTTAAAGAATTTGGGATGTATTTTATCTTCTCATCTATATATTGAGGACTGCAGATTATGAGAGCACGTAGGAAAAAGCCAGTTTTGATCCTGTTATGATGGGAGTATAAATGTATATATTCGTTTTTATGGTGATTTTGCGGTGTACTTTGAAAGATGGTGTGTTATTGGATTTTATTATGAGTGTGTCTAAAAAGGTATTGAGTTATTTATTTGTTTTGAATGTAAATTTTGTGGGGGCTCAACTCTATTTAATTTGTTTTTATTTCTTCAATTTTTGTGTCACCAGGAAGAAGAATTAGAATGCCATTAATATATCTGAAATACATAGTGTTAGGGGGTAATCTAAATTTGAAAGAGCCAGATTCAAAGAACTCCAGGAAAAAGCAGACAAGTACTCCACTCCCATGGTGAGTCCGAATTTATGTTTATAGAATTTGTCAAATTGGCTATCACATAATTTCTTTCAGTCGAAGAATTTGAGCTTGAACATGGATTCGATATGAATGAAAACATGAATAGATTTTATAAAGAAAAAGAAAAAACTGAAGACAATCAAACATGACATTATGCAACCAATAAACTATGTAGAAATTAACAGATGAAACGATTCTTACGTAGTCACCAATTTATAATCGTTTATTTCAACAATTTACAATGAATGATCTACTGTAATGATAGTGGGTTTGATTGTGTGTGGCTAGACCGTGATCAGTAAGATCCATCTTGCATTTTCCATCACATTATGTTGTATAGCAAAGGCAGACAGCCGTACCTCAATATCCTTCGCTAGATGCAGATAATACTGCTTTAAAATGTCTATTGAGATAATTTGCAGGTATGAAAATAGTTATTTTCTTTTAAACATAAAAGTATTTCAAAGTTGATTATTTGATTTCGATCTAAGAACATTAAACAAAGGCAATGTTCTTTTAATATGTATAAACTTCTGAGAAATGTACTCCATGCATCCTTATCAAGAAATAATGGGTCCAATAATCGTTTACATTAAAGTAAAATAGAGTCAAAATATGGTTATTAGTGTAGACGCCGGCTAAGTACAAAACAAAACACTAAATTTAAAGCTAAGAGACGCTGCTTATAGGAAATGCCATATTTATCTTGCAGACAGACGTTTCTTTTAACATTTTTATTAATAAAAGAGAGAAAGAAATAGAGAAAGCAAGAAAGATTAAAAGAAAGAAAGAAAAGATAAAAAGAAAAAAGAATAAACTGAAAAACAGTAACAGACAAATATGTAAGTAAAGGCATACATTAAAAGTTTTGTAAATAATACTACAAAAAAGCGAAAGTCATTTTGTCTGCATACCGTTTTGTAATGTTTGCCTATAATCATTCATTTAAATTCAAATATTACAAAGATAAACACAAATAAAACGAATAACGAAACATGTTTATTTAAAAATCGCTGCATGCCATTGTACTGATGTGTATGTCGGCTCTATCTATTAAACCTGTAGAGCGTGGCAAGCCGCACAGCTTCTTTACATGATTGTGTTTTTGTGAATAAACCCCTATCGTACCTGAAATTTAAAAGCATATATTATTGATGGTGTCATGAAAAAAACGAACAATAAATAAAGTCATACTTTTTATAAACTATGTTTAATATTTCCGTTTCAAAAACAACTTATGTTACAATATAGCCTTATGAGAAAATGTGTAACTACATTTTAAATAACTTCATCTTACTATTTCTTTCACGCCAAATCCTGGTCACTGCACCAAATAGTAACATGTAATGTTAGACCTCGAGGGCACGGTGTGGACATGTTTTACAAGAAGTCGACAACGGTTGTTTTAAATTAAAACTAGATTCTGTTTACTTGACTTAATGGAGCTCAAATTACTTCACTGATAGTTTCTTCTTAGCTACTTAATAAAGACGGGATGGCTTAGTGTACCTATTTTTCTAGGTGCTGGGTGCAAATCCCTGGTTCCCTACTGTAGAACATTCACAGCAAGAACTTACCAAAAACCACGCGAAGCTTCCATGTAAAGAGTTTCTTTCTTAGAACAATGCATCTGTGGAACAAAATATCGCAAAGCTGCTTCTCAGCTGACTACAACATGGTCGTCTTAAAATTTCGGGTAAACAAATACTTGTTGAGCCGTCCTCTTGGATAATCAAGTTCTCTTAAGTAAATTCTCCTTATTCCATCCACTGTTTCCAGACTTTTCGTGGCAGCGACCATCGTCCAACTGATAATCCTTTTAACCTTTATACTCGAGTGAACCCCGGATAATAATAAGCGGTGACCCATCAGTAAAAATAAAATACAATCAAAATAGATGTTTGCACATAAAAACAAGTTTTTTTCAGAAATTATAGTTTAAGGTTTTTTTTTAATAGTGTTAATTGTACTTAATTCAACTAGAAAATTAAAATGTGTATCGCAACGTGATTTTAAGTGGTATACTTTACTAATAGGACAAAGGGTTAGTTGTAGGGTTATGGAAGTTTTTTTATGAGATGCTTGCCACTCGGACATAGGGTTGAGGGTTTTTTGGGGGGTGGTGCTTGACACTCGCACTTACGGTTAGATAAAATTATATGCTGTCAATAATAACTATTTTAATGATTAAAAGTAATTTTTAATAAGTTTTCAGCATGGTTAACTGCCCTAAAAAGCTAGGATGATTTTAATTGCGAAAATGGATGCTGGTGAAACGGATGTATTATTCATTTTAGTTTAATTGGTGTCATAGAACCTTATTCTCTATTTACACATGTATTATTTGATTTTTTGCAGAAGAGTCTCGCCACTAATGAAATAATGGGCGATTGTAAACATTTTGCAACAGAGCAAAAAAGGGTAAAAAAACAAATGGTCTACAGATAATTGTTACCAAAGGCAAAAATAGTTACTATTTTACACACCTGCCTATTTTTTGTATTTGAAAACATTCTAAACTCTGTTATTTACATATTTATCGATGCCTTCTGAGTCTTGTATACCCGACGTATTCAAAATGGTGCCTTCTTTTATTCGAAGTGAAATCGAGGTTATACTGCGAATAAAATCCGACACCATTTTGAATACGTAGGGTTAAAAAGACTTCGAAGGCAACGGAAATATATGTAATTGAAAGCGCTTTAATATACTTTAAAACACAAAAACCTTTGGCAGGTAAGTAGAAAAGTAACTTTTATTGTCTTTGGTAAGAGTTATTAGTTGACTATTTGCTTTTTCAATACTTTTTATCTCTGTTGAATATTGCAAACAATCGTCGAAAAAGGAATTTTACAAATAAGAAATGACTGTCATGACGCCCATGACCTTCTTTTGTGAGTCTTGTCTCGACATGAATTGAGATAGAGTCGATGTTCGATTAGGGATATATTAGATTAAAGTTAGTGTTAGGCTGTACACAATGTATAATAAACACCACTGTGAAACGTATCGCGGCATGGTGGTCAGCTATTTGCGTGAGTTTATGTATGAGCTTAGGGAAACTATTGTTGTATACAAATACTGAAAACATGAATTGATCCCTCCGCTGGAGTAAGTAATTAAACTTGAATTTTTACTACAATCCTCTCGTTATAGAGAGGGGGTACTTTTGGCGGGACTCTTCAATCAATAAATGTGTATTCATTTTAGTGTAGGTCGCAGATTTTTGCGAGTAACAATACATATGTCGGGCTCAAATTAGCCTCATTGCTTTTAGGGAACAGAAATCTAGTGTTCTAAGTAAGGGTGGGCTGATGAACCGAACGCGGTCTTAAATTCGGTTAATTTTAACTATTCAAAATGTTTATTTAAAACTGACACAGTTTTAGCAAATTGAATTATACAGACTTGAGTTGCTGTAAGATAATTTCTTCCTTTTGGAAACATTTTGCATGTTCCTAACGGCAAACGTTATAAACAAACAGAAAGGTTGTAAGCAAGTTCACTTCTCCGATGTGAACTGCATATTAAAACTTCTCCCCCATTCTCTCTCTCTCTCTTTCTCTCACACACACTTTCATTCTCTCTTTTGCTTTCTCTCTCTCTCACTCTCGGGTCTTTTATTCACGCACACACACACACACACACACACACACACACACATATATATATATATATATATATATATATATATATATATATATATATATATATATATATAAGGAGATGTAGCTTTCTTAAAACGTAGCGTGTAGTATGTATATAAAGGTTTATCCAAAAACTGGAAATATGTCGGCTTTAAGAAGTAAGACAAAAGCAAGTGCTTTTTTGTTGTTTTTTATAGTAAATATTACTTTATTAGTCAAATGATCGAATGTGTGTGACAGTGTTTCACAATATATTACGAGGAACGAACTTTTTATAAAATTATAAGTGTTTAAAATCTCTTGAAATCCGTGTAGAACGGTAGTATTGTTACATGGCTATACAGCAGTTAATATCAATGTCGCCCGCAGCAAATGAAATTAAAAAAATATTTTTTTAATTTCTTTATTTTATTAAGTTTTTTTTTTTTTTTTTTTTTTTACATGGTTCACCCCAAACAAGGCAGGACGCCACTGTAAACGTAAGGGGCTACTGAGAAAAAGGAAAAGGGGGAAGGATTGGTGGTTCAGCTTAAATTGGGATCTGAGCAGCGAGATGTCTGTTTACATTAGTTTTAAATTTCTGCATGTCAGTACTATCGGGGAAACAGAGGGCAGGGAGGGAGTTCCAGAGGCTAGCAGCACGAGGAAAGAAGCTATTTGAGTAGAATACTCTCCGGCATCTGGGGACCTCCACAGTGAATGAATGAGATTTAGTAGAATGTCG
>OY744521.1:109075186-109115186 GCA_963556195.1 Sepiola atlantica
AACATTGAAAGTAAATTAGAGAAATTAAATTATTTTAACTAAGTTTATGATATGCAAGTAATTTCAAGTAAAAAATGTAACATTTAATTTAAAGTCATATAAGTGTTTATCTGAGGCTAAAATAGATAATGAAATGTTATTTTTGTATTAATGACAACAGGGGCCTGATTAAGTTTGTTTGCATAAAATCGAAGCGAAGTTAAGAAAATTGTACAAAAATAAGAAAAAAAATGACTAATCAGAATCAAATATCTATTTGTCAGGAGGACAACTTTTATCTACTTCTATTATAAATTTTGAAGAATCTCTATAATTATACCAATGATATAAGTATATATATATGTGTACGTGTGTGCGTATGTGTGTGTACCTATAATAATGACATATGTGTGCGTCCATGCGTTTTAGATTAAGATGAAGGTTCTGTTTATTAGCGCAAATAGCATGGGGCTTCGTCCGCGTTTTCCCCGGAGATGAAAAGCGGGAACCTCTGTGTAGCTTAATTGCGATAAATATCATTTCATAGCTTACTATATATATAATTCTTTTCTTAGATCGAGATAAACTAATATTTTCATGAAACTTTATATATGTTTAATGGAAATTGCTCCAGACAAAGCATGATACCACTTGATGTAAGGAGCTAACATGAACAAATATTATTATCGCAAAGACAGGAGATTCCTATTGACTTTAGTCTTGAAAAGAGCAAGATTATAGGTAGGACGAAAACAATCAGCAAAAGAGAGTTCCACAACCCTACAGTTCTTGGAAAGAAGCTACTGGAATAGGAAGCTATATTACAATGAGGTATCAAAACAGCAAATTGATGGATACCATAAGATCAACGAGTCAAACGAGCTGAAACGAAAGAAGCGGGGAATAAATCACATAATTCTGAAGAACACATGGCCTAATAGTATTTATAGAAAAGACTAAGACTAGCAACATCACATCTGTGAGACTGGGGATGTAGAGAAGAAGAAAGGGTAAGGTCAATCAAATTACAGATACGTTTATGTACCTTATAAAGAACCCTCAACTGGGACAGAGATTCACCAGCCCAGATATTACAACAGTACTCCATGCATGGTTTGATTGTGGATTTGTAGAGATAGAGAATAACCTCAGAAATATGTAGAATGCACTATTAAGAGTACATTTCTGAACTAAGATCGTTGAGGTATTTAAACTAGTTAAACAAATATGTAGACGATGTGAATACTAAAATCTGTGCCAAGAAATTAATAGGTTTATCCATTGAATTTTGTATTCAATAAAACCTACATATCTAATGTTTATATAACTCTCAGCAGTAGAACATATCATTTATTTAAAGTCCGATGATTTCACCTACTCCCCCCACACACACACATATATATATATATATATATATATATATATATATATATATATAGTGTGTGTGTGTGTGTGTGGGTGTGTGTGTACGTATGCTTATGTGTTTATATGTTTGTATGTACAGGATTCACTCCTCAGCTAATTAACCGATCATTACATATTTTGGAACACGGCTGTTAGGCATAATGCATTCAAATGTGAGCTATGTTTTTTTGTGAAAATTTCGATACCTCCGGTTAATGTGATGTTTTAACAATAAGTATTAGACATCAATTAATAAATATCCCTCAATTTTCAGTTTTTTAAGTATGTTAAAGGAAGTTGAGGGGCATAATATGGCCGCTATCTCTCATTTAAAAATTCGAATATATCAGATTTGCGTTGGATACTAATGAATCATGAGTCCCTAGATTTCAATTTCTTCATCCGACCTCTTAAGTTTAAACCTTAAATCTGAGACATTTTTTTTACAGTTAAAACTATATAATGGATTATTATCAATATATATAGATGAGCATTTTAGACACAATGTTTAGTATCATTATGTCTTTATTTTAATCTTCGTAAGAACATACGAAATCTTTACCTGTCCTATGAGAGGTATTATTATAGTATATATGAGGTAACCGAATGGGTCAATGCAGACATTGAAGCATATGTCCCCATGGGAAAATTCTACAGCAAGCCCCACTACCTCGGAATGTGCAGCTGCTACTGCACAGAGACAGTAAGCCTTCCAAAGAATAGTCCATAATAATTTGTAAGGGAGTGATAGGTGAAGCAAAAAAAAGTATACTGAGATGACCAAAAAACGCATTTAGTCGCAGAAACTCGGTACTTGCGATTTCTGGAAAATCTTCAATAGTGTAGTGAACAATGGACAATAAATAATTCCCCCACTATCAAACTAGTATGATGATGTTTGCACGGCAACTTATAAGGCTGAACTACTTGACCAGCGGTTCGCCTTAAACTCCACTTTGTACTCAGCAAACGACCCCTTCACCAAATTCCCATTGCGGACTAAAGTCATACTTGATGATCTGGTCATCACCCCTCTTATATCAGGGGCATGATAAAAAAATTGACACCTGCAAAGCATGTGGACCTGATCTTGTACCAGTAATAGTTATAAAGAAATGCTCTTCTGAACTGGCCTTACATCTCTCCGAACTCTACAACAAATGCCTTGCCGAATATTGCTTCCCTGATAGCTGGAGAATTGCCTCCGTAGTACCGGTCTTCAGGAATTCTAGAGATAGAACTGATTCTCAGAATCATCGCGCCATAATTCTACTCCCGCTCTTCGCTAAACTCTTTGAATCCTAAATCAATCTAGCTATAGTCCGCCACCTCGTTAATGCTAAACTTTTTCCTGACCATTAGTATGGATTTAGACAAGCACTATCTACTGCGTATATCCTAACGGTCAGTCATCTCTGAATGCATATACTTGACAAGCCAGGTGAGGCTTTGGTGTAGCGCTTGATATATTCACAGCTTTTGTCAAGGTCTGTCATAAAGGTCTTCTCGTAAACATTTATTTATGAGGTATTACTTGACGAATATTAAATATAAGCAGATCCTTCCTAAAAAAATGATCCAGGTTGTCCTTGATGGCCGTTCATCCAAACAACATGACATACCGGCAGGTGTACCCCTGGGATCGATCCTTGAACCTTTATTGTTCCGGATTTTCATAAACAACCTTTGTGTCTGAGATGGGTATATTTTCTGACGACACCACGCCCTACTCTTATCGTATGGACAAAATGGACGTGCGCATATCCGAGGCAATGACTGAATCCTTAGAAAGTCACATCCAGTCCGTAGTAGAATGGAGTAAATAGATGGCACCATTAAAACCTCTTCAACCACTAATTGCCACGGCAAATAACATCTTAACATTCACATGCCGCATGAATTTGAACAAATACATAAAAGACATTGCCAAGGCTGCTCTAAAGAAGGTAGGCGCCTTTTATCGTGCTAGAAAACTACTCACTCTGACAGTATTGTATATCTCTACAAAACCACCATCCTCCCATGCATAGAGTATTGTTACCACCTTTGGGCTGGTGCACCATCCACTAGTCTGTCGCTTTTGGACAAGGTCCAAAATATAGTCGCTAATTTAATAGACCTTCACTATTCACTAAGCCCCAGCCCCTGTACCATCGCCGCAATGTTAGAATTTGCTCCGATGAACTTGCTGCTCTGGTGCCCTTCGACGAAAATACACTCAAACTACCCAACTATCAGTTAAATCCCATCCATTCACTGTGGAGGCCCCCAAATGCCGGAGAGCCTTCTACTCCAATAGCTTTTTTCTTCGAGCTGTCGGCATTTGGAACTCTTTCCCTGCTCCCTAAAATAATTAAAAATAAATAGAAAATAAAAGAAAAGAAAAGAATGAAATAATCAAATTGAAAAATATTTTTTTTTATTTAAAAAGATAAAATCAATACATTCAAAATTAATAGATTACAAATATTTTTTTTAAATACATAAATTCTTTTAGAAAATACCATTTAAAAAATAAAATTATCCGTAAGCATATGTTTACAAACCGTTTCGAACCTAGTGTGGGTAAAGCAAACATATACAAAAAAAAAATATTATACGAAAATATTATATCACAAATAAAAAATAACAAGAACGTCTTTTGAAGTATAGGAAAACTATGAATGAACATAAAAATAATACAAACAGAGTATCAAATTTAAAAATAAAGTGCTATATAGACGCAGTTTTACATTTAAACAGTAACAAACGTTTACTTTAGATTTAGATACTGAAAGGCATCAACATATAAGCAGACACATTTACATATACATATATAAACATACGCGTATATACATATCCACACACACACACACACACACACACATATATATATATATATTATACCTGAGGTAAAGAACAAAAAAATAAGGATATAATCGATACGTTTAAAGTAGAACCTATCATGAAAGAATTTGTGCTCGATATACGAGATAAAGCAATTATATAAACAAGTAAAGATGAGAATAAAGATTGTAAATATACATTATCTATTAAGTCATCCATTGCACAAAACAAGTTGTTTCTAATAAATAAATGTATTTCCTTCTTTAAGCAATGGCCTTTCAAAGAAAGAAATCTTATCGTCTTAAGGAAGGAAAAATACATATATTTTATTAGAAACACTTTGTTTTTAGCCACAGATGACTTAATGGATATTGCATTTTTACAATCTTTAGTCTCACATTTTACTTGTTAATATATATATATATATATATATATATATATATATATATATATATATATATATATATATATATATATGTGTGTGTGTGTGGTTATATATATATATGTATACATATACTCCCCTTTTGGCGAAGATCAAAGTGTAGTGTCTGTTCCGATGGATACTAACCCTATAGACCGGTATTGTCTTGGCCTTCGGGGCCTCATTCCGCCGGTCTATGGGTTTATCTTGTGCAGTTCTAGTAGGTCCACCCTCCCATGCTTCGCCTCCCCTCTTTGGGGAGGAGTAAGTTTATTGCTTACTGCCTGAGGCGCCCCTACCGAGCAATGCCGACGGGGCTGCCCAGGCAATTTCTAAACCCCACTTTCCCGACCCGACCTTGGGTCACATCTTACTTGTGGGAGTAAGAAAAAAACTGGTCTTGTGCCTAACTCCTGGAGAGGAGTAAATCAATACTCACACGCAAATTTTTACTCAGAAACGATAAAAAACGTAAAACAAAGAATACGAACAGGTGCATAAGTTACATATATTTCGATAAAGTGAAGGAAATCTCTAAATAGCGGGAAATAATCCAGTATAGAATAAATATTATATTAATATTGATGGTATAAGTCCGGCATGATTAATGTTTAATAGTAGAGTCCCATTTAGCAAAGTAGAACATGGTGTTATAAAATAATTAGATCTACACAGGTGGAGATAATTTAAAGTCTTAAGAGAAAGAAAGATATCACCTAATAATCTCCATACACACACACACACACACACATATATATATTATTTCTCCCTGTCTCTCCCTCCCTCTCCCTCTCCTTATCTCATATACATTTACCAGATATAATTTTAAAAAATGACTCAGAGTAAACTCTGAGACATTTTTTTCTTTTCCTTAATATTGCTGAATAAAAAACTAATGTTTAAAAGAAAAAAATATAAAATAATTTTGGAGCGAGGAGCGCGGAGCGCTAAAATCACCGCTCCTTAGTCCCAAATGGAGTTGCTCCCGCTCCACTCCCGCTGAATATAAAATGAGCCCTCCTCTCCTTCGCTCCAGCAAAAAATATTTTAATGATAAATATTTAAATTGTATCTACATACATGTTACATCTTTGCGGAATCATCAGTGTAGAACTAACCGTTCAAACCAGTCGCAAGGAGGTGGACTGTTATAGTCAGGCGTCATAGCCGTGTTCGATAGAAAGGAAATTGCATTTATAGCTTAGATTTGACAGCTTCTATTATTCCTCATTAAAGAACCCAATAAATATTTAAATATTATCTACATACGTACACGTTTCATCTTTGTGGAATCATTATTCAAACAAGTCGCATGATTCGAACCTTTGAACAACAGTCACATTTAACTGAAATTAAGAGCGCTCTAACCAATGAAGATTAGAGATACACCCTATTAATGTGTCAAGGAGGCGGACAGCTATAGTCAGCTGTTATAACAGTGTTTAACAGAAAGGAACTTAATTTAGATTATGTAAGTCATATATATATATATATAAATATATATATTTGTGAGTCTTTATAAAAATATGTATTTAAGTATATACGCCTTATAATATCCGAAAAAAATCAAATTGCTTTCTCAATGAGGTTGTACAGGTTGGGGCAAAGAGGGCAGACGTTTTTTTGATATAATCACAAAATCGTCAATTTTGTATTAAAAAAATGTATTCACAGATTTGAGTTCATGAAGTCTTAGCATTATTTTTTCTCTTTTCAGTTGGAGCCATGGACGATAAAACACCGCGTGTGTGCGTACGACAGTTTCGTTAAGAATAAGGAGTTTATCACGGCAGTTCAGCGTGAGTTTCATCGCCATTTCAATATCCACCAAAATCAAGCTGTTCCCACTCGCAACGTTGAGTTAACGCACTTCATACACGAGGTACACTGATGAACAAAAGACAACCACGTTATTGGTCTCTACTTTTTCGCAGAGGATTATGGGAATGCGGTAACTGAACTCGGAGCGCTATATCGAGATGATAAACAACTTCTTTTTACCTGAGTTACGACGAAAACGTATTCCCATTCGACGTGTGTGGTTGCAAAAGGATGGGGCGACAGCTCACACAGCTAGAGCATCAATGGACGTTATTCGCCATCTCTTCCCTGGTCGCCTCATTTCCAGGTTTGGCGACATTCATTGGCCTTTTCGGTCCCCTGACTAATCCGATTATTTCTTATGGGATCACCTCAAGGCACGTGTATACGAGCATAAGTCCTTTACATTGGAAGCACTTAAAGAAGCTATTCGCGAGTAAGTCACCCAAATTGACAGAACGATGATTGAAAAAGTTGATGAAAACTTCCAAGAACGCCTTCTAAAATGCATCACTGATAACGGACGCCACATGAGTGATGTTGTTTTCTACTTCTGATTTTGTAAAATGCTATTTCAATACGAACTAAAATCTGTGAATAAATTTATTTTCAATATAAAATTAACGATTTTGTGATTATTTGAAAAGCGTCCGCCGTCTCTGCCCCACCCTGTATTACAAGCTTCAGAGCATATATACTTTATAGTTGCATTCCAATCACTTTAGAAAAATCAATCCTAAACTATAATTTTAATTTATTGTTGACTTATTTTCATATTTAAGCGAATACCTATATCTTTTTTCGTCTCTCTAAAAAATTTTTTTTTTCAAATTTAATACTTTTTCTTACGCGCGTTTGACAGCCAAGTCAAAAAAATGTATAGTCTTTAGTTTAACTTTAGTTTAAGTTTCACATAAGAGTAATAATGGTAATAAAATACATTATCCTCAAAACAGTTGGGTGTGATTATAAGTGAAGGTTTGGAAATTATTTTTAAATTTCGGGAACAAGTTATTTTGTGTTTTTGTCACCAATTCTCAAGTGAATATTTTTTTTCATCTATTTTGGCATGCTGTTATTTTTGACAAAATTTCTTCTTAAACGTTTTCTTTATTCTTGTACTCTGTTTAAGGATAATATGTTGTCCTATTAGCATTAAATTGCTCTGATGATCAGCAAAGTTAAACTAAAGACTATACATTACTTTTAACTTTGCTGTGAAACGCGCGAAAAAAGTATAAAATTTTGAAAAAAATAAAATCAAAATTGTTTTGGGAAACTAAGCAGAAATAAAGGTATTCGCTGTAGCATGAAAATAAATAAATTAAAACAATACATGAAAATTATGGTTTTGGATTGCTTTTTCCTATGGTCATTGGAATGCACCGATCAAGTGTGTATATATATATATATATATATATATATATATATATATATATATATATATATATATATATATATATATATATATATATACATAAGTTGCAGAATATGGATTACGGACATCTTTTAAACTTCGTCTCTTTCTCGGATTACATACTATGCACGATGGTGTCAATAAAATGTTACGTTTTATCTAGGTAATTAACATTGGATCTAAACTTATAGAATTTGTTTAATTTTGCTTGAAGATACATTTTTCGGACCTAATTATTATTTTTTCTGAATACAAATGAAGATGCCCCAGAAATTATGTTTTGAAAAAAGTTATGTTTCAACAGATTTTGTGTTATATTGTATAACTGAAAAGAAACAACGTATACATATATATATATATATATATATATATATATATATATATATATATATATATATATATGTTCGTGTGTGTTTACAACCCGTCCTTTGACCGATATATTAACTTGAAACTATAAAAATAAAAGTGTTCTATGAGGGCCTCATTTACAGATGATTAAACTACATCAATTATATTCTCGGCGTGATTATTAAGAACGCTATTTAATTCAACTGGTTCGTGTTTCAACGAGTTTGTTTAAAAGTGTGATAATACAATGAACTGGGTGGAAAATGTTATTCTTTTTATCTGTGTTAAAACTTTGAAATTAATCCACATATGTCTGTATTGTCGAAGAGAAATATTCAACATAAGATACAAGATAGATGGTTGGTACATAAGAATTTTCAGTTTACGAATTTCTAATCTATACTCAAATATGAGAGGACGACACAGTTGTGTGTGGATGTCTTGATTTTATTTAGTTTTTTTCTTCATCTACATTTGATGTATCGAAAAATAGATTAAATATAGCTGTAGAAAGCTAATGTGTGCTTTATTCGGATCCGTGATTTTAATCGTTCCACCTGCGATACAGTTTCGTAATCCATATTGATGAGTGTTAAGTGAAAAACACGAAACATATGAATGTCTAGAAATATTAAGAAAAAATATTTATTTATAAAAAAAATGAAATATATATATATATATATATATATATATATATATATATGCGAAGGACCGAAAAGAAAAAAACAATTAAACAAACGAACAAATAGTCAAACGAGACATTGACCAGATTTCGTTTTTATTATTATTATTATTATTATTATTATTATTATTATTATTATTATTATTATTATTATTATTATTATTATTATTATTTATTATCATCATATAATCAAATAATTTATTTAAAATGTTATGGACTTGCGATTACTTTCCTCAGAAAACGCTTTGACTTTAGAGTAAATTAAATTGATATATTTTAAATTGATGTTGACTAGATTGAAATATATATATATATATATATAGAGAGAGAGAGAGAGAGAGACAGACAGACAGACAAACAGAGAAAGTAATATATATAGAGATATGTATATATATATATATATAATCTATGTGGCTGACATGGTGTCTACACTTAAATTTCTGATAATCTATTTTCAGTTTTGTCCTTCTTTCCTCCCACTTTCAAGCTAAATTATCAGTCGCCAAACGAACAATCTGAATGTCTGGCCCTTTGAGGGAGCTTGGGGTTGGACAGGCTGACTCAGACAAGCTAACCTCGTATTAGGATGCCTTAACTTATTTACCCACTCCGTGGTAAATCATACAATTACCCCTCTCTATATTTATATATTGCTGTATTTCCCCTCCCCCACTGTATTGTCTTCCCTTATAAATCGTACCATTTCCCCCTCTCTATATATAAATATTAAATATGTTGTCACTCTCCTCCCTCATAATATACTTCTCAAATAGTTCATTTCCCCCTCTTTCAAGATATTATTAAATATGTTGTCGCTCTTACCATTTCAATACACATATGTGTATTGAAATGGTAAGTTTCTCTTTTTTCATATTCAAAAATGTAATCACCTTGCTTGGATGCTTGAATAAGACCGAATAGGTTCGAAATAAATTATTGCATCGGTTATTATGTGATTCCGTGTTACTTTATTTTATTTTATTTTATTCTTGATCTTTTTATTACATTGAGCTCTCATACACGGATTTCCTTCTGGAATTCATTCCATACTGACACACTATATATATAACCGTTATTTTCATCTCCCAAGAGGTAAACTGTATAGAAAGGGAGCACACACACATTATTGAAAGGATCTACTAAAGGATATATAGACATGAGTTGTCTCTTATATTCAACAATACTTGCCTGCAAGAGAAGATGCTGCGTATATATATATATATATATATATATATATATATAT
The DNA here is from genome assembly GCA_963556195.1 of Sepiola atlantica. Taxonomy (NCBI): domain Eukaryota; kingdom Metazoa; phylum Mollusca; class Cephalopoda; order Sepiida; family Sepiolidae; genus Sepiola; species Sepiola atlantica. Next base: position 109,085,328 of record OY744521.1, read on the forward strand.
ATATATATATATATATATATATATATATATATATGGGAAATGAGAAAGGAAAAACCAAAAAGGTGTTGTTTTTTTATTTTTATGTATTCATCAACGTTTCGTCTTTATTTGTAAGTACATGAAAATATTCGGTTGACATGATGGGTTAATGAGAAGAAGTAGTAGCCACTACTGGGAGCACAGGACTGAGGTTCGTGGAGAAGGAAGTCGGTGGCTTAAAGTCTATGCTACCGACTTCCTTAAACCCGAACCTCGGTCCTGTGCTCCCATTAGTGGCTACTACTTCTTCTCATTAACCCATCATGTCAACCGAATATTTGCATGTAGTTGTATGACATTTCTCTTAAAATTATCATCCTGAGGAAGTCTTACAAATAAAGACGAAACGTTGATGAATACATAAAAAAACACCTTTTAGTTTTTTCCTTTTTCATTTCCCATTACGTCGGATTACCTTCATCCTTCCTTTCTCATGTATATATATATATATATATATATATATATATATATATATATATATATATATATATATTGGTACAGAAAGTTAGTTCAACATCACTACCATTCGTTCCAAGCTGGGATTTTTTCCACCATCTTACAAAAGAAATTATATATATATATATATATATATATATATATATATATACAGGACCGGCGGGACTGTTATAAACGTGGGGGGCTCTCTTAAAAAGTGGGGGGGGGGCGGTAAAACACATGCATATATGACTTCACAATGTATGACCGTAAAGTGGAGGGGGGCCAAGTCAAAAAGTGCCGCCGTCCATGATATATATATGCTCCCTTTCTATACGTGTTTCCTCTTGGGAGATGAAAATAACGGTTTCCCATTAGCTTAAAGGCATTAATCTTCTGTAAAGACTAGATTCCTGGTATTTCCAGACAGGTCTACTAAAAATAGATATGTAAACAAAAAGACTACATATATAACGCTTGAATTTCTTCTTTTGTTTGAGGCAATATCCGGTGGCGCAGACACTTACGTACTTTGACTGCTTTATCTCATTGGTAGGTGAATGACCGTTTCTGGTTTTGAATCTGGGCGTAGCTACACTGACTGCGTCTAGCAACACTGATTGCCGTGGAGTCCACTGCCTGTCGATGACATATATATATATATATATATATATATATATATATATATATATATATATATATATATTTATCAAAAAAGAAAAATTCCATTTTTACTTTATATTTAATTTTCATTAAAAAAATTATTTTGCTCAGAAACCTCGCTATTTCACAAGGCTTATGTAATGGAACTCGCTTGGAAGTTGTACAACTACACGACAACTGCATTGAAGCTATGATAATAAGCGGTTCACATTTCCATGAGAAAGTGCTGATTCCGAGAATCAAACTTACTCCAAGTGATGCAAACTTACCCTTCACTCTCCATCGGACTCAATTCCCAGTGCACCTATCATATTCTATGACAATCAATAAGGCACAGGGACAAACATTTGACAGAGTTGGCATTTATTTGCCACAGCCATGCTTTACTCATGGGCAGCTCTATGTTGCATTTTCAAGAGCAAGAGCAATGAACAGTGTGAGAATTCGGATAAACTCTCAGAATGATTATACTCATGGCAGCAAAAAGGGAATTTTTTTCACTAGAAATATTGTCTATAAAGAAATTTTATGATTTATGTTAAAGATAGCATACAGGAAAGATTGGCAATGTAAACTTTAATTTCCTTTTCCTATTGTGATTTTCTTTTACTTTTATTGTGTTATAGGTATATTACAGATTATTTTATGTATATATATATTTCACTATATAAGGAAAATCATAACAAATTAGTTGACAACAACTGATACATGTTTACATCATTTACCTACTTATTATTTACCTCATATAAGATGTGAAGTGTGATTTATTAAACTTTAATTTTTGTGCATACAAGCCTATAATACTTATACTGTGAAATATTTCACTTTCCAAACCAATTGCTGTATTTAAGCATATTGTGAGAAACTGTGAAATTTTCACGAGTTCTCTTCTATATATAAATAGGCGAGCGTCTATCTGTGTCACGCTCTGACATAAATTCAAAATAAAAAACTTGACGCCGAAACTGTGAATTGAAACCGCGAACTTAAGGTCTGCAGTCTTAGACATCAACGACTGAGCTAATTGACTGAACTTATGAAACTCTTTCCAATTAACTCAATTCAAACATTCAATGAACCCGCTCACTAGCTATTGGTTGAGTGTTGGAGGTGGAGACGACATTGTGAGAAGGTAGCCGGTGGGGGGCATCGTCATTGTTTATTTTTATTTCGGTTAACACTTATACTCCGATTCTTTTGTACAATATGGGCGCTTCTCTAAATTGACAATTCTTTTTACAATAGGGGCGCGGCAGCGTTTCGATTAAACTTTTGCTTTTTTTTGTACAATAGGGGTGTGCTTCTTTGTACGATAGGGGTGCAGCAGCCGAGGTGAAATAGACAACCATACAGATTAATCTAGATTACACCGTGGAATATCCACGGGTCCTGCTAGTACTAATAATTTCTAATAATTACATTTTCGTTGTAAGAGATTCCATGTCACTTTTTGTTATGACCTTTAAGTGCAGGAATTACAGTCGATTGATGTCATTTTATCATATGAATTTGGAATCGCTGTGTTTAAGTAACATAGTTCCGATCAGACTTTAATTCTCCTAAATTTAATAGTACAAGAAATGTCTAATAAAACAAAATAATATTTATATATCATATACTCTATGTGTATTTGGACACATTTAACTTCATAAAAATGCTATTTTACAGGTATTAGTAATTATACTTTCACTGTTGAAAGTCCTTAAAATGTGATTTCATCCAAGGAGCATTTGAGGCACGTAATACTCTATGCCTTTTAGAAATGTGACTCTGCAGCTGAAACGCCTATAAATATCGACTCAGTTGATGGAGACGAATGCCTGAATAGAAGACCCTTCACGTTCAGAAATGGAAAATTTGATCTTTAAGACGAAGACCGAACATGCCGTCCAGTTAAGATTGATAAAGAGTTCCTTGTGACATCACTTAAAAACAACTTACACAATTAGTTGAAGAATTGACAACTGCTTCATCGTGATCGTCAACAAACATTTTAAAGATTTTTAATGTAATGGGGTGTTTCTTGAATTTGTCTGAAGACGACGGTAGAAAGTGACTTTTGTAAAAGAGTATTCACCGTAGTGTGACTTACTTAAGTATATATATATATATATATATATATATATATATATATATATATATATATATATATATATATATACTACCAGTCAAAATATTTGGCAACTCTCAAAACTATTCATTTCTAATCCGAAACGTTGTTCCGTTAACACTTATACTTTTATCTTGCGGAAATGCAGCTGTAGAACAGCTCAGCAGTGTCGTAAGTATGACAGGAATGACCTCCCATGGCTTTATCTGCACTCAAAATTTTAGCGTTTAATTGCTGATCATAGTGTTGGTAGCAGCAGCATTAGCGAATGTTGTATTTATGTATCGACTCTAGATTGCAGAAAAACTCAAATCAGCAATTTCATTTAACCAATCACAGTGCAAAAAATATTAACTTCCGAAAATAACACGTACTATAAAAACCCAAACACAGTGGGTTTATCTCTGTTTTTCTTTGTTATCTTCCACACTCAACGTATATGAGAACGACTGTAAAAAACATAGCATAAGCATATTGTGCCGAGGGAATAATAGCTGACGCGACACGAGACACACGCAAAGTACTCTCTCGCACACAGTGCAATGCATACACTCTCTCACTAGCAAAAGAGACACAATAATATACACACATATACAATGCCTATCCCATTTACACACACTGTAACACGCAAACTCGCATGGCGCTAGCCGAAATTGACATGTCTACTCAAATTCACTTTACAGACAAAGCACCTTCCTTAACCTAAATCGTTCTTGGAACACTCTAAACTCTCAATCTTTATTATACTTAATTTGTTATTGTCTTATGTTTTTAATGAAAATAAATTATTTTGTATAGACAGATCTTTTGTATTAGCCTTACCTCTACAGTAGCAGAAGATTTTTTTCTTAATTCAATTACTTGTAATTACATATTGACTAACATTTTCAGATTATGAAGGAGAAATTTGAAAAATGATATTTATTTAATTCTTACACGTTCTTCTTTTTATTATTTGGCTTCATCAAAAATTAATGCATCTTCTCGGTAAAGTTGTTTTGTGGCTTTATCGGTACTAAACAACGATCCCTTACTATCGAAACACCCATGTGTTCTCGCCTACATTTTATTAAAATTAATAAGACCTTCCTCTACTAATTACATTTCTTTGAAGCGACAAATAAGAATATGCTATGATATTAGTCTATAGCGTTTTATTTACAATATACATTGAACGTCAAAGCGATCCCAAACATCATTTTTGTTTACATTCATAAGTCTTCATACATGGCGTTATTTTTGTTAACGTTACTAAGATCTTGATCTACTAATTAGATTTGTCCGCCTCGACAAAAAGTAATATGCGATGATTTTAGACAAGGTGTCTTATTTACAATATACAAACAATGTCAAAGTCATCCGTGAGATAATGTTTGTTAACATTAGTAATGTCCATCTATTATGTTATTTCTGTTAACATTCATAAGTCCTTCCTTTACTAAGTTAATGCCAGAATCGACACCTATGATTTCAGACTGGACACCTTATATGCTATATACATAGAATATCAAAACCATTACGTACTTTTTTTTTGGTTAACATTCATTTACTTTCATTTACTAAGTAACATTTTCCGAATAGACAAAAAGTTATATTCGATGATATAAGACTGGCAGCCGTGTTTACGATATACATAGAATGGCAAAGTCATCTATGAGATCACTTTTGGTAACATATATAAGAACCCATCCATGACATAATATGCATTTATGTTCATTGGAGCTACATCTACTAATGACATTTGTTCGAATCGATGAATAGTAATAAGCTATGATTTAAAACTGGCGATCTTGTTTACGATATATTTAGAATGTAAAATTCATCCTATACTTATTTTTAGCAACGTTTATAAGATATTGACCAACTACTAATTTTGTTTTCTGACACAACGAATATGCTATGATATTTAACTGGGGCCCATGTTTACAACCTACATTAAATGTCACATCGATCCTTGACCTATTTTTTATTAACTAACATAAGTCTCTATCTATGATGTCATAGCTCTTAATATTCATACTACCTACTGCAAATCATTAAATTTATCCGAATTGACAAACAATAATACTTTATGATTTTCGACTGGCGGTCTTGTTTAGAAGATATATAAAATGTGATAACTATTCAATATTTTATAAGACTGTTCCATAACGTTATTTTGTAAACATTCATAAAACCTAACCCATAACGTTATCTTGTGATAAAACGCATCCATGACGTTATTTTGTTAACATACATAAAGACGTATCAATAACGTTATTTTGTTAAGATTAATAAGACCCCCCCACTGATAATGTTATTTTGTTAAAATTCGTAAAACCGCATCCATAACGTAATTTTCGTAACATTCATGACACACCCATACATAATGTTATTTTGTTAACATTTATAAGACCGTATTCATAACGATATTTTGTTAACATTTATAAGACCGTATTCATAACGATATTTTGTTAACATTCATAAGATGTCACGCATAACGTTATTTTGTTAACCTTCATAAGACCCCATCAATAACGTTATTTTGTTAACATTCATAAGACCTCACCTATAACGTTATTTTGTTAACCTTCATAAAACCCCATCCATAACGTTATTTGTTAACCTTCATAAGACCCCATCCATAACGTTATTTTGTTAACCTTCATAAGACCCCATCCATTACGTTATTTTGTTAACCTTCATAATATCCTATCCATAACGTTATTTTGTTAACCTACATAAGACCCCATAAATAACGTTTATTTTGTTAACCTTCATAAGACCCCATCCATAACGTTATTTTGTTAACTTTCATAAGACCCCATCAATAACGTTATTTTCTTAACCTTCATAAGACCTCACCCATAACGTTATTTTGTTAACCTTCATAAGACCCCATCACAAACGTTATTTTGTTAACCTTCATAAGACCCCATCCATAACGTTATTTTGTTAACCTTCATAAGACCCCATCCATAACGTTATTTTGTTAATCTTCATAAGACCCCACCCATTACGTTATTTTGTTAACCTTCATAATATCCCATCCATAACGTTATTTTGTTAACCTACATAAGACCCCATAAATAACGTTTATTTTGTTAACCTTCATAAGACCCCATCCATAACGTTATTTTGTTAACTTTCATAAGACCCCATCAATAACGTTATTTTCTTAACCTTCATAAGACCTCACCCATAACGTTATTTTGTTAACCTTCATAAGACCCCATCACAAACGTTATTTTGTTAACCTTCATAAGACCCCATCAATAACGTTTATTTTGTTAACCTTCATAAGACCCCATCTATAACGTTATTTTGTTAACCTTCATAATACCCCATTCATAACGTTATTTTCTTAACATTCATAAGACCCCATCCAAAACGTTAGTTTTTAACTTTTTATAAGACCCCATCCAATAAGTTATTTTGTTAATAAATTAGTCTAAATCAACAAATACTAATATGCTATAATTTTATACTGTTGTCTTGTTAATAATATACCTCAAATTCCAAAGCCATCCTTGACTTTATTCTTCTAAACATTCAGAATATCCTTTTATTGCGTTCTTTTTGTTAACGTTCATAGGACCTTCTTCTACTAATTACGCTTGTCCGACCAATTAGAATGTGCTACCATTTTAAATTAAGGATAATGTTCACAATATACACAGAATATCAAACCTGTCTTTGATTTCATTTGCGTTATTTGTGATTGATATTATTAAAGAAAATATTTAAAACTTTTGGAAAAATAATTTATTGAAAGAAATGTGTGTTATAAAAAGTCGGTTTTGCAACAAAATCTGTCAGATGTCTTACAAATGATGAAATGTGGATCCCATAAATGCTTTCAAGTTTTTTATTAATTCTTTTATTTATAAGCATCTAGTAGAATACCCGTTCTAGGATAGGTATAAACAAAAAATATATAGCGTTAGTCTTATTTATTTTAGTCTTGCTTCTTTCTTTTCGGAGAAAGTTTATTGGGCGATTTTGATGGCATTTACCTAATTGGTAAAGTTTACAAAAATATAGATAATGTGCCCACGTTACTTACCTTGGTGCCTAGATTACATATTCCATAATTCATAATTATAAGTTCAATAGTTTAAGATTTTACCAAGAACATAATATTATTGATGCACACGCGCGGGCACCGATCCTTTTTAACTCAAAATTGCATCTAGAGCAACTCTTTTCTCTATTAATTATTTTGTATCTAACTTATTTTCAAAGTAAATATATAGATTATTGACACGAAAATGTTGTTTGGAGTAGAAAGATTAAAAAGATCACTATTTTAGGTTAAACAATTGTTAACAGACTTTTTGAATTATTCTACTTTTGAAAGAGTGTGTGTCGGTTTCGACGATTTCATCTCTATTCAACTTTGAATGCACAGTTCAAATTCCCGGGTCTCTGCTCATTGGTCAACGCAGACTCCGGTTTAGCTCCTTTCCCGCAGTAGTGTTTAGTTTCGAATTAACACATATCTTAACATGTTCAGCTTTTGCGCAGAGGCTAGACTGCTCATACCCATCGATAATACGTCCTCGACAATCAGTCCGATAAAGACCGGCCCATTTTGAAGCTATATGACGTTTCTCCTGTCAGGCTGAGGTATGTTTCTGTGCAGTTCCAAGAAGTTCAGGTTTTAGCTTCTTACGGTTTGAGAAGTGATTAGTTTACTGCTAATCGTCTGACATGTCCCTACCGGTGCTACTCAGACATGTCTTGTGCGTTGGCCTTTGAATCCCCAACTTCTTACCTTGTGCCACATCTTGCAATGGAAGGGGGGTAAGTACTAGCTTAAACTGTTAAACTGATACAATATAAAGCGTCGTGGTTATATAAATGATACACTGGCGTTAGACATTTTTTGAAAATGAAATAGAATATATTTGAGAAAACTTTGACGTGGATTTTTAGTATTATTATTGTATTCCTTTTTATTTGTATTATTTTCTTGAAACAGAATACGCCGCCTCCAGTCATTGCTCATTTTTTTAGATTCATGGCGTTTGTTGTTTTGAAAGAAGTCGTTTTTAGTCTTCCTCTGTGCACAAAAGAAATGAGAACATTGAAAATAACATACACATTAAGCACTCACATATTATATATCTAAAATGTCCTTCTGTAAGCCGATATACCCTACCAGTCGAAGGTAGTTGGACACTCTCAGTCTAAAACTGTTTTTATGGCACAAGTTTAGCACCACAATTGTTCTTTTTATCACTAGATGTCCCGATCCGGCGTTTCCCGGAGTATTTATAATGTAATTATTGTGTTGCATTACCCGTAAAATTTGAACAACTGAGACAAAAACTTTCGCATTTATTCATATAAATGAATGAACATTAATATTTATTCATATTATTCATGATAGATAAATATTAGCACTTTCATAGATTTAATACAGATTCTTCTATCTTTTTAATACGGCCGTAAATAAATGGAAAAAAAGAAGAAATTAATTCGCCTGAGCGATAATACGTGTTTGGGGATTTTTCTAAAAGCAATAAAAATAATATTTGGCGTCGTTAGAGAGGGAGGAAAGAGGATGGCGCGCGAGAGAAGAAAACAGAGGGAGTGTCGGGGGAGAGAGAGAGGAGAAGGGGAGTAACAAAGAGAGCTGTCAGCCCCTTCCCTCTCTCTATGAATTCTTAAATTGTTTTGATACAATTTTTTTTGTTATTTATCTTTTAAGTAAGATCGTAAAAATATGAAAAAAAAGAATGAATCAATTCCCCTGAGCGATGGTGCATGTTGTTTTATTAAAAAAAATTATTTTTTTTTGGGGGGGGGGGAGCTCGTTTAAAAACAAAAACGAAAACTTTGCGTAGCATGGAGAGAATGTGAGAGGGAGGTGGGAAGCAGAAGGAATGAAAAACAGAGACAGGAGAGGGGTGATAGAGAGATAAGCCCTTTACCTTTTCTCTATGAACTCTTAAACCTTTTAGATATAAATGTATTTATCTTTTAAATAATACCGTAAGACAAGTTTTCGTAATTTATCTTTTTTTATTAAATCACTTTAGTGTAGTGAATATCGACGAAACTATTTCATATATATATAGTAAAAATAGGGCAACAAAATTACAAATGAATAACAGCAAACATTAATTTATTACAGACTGTTTAAATAGTAGTTATGCAAATGAAGCATTCAAATAGATTCAACCTGTTTTTTATGGTAATATATGAATATAAAATTAAAAACAAAACTGTTGCATTTATTCATTTAAATATGAAGCCCGAACACAGATTTAATTAGGTGTTTCCTGCAATACCAGAGTCCGACTCCCGCAAACTATGTTGAAAAAACAAATAATTGTGTTTAATCGCTTAATAGTGCAACATACAAAGAATAACTTCAATTTATGGATAAAGTAAGAACAAAACATATGGCCCTGCTGTGGATCGAACTCATGACATTCGTCTATAAGTACAGCGACCAAAAAAAATCAGCCGCTGTGGCAGGTTGACAATTTTCGAATTGTTTTATAATATAAACCGGTTATTTTTCTGTCTTGTTGTTTCTTTTCTTTACCGGATGGTAAATTAAGTTATTGAATGTTTAAAATTTGGTGATGCATATATCTCAGAGCCCCCCTCTCTCTTTCTCTCTCTCTCTCTCTTTCTCTAACTATCTCTCTATCTATCTATATGTATATCTATCTATCTATCTATCTATCTATCTATCTATCTCTTAAAAATGTATTTTTTAAAAACATGGTAAGTAACCAAGTATGAGAAAATTCAGACGTTTTCTCTTAAGCGCGTAAGCCGATTTTAAAGATCTAGACATACACATTTTTTTCCTTAATCGTTTATACTTAAACGTGATAAAACAGTTCTATGCAATTTTTTTGTAGGAGGTATAACACATAAATAATGTTACGGAATAAATAGTTATTTTTTTCTGAAAGCCAAGAAAATAGCGAGATGGCATAACTTTTTTATTAAGAGCTTTAACTGTTTAAGTGTGCACTGAAAAATATCACCATTGTATCGATATTCCTAGCTGGTTTAAGTATTATCAAAAAGGACCGAAAGCGAACGAAATTATATTCGTAGTAATAACATAGTTTCTACTAGCGGTGTTACCATACTCCACTTGATGAATCAAGCGAGGAAATATTATATATTAAAGGTACATAATATACAGAGAGACCGAAAGTCTGTGTAGCACAATTAGAGTCGAAGTTCGGTGTTTGAGTGTAATGGAAATAACTCCATTTACTCTTTCGTTTTGTTTTCTTTTTGTTTTTTACTCGGGGTAGAGTTATTCCCTTGTAATAAAAGAACAAACTAATGATTTATTTTATCAAAATAGTAATTGTATTTTTTGTTTGATTCTCTATCAGATAGACAGTTACCGGACTTCTGTGTGAACTCTGGTCTTCTGCGTCCTTTTGTGTCTCTGTCGGACTCCCTTCTCTCTCCCGGACCTTCTGTTTCCTTTTTTTGTTGTTTACTCTATCTCTCTTAATTATATAATGATTGTCTTGTGTTATAATAAGTCAAATATCCTAACACACTTTTCCAAGATCTTGTTTGTCAATGTTTCCTCCCGTTTCTCGTTGGAATTTCAAACCGCATTCTTTTAAAAAACATTTTTATTAAACTATATTCCTTCTTTTGTCCATTGTTTCGCGTTATCGACTTCACAGATCAAGGAATGCTCTGATTTCCAATCTCTCTTCCAAAATAATTAATTTCCATTTTATTTTCATTTTATTATTAGTTTTGCATACGCGGAATCAAGTTCAGGTGTGTCGCCTTTCTCCAGTACATTATAACACCTGGACATAATGCAACAAAGAGTGAGTCCACACTCCGAAAAGTTCCTAAATCAGGGCTTCCTCACCTTCACTTCTAGGTCATATCCGGGACATCAGGCTGATCAGCGATCTACGTCGTAAATATTAGTTTACAAAAAACTCATTTGAAAGTTCATGTGGAAGAATGAACCCCTCAAAAGTAATTATTATAATAAACCCAATCTGTTGGAATTTAATAGCGACTTCATTATAAGATATTTGTTATCAAATATATTATATTTGTGGTATTTCTGCCTGTCTGTTAAAACCTGTCGCCAAGAAATCTACCCAAAATTGTACGATATAGGTTTCGACATAGAAATTGAAATAAATGATAAAAGAAAAAATTCCTGAAACATAACCTTAACAGCATAACCTAAAATTCCTATAATACCCCATTATACATTGAGAAATCCGTTAACTATCAATACCCAGTTTTGAAGCAACTTACCACATTAATTAAGGCAGAGAATAACCTTAAACACCAGCTATATGGACATATTTAACCATCATAAAAATACCAAACCGTTCTACAGATCTAGCGGTCACAAGGTCATAGTCGAATCTAAACAATGACGATGGAGTTGTGTTGTTTCCTTGCACGACGAGTTAACTTTCTCTTTTTTCCTGGAATCGCCACTATCAATAAATGAGTAATTGAATTTTCACTGTATAATATTATCTATATAATAAAGTGCAGCCGACTTATGATTTCTTTTCATATACTAAATTTAATTCGCTATATTTCCAAAAATTTGTCATTGATAGCTTTGAATCTGACATTGTATCTTTGATTCTAGTAGCGATTTTCTCTTTGATATTATTGCACCATGTTCTTTACAACAAAATATACTTCGATTCAGTTATTTTCAGAAAATACTTATTCCGGCTAGGAATATTGTTAAAATTGTGAGATTTTCAAATAGAAACATAAAGAGCAGCATTCATTATACCATTACTAAAAACAATTCAACATTGTATTATTTTGATTATTCAAACTACTGGTCTCATCTTGGATGTTATTCTCACAAGGTTTCGACCAATGTGACCTCCGACCTTCTTCATGTGAATACTGATATTAAAACCCTTTGGTTTGATTGGACTTTTTAAGATTATGATATATATATATATGGTCTAGCCGCACTGATGAGCTGTGAAACAGCGAAACAGTCTGTATGTGGATGACTATAAAAAGCTCCCTCCGGGTGGAACTTATTTTGTAAGGGTATCGTCAACGGCCATTAGCTTTAAGGCAATGCTCATTAGGTAAAACTGATTCGAGCTCCGGTCATTTGCAATGTTTACATTTCGTTTCATTGAGATATTCCTTACATTCAGTCAGTGTCGCATGATGGCGTAGAGGTTAGCATCGCCGACTGTCAGCTAGACGGTTGCGTTTCGATCCCGGCTTGAGGCACTAACTAGCCGCACTGATGAGCTGTGAAACAGCGAAACAGTCTGTATGTGGATGACTATATATATATATATATATATATATATATATATATGTGTGTGTGTGTTGTTAAATAAACAAAATTATGCGTTGTAGTTATTTGTAAATGACCTGGAGTATTATTTATTTTATACAATAACATCGTACAACAGAAGTATCCGTGGACAATCATTATCAAAATGTATTTTCAAATCTAAATGGACGAAAACAATCCACGCAAGAAAAACAATGAACAAATATAATACAGTTAATATCAATTATTAAACAATGCAACGTCATTATTGTGCATGTTTTTTAAATAACGAGATTTCTCCATTGGTTTTTATAATTTCATATTAGGTAAAAAAGTTGCCGAAAATTTCCAATACCACAATAAGAGAAGAAAAAAATAAAACTATATATTTAACAATATCTATTTATCATGTTTCTAAATAAGGTCTAATGAAACCGGAGGGATTTAATAAACAAAACGATGAGTTGCAGCTATCTCTAAGTGACTTGTTTTGTTATTTATTTCTTATAATAACATTACAGCAGAAGTATTCATAGACAGTCATTATATATATACTAATAAAACACCCCTCCCATGACGGTTATAATCAATACATTTAGCATTTGTTTTAAATTTTAATGTTTTCCTTTTCTTTTTGGTGTATATGGTCCTCTTTCGGTGGTACCTTTTAAATATAAAAGTTTACAAAACAAATAATGTACGCACGTTACTCGCCTTGTTGTGTAGAATACATTTCAAGACATACATTCGGGAGCACGTTCATTATCTTCCCAGGTAAATTTTACATAAGAATACAATTTTAGATTTTACGTAGATTTTCTAACTTTTCTTTCCATAGGGAACATACAAACAACATGCACACACACATACATTGAGTTATATATATACATATGTGTATATATTTATATATATGTATATATTTATATATATATATATTTATATATATAAAGACTTTATCCGCGAATCACATGTTACTTACAGCATTGCAAACACTACATATATTCGAAGCCCTACATATAAAAACAAAAAAGCCAACCGTCTACAAAATAAATTTCAATAATAATGACAACATACTAAAATGCTTATTATACTAACATATTTATATATTAACACTGTAACTAACACGTGATTCACTGAAAAAATATCCTATACATATCTTAGCACCATGTACTTTGATAACCATCCCTGAAGATGGGTCCAGATGGATCCGAAAGTACTAGCGTTATAAGTGAATATGGCAGATACATCGGCCAGTTCCCGCTTGAAATCAGGAAATACATTAGGAAATCAAGGCAAAAGTTGTCCGTCATATATATATATATATATATATATATATATATATATATATATATATGATAATTTTATTTACACAGACATGTACAAAATCTGCGACACTGGCATGTCGATGTTATCGATCAACAGTTACTATAAACTGAGATCTCATCAGGCAGAGTTAGAATCGATGATGAGATCTCAGTTTATAGTAACTGTTGATCGATAACATCGACATGCCAGTGTCGCAGATTTTGTACATGTCTGTGTAAATAAAATTATCATATATGAAGCTCTATTTTGATATTGAGCACTTTTCATAAACCCGGTTAAAATTCTCTGGATTGCCACCCTGTGGATATTTTTCACCTGGATTATTACCATTATTATATATATATATATATATATATATATATATATATATATATATATATATATATATTAAGCATTTCTTTTAACATGGGTCTGAATATTTGAAAATAAAAATTGTTTTAATCTCTATTTATAATTTATAAAATTTTCTGTTTAGCTAATATCTGTGTTCATACAAATAATCGTGATTTGTCAAATTAAAACCGATTAATTAATAAAAAATGTCTTTAAAATAATTTATTATAAAGACACATGTAAAACATACAGTTATTTATCTTCCTCCCACAAGGTAAAATGTGACACAAGGTCGGAAAGTGGGATTTGAAAAGCCAGCGCCCGAGAAGTTGAGCACTCTGGCCGTTAAAAATTGCCTGGGCAGCCCCGTCGACATTCTTCGGTAGGGCGCTTCAGGCAGTAAGCAATAAACTTACTCCTCCCCAAAAAGGGGAAGCAAAGCCTGGGAGGGTGGACCTCGTAGAACTGCACAGGACAGACCCACAGACCGGTGTAAATCAAGTTCCGAAGGCCAAGACAATACCAGTCTACGGGGTGCAGCACCCATCGGAACAAATACTACACTTTGATCTCGGACAAAAGGCCGACAAAGAATGTAAAGAATACATTTAAATTTCAAAATACTATTTAAAAAAGTAATTCGTGAAAAATCTACCAACATGTGTAAATAAATATATTTTTTCATTTAATTATCTGTTCCATCAATCTAAAAAGAACTACATGGAAATACATTGAACTTTTAATATCACATTCCTGAATGCGAGGTGCATCATGGGTTGGATTATTGTAAATTGCCGGTGTTTTCTTTGATATGGCAGCACAGCAATCTATATATTTGTTTTTTTGTTTTTAAATGTTAATTCATACCATACATTACTTTCTCACTGTTAGTTTACAGAATTCAAGATATCATCGAATTTCGAAGAGTCAGGAAATCGTAAACAATTCATTTTGATCCTCTGTTAATAGTTGAACAAGAAAGAGACCGCCGCTTTATTTTGTTATCTACGTACCATGAATCTACTTTGGTATGATATCTACACTTACATTGCAATATACAACTGATGAATCTACTTTGTTATGCGATATTCGAAAGAATATATGGCTAAAGAGCATGGAACCCTAATCTTAATCTGTAATCCTTAATCCTAACCCGTAACCTCTAATCCTAAATCTAACGTTCGAAGAAGAGATTGTGCGACACTTCAGACAATTATTCAACGATAAGTCGCTGAAACCTCAGTAATATATTCCTTCTAGATATCAAGCTAAAATAAAACAAAAATGAATGAATTACTTCGTAACTCTTTGAAAGAATTTGAAAGCATTTAAACTGTTGAATAAAAAGCCATTTCTGACTTTTATATTCTTAAAAAATCCCTATGTATTAAAAGCTATTTAATATCAATAATTTAATATAACAGATTCCAATATATGTTCCTATTTATTTTCCGCCCCACGTTAGACACAAGGTCGGTTTTAATATGGAGAAAATCTAGCTCTCCAAATATGGGCACTCTGGATTGGGATAAAAAGAAAAATTACCTCAGTCTGGAAGAATTTCTCCTTCAGTAACCGAGGACAAAACAGATACTAGAGATACTACACCTTGATCCCAGCACTTGTGTTCACGTCCAATTTTAACAAATATTTGCCATAAACCGTCTCTACATGTAATCAAACTTTATTCATTTAATTAATCATTTTCAATCTTATTGATATTCTTCATCATGAAACTGAAAATCCATCGATCTCTTACCCCTATTCTAGAGTGGCTTTTTGGTCTTCAGATGTAGTGACACATCTGTAAAAGAAAGAAAAAACATTACCTTAACAAAATCAACTATAGAATTTGATTTAATTAATACATTAATGACCAAACAATATCGTAATAATTCAATGAAAATTTCAAAATCCTACTTAAAATGTAATAACAAGTTAATAATAATAAGAAAAAAAAAAACGAAATAGTTATGAAAAATAGAGGCGAAACAAAAATGAAAGTAACACCACTCCCGGATAACGCCGGACAGGAAAAGCTAATTTAAAATAATATCACATGTTGCATACTATTTTTATGACCATACATTCTACAGGTTGACAACAAGTAAACTGCGTCCTATTTTTATTTTTTTTGGTAAATTTAAATTAAAATCGCCTAAACAATATGACGAAATACATCCAAGAGTATTAGATAATAACGATGCTATGTGAAAAATAAATAAAAATTAAAACTGTTAAAAAATGAAAATAAAATTGTTAGCCACACAAATCCACATGTCAGCGATATGAATTTTTAAAAATATATACGAAACACATTTCACTGTTAATGTTTGCTTTAACATGTTATGATTAAATCATTAAAACATTTATGAAATTCAAAATAAAATAAATGAGATATAATTTAATGTACTTTCTGAACATTACCGCCTTTTTAATAAAAAACAAATAATTAAGCACTCTGGGTCAGTGTACATTTGAAATGGATCTTTTCAAGGTTTGTTCAGCTCAACTGATATAATAACAGAAACACCTTTGGAAAGGTCGTAGTTGCTTAATATTATATACAACCGACTCGAAACACTAGCGAATAATATGGGAAAATAAATTTGGAAAATGTATAATGGCCTTCCATATATATATATATATATATATATATATATATATATATATATATATATATATATAAACAAGTAAAAGATTGTAAAAATGCAATATCCATTAAGTCATCTGTTGCTAAAAACAAGGTGTTTCTAATAAAATATATTTATTTTCCCTTCGTTAAGAGGATAAGATTTCTGTCTTTGATAGACCATAGCTTAAAGAAAGAAATACATTTATTTTATTTGAAACACCTCGTTTTGTGCAATGGATGACTTAATAGATATTGTATTTTTACAATATATATATATATATATATATATATATATATATATATATATATATATATATATATATACAATTATTTTATAATACATAAACTGTCCTGCTATTCGCATGATTCGAACTCTGCACCCAGGTCGTCTTTAACTAAAATCTAAACATCCAAACTCTCTCTATATATGTTTGTAGCGTAAAAACAATGCTCATACGTGTGTTACGGCTTTATCAAACTTACACCGCATAAAAGTTTAAAAATCATTCTGGTAACTTGAAAAATGTCAACAGTTCTTGTTAGGAGGAGGGCATTCTGGGGATAAACAATTGTATTTCTTCCATTTATATATATAGGTCCTCTTTGTTTCGATTTGAAACCGACGGTACTAACGTTGTTCTGATTTTCTGTAATATATATATATATATATAGTCTTGAATGAATGAATGGACGAATGAATAATAATAATAATAATAATAATAATAATAATAATAATAATAATAATAATAATAATAAAAATAATAATAATAATAATAATAATAATAATAATAATAATAATAATAATAATAATAATAATAATAATAATAATAATAATAATACCGATGGGGGACAGCACAAACCAGACCTCCACTCGAAGTGCAGAGACTGCTGGGACCTTGGGGAGGCTTATTGCCACCCAAATCCCAGAGAAGACCAATGGTCCTTACCAACGAGAAATCAATGATAAACGGCTGTTGTGATACTGCAAATGTATTTGCGGTGGCTATCAAAAAGAGGTGGAGAATACTGGAAATCTGGAGAGACTTGTTGTCACTCGGACTCTTGGGAAAACCACCTGATTTTGCTCGTAAGCAATCACTGATAATAATTCGTGTGATAACTCCTACTGAATAAATAGAAATAATTCGATTTAATAACGATATAAACTGTTCATCTTGGTTTAGATATATATTTATTTAATCGGAAATGTCCGCCTCTTCTTCTAATGCGTACACGACTCGTCCAGACAGCGAGATAAAGTTATCGAATGTTTTTTAGATCAATATTGAACAACAAAACATTGAATTTTTCGTTAAATAAAAATCACCATATTTCAAATTTTCATTATTACTATATATTTATTTATTTTCTGGTAATCCTCACCAAGAATCACTGAGCTACGGCACGCGAGCCAAATCCAATCTTTCAATTTGTTTTTGTCCGACCCCTGAGTTAAAAAACAAAACAAAACAAAACAAAAACATTATTAGGGTTATTATTACACTTGCGTAAAACATAGCATACATATGTTAATCGCAATTTTATTTTAGAACTATTACAAAAATACCTATTAAAGGATTTGCAATTTTTTTAAATCAAATATTTTCCTAAAAAGTTCGTTCATTCGAATCTCAGATCAGTAATATAACAAATGTAGTCATTATATTTTGAATTACATCAGTAAAAGAATTTTGGTATTTTTAATATGTACTTCTGTTTTTAATGGGTACGTTTATTTTTAATGGGTACCTTTATTTTCAATGAACACCTTTATTTGTTATGTCAACCATAATTTCTAATGGAATACCTTCATAATAACTTCACCAAAAGTTTTAAAATATCACTATTCTGGTCGTTTCAAATAAAAGCCTGGTGTTTCCTGGCTTCTAATTATTAATGGGTATGAATTTTAATGAGTTTATGTTTATTGATCAATAATTTAATGGAAGAAAAGTTTGCAATATTTTATACTAAAAAACAACAAAAAACAATGACTGTCCGGAAAAAAATTAATAAATTTTATTCCCGAATATTGGAAGAAAGCAATAAACGAATGCAACAGGTAAATAAACAATTTATATAATAAAACTATAAGCAATTTCATGTTCGTACGTACGTTATCACCCTCCAACACATTTTTTAAAGATGGGATCTTTCTCCTGATCACAGAAGATGCAATGTAAAAAAAGTATTTTTTTAAATTTCGTCTGATGCCGTTTTATATCGAACGTAAAACTCGAACTAAAATACACTTTCTTAGCATTCGGGCTAGGATCAAAGTATTGTAGCTGTTCTGTCCGAATATGGTACAATAATATCGTGGGGTCCGCGTTCGCGCCGGGCGTCTATCAAATGATAATATGTCACAAACTCCTACCAGGGGTATTGGAGATAGGTCCCCATAATCAGATGTATTCTGAAAGTGCATTACAGAATGATGCAACTGTGACATTTCCTTGGGTCCAACTAGTTAATAGCATTTTATTATAGTCATGAACTACAATTAGTATAATATTATTATACGGTAAAAAAAACGGTAAAAGACGATGTGCTATTAAAAATGTTTAAAAATTCACGGTATATCTTCCACTCTATAAAAAACCGTGAATTTATTTGTATAGAAATAAATATATTTCAAACTTATTTTTTGATGGACAAAATATATTTAAAAGACGATGATCTTAAACAAACCCTCAAAAACGTTTTACTCTGGATGAAATGCGAATCGTTTTATTGCAAATGTCACTCTCGAATATATTCCTCCACTCTATAATAAAATCAAATGTGTATGTATTTGTATATAAATAAATGTATTCCATCCTGTCATGCAAAAGTTAGCGAGTAAAACACGTGATGTTTTTTAGATTATTTCTAGTGATGCAGGGAAGTGAGAAAGCAAATATAAAGTCAGACACTCACTTAAGACTTACCCCACCGCTTGAATTCGAAAATGCCCCAGTCTATAATATTAAGTCTACAGTGAGGTGTTTTTTTTCTTAAGGTCATCAGAAATGATAATAATAATTTATATATGAAAAATTAAATTACTAACGTAATCATATGAAATAGAGAAAATTCGAACACGGAAGAAGCTAAGCTTTTTCCGTTATTTTTTTATGGGATGTGTACACTAGTAATATATATATATATATATATATATATATATATATATATATATATATATAGTAAGCTATACAAATATATGTATGGCAATGAAACGAGGATGAAACGCGGGAGCCTCTGTGTACCTTAATTGCCATAAATATATTTTCATAGCTTACTACCTAGCTCTATTTACGTATCGAGCACTGTTGAACTAAATACTGAAAATTGATACATAAAACATTATATCTCCTTATAAACTTTTATGTGGATACATGAAATACTAATATTATATATATATATATATATATATATATATATATATATATATATATATATCACCTATCCATTACTTTGATAAATACACAGTGAATTATTATTTTTATTATTTACTGTTAATTGAATATTTATTGAAATAATTTTAAAAAACTAAAACGGATGTATAAAAAAATTATTTTAAAAAAAATTGTTAATATGATTATATTTTGAATTAGTTTCATATAAGTTTTTCACCTGGTAATATATCTCCACCTGGACAACGCTGGGTAAATATCGTAATTTTATTTATCAAAAAGAAGTTCATTCATTAATTTAGCAGATCTGTATTACAACAAATCCGATTAATAATTTCATTAATAACAAAAATGTAAAGGATTTTTAATGATCATTTAAAAAAAACAAAAAAACACATAATGTTTGTCGACCTGTGGTTTAAAGAAAATTAACGTCTGAAACAAGTCGCCATGGAGCCAGCGTTATTTTACTTTGAAGACTGAAGATCCGATTTTTACGACTTGAGCCACGACTGTCTCTCGGTGAATTACGCAATAACTTTTAGCCCAAGTGAGTGTGTGTGCGTACTACGCGCGCTTATCTCAATATAAAATAACAAAAACGCACTCACATAGTGACATTAGCACGGTCACACACATGTGTGAATATGTGTGAATATATGTGTGTGTGTGTGTTAATAAATTTGTGTATTTATTAAATTTTCTTAAGAAAAATGCTAAAAAATGTGATATACACATTTTTGGAAACGTGCACAACAGATATATTCATCATATGTCCTTGTCATTATATATATATATATATATATATATATATATATATATATATATATATATATATGTATATATATATATATATATGTGTGTGTGTGTGTATATATATATGTGTTTTCGTGTATGTGTCCTAAATATAAGTCTGTGCCCGTGTGCATATATAAATACCTATACATGTGCGCGCACGTGCATCGGAAATTGAAATGGATGCATATACATCATGAAATTAGCGTCAAACGCACATGCTGATAAACGCATAAAAAATTAATGTTCTTTCGTTTATACCTTGTTCAAGCGACCACGTACATACACATACGTAAACACACACATGCATACGGACGGACACACTCCGGACACACACGTAAGTCCATATATAAACACACTTACCTAACAGCACATACTGACATACACTCGCAGGTTGACAGCCAAACACAAAATCCCGCGCTAACACACAGCTATGAATGAAAAAAAAAAAGGCACGAGGAAAAAAGAAAAAGGAAAGAAAGGCTATGACAACGAAGACGAAAAGAGAAAGTCGGCGTGCACACGCCCGGCTGCACATACCTACATACATATTCGTGTGCCTCTAAGTACACATGGCTACAGTACATTTGGTGCAACAGTACTCATGTAATAACTCTTAGTGCATAGCTTTCTCTCGTCTTTTTTTTTCCAAGGCAGATAAACACACAGGAGAAAAATTAAGAGAAAGACGTACATATATTGAAAAGGAGAGGAGACAGTGATAAGAATGAGAGAGAGAGAGAGAGAGGGGGGGGGGGAGAAGAGAGAGAGAAAGATAGAAAGATGAGAGGACGGAGACGGAGATTATGATTAAGAAGAAGATAGTGAGGCTGTAGCGGAATACCATGAGGAAGGATACATTAAAGAGAGAGAGAGAGAGAAGGGGGGGGGAGAGAGAAGCCAAGAGAGTGAGAGAAGGCGTGTCGTATTTAAAAGGGGTGGATCCTATGGTTGCAAACATGATTGGAAGGGAAGAATCAAGGGTGAAAGTTTTGTAAAGACATATAGATATATAAAAGACATATATATAGAGAGGGAATAAGAATGGGAAAGCGAGAGAGAATAAGAAAGTGAAAGAGATAGAGTGAAAGAGTGAGAGGGGGAACGACAGTATACAACGATAATTCGGAAAATATATTGTAAAATAAAAGAAAGAGGCGGTGATCAGACGGACAGACGGGCTGACTGGCTGACAGTTTAACGGGTGGATAGTGAAAATAGAATAAGATCTAAAACAGAGATAGTCAGACTGACATACACATGGAAAGAGAATTATATATGTACTAGACTAATACCCGCCCGAGAACGGGTAAAATTAATTCCTTCACAAAAACAAGTTTGAATCGTTTTTATGTCCATTTGCGAAGATTAAAATCAAGATATACTAACACTTACGTCTAAAGTTCTGATTCCAATTTTGATCATGATTTTAATCCTAAAAAAAAAGTAAGCTTAAAGGGGTCTTAAGAAGAAATTGAAATTCAGCGGATCTTGCTTAATTAGTGTTTAATAATTATGAATCAAATTTAATGAACATCTGAAATTTTTGAATTTTCAAATGGAAGGTTGTGTCCCAAAACACCTTTTAAATACTCCACAGAAACTGAAGATTGGGGAATATTTATTAATTGCTGTCTATTAACGATTGTCGAAATTTCACAAAAAAATTGTAGGCATCTGAATACCCAAGAAAGGTTCTTTTCCCCATTGCTGCCTTTGCATAAAACTAAATTAAACTAAATTTAACTCACATTACTCACCCTTACGCTTAGCATTTGTGTTCCAAAATGCATAATAATAGATTAATTAGTTTAGAAGTGGATCTCATACATATGTAGTTATTCAATAAATTTGATGGATCTATTTATAAGAAGACAAAACAAAAATTCAGAATTTCTTTCCGTCCAAAGGGGTCACCACTTATCAAGGCCAGATAGAACTCGAGAATTAAGGTTAGTAGGATCGAATGATGGTCAGAAGCAAGTAAGAACATTTCTGAGACCGGATCTAAATATTAATCTGCTGCCATTGGCTTTAAGTTTTAATCTGCGGGGAAGCAGTCCTGTGGCAATGTGTTCCACAGACGGGAGGTCCTTGCGAAGAAGCTCAGTTCATGGACGTTTCATCTGATGCGACGCCCATTGAGTTAGAAAGGAAAGTGTTTTCTTCGTTGTGGCTGGAAGACAGGTTATTGCTGGGAATGGCTTACAAGAAGAGAACCAGAGATTTGAGCTCAGTCGAGCACTTTCCATAAAAAATAGCGATAGAGTAGAGAGAGACGAGCAAACGTCTGTTCTGTGAGAAAAGGGTCTGTAAAGAACGGAAGAGATCATCTCCCACTAGATTTCGAAGTCGATTTTGAATTCTGCCAAAGCAACGAAGAGCGCTCTGAACGGCACTTAAACAACTTTTTTCTTACTCTTGTTCACCCATCATTATCATTAGAGAGCATGTCTACAGGAACACTCTGAGTAGGGAGTTGAGAAGCGAGATGTCTGTTAACATTACATTTAAATTTCTGTATGTTAGTACAGTCACGGAAGCAGGAAAAAGGGAGGGGATTCTAAAGTCTAGCTGTTCGCGGGAAGAAACTATTAGAGTAGAAAACTTTCTGGCATCCAGGGACCTCTGCAGTGAAGGGGTGGGATTTTGCTGCTTGTCGGGGCTGTCGGAGGTATTTGCGTCGTAGGGGAAACAAGTGCTACGTTTCATCAGAGCCCATTCTATTAAAGTACTTGTAAAACAAGCACAGGGATGCAACATTGCGGCAATGGGGGATGGGTTGGAGCTTGGTTGACAGTGCTGGACCAAATAGATTTGAGACTCTTTTTTGGACCCTGTCTTTTCCAGAATGTAAACTTTACATTGTGGAATTGACTTATAGCATTAAAGAAATTTTAATTCCACAGAAATGTATGTTTTGTAGCTGTTTAAAATGGAAGCATTCAGACAGTGTTTCCAGGCTTAAACAGAAGTGTGTCATTCAATCGTCGGTGAGTCAAAAAGTAAGGCATTTGTAATTTTCAAAAGAATGTGCGATGTGTAAGAAGAAGCAGGTTTGATAAAATAACAAGTTTACAAATACGTTACATTGTTTAACGAATGTCGAAAGAGTAATTCAATACAGATCCACAATGGTGAGTACACCTGCAGTGGTGGATTCGGCTAAAACGCTCACACTGACAAATAGAAACGTTACAATAATTGACATTCCTGAAAAAGTGGCGATCTCAGTAATTATGTAGTTTCCCGACCCATGCAATTTTATCGGAAAGACAATATGCAGAATTATTGACCTCCTCTTCAGGAAGTAAGGCACGAGGCTATTTTAATCTTACTCGCACAAGGTAAGATGTGACCCAAAGTCGGGTCGGGAAAGTGGGGCTTGAAAAGCCAGCGTCCGAGAAGGTAACCACTCTGGCCATTAAAAATTGCCTTGGCAGCCCCGTCGGCATTCCCTGGTAGGGGCGCCTAAGGCAGTAAGAAATAAACTTACTCCTCCCCAAAGAGGGGAAGCGAAGCATGGGAGGGTGGACCTCCTAGAACTTCACAGGGCAAACCCACAGACCGGCGGAATCAAGCCCCGAAGGCCAAGGCAATACCGGTCTATGGGGTGCAGTATCCATCGGAACAGATACTACACTTTGATCTTGGCCAAGATCGGAACAGATGCTGAGCGTATTGGCGTTAACATTGATTGAGTATTTATTACGTATGAAATTTAAAAAAAAAACTTTTAAAATTAGTAGTCCAAATATTTCTATGCTTAAATGTGAAATCTATTAAAAAAAATGATGATTCTAAATAAACCAAACACGTTTTCCCTCGATGAAATGTGAATAGTTTTATTGCAACAGTTTCTGTCGTATATATATATATCGCAAAGAACACTTTTGAAATCGGTAACTTAGCCGAAACACTGACATAAATCTATCAAGGACGTTCTGTAAGCTAGTCGATCTAAAACTTGGAACGGAAACTCGTTAATACGAAGCGAACAGCAGTAAAGTATGTTAGCGAGTTATATAAAAAATAATTTATTTAAAACAATTAAAACACAAATATTTATATAAATATTTTAATTGTTTTAAATAAATTATTTTTTATATTACTCACAAAAATACTTTACTTTTTTGCTTCGTATTAACCAGTATCCGTTCCAAGTTTTAGATCGACTAGTTTACAGAACCTCCATCGTTGATTTACGCCAGTGTGTCGGCTAATTTATTGATTTAAAAACCGTTTTTCCTATTTAATAAGTAATACATACTACATTAATTTTAACATGTCATAATCTTTAAAAAAAATACAATTTTTGAGCATATCGTCTTTCCGATAAAAAATAACATATGTCAATTTTGGTTGTACTCGAAAATTATGTAGTTTATAGCGTAGTGGGAAAAGTACGAATAACTCAGTCCAAATATTTATATGCTGAAATGTAAAATGTATTAAAAAATATAGTGATTCTTAATGAACCCTGGATGAAATGTAAATCGTTTTTTTGCAAATGTTTTTGGCGTATATATATATATATATATATATATATATATATATATATATATATATATATATATATATGTATATATATATATATATATATATGTATATATATATATATATATATATATGTGTATATATAAATATATATATATAAATATAAATATATATATAAATATAAATATATATATATAAATATATATATATATAAATATAAATAGATATATATATATAAATATATATATATATATAAATATAAATATATATATATATATATATATATATATATATATATATATATATATATATATATATATATATATATATATAAATATATTCACAGTGTCCATATAAACATTTAGATTTCGCTTATACTATGAAGGTGACTGACAGCCGAATGTTTACATATGCCCATCTCGCCAATTATCTTCAGGATTAATTCAAAACCTTTTGTTAAAAAAATGGCTACTTTTCGGCAGTTTAAATTGTTTATAGAAACAGTAAGATTTTACTAACTCACTGACATGACAGCCGAATAGTTAGACGGTCGAGTTTGACGCACTTACCTTTTATAACCATACTTAAGAGCTGTGATACAGCGAAACAATCTTTGTGTTAATTATATATATATATATATATATATATATATATATATATATATATATAGAATAGAAATGATAAAAATAAAAATGTGATAAATTACAATATTCATAAGATATTCAAACAAACGAGAAATATTTAAAAAAAACTTTTCCTTTATCCATGGATTTTCAAAGATAAGCTCTCATCATCAGATGATTAAATACAGTAAAAAATGTATTACTGATAAGCATTAATTTGAAAATATAATTTTGTTTATCACAAGCACAATCTTCAATTAAATTATGGTATAAAATCAATGTGTCCATGCAAAAACCAAGGGATCATGCAGAGAAAAATACAGTTTAGGTGAGCATTAAATAATAAGTCGTAGTCCAGACGTCAGGATCCGAAAAGGATCAGAATAAAGTCCAGAAAAAAATTCAGTTGATAATAAGATGAGTGACTCACCAACAATATCCAAAGAGATAAGTAGGAAATCAATATAAATAAAGTTATTGCTATTTGTATAACTTCCGTGGCAATCAAAGTTTTAAAAGGTGACTTTTTTTTGACTCTATGGATTAGAATTCAATGCCCACCTAACCTCTACTTTCTCTGCATAATACCTTGGATATTTATGTGAACCCATTGATTTTATGCCATAAATTCATTGGGGATGTTATTTTGCTAAAAATGTTTTTATGTTTTCAAGTTAATGCTTACCAGTAATACATCTTTTACTGTCTTTTATCCTCTGATGAAGAGAGCTTATCTTTGAAAATCTATGGATTAAAGGAAAGTTTTTGTTATATTATTTTTTGTATATCTGATGAATAATTAAATATTGTAAGTTATCCAATTTTTTATTTACATCATTCATTTTCTTGTTTTATTACTCTATCTAGTATATTGAGCATTTTCTGATTTCGATAGGTACTAAGACAAATATATTTATTTATTTTTATAGCTTCATATATATATATGTATATATATATATATATATATATATATATTATATGTATATATATATATATATATATATATAATACCCGCGGGACCCGTGAGATACTCGACGTTGCACGAGGAAAGTAGTTAACCAAAAAAAATCCGACTCCCAGCCCCGAACTTGTGTTCTTATTTTTTAATCTTTGGTTCTACCCCAAGCCATAACCCCTTATTAATATTTGTATTTTTCTAAACTTCTATCATTATAAATTGTTAATTAAAAATGAAGTAAATACATAAAAAAAAACATATTAGTAACTTACAATAAGTACAAAGAAAGTTTGTGATAATCAAGAAGGGATAATACAATGTCTCTCTATTCCTTAAGATAAACTATCTTAGAGAACGTCAAAGTAGATTATTGATTTCATCCATCCACTTTTGACGATTGAACGAAAACTGTTTTAAACTTTAATTTCAACATTATTCATTTAACGGTGACCCTCAATGAAACTTACAGTTCATAGGTGATATCAACGTCTCAAATTCTCCAATTATTATATACGATAACGCTGAACGTAATATACGGATGCACATATGATTAACAATAGCCAGAATGTGTTTATCTGTCGATCATATCTAACGTGTATTTGAGGTGTGCGTATACTTTTATAAAGTTGATTAATATGAAACTAACGACTAATAAATATTATAAATATTATAATATTATAAATATTATAGAGTGCAGGATTGTGCCTACCTATTTGGATATGCAATTGAAAACAGAGAACTAATACCAACTTGTTTTCAAATATAATTTTACGAGGAATATAATGGAGATATTATTTTTTTATAATTTATTTTACAAAATCGTCGTGGTCTCTGACTTCACGTTGTTCACCCCTAAACAGGAAAGACAACAAGTTACCATAGTTTAGTTTATTTATAGGTAAAAAGTTAAAAATTAGGAGGAAAAATAGCAATAAATGGAAATAGAGCAGTAGTACACAGGTGTTCACATTCGTTCCCGGGCAACGAAGATGTTTGGTAGTACATTTTATTACGAGTAGAAATTAAATAATATTTTTTTATTTAGCTATGTCATAAAGCTTATTACTAAAAGTGGTGAAACGAGAAATATGTATCTAACTAAATATTCGCTACCGGTGAAATGGCTCGCAAGGTTGTAGATAAAAATGAGAGAGTGAAAATACCTCCTCTTTTCTTTATGTGTGACGACAATAAATGACATATTGAACAGAACTAAATATTCATAGCGATGAAAGCGGAATGCCTGTGTTGTAAAACATAAATCAATAAGAAGTCTAAGGCATTAATGCACCCGACTTTTAACCTGATATTTGTTAGTAAAGCTATATACCGGCCAAAGAAATAAGGAGAATTTTGATGTACTACATATGTAAGGAAATGAGGAGAACATATGTGAAGTGTTATTACTGCCCAATAATGTATGATACAATCCATAAGCAGCATACTTGTATATTATTATTATTATTATTATTATTATTATTATTATTATTATTATTATTATTATTATATAAAATATTTAGTGTTAAACCACAAACGTTAAGCGCCAATAATTCATTTTGGCTGGGATCAAAGTGTAGTATCTGTTCTGCCCTCAGTCAGTGAGGGAGAACTCCTTTTCGACTGAGGCATTCTTCATTGTGTCGAGTGCCCTTTTATGGGGTGCTGGCTCTTCTCCACATTAAAAAAAACAACGTTCTGCTCTCGTGGAGAAAGCAACTAAATAAGAACCCCAAACGTGTTTATATGTCGTGAATCAATAAGGCGTAAATATACATACTTTCTTCTGAAATACGTATTGGAACGCGCTTATACACAAAAGTGTATTTACAAAAGCTAAGTTTCTACGTACTTAAAGTAAATTCTCTATTTAAATATGTGCGCGTAATTTCTCGTGTCAAAATATATTAGCCGTGTGTATTCGCTAAGCGAAATTGAAATCATACCAAGCTACGACACGCTCCGTAAATATAACAGAAAAGAAGTATGATTCGCCAGTGTTCGCATTAGCTATTTATCTAGATATATGACTAAAATATTCATATAAAAATCATAGAATTACGCCAGTAATTGGATTTTTCACATTCAATTTCTCATTATTATTTCTGATGACCTGAAGAAGAAAACACTTACACCCACAGATGATTTTTATTATAGAGTTGAGAATGTTTTCCAAAATCAATTCAGACGGCGGGGTAAATTAAAATTTAAGGTCTGACTTGCTATTTTCCATTTCGCTTCCTCTTACCACATGAACTGTTTCATTCGGAGGCTAGAAAAAGCACGTGTTTTACTCGCTACCCTTGACGTGACGTGATGGAAGTAACCATACTTAATGATGCGTATCCACGTACACACAGACACAGGCACGTGCGCATGGATAACCATCATAGATAGATATATAATAATTTTTCTTTTCTTTTTTAGAAATACAAATTAAAAAACAAGAAAAAACAAAACGCTAACATTAAAAAAGAAGTAAATATACATGCACATATATATTTATATACATAGTTTGCGAGTGTATATGTGTTTGAATTTATTTGCCTCCCACCCCCCACATCCCCGCAACTTTACGGCGGTAAGGTCAGTTAAAAAGGTTGACCCCCCCCCCTCCTCCCAAAACGTTCACCCTTTTTCTCAGTAGCCCCTTACGTCTACAGTGGTGGTCTGCCTTGTTTGGGCTGAACTACGTTAAGAAAAATTATTTTTTAGAAAAAGTGGAAATCCAGTTCCCACAAAAGGGTCACTCTGTTCCGGTTTCAAAATAGCTCAT
>OY744521.1:109122686-109135186 GCA_963556195.1 Sepiola atlantica
AGCTACAACACGGTCGTCTTTAAATCCTATATAAACAGAGACTTCTCATAAACCGACCTCATACGTAATCAAATTCTGTTCGTTCCGTTACCCATTTTCGGTGCTCTCATAATATTCTTCATCATTCTACTGACAATACATCCATCTCAATAACTTTTATCCTGTAGTTGCTTTCGACCTCGATAAGTGATGAGCATTATAAAAAAATGTTTAAATGCTATTTTATTAATAGATTATTTATTTATTTTGTCAAAGTGATTATCTTAGAATTGACTATTGAACTTGTTTTATTGTGGATCATTTCTTTTAAAAACTATATCTGTCTTTCTTTTTTCAGTTTTTTTAATTAATATTTCTCTTCGACGCGCATTGTGTAAAAGGTCTATATATTCATTTTATTTTTTTTTTTTCAGAAAAGTCAATTTTTATTTTTAATCTTTATTCCATTCTAATTCTATTATTTCGATTTTTAAGATGGGGAAACTTTTCATTATAACTATATATATATATATATATATATATATATATATATATATATATATATATATATATATATATATATCTGTGTGTGTGTTTGTGGATGGAGCACTTAGGTGTGGGAAGTGATAGTTTCCACTAAGCGTAAAAGCAATACTTGTCCGTAAAAAGAATTAAGTACTGTCGCTTACCAGTATCGTAAATATATTTATATATATATTCATATGTACGTATACAACATTAATGTGAACAAATATATAAAGTTTTATATATTTTTAAAGTTTATTTTATATTTGTTGATGTATAGGAATATAAAATAGCTTTTAAAAACAGAATTTTCGGCTGCTTCCTACGACTTTTTCAGTGCATATATATATATATATATATATATGGAACTTCTTTAAAGACACATTTTCTGAATTATATCTTTGAAAAATGTCGAAGAGAAACATGTCGGCATTAGGTATTCCTTGAACACGCGATGTTTTGAAAAAAAAATGTTTACCCTACAGGTGAATTTATCCGAAACTTTGAAACAATACTTCTTGAAATAATCTGTTAGACAAAAATTCGTGAAATGGTTTCCATTTCGCAGACTGATATATGAAGAACATGATTTATTTAACAATAAGCGAAGGACAACTTGGTCGATTATATGACAATAATCGTAAATATATATGTTAGAACTATCTATATCCTATCAAGTTTCCTGTCACAATTACTGAAGTTCAGGAGCTACTCTATCGGCGGCTGCGGTGGCTGGCAGGTGTGTGTGGTGGGGGTCGACTTTGATGTACTTACGAGAATGTGTATTTGCCTCCGATAACTAACAAGTGCGCGTGTCCGCGGCGCGGCACTTTCTGCGTCACAATTCGTCAGTGTACGCGCACGCATGCCTGTATCGCGCGCGCCCCGAAAACAGCGATTACTCGCGTCGCTCACGCGCTTTCGTTATTCTTTAAAAGAAAAACATTTTTACTCATTTTTAAGTATATCATTGTAATGTCGGACTGCGTCGTATCAGCAACAACTCGTCTTATTACCGCAACGAACATTTAAATAAAAACTTTACTTTCTCCCTCTAGCGTCGGGTCGAATTTCAATGAATAGGGCTTATTTGCAAGGGCTTCCTGTCTGTAGAATTATGTGGAATTATATATCAATGAGTCACCGCTTATCAAGGCCCGAAGGCCACTCGAGGATAAGGATTAATGGAACTGTCAGTTGGCATTGAACAACAGCTTTGAGACGATTAGAAACGCTGAGTTAAATAGTAAGAATTTGATTATTTAAGTGGGTGGCTCGACAAGAATTTATTTACATTGGACTTGAAAACGATCATGTTTTAGTCAGTTGCGAAGCAGCCCCACGGTATTGTATTCCAAAAACGGGAAGTTCTTCGAAAGAAACTTTGTTCATCTGAACTATTTTCCTGCAGACTACAACATAGTCGTCTTCAAATCTAAGGTAAACAGTTATTTGACAAAAATCGAGGTAATCAAACTTAGTTAATTTCATTGGTCATTTTCAATACTCCCATAATATTCTTCATCTTTTAAGGGGTAATCATTTGCACTTATTAACCCCAATCTTCGAGTGGCTTTTGAATTTGATACGTGGTGTCTCATTAGTAAAAAAAATGTACATACACAAGTCAACTTTGTGTAAGTTCAGTTCGGTTTAGTATTTTCTGCTTAATTTTATATTAAGCTTTTTGGGGACTATTTAATGCGAAAACACTACGCCGATTAAAAAAATATAAACATAATTGATCTGCTTGGTGTGGCTGGTTGTCATTATAGAAACCTTTTTGAGGAGTTATTTAATGTCGAAAAGCAATATTGATAGCAAATAATAAATTGCTTGGCTTGGTTTGTCTATTTCGGCTAATTTAAAGCTAAAACTAACCGCTCCATTTGGCATAATGGTCAGGGTGTTCACTAATGGGTCGGAAGAGCAGAGTTCAATCATCGATCGAGGCATACCAAATACTCAAATGGGGTGTTGTTCATACTAGTCGAGGATATGTCCTCGACATTTTGCCCGACAGAGTCTCGGCAGTTTTGGTTGGTGACCTTGCCTCTGTCGGGCTGAGGTATTATGGTTCTGTGCAGTTCTAGGAAGTCCACCTTCCCAGGCTTTACCTTCTCTCTTTGAAGAGGGCGTTAGTTTATTGCTAATCGTCCGAGGCATGCTTATCAGGGAATGTAACGAGTCTTCTCAGGGATTTTTAATGGGTCAGAGTGCACATACCTCCTGTGCGCTGGCTTTTTAATCCTGACCTTCCGACCTTGTGCCACTTCGTCCCAGGATGGGATAGGAAGATAAATATAAACTGAAAAAATACCTCCCGATTCCCTCTTTCTAAACGCTTAGCATTATAAGGTGACGATCAAGGATAAGTGGAGTAATCTCTAGAAAAGAGTAGCGCCCTCCCCTAAATCTCGGTCGAGTAACTAATGAAAAGGGTGGCCTTTTCTACCCTCAATTACAGTCGACCACTTTACTTTTTTAAGCTAAAAGACAACATCTATAGAAAACAATTATTTGATTGGCTTTGCATGTCTTTTTAGGGCGTATCAGTCTTTTCGGGTTATGGCGTTAGTGTCATTCATTGTTAGGTGTAGTTTATCTTATATTAAGTGATGCTCTTTTATTTTCAAATAATATCAAATCAAATTCACTGGCATTAAATAGCAAAGTGCAACAAGCCACGCCAAATGACATATGTATACGTCTATATACCGTCTGAATGTTTGCCCAAGGCGACTTTAAAAATGGATATAGTAGGCATCGTCAGTTTTATCATTCCTTTCGGGAGTATTTAGTTAGTGTCGAAGTAGAATAATTATTGTACATGATGCGTTGATTGTTTTGGAAATGGTGTACGTTGTCTTATATTTAGTGATATGTTCTCTGTTAATTTATTCATGAAGTTTCGCTTCAAACGTCTAATGTATACACGGCATAATCACGTTAACACACCGGTACCTGTTAGATACTTGAAGTTAAGCAAGGTTTAGCCTGGTCAGTACTAGATGGCTGGCTAGTTTGGAATACAAGGCTCTGTATCTGGGAGAACGGGAACACCTCCCTACAGAGATAAACTAATTTTATTTATCTTTCTCCCACAAGGTAAGATGTGACACAAGGTCGGGAAAGTGGGACCAACCAGCGCCCGAGAAGGTGAGCAATCCGGCCATTTAAAAATTGCCTGGGCAGCCCCGTCGGCATTCCCCGTATTGGGCGCCTCAGGCAGTAAGCAATAAACTTACTCCTCCCAAAGAGGGGAAGCAAAGCCTGGGAGGGTGGACCTCCTAGAACTGCACAGGACCATCCCATAGACCGGCGAAAATCAAGCCCCGATGGCTAAGACGATACCAGTCTATGTGGTGCAGTATCCATCGGAACAGATGTCGTTAAAATTATCTCGCTTTTTTAAATATATACTTTGATTAACCACAAGCAATGCATATTGCAACTAAGGCTGCTATGATTAGCAACCAGATCTAAAGTGGACATCCAAAGTAGGGAGTTGTGCAGCAAGATGGTTGTATACATTAAATTCCAATTTATGCATGGTGGTGCAGTCGGGAAAAGTAAAAAAAGCAAGTGGTCAAAGAAAAGAAGCCATTAGATTAGAAAGTTTTCCGTCATCTGAAGATCTCTACACTAAAGGGGTGGGATTTAGCTGTAAGTCGGGATATTTACGTGGAGGAGATACAAGTGCAGTAAGTTCGTCGGATCACATTCCGTTGAAGTACTTATAAAATAAGCACATAGATGCAACATTGCGGTGATGGGGCAGGGGCTGGAGCTTGAGCGGGATTCATGCGCGACTGGGAGCCGCTTGTGAATTTTACATTCCCTAAAAACCTCCTTTTTTGGACGAAGCTTGGTCAGCCCGCGCAGGGTGCGTGCCGCGCCTGGATAGGACAAGACACCCGATCTATCCAGAGTCACACTTGTCATATTATAGTGATTGTATGAGAACAATGGAACGCGGTCCTGTTGGGTGGTTGGAAAGGTATTTCTAGTGTTGAACGCTTTACGAAGGTTGACAGAGAAAAACAATGTAGCACATTTCGTCAATTTTACAATAAATTAGGCATTATAGTTCTTGTTGTGTAAAGGGACCACTCCCATAATAATGGACTAAACCAATGTAATATAAGCAATAGAATCTAGTTAACAGCAGAAGGACCTAGTTAGTTGATGACCCCCACCCCCTGTAGATAAAAGTAAAACAATGTCGGAAAGTAGTACAAACCAGCTAGTCCGAGGTGGAAGTCAGCTACAAGTAAGGGCGCCTCAGGAGACCGACAATGGTCCCCCTTTTCCTTAACGTAGAAGTTATAAATTGGAGGTTTCACCTCTTAAAACCAAAGAAGAAGCTGATGAATCAATCCAGCCCATAGGTGCGTGAACGATGTCAAAGCGAACCTCGGTTGGTATGAACACTAGAATCGAAACCCGAAAGTTGTTGCAGAAGGCAGTCCAATTAGATAAGCGCTTACTGTGTTGTTAACTTCTCCTTGTACATTTATTCTGACGCATGCATATTATTGCGACGAGGATGAGATCACTTATGTTTTACCTTAAGTAACGTAATAAGACATACATATAAATCAACAGTATTTATTATTCAGAATAAATGAACAGAAGAAAGTGTTAACCTTACAGCAAGTGCTTATTTTATTTGACTGGCTTCTGTTGTTGTTGTTGTTATTGTTGTTGTTGTTGTTGTTGTTGTTAAGCGAGGTGGACTTCTGCACAGAGCTCACGAAGATCGTTTTCCAGAATGCCTGATCTGCACGAAGTCGGTCGCAGTTATTGGTTAACCTGCATAATTGCAGATTTTTACCTTCAACACTGAGGGAAGCAACGCTCAGATGTTGCATGCGAAATCGAAAAAGGTTTGGCCCAAAACACGCAATGGAATGGTGCAGAAACATCGATTTCATTCTCAACCAATTTATTTGCGGTTCCGCAACTGATCCGTCATATACTGAGACAGAGACGACCAGAAGATGACGGACCCTGATGCCGACCAATCCTGGATTTTCAAAAGAGCACTATTTGTCGGTTTGCGGCCTTAATACCGTTTTGTGCTAGACTTGTTCGCCATGCTTAGCCCTGCCACGAACCGGAGTTGCAGACGTCATAGCTCTGACAATGCTACGTTGCTGCCATCCTTACCACGATGAGGTACGGATGGACTAACAGGATGGGGTGCTGTTTATCTGTGTTTGTTTATATGGCATTAGTTTAGTTCATTCTTGTGGGGGTGATCGTATTACACAACGGCAGTTTTTAAAAAGTATACTAGAGTTGAAAAGCAAATATCAAGATCTTTTTCGGAGGATCTATATTTGCCGCAACAATTGGAAACACGTTGTCTCGAGATGTCACCTCACCTGGAAATTTAACCCACTCTCGACCTTGTTCCATACTCGGCTGAGCGTAATCATTATTGATAATCGCTTATCTAAAATAATGCCTTGCACTAGCCCAGCCCAGGGGAAAATATACTGATGCATCCAACGATGAGAAACTAGTTTTATAGTCGACAATAGAAATGCATGTTTGGAACTCGCCTCTTCTAAACAACGAGAGAAAAGATTTATACATTAATCCAACATAAGTTGCTTGCGCTAAGTATGAGAATCAAAGATCGACCTTCGTATATTTAACTTACTGATATTTGACGTATTCCTTCAGTTAAGCAACGTTGAGTCTGCTCAGTTACAGATGGGTAACCATTTGGCAATACCAGGCGTTCTATGTGAGGTGACAGCAATAAATCCCTGTAAACATCGTCGGTATATCGCTTGACCGAGATATACATGCCATTCGGGTCTGCTTTCGAATTTAACATTCCCTAGAAACTCCCTCGTTCGAAGGATGCTGGCTCAACCTGCCCAGAATATATGCCGTACCAGTCACCAGGTATTTGACCTACTCGCAGTTTTATCATAGATAATTATAATGATTACAGGAACTATTCGCAATCCAGATGCAAATATATATAATAAAAATATATAGACTCAGAAAAAATTATTAAATAACAATTTCAATTGTGAAAGTAATATGTAAATAGTTACTTTATGTTCAGTTTTTATTAACAAAAAAATACCGATGAAATATATTTACGAGAGCGAATCAAACGTTTTGCAGTAGTTTGCACGATTCAACAGTTTTGCATGAATGCTTTTTTCCGAGGTCGTCAATGTGAGGAGCGACACTGAGCTGTGAGATGCCGGAAGTCGCCCAATACTCTCCGGATTTGCATCTATGTCTTTCAACGGGCAATTTTTTTATTATTGGGATCACTACATAATAAGACCAATAGCCATTTGAGGATAAATATACAAAGACGTGAATGATTGCCAGCGGAAAGATGAGGAACACTATGGGAGTACTAACATTGATCAGTGGGGTGAACTGTGTTTAATTACTTATGGGGCGGTTTATGAGAATAATTTGTTTACATTTGGATTTGAAGACAACCAAGTTATAATCAGCAGGGAATCAGTCGCGCGCTAATGAGTTCCCCGGGCGGGAAGCCCTTGCAAATATGATCTTCTTTGGTCGTCTTGCAACCTAAGGGAAACTTTTTAACCATCTGTTTACTGTTTTCTGAACAATAACGTGTTCATATTTCGCACGATAAATGATTGTGATTATAGCCTAATTTGAACTGTACCATTTTGTGTTTGAACAATCGAATCTTACACTTTTAGACAAACGGTTTCGAACTGCTTCTAAATGTCATGCATGAAAATGAATAAGCAAATCTATTTCCTGTTTACCACGTAAACGTTCTTCTTCACACTCTCTTTCACTCTTTGTATTTTAGTAAAGTGTGAAAAGAGTCCAAATAAATCGTTTTTCTACTAATGAGTCACCACTTTTCAAAGTTACAAAAAACCCTACGCAGATAAGGGTTAATGAGGTGGGCAGATTGCCAGTTGAATGATGATTAATATTATGAGAAGATTGAAAATCTCCACATACAACTCACTCAGAACTACAGCCGACCCATAAAACAGCAATGTTTCTCCCTTTTATCAAACACATCTCACGTGGAATGTGAGGAGTAAAGAACTAAATAGAAGTAGCTAGAGTTACGAAACTGCTGAAAGTAAATCAAAGGTTCTCATTTTCTCTCGCCTGTTCGATATTTGGACTGTTATTCTAAATCATCTGTTGTCTTGAATGGTTCATGGTCGGAAATGTGTATTTATTATCAATGGTGATTTGTTGGAGTAGTCCATTGTTTTCACTTTTTTACGAAGGGTTGCGCAGTGCTTTATAGTGTCATGCATGAAAATGAATAGGCAAATCTATTTCTGTTTATCATGTAATCATTCTTCTTACTTAAAACCGAATATTGAAAATCATTTCCTGATTTGAACTAACATTCTGATTCATCTGCCACCCTGAATTGTTTGTGGTCGGAATTTTGTATTTCCTTAACAAACCGCTGGATAGGAGGCCTCATGACGCTTCGTTAAACTTAGTACAAATTGTTCCAGAATAAATAAATTCGTAATGAAGACCTTATCATGGGGGTTCGAAGCAATTTCAAATTTAGTAAATACTAGGTGTTCGTCATACGGCTTTTATATCCTAGACGGGGTGAAACAATGAACACCAAATACTACGATACTATCAACCGTTGCAGGAACTTTCTACGTCTTCAACTGTTTCAGTCACATGATATACACGTCGCAAACAAGCACATTTGCAATTATTGCAACACATGTTTATTTCATCTATGCAAAATATAGACAACCGTTTTTATGCAGACAAAAGTGCTGTTTTTAAGATTTAAAAAAAACTGCTAGTGACGTTATTTTTAAACAATTCCTCGAGTATGTATTTCACACAAGAGTAACAATGGTCATCCTTCAACTGTCACGGTCAACAGAACCACTTTACGAAAAGCAAGAAACTCGTCAACAATGTTACACACTCAGTTGAGCCGAGGGTTTTATGTTTTGTCTCAGGACTAGTTGTACAGCGCACAGAATAACAAATGGCTAGTCTACAGCCTTTACGAATATTTACTTAAACATTTTTTAAATATCTCAAATTAGTTTGATTTCAAGAAAGAATTTCCCGATATAAGATCTTGTGCTAAGCCTCCAAAGCGCCATAGAGCTTCCTTTGTCAATTCTGGACAGATTGGCAAAACACTGGGGAAAATTTAAGGATATTGTATCCGGAAAGTGTGCGAAACTCTTATTGCGGATTATGACATAAAATAAAGTAATATAAGTTTGTTTTTAAACTATATTTTAAGGAAGTTTCTCCTAGATAGGATTTGAACTGGTGACGTTGTTGTTTGTTGCGTCACAGTGTTTTACGGATATTTCAATATAAATATAAATTAAATGATCATCGACACAAATATTACCCCCTTTTTGTTTTACATGCTGCCATTTATATCCTTTAATATATTTTAATATATGTATTTATATATTATAGACTGCACGAGTAAAATAGTAGCATTAACCTACTGCACGCGTATAAATGAACACTTATATACTGGACGCGGAGAAATATGAGCATTACGATAATAATATTACAGTTACGATACTGTATGATTAAAATGTGACCGTATAGATACTGCACGTGTATAATTTAACAATTATGATATACGCCAGTAAATATGAGACTTATTATACTGTACGATAATGATATTACCATAGTCCACGCGTAAACTGTCACCATTAACATACTGCATGTGTATGAATAAACAATTATGATATTGAACTCGAAAAAATCCACATTACGATACTATACGATCATGATACAACGATTACGATACTGGACGCGACAAATATGAGAAGTAAGATGCTGCACTCATATAAATTA
Organism: Sepiola atlantica; assembly: GCA_963556195.1. Lineage (NCBI taxonomy): Eukaryota > Metazoa > Mollusca > Cephalopoda > Sepiida > Sepiolidae > Sepiola > Sepiola atlantica. The sequence continues at coordinate 109,132,047 of OY744521.1, forward strand.
TCAACAATGATTCTGTACTCTTAAAATATTACCATTACGATACGACACGAATAGTTCAATTAGGATAATAGACGCTTACGATATTATCATTACGATACTACACGATAATAATATTATGATTATGATACTACACACGTAAAATGCGACTAGTAATGTACTGCACGCGTATTAATTAACAATTATGATACTGCATGCGGAAAATATGACAATTCTAATAATCCACAGGTATATTTGATCATTATACGATGCGACACACGTAAAATATGACAATTAGAATACTACACGTATAAATAATTACCATCATAATATGTTAAGTGTGTACTATCTTTATGACGGCCAATTTGGCATGATAGTAAAAGTGTTCGCTAGTAGGCCCAGAGACCAAGGTTCAATCCTCAGTCGAGTAATACCAGAGATTAAAAACATGGTACTTTCTACACCTTACACTCAAAAATACAAGGTGATGATCAAGGGTAAGTAGAGTAATTCCAGTAAAGGAGTGTCGCTCTCTCCTACACCTCGGTGTACTTAGCTAATGAAAAGGGAGCTTTCGACCACTTTACTGTCTTTACATACTAATATCGTGACGATAATGCACGCGTAATGTCTGGCCATTACAATGTTGGCCACATATAAGATGTTACGATACTCCATATCTCAAATATGACTAATTGGATAGTGCACGCAGAAAATGTTACCACTCAGTTATTGTACTTGTAGCCATTAGGAGACTTCGCGGAAGAATATGACCATTTTATTTATCTTCCTCCCACAAGGTAAGATGTGACACAAGGTCGGGAAAGTGGGATTTGATAAGCCGGCGCACGAGAAGATGAGCACTCTGGCCTACAAAAATGCCTGGGCAGCCCTGTCGGCATTTCCCGGTAAGGGCGCCTCATGCAGTAAGCAATAAACTTACTCCTCCCTTAAGAGGGGAGGCAAAGCCTGGGAGGGTGGACCTCCTAGAACTGCACACGACAACCCCACAGACCGGCGTAAATCAAGCCCCGAAGGGCAAATCAATACCTGTCTATGGGGTGCAGTATCCATTGGAACAGATTGTATTTAGGGCAATACATCCCGGGAAACATTAATTCAGGGAATTAAAATTATATTTCTAGAATTCATCCACCCTTAGGCATGAAAGCCCACTGTGGAAGGGGGAAGGTGGGAGTCGGGGGTCTTTGTGACATTTAAAGCCAACGCTTATCAGCATTCCCCGGTAGGGGCGCCTCAAGCAATAGCAATAAACTAACCATTCTCAAAATGTGAGAAGATAAAGGCTGGGAGGGTGGAACTCCCAGAACTGTGCAGGACAAACGCATAGACCGGCAGAATCAAGCACCTGAAGGCCAAGACGATACCGGTCTATATGGTGTAGTATCCATCGGAACAGATACTACACTTTTTTTATTTATCTTCCTCTCACAAGGTAAGATGTGACACAAGGTCGGGAAAGTGGGAATTGAAAAACCAGCGCCCGAGAATTTGAGCGCTCTGGCCATTAAAAATTGCCTGGGCAGTCCTGTCGGCATTTCCAGATAGGAGCGCCTCAGGCGATTAGCAATAAACTAACCCCTTCTCAAAGGGTGAGAAGGCAAAGCCTGGGAGGGTGCACCTCATAGAACTGCACAGGACAGACCGATAGACCGGCGTAAATCAAGACCCGAAGGCCAATACAATACCGGTCTATTGGGTATAGTATCCATCGAAACAGATACTACACTTTTTATTTACCTCCCCAGGAGGTTAGGCACGAGACCAGTTTTATCTTACTCCCACAAGGTAAGATGTTACCCAAGGTCGGAGTGGGAAAGTTGGACTTGAAAAGCCAGCGCACGAGAAGGTGAGCACTGGCCATTAAAAATTGCCTGGTCAGCCCCGTCAGCATTCCCCGGTGGGGGCGCCTCAGGCAGTAAGCAATAAACTTACTCCTCCCCAAAGAGGGGGTGCACAGCCTGGGAGGGTGGTCCTCCTAGAACTGCACAGAACAAACCTACAGATCGGCAGAATCAAGCCCCAGAGGACAAGACGTCACCGGTCTATAGGGTTTAGTATCCATCGGAACAGATACTACACTTTGTTCCTGGCCAAGACCATTATGATACAGTAATCGAACAATATTAACATTACAGTACGGCAGGCGTCAAAAGGACATTTACGATACTGTTTTCGTGATATACGACTATTATGATACTACACGTTGCGTAAATTATGATCATTAAGATACTGCAAGCATGAAATATTACAATTAAGATACTGCACACGTAAAATATTCCCATTAAAATTATACAGGCGTAAAATATAGCGATTAAGATACTGCAAGCTTTAAATACGAATTTTATGAGATTGGGAGAATTAGAATTGTATATGCAATTTATGTGTCTTTACTTGTTTAATTTCAAATTTATAACATCGGTAAATAGAGTGAAACCGAATGTAGGTGATCTATGACTGCACGATTCCAAAATGCTACATACCTCTTACCCCCTCTAAGCCTGCAGGAAAAGAGAAGGGTTGATAAGCTGGTTTTAGCACTGATCATTGGATCTCTGTATTTTTATTTTCCTTTTACTTAAGATTTTGTTGAAAGTCTTATGTAGATTCGCATTTAATAGCAATGACATGTTGACGCGCATGTATGTTAATTCCCCCACCACAATTTAATTCGGTCAAAACCTTTAGTCTTTTGAACTTCGCTGCACTATTATATTTTAAAACTTATATATATATATATATATATATATATATATATATATATATATATATATATATATATATATACTAGCAGGGTACCTGACGTTGCATGGGTTAAACTGTGGATAGCATCATCTGCAACATCATATTAAGGAGAGTTTACTTTAATAGCATCCTTGATGTTGTCAGCTAGATATTTTACCTACTTAACTATTCAGTATATATTAATACTCTTAACCTAACGCTTATAAAACGATTAATTTAATTACGTAACATGTAAGAAACGTGTCATTGGCACTTTTAAGGGGTAGATAGAGACACAGGACTGCTTGCATTATATTCACATGAAAATTATACATGTGAATACACTTATATTTAAGGTACACCCTCTAGTATATGTTTGTTTTTAGGGACAGACATGCACACAGACAGAAGGATTTTCT
>OY744521.1:109145186-109525186 GCA_963556195.1 Sepiola atlantica
ATAGTTTTGTTTTACTTAAGATGCGCTATCTGTAATGGCGAGATTACGATTTTGTATTTGTTAATGCCCGATGTTAATTATAAAAAATAATTTTTGTGTGACTGTTCGTCAGTCTGTTAGTACGTTAGTACGTTTGGTATTTAATATCCTGATTTTCTTAATGTTGGTTCATTAGTTTTTTTTCAGAAAAAGGATATATATATATATATATATATATATATATATACTAGAAGAGGAAAGGTACAATTTATTTCCCGAACAGAACAGAGGGTTAAAACCAATATATAATGATACTACACTTTATGTCTAGAATCATTATTCAAATTTTGATCAACATCGATTACATGATTTTGATTGTAAATTATGTCTAAAATTTAAGGTTTAAGCTTAATGGCTCTTAATTAAAAAAACTCAGTGGATCTTGTATCATTATTGTCTCATGAACATGAATCAAATTTAATGCAAATCTGAAAAAAAAAATTAATTTTCAAATGGGATGACCACGAAAACTTCTTTAAAATACTCCAAAGAAACTAAAATTTGGGGAATATTTATATTTTAAAAAGTTCACAGAAATCGCAGGTATTTCAATTCTACGAAGGGCTTCTACCCTCTTTTGCCTCCTTTGCGATATTTCCCATATTACACACCTTTACGCTTAGCAGCTGTGTTCCAAAATTTATATAGATCGGTTAATTAGTTAAGGAGTTTATCATCTACAACGAAATATAGAGAGAGGGACATATACACTTTATATACATGCACTCCCTAAATGTAAAAGGTTCGCCCCAAAATAATGTCCCCACGTTATTCACTGTAGATTTTAGAATATATATTCCAGAATTCATAATGATCCGTTGAGGAGATTATCTTGTGTGTATATATATATATATATATATATATATATATATATATATATATATATATATATATATTTTAATACGATAGTGTGTGTGTTCGTGTGTCACGCTCCTAAAGAAATGCAAATGGATGGAGAGACTTGGAATCGAAACATAACATCTAGCTGAAAAGCGGTGACTTTACCACTGACCTAACTAAATGGAGTTGTTAAATAGATCAAAATTTACTTAATTAAACTATTAACTGACCTTGCTCTGTCGCTTCAGCGTGGAAGGAGGAGGGCATTGTGAAAGGCGGAGGAGACGCGGAAACGCTTACCAAATGGGCCGGTTTCAGGCTTACGATATTTATTTATTATTTTTTTTTTTTAATATTTAGAATTTCTTCTTCTTCTTCTTCTTCTTATTATTATTATTAATATTATTTATATATTAATACGATAGAGTGTGTGTTATTTATTTTGTGTGTCACTATCTGACACTCCTATTTAAGATTTGCCCCTGACAACGGGGGGGGGGGGGACGGGTAGAGAGAGGGGAGGGTGCGAGTTAGAGGGGAGTCGCGACCGATGGTGACTTCTGAAGAGACAGCTTTTGCCCCAGCAACCGAGTAATATAAATAAATATATATACGTCCATCCCGTGTCGCAAAATTTTGGTGAGTGAAATATGAGCATATTTCTAGACACCGAATAGTATTATTAACAGTAAATTATACAGATTGATGTAGAAAACACTGTAGAATTTCCACAGGGTCCCGCTAGTTCTTATTAATCTATGATAAGTAGGTGAACGTGTGTAAATAAAAGCATGCTATTTGAAATTATTTCTTTCAAATGCGTTTAGAGCAACAGTTATTTATTAAAAAAAGAGAAAAATCTTCTTAATCAAATTAATAATGGTCGAAGCAGTAATTTCCAAAATTACGGCAATTTCGTAATTTGTACTTCTATATATTTTTGTAGATATTGAATTATTTATTTCTGACTTTTTTTTATAAATGTTCTCACTGTTAATTTATCTTCCGTAAAAAATATATAAACTGTATATTATTCATAAAAATTCAAAATTATTTGATATAATTCAGAACATTGGTGATGAGATTACGTAAAATGTAAAAAATAACTCAATTAATAAATTGTTTTTGTTTTAAATCTAATTTAAATCACGTTTTTTAGTAAATACTTTTAGAATTTTTCGAAAGTAGACCGGCGTTCCTTCCTCTACTTTTCCTATTTTCTTTCCTTTTGTTGTGTTCTTTGATTCTTTTCCTTTTACGCTCTTCTCTTATTGATCGCAATTCTTCTGACAAAAATGGTACACCTGTTGTTAATATATAGATACGTCTAAATCCCGGAACGATTAAAAGCCGCACCAAATTATGGATACGCTTATCTCATATATAAAATAAAAACAGTTTTCCTCCATTTCATTGACGTTAAAAGCTTTCTTAACAAAAAGTGTATGATTGAATGTTTCGTCAGTCATGTATAGCAAATATTGGTCTGTGTTATTAAAATTAAAAATACATTTTTATCGTTTAATAATAAGATATTGCTTTTCATCCAGTTGATGATAAAGATAACTCTAATACTTTTTTTATTATTATTATTGTGTTCTAACACCGACGTCAGAATAATTAAAATTAAGTAAAAGTTTAAAGAGCATTTTAATTTTTTTTATTAGATTAAAATCCGATCCAGCTTTTTTACAGGTTAATAGAAAATAAGGTTTGATCTAATTTATGACAAAATAACTTTTACGGGATTTAAATTAAATTTTCTTACAAATTAGTAATTAGTCAACACAGCGTGCAAATACAAACAGACCCAAAATGTTAGTTAATTAATTAAAATAGGGTATGATGTAAAAATGCTATATACTATAGAGCCACTACTTAACAAGGTCAAATGTCACTCGAGGATAAGGGTTAATAGGATTATCGGTCCGATGATTAACAATGCTATGAGATGATTGCCAACAATGGTGGAATAGGCAGAATTTGATTACTTAAGTGTACAATTCAACAACTATTTGTTGCCATTTCACTTGAAGACGACATTGTCGTAGTCAGATGGGAAGTTCTTAGAAAGGAAACTCCGTTGATAGAATTACTATTAGGGTTTACGTGCACAAACGAAGGAGGGAAAGTTTTTTATTCTGGTTATAGTTAGATGAGTTCTTGCTGGGGGTATCAGATATTTGACTTCAGGCGAACACCTACCATGGAAATTCCAATGCAGTAGAGAAAGACTAGCAACGTCTCTTCTGTGAGAAACGGGCTGTAGGGAAGAGAAGAGATCGTCCCCTACTAGATTACGAAGTCGATTTTCGATTTTGATTATAGAAAAAAACATGGCTTATGCTTATTTAATATCATATTTAATGTAATTATAAAACCGAAGTCAGTATCATAAGTAAACTAAGTAAGCTGACGCGTTATCTAAATTATGACGATGTTTTTAGCAAGAAATTTTCAAATTGCAGTTAAAATTATATTTTTACATTTTTGCCACTTCAGTCCGTTCAAGTCCTTCGTCTCCAACTTCATTGCCATATAATAACAATTGTATTGCACTGGAGTATTGAAAAATACATTTGTTCAGGGTTGGTTAAAGATATATCGCAACACGATTATTTATCATTCATAGTCTCGAAATTAGTCAACAAGTCGGTATTCTGTCGCGTCGGGTCATAACATTTATTTCTATTATTGCAAATTTGTTGGGTCCGAAATGACTTAATCACCGAATGACCACATCCGATTAACAAACGAAAACAGACAAGAAAACAGACCGATAGTGAGAAGAAGATCAAAGTGTAACAATTGTTCTGTTTTTTGTCCGAGGAAGAAACATTATTCTCACCTAGGGTAATTTTTCTTATTTCCCATCCAGGGCGCCCTTTTCGGGGAGCTGGATACCGGCGACCGATTAAAAACCAGCTTTATGCCTAAATAGAGACTCATAAATGCAGAGAGAGAGAGAGAGAGAGAGAGAGACAGACAGACAGACAGAGAGAGAGAGAGGGGGGAGGAGGGAAGAGACAAAGGCTGGACGAAGAGACAAATTGAGAGAGGCAGCGATGGATTAAGGGTGACTACTTCTGTCACGCTTAGTAGATTTATAGAGAAGGTAGTGTTTGTCGCTTTCAATCATATAGAGAAGTACTGTAAAAGCTCAAATTAAAATACTAATGGAGGCGGTCCTCCTTAAATCTGATGAATCCCTCATTTCACAAAACAACACAAGTTCCGGCGAACACGGCGTTTAATGAAAATCGTTCTGTCAAATTCAAGACAACCCACTGTTGCGTGAAGTCACATACCATATCAAACAAACTATCGCACATTCCGTCCCTTTGTAGATGTAATCTGCACTGTAATTCCCACCTAACTTAAAAGCTTACTTCCTCCCCACTGTAACATAATTTGGCACACGGCCGGAACGTGAAGTAAACCAGCACCATCGATGGTAGCACTTTGGTCAGGTACAAAAATCGTCGCTGGATAAACAGAAGTTCCAGTTCGATTGTCTACTCGGTAATCTGCCAAAAATATTTGGTGGATGTTTTTGGATTAGTATACGTTCATGAACGGCCCCTACAATTCTTAATATTCATAGCTCATTTGAATACTACGAACTTCCTAAAACTAACTTTGTACTATCCGAACACTTGTAGACACTTCACTCTATGCTCAGTTGATATTGGCGGCTATTTGCGAAGCACTATAATAGAGTTTGAATTCACGTACAAGAAATATACGCATTTCTTCTGTTTTCATCTTTTTGATTAAATTCGCACGTGCTTCATAATTGTATCCTGAAAGAAATTGTTGAATATTCCTTAAATAGTACACATCTATTATTAAGCATGTTAAATGTTGTGTAAAAGTCACTCTAGAAAGTATATTACTCCATGCGCAATCCTTTACCTATATAAGAGTCAAAGACGTCCTAAAATGGAACACTGTTGCCACATCTGGGGAGGGCCAGCCAGAGCATCCTTACGTGCTTGATATAGTACTAAACCGACTTCTACATCTAGTAAGGGGAATGCCCTCTTCTCTTTCCTACAACCACTTTCTCACAGAAGAGAGTTTGCTAGTTTTTCTCTACTCTATCGTTATTTTAATTGTAGGTGTTGTCTTACTACAACCACTTTAAATAATTTTTGTTCTCTCCTCTGTGTACCTAAAACTAAACTGAACTTCCATGAGCACAGTTTATTTCTAAGAACTACCCGTCTGTCGAACACGATACCATGGGGCTGCTTCCCAGCCGACTAAAATGTGGTCATTTTCAAGTCCAATGTTAACAAATTCTTGTTAACCATCCTCTTAGATAATCAAATTCTTGTTAGTTTCAACCATCGTTACCAATCTAAACTTGGTTGTTTCACCGTCCAACTGACACACACAGTAACCCTTATCCTTGAATGGCATTTAGACCTTTATAAGCGATGACTTGTTTATACATAAAAAACACTGCAAAATAGTAAACGAAGTCAATTTTGTAAAGGTGAGTAAAAAATTGATCACGTTAATATATATTACCACCTATCAGTGGAGGGCACTCTACTGCCCGAGAACGGGGCGATCAAAAGTTGCTATGGCTCGATGAGGCTACAAAATCAAACCAACCATCTATGAACGTAGAGACGCGAATCATACTTTGAAGATATGTCTTGTTTGCACTCTATTGCCCAACCAGTGCAGCTTGAAAGTGAAAAAGATTACCTACTTACTCTACGTTTACCGATAGTGTGTGTACCTTTAAAGTTATTCTGATTTAATTTGATTTTTTTGTTCTGATCAAAGGGAATAACTCTTTATAGACGAACACACTTCCTTTTTTAAGATGGCGACCATTTGAAAATAATTCCGACCCGGAAAAATATTCTTCTTTAACAGATTAAATCATATGACATATTGCTTGCTTTAACAACATGCAGCAACGATAAAAAAAACCTGACGAGTAAAATATTTATATTATAGGAAGTAAGCTATCGATGACAAAGAAACAGTAAATACATAAATAAGTTCGGAATACTGGTTACTTAACCATACCCTATTCAATGATTGACGTTTTTTTCAGATTATGCTATTTTTTTCCCCGCTATCGGCTAATACAGAGTCGGGCAAAATGGCCGCACATGTAATCGTATCACATAATAAGTAACATTCAAATAAAAAAGAAACCAGAACAAAAAAAAACTTATGTTTATAAGCAGATTTAATGTTTTGTAAGCAACTTTGTCAATTGCTTGACTCGTATTATAAGTCCTTGAGATTAAATCTTTGTTTTTCCTTATTTTTAATCATATCTAATTAATCTTTTTTGATTGATACGAGATGATGTCTTGCAAACGGCGACTTAATAACTGATAGATCAACTTCGAGTATTTTTTGTCCTTTCAGCGTTAAAACTTGCACGATGAGTGATAAATAATTAAAAAGAATACAATATGAACATGTTATTGGGGCGGTTTAACTATGATTACATCTTGACATTTTAGGAAATAGTACGCTCAACATACGATTAAAATAAAATATTTAATCTATTAGATATAAAATATATTTCTTCTATACATTTTATAATTTAGGAAGGATACGTTTACTAAACAAGTGCTGAGGCTTTTAAAACCTTTAATGGATGATTTTTTTTTACAGAAATTCTACATAATTGATCTAACTTGTTATTGGGCCACGTCCTTTCAAGTTGAGCTGACTTCCGAACAGGATCATAACGATAATTAATGGAGGCAAAGTGTATTCCTCAATGTCCCTGACTCTCACCAAAAATATAATTTGCCAAATCAAAATTTATGATGATTTATAACAACTTTTGTATTTTTTGTTGTGGAACCACAGTATACATGAAAGTGTTAAGATCGTCATCTATTAAAAAAAATGATAGAAAAAATAAGCATTCCTTAAGAGTAATCTGATTGTTTAGAAAATACGCATGCTCCAGATTCAAATTATTACGATGGTGTGAGCCACTATATGACACGAGAATTACACTTTGATTTTACTATAAAAATCTGCCAGAACTATTGTAGGGAATATATTAGCTCGCATCGCAGGTCATTCTCCCCTTACGATCATTGCCTTCCTTCTACTATCCCTTTTTCGATGAGCTTCCTCACATGTCATTCCCCTCTCCTCTTGTTAATTAAAATCAGCATCCTCCTCTCTTACCATTGCCATGCTGTGTGCCCACCACACCGAGGACCACATTTAAAATATAAACCTACGATTCATACATACACGTATTTGTTAATGGGTGATAAAACCGACTAATGTTTTCTTTTACTTTTGCTTTCAGATAAATATTATATCACGTTGGACAAACGATATGGCAACATGAATGATTCCTATGTATACACACAAAGCTTGTAAGTATCTGAAATGTTTGTGAGCTCATATTATGTGTAGGTCTTGTCACGCCCATTTCATGTTTCCTCATATAACACACACACACACGCACACACACACGCACGATTCCATTCGTAATCTCATGCAGATTCCAGGGTTCGACATACACATTCCAAAGTTTGACAAGACGCACCTGAAGGTTACATTTGCAGAAAAGTTTTGAGAATCACAACCAAGATGAGAACAGTAGTCCGAATACTCAAAATTATACAAATTATCAATCAAGGAGAGTAGAAAGTGGACCTTGGATTCACTTTCGGTAGCCGCGTAACTTTTGCTTCCTTTATTTAGTTCTTTTGTCCTCACATTCCATAAGCGATGTTTCTGACAAAGGGTGAATTATTTCTGTTTTCTGGGTCAGAATCTATCCATCTAACACTTATTGTTGGCTAATTTTTTTACCTTGAAGTAGTATTTCTTTTAGCACCTTACATCAAGTGGCTTTATGCCATGTCTGGAGCGATTTCCATGGGGGAGAAATACAATAATAGAGCAAGAAAAAATCCTTTTAAAATCTTAAGCAAAAAAATGCTATTGTTTCAAAATTCAGTCATACCCATTCGTCACTTAATAAAACGGCAGCAACAGTTTAACTTATCTCATCGATTTGTGACGTCACGCCTAAAGGTAAAGTTACGAGCAAAGTTAAGTTGGCCCGACCGACGTATATAGTAAGTTATACAGGTGCGATGTATGCATATAAGATATTTGAAAATCTGACAATTGTACGAGTAAAGTGTATATATATATATATATATATGTATATATATATATTAGTAGCGTTAGTAGTAGTAATATTAAGCCAACTTGTTTGGCACTAGCTAACTTCTAATGGTCTATTTTAGCCTGTTTTTTACAGTGTGAATGCAAAATATTTTGCTGGTATGAAAATTTTACAGTGTGAATGCAAAATATTTTGCTGGTATGAACATTTTACAGTGTGAATGCAAAATATTTTGCTGGTATGAAAATTTTACAGTGTGAATGCAAAATATTTTGCTGGTATGAACATTTTACAGTGTGAATGCAAAATATTTTGCTGGTATGAACATTTTACAGTGTGAATGCAAAATATTTTGCTGGTATGAAAATTTTACAGTGTGAATGCAAAATATTTTGCTGGTATGATATTAAGACACGTGAGTGATGTGATCGAAAACAATCAACAATTACCACGAGAAAAACGATATACATGTATTTTAAACTGGATAAAAAATAATGTTACGAAATCAAACAAGCATGTACCGAACAACTAGGCGCTGCATTATAGCTTAATAAGTGCAGCTTTGATTGACGTTGGCGAGTCTAGGAAGATAATCGTATATGTAGTCTTACGTGAGCGTATACAAGTCGGTTGACGGGTTGGTTTTTGAAACCGAATGAAAAGGAATTGCGGGTGTCTTTCAGGATGAGAACGTTACCATTCCAGAAAGTGATTGCTTACTGACAATAACCAATAAGTCTTCTAAGATTTCAACCCTAACCCTAACCCTAACCTCGACGTATTAGGTTGATGCTTTCTCTCCTCCGTCTATCCAGCCTTCTTAACTTTTCGTGACAATTGTGTACAGTATCCCCCGAGTCTGCTGTGTTCTCAATCTTTTTCTATTTATCTGCGGTTGGTAAGCCTTTTTTGTTTATGTTAGTTGGTTTCCTTATTCAAGGATTTTCCTCAATATTTGGCGATGTCCATCATGGCCATGCATTGTATAGTCTCAATCTTCCCTTTTGATTCCAATTTCTCTTAGTCTTTTATTCAGGTTTTTCCGAACTGTTCCGAAGTCTCTTACAATTATTGGTATTATAGTGATTTTCTTCATGTTCTATATTCCTGTCAGTTTTATCGCAAGTTCCATCTATTTGCTTCCTTTTTCGGTCCCTTTGGTCTTCACTCTGTGATCTGCTGGAACAGCGAACACTTCTTCTTCTTCTTCTTCGTATTATTATTATTATTATTATTATTATTATTATTATTATTATCTATATATTAATACGATAGCGTGTGTGTTCGTGTGTCACGCTTCCGGCAAAAGCTCTGCGCATGCGTGCCGCACCTAGATTTTGAAAAACATTCAACTCGCCTAATTTTCTAAACATTTTCAAGTATTTCCCTTTGTCGCAACGGTTAGCGACGTAGTATTTTTGACTTCGGCCCGACTGGTTTATAGTTCGATCCCAACCAACCTCGAAGATTTTTTTTCTACATTTCGAGGGGAAAGGGAAGAGAGGTAGGGAGGGGACGACCGGGAAGACATATTAATACAATAGCGTGTGTGATTTTGTGTATCATGCTTACATCAAAAGCAACGACATTCCGAATCTTTGTATGCTACTCATGAATTGGCTTGGTCTTTTGGCTAAAATCAAAGTGTAATATCTGTTCCGATGGATACTGCACTCCATAGACTGGTATTGTCTTGGCTTTCGAGGCTTGATTTACGCCGGTCTATGGGTCTGTCCTGTGAAGTTCTAGGTGGTCCACCCTCCCAGGCTTCGCCTCCCCTCTTTGGGGAGGAGTAAGTTTATTGCTTACTGCCAGGGGCGCCTCTACCGGGGAATGCCAACGGGGCTGCCCAGGCAATTTGTAATGGCCAGAGTGCTCACCTTATCGAGCGCTGGCTTTTCAAATCCCACTGTCCCGACCTGACCTTGGGTCACATCTTACTTGTGAGAGTAAGATAAAACTGGCCTTGTGCCTAACTCCTGGAGAGGAGTAAATAAATATTCATGAATTGGAGCCAAATTTAATTTAATCGAAAACATTTACAAAGTAAGGTTTAGTCGTCGAAATATTACCTTCACTAGAAATATTGTATATAAAGAAGGTTTGTATTGTTCATTTTTTAAAAATAAATATATAAGTCCAAATCTTATCATATTTTATTCAAACATGTATAGGTTAGGAACAAGATAATTAGTATTAAAAACATCATTTCGTGTAATTTATACGGGTCCTGCTAGTTATTATTATCATTATTATTATTCTTATTATTATTATTAAATGTTTGTATTTTTCTACGTTACTGCAAATCAACACTTTTCATGTTGTTTAAAAGCGAAACACAATACCTATTCTAAACGGTTTATTGAACTCAAGTTAACATTTTATCTGTAGCTAAGGGGGGGTCATACCTTTCCCAATGTAAGAGATCCGACCAGATTCGAACTCAGCTTAGAGTATGGCGCTACATATATATAAGAAGCGGAATCTCTAAACAATAAGAATGAAAAAAAAAAATCAAAAGCAGGAAAATGAAGTCGCCTCTTAAAGAAGCCACAGTACTATACCTTACCAACAACTTTTTCCGTTTACTTCAGACATGTCGACGGGCCCTAGAAATCGCTGGCTTCCCGTCGATCCACGAACCAGTTGATCTCGACAGAGGGAATAGCAAACGGCCTGATAGCTTGACAATGTTTCCCTTTACAAACGGCAAGACGCTTATATAGGATGCGACTTATGTCGACACTTTTGCGCTCCTTTCAGTAACAGAATCGGCAACAAACACTGAACACGCAGCAGTGTTAGCAGAGAACCGCAAGCGATCAAAACATGCTAGTCTTCTCGACAGATTTGTGTTCCAACTGATCGCTGTGGAGACGAGTGGAGCGATAGGCCTCGCCACGCGCGACTTCCTCAACATACTTGGTCTGTTAATAACGCGCACCACCGTTAACTGACTTGGCTTTACGAGCACAACTCCATCTTTACTATTCATGAAAACGCCTTGAGCCTGCTCTCGGCCTGCCAAGCAAGCAGAAAATCCGATGAAAATTCCTAATATTTGTCTATTGTTTTTGAAAAGGGATATTTTATTAACTATGAATCTAATCTTTATTTCTATATTACTAAAATTATTTTTAAATTTCGATTCTCATAAGATCTTTAATAATTTGTTATCTCCATAAAATAAACAATTAACACTTTGTTAAATTAACACTTTCATAAACCCACAAGTTTAATTATGTTATTTCTATTTTAGCTAACATTCCCGTCTAAACACATAATGGCTGCTCTACATACTTTCAAGAAAATACTTGGACTGATTAAATTTGACTTTATTTAATGAAAATAAATCTAAATAAACATCATAAAAAAGCATATTTTTGTCCTTCCCTACGAGTTTGCGTAGTGTTTGTTGTCGCCCACCAGCACGGACTCAGGAGTAATGTTAGCCTAAATGAAAGGCATGCTGATTGATTTGTATTGGTTTAGTGTAAGAGCTTTAATCTGTGCTAGATTTAGGGTCTGAGGTTTCATCTGTGCTACTGTTAGGACAATAGTTTTTAAGTCAGGCAATTAGCAAATTCTGATGTCCTTTGTAACATTTTCGCATCTTATCGCCTAGAAATCCACAATCATAAATATTCTAACTAGTAAACGTCATAAATATGTGTGATTTTAAAATATCTGTTATATTTGATGGCAGAGTTACCATTTTTTTTTTAAATTTAGAAAACCTACTATTAGAAACGCGCGCAAAGCAGAAACAGACACTGATACGGACACTGATACGGAAAGCTAAATCTAGAAATTTGACAAACTATATTATCTTTAGCTTAGTAAAAAATACATTCCTTAAATTTAAATCGCACCCGATTTTAACATAATCTTTACTATGGAAGTAGATGTTTCGTATTGATTTGAACGTGTTTTATTACCTGAGTTTTTTTTTTAAATTTGACCCCCCTCCTTTTGAAAGAATGACACCGCCCCCCTCCATTGATATTTGTTTATCTCTTATTTTAATGCGATTAAAACTGTAAGTAAAACGCACACTTATGTCGGATCCACAAATTGAGCAAACTTTTTTTTTCATTGTAAGTGCTTATCTCCACCAAATTTAAACTTTTATAAGCCTAAATGTTGTAATCTCTATCCATACACTCTTTTAACACGTCAAAGTTTTGAATATTTTAAAGTATTTGATCTATGTGAGCCTTACTAAGGGTTCAAAGTATGTGCCATTATTAAATCATGATACTCTTGCTAATATACACATTTATGTTTTATTGCAGGCTGAACCTTGTCGAGGTGATCCTAAATATCTACACATTCTATCTTGTAAGTAATATATTTCTTATCGTAGTTTGAATGTTGCAAGTGAATTTGATAGTGTGAAAATAGCGTGTATGCCTCTCTTTCCGGTTTGCAATTGAAAACGAATCACTATACCAAGACCAAGCACAAGTTTTTTCAAGTAAACTCATACGAGGTATCCAATTATTATATTAATTCTGTAGTAGTCTTTTTTTTTACAATCGTGGGGTCTGCCTTCGCGCCTGACATCTGCAAATAGTAAAGACAACGTTTTACTCTATTTTATTTCGTTTAATACAAAACTCTGTAAAAAGATAAAAGAAAACATTTTTTATGGTAATTTATTTTGTTATGTTTATTCAATAAATACATTATTTAACATTTGACAAAAAAAAAATAAAAAGCTTTTCCAACCACCAAACTTAAAAAGCCGATATTCGGAAAATCAGAAAGTTTCATCGGATGTTCTGTTGACTTGTCAGACCGAGAAAGGCGTTCCCTTCAATAGAGATGCGCTTTAAGGACCAAGTAAATTCGCGAGGGTTCCCGGTGTGAGTCGTCATTATCAGACAAAAGCTATTGAAGAAGTCCTGCGTGGAAGGACTAATCGCTCCACTAGTCCTCACGGCTATCGGTTGAAAAAAAATCTGTCGATAAGACCGACGTATTTTTATCACTTGCGGTCCTCCGTTGACGCTGCTACATATCCAGTGTTTGTCGCAGTTTCATAAGTGACGAAGGCGCAAAAGTGTCGATACGATTCGCATCCCTTATTAACGACTTGCCGTTTGAAAAGAGAAACACCGTAAGGCCATCGGACCGTTTGCCATCCCCTCTGTCGATGTCTAGGGCTCGATAATGTTGTAAGCGGTGTGTCTACGGAATCTTCCGGCACTCCTTTTATATTAAAGGCTGCGTTGTGGATTCACGCCTCAGGACGACCACAGAATTATTATTTAATTTGAGCGTAGGATTTTCTGGAATATGTAAAACGTCTACCATAATAATAACGGAGTTTTTGCATGTAAAAATCAATGTAGTACGATATCTTTCTACTTCTTTTTAAATGAGGATTAATAATTTGGATTATTTAGATTATTCGGACTACTGTTCTCATTTTGGATGTTATTCTCACAGCACTGAATAATGTCGGAAGTTACATCGACTGAAACGTTGTAAGAATAACACCCAAGATGAGAATAGTTGTCCGAATAATCTAAATAATATAAATAATATAGAGTACGAAATGTTTGCACTTTTAACGAGTCTGTTAGATATCAGTGCGGAAGTATCACAGCGCATAAGACAGCGTCTTCTGGCATCATCAAGAATTGATGTGATGACGTTCGAACAACTAATAACCCGCATAGGGCTTTATGGTTGACCCACCACAGGACCCCAATTCGATCAGTGCTGCCACTTAACCAGACTGTGCGCTAACAAAGACCCGTAAGTGTGAGATCTTCTGTTATGCATGCTCTTAAACCACTCACAATCACTTGGCCAGGTACTGCTTGCAGTGATCTGCAAAGGAAACTATTGATTAATCTCGCTAATTCTGTCGTAGGATAGCATATTTCTGGTGCAATTTCTGGCAGCCGCATCGGTATGTCAGGGAAACTGTTTCAGGAGTATCGTCATCGTCAGTTACACAAGGTCGATTTTAATGACGGGGAAATTCCAGCTCCTTAAAAAGATGTCCTCGTGATTTGGACAAAAATGAAAATTGCCTTATTGTTAATAATAACTTATATATGGCCGAGAACAGAAAATATAAAGTTAAGCACCAGAACATATACTACACGTTGCTCCTGGCTAAAAGACCAAGAATGATGCCAAATCTGACAATGGTTTTGGTTTGCAAGTTTTCGGCTAATCAATATATTTCGGGTTATTTAATCAGCACATACAATATGCCATTGTAAAAAAAATCATTGTACGCGTTTAATTGAATACAAGTTGTCATTTTACTCATTTTTTGGTAGGGTGATACAATTTTTTAACATTGCCAATGTTATTAGTGCGTAAATGATCGCAATAATCTGACACAATTTGAACTCGGTATATCCGATTCCATAGGACTCGACGGTGTAGATTATTTTATGCACACCTTGCTAACCTAAAAATAATATATATATATATATATATATACAGGGTGGGCCAAAATAAGGGTCATATCTTTAAATTTGAATAACTTGAATTTGAATAACTTCCACAAAATAAAAGTTAAACTCACCAAACTTTATGTGTGTGTAGACTGACCCTTCCGAGATTTTTTTAAATAAACAAAACAAATTTTAGCCGAAAAACACTTCTTAAAACTTACAAAAACTAAAGTATTGTTTTTTACACTGTTTTGAGTTTTTTAAGCAAAAATAATGTTTTCTAAATGAGGGTACGTTCTTTAGGGCTAATACGGCTCATGCTTGCTTCGGAAGGGGTCCTTTACTTATTCTAAAAAAAAAAATTTAAAAAAAATCAATAAATAAAAAAGTTATGAATTTTTAAAAATAGGACCCTTATTTTTGCCCACCCTATATATATATATATATATATATATATATATATATATATATATATATATATAACTAGTGTACACCCTCTTGAAGAAAAAATATGTTTCGTCAGTGTTCGCAATAATGTTCATATAAAATTATACAATTACGTTAGTGATTTAATTTTTCAAATATAAATTATTATAAACGTTACTGATGACTTAAACAAAATTCAAAACCAAATCACCAACCACTGACTTTTTATTTAGAATGGAAGATTTCGTTCCAAATTCATTTCAGGCGGCGGGGTTGTCTGACTTGCTATTGGCTTTCTTTTTTTCCTCACCACTTTAAATTGTTTAAATTGTTTCGGCCGATACCCAAAAAAAGAGCACATTTTTTATTCGCTAACCTTTGTCTGAGAGGACAGATTTATATTTATATACAAATAAATGAACGTTGGTCTTTATTAAAGAGAAGAGAATAGTTTGTGAATCTTTTTTTACGCATTTAGATTTTTTAGGGACTCAGCGTCCGCAAGTGGTGTGAACCATTGTTTCCTTACTATTTGTAGAACATCTGTATATGTCGTGTTTGCTACGAATGAAATCTCACGTTTCTAGGTCTAATAGTCTATAAAGAGTTAGAGAATAAACAGAAAAACGAACAAACAGACAGACATGCATACCCACGCTTTTTATATTTACATATAAGAGTTAATTAAACTATTTTTCTTTCAATTTTGATATATGTAAAAGTAGACGTAAGTCACGGGAGATAATTCAGTTAAAGTTTTAAAAGTTATCCCCCTTGAATATATTAGAGTTATTCCCCCTTGATAATTCTAATCACAGCTGTATTAGAATTACTTCCCTTAGATATTTTTGATAAAGAATAGTATGTTTATTTACTCCTCTGCAGGAGTTAGGCACAAGGCCAGTTTTATCTTACTCCCACCAGTAAGATGTGACCACAGCTTGGGTCGAGTAAGTGGGGTTAAAAGCCAGCGCTCGAGAGGTGAGCACTCTGGCCATTTAAAAATTGCCTGGGCAGCCCCGTCGGCATTCCCCGGTAGGGGCGCCTCAAGCAGTAAGCAATAAACTTACTCCTCCCCAAAGAGGGGAGGCGAAGCCTGGGAGGGTGGACCTCCTAGAACTGCACAGGACAGGCGTGCAGTATCCATCGGAACAGATACTACACTTACTTCCTAGCGTGTGCCAGGTAATGTATTTTATTTACCTCCTCTTCAGGAGGTTTGACACAAGATTAGGTGTGGGTTTTAATGAAAGTGTTTCTGCGGAACAAACTGGGTTCCGCGTCGTTAACCACTTAGCCACCGTGAACCGTTGCCTATTATTATTATTATTATTATTATTATTATTATTATTATTATTATTATTATTATTATTATTATTATTATAATATAATATTTTTTTTGCCAGGAGTTTTCACACGGATGATACTAATGATCGCTCACTGGTAAAAACACGTTGTGTTGTCTTGAGTTCCAACATTTCCAGTGCTCTCCGTTTCCGTATTTCTAGTTGAGTTTATGAAATGCTGTTTTATCTAGCTGTATGGGTTGGCTTCCGGACTAAAGGATTTTTCTTGAACTTCGGCTGTTTTCGTCAGCTTAATTAAGAAAAGTCTAACTTTACCGTGAACGCAAAGTTAAAATTCACATTTTAAAGCTTGATGCATATTTTTATTAAACGTTGGTGAAATGTAGACTTTATATCAGGCTTTCGGAGTCGGACGTTTTAGAACGAGGTCGAAACTGAAGTCGGAGTTAGACGAGTAAGAATGCTAAGAGTTAGAGCAGATTTTTGAATCTCCAGAAAATCAACAGACAGTCTGAATATTGGAAGACTTAAAAAGGAAGTTGGTATCGGAGGTTTTAGAAGGAGTCGGAGTCGAACCCGTAAGAATGCTAGGAGTCAGAGTCGAACATGCTCATTTTCACTTCAATAATATTGATTCTGACGATATTCCTCTGATAAATGCCAGTTAAAAGCAAATTTTCTCAGGCGACAATTTCTTTTTCCTATTAAGTCAAGTTTTCTTGAGTATTTCGAACTCTTTGTCCATCAGCATTTATTAATGAATTTCGTTTTCTTTTTCCTTTCATGTGTTCACAGAACAAGGTGAAAAGTCGACACACAGTCCCCCTTGCGTTCACAGTGACAGTGATGACCTTCTGGAAGACAGTGCTCTATTTCCTTATGTTTGCTGAGCCATGCGGCGACACTTTGTACCGACAGGGGAACTCCGCGCTTGCCGAGTTCTTTCTTGTCATCATCCCGAACGGTGTTTGGATCGTACTTCCGCTCCTGGTTCTCGTTTACCTTTGGAACCGGATAACTCCGAATGAGAAAATCGTCGATTGAACGACCACACACGCACACGTGGTCACACACACAACACATACGCACACACACCTAAACACAATCATTCAGTACGTGCAAAATCACAAATACAAAGATTTATAAGTGTATTCCCAGACATTTAAGTAAATCAGAATCCCAACTACTGCATTCACGCATAGTGTAATCTTTTAGTTAGTACTATCAAATACCACCTGAGTTAGAAGTCCTTAATTACTTGACCCCACACGACGGAAGTGTTATATAAAAGATTGGTTTATAATATGGGGAAATCCAGCTCTCTAAAAAGGATCCCTCTAGATTGAAACAAAAATAAAATTGTCTTCACTGACAGAGAACAGAAAATATGAAGAGTAGTATCAGAACAGATACTTCGCTAATAGCAAAATAATTGTAATCATTGTGTGCTATAATAGAACACCTAAACCTGTAATGCTCAAACCGGAAGCGGGTTAATATAGCGGCGTTTTTCTAATATGGTAAAGTTATCGACTTATAAAAAATAATTGTGCATAACGATTGAACGAAAGTTACATTTCAAAAATTAAAAACTGATTTAAGTTCATTATCGATTGAATACTATTCAAAGTTATTTTTATATGTTAACAAATACACATATTAGTAAAAACGGACGTGGTATTGACGTCAGAAATGACTTTAAAATAATGACAATTAATGAACCAAATATCGACAGCTTTGTTGTGGTCTGTGAATATTTTCTTCACAAAAGTCATTTTTTAAATCAGAGATCAATTCTAATGTCCGAAACTGAAAGGATTTGCCATACTAATTATGACGAATTGATATTTTTTATATAGTTTATACACATGTGAACGATGCCAGGTCAAACGGACACCCACCTCAATATGCTTGAAAATGGATAACTCTATATTTTGGTTCCATATCAATACAATAAATGACACACGTACTAATAAGGGGAAGCGTTTGGTTGACAAAGACTAATTAAAACAAGAAAACGCTATTGTTTATTTATTTAGGTAGTACGAATTACTGTTTTGAGCAATGGATTCATTAACATAAACTCTCAAACCAAGCGCAATGTAGTTGCAATTGTGCAGTATTTTAAACGTATTTCTATTTTAAGCAAATTTAACAATTTTAACTTTCATCTTTAAAATGTACAAAGCTTTTATGTAAAGTTCTGCCAACCTTATCTATGTAAACAGAAGGATAGTTTGTTTTACGGCATATCAACTCTTTTGACATAACATGCGGGCAAATTGTGGTTTCATATATTTATTTATGATATTAGTGCCTAATGGAATACAATAGATCCGATTTTATATTCTCTGCCTCTATACAGAGCATCTACTATACACCCACTAAGCAAAATGTATGATTGCTGGGACTTGGTGTTAAGTCTTGATATCCTTTTCTCAATATGTCCTGTTTTTATTATATAAATGATCTATTTTTGAGGAATAGATATATAATTTAGTATTACAACTATTTTTCAATAAACTGTGATGAAAAGAGAAACGTAAAACCGGTTGTGTTTTTCTTCTCTTTTCTTTTACTTAATCGCTGTGCATTTCGCATTTTAGTTTGTCTCTTTCGAATTACATCCTCCATGGGTAATTTAATCTTTTAATTGTATTAATAAGGTTACTAATCTCGAACTTGTCAATTTTGAAAGCTATATGAGAATTTTGTATAACTTAATATATATTTTTAAACAATAAGTATTTTTATAACATATGAAATAATAAGTATTTTTGTATAGCTATGCACCATGATATATGTAATTATCTAAAAGCGGACCAATTCACAGTCATTTAAATGTTACCTTTGTTTTACATTCATAAAAAAAAACCCAGGTAATATTTAATGATTATTGCATTTCTTTTTTTTAATAACAAGCAAGCTATTTTGCATGAGCGGGGTTCGTGATGTGCACACCATTTGACATTTCGAGGTGTTTTAATTGCGAGCGGACGTGTGTTGTATTTTAAAATTATATCTGATTTTAATGATTAAACCAAGTTAAGACAATTGCTTGTTTGCAACGAGTAATATCGTATTACATATAGATATGTTTAGGATGGAAGTGGGCCCTTAGTGGCGGCACTGCATATAGATGTTTGTAAAATGTTTGATGACATTCACATAACACTGCGTACGTGTGTGGGTGTTGAACCTTTGAGAAAAACCGAACAAATAAATTATCAAAAATATAGATACATATGCTTATATCTATATACATATGGATACATATATCTATACATATATCTATACATATATATACACACATGTACATATACGTATATATATATATATACAAATACACGCACGCACACACACACACACCCACATATCTATATATATATATATATATATATATATATATATATATATATATATATATATACATATATATATATGTATATATATAACATAAACAATGTATCCAAGAGACAAAAAAACAAAAAGCAAATAAAATAGTAAAATAAAACCAATAAGACTGAAATAAGAAAGTACAAATCTACAAAAATCACATTTCTCCATTAAATTCATAAAATATATGATTGTCACTTCCTTTCATTGTACATAAAATATCATAAACTTTTTCCGAGCGAATGTTGTATAAAAGCGCACCAGATGTAAACAAGATGCAAAGATGTCCATCCAGATGAGTAGTACTTGCATATGTCTTTTATGCATATCTACTCATATATCATTTTGTAAAATCATCGATAAATAAAATTAATATTACATTTTCAAAATGTTGTTGTTTTTTCTAAATTATGTAAATGTTTTTTTGTAATTTCTAATTTGGGATCAAGTCTTGATTCGGTCATCAAATAATTCTAGCAGTTGGAAGTGAGATTGAGACGCTATATGACGTCACACGAACGCCATGCCTTTAAATACTGACGTCATCTAGACGAAATGCTTTTTCTTTATCGTCCTCCCACAGCGGAAACATGTTACATAAGGTCGGGAAAGTGAGATTTGAAAAGCCGGCGCCCGAGAAGGTGACCACTCTTGCCTACAAAAAATCCCTGGGCAGCTCCGTCGGCATTCCCCGTAGGAGCGCCTCAGGCAGTAAGCAATAAACTTACTCCTCCCCAAACAGGGGAGGCAAAGCCTGGGAGTGTGGACCTCCTAGAATTGCACAGAACAAACCCACAGACCGGCAAAGACAATACCGGTCTATAGGGTGTAGTATCCATCGGATCAGATACTACACTGTGATCCCAGCCAAAAGGCCAACCGATTTTTTGTTCAACATAGCATGTAAAATTGATTATAATATATATATATGGATATATATATATATATATATATATATATATATATATAAATAGATAGATATATATATATATATGTATATAAATAGATATATATATATAAATATATATATATATATATATATATATATGTATATAAATAGATATATATATATATAAATAGATATATATATATATATATATATAAATATATATATATATATATATATATGTATATAAATACATATATATATAAATAGATATATAAATATATATATATAAATATATATATATATATATAAATATATATATAAATAGATATATAAATATATATATATAAATATATATATATAAATATATATATATATATAAATATATATATATAAATAGATATATATATATACAAATATATATATATATAAATAGATATATATATATAAATATATATACATATATATATAAATATATATATATATATAAATATATATAGATATATATATAAACATATATATATACATATATATATGCATATATATATATACACATATATATACATATATATATAAATATATATATAAATATATATATATATACACATATATATATAAATATATATATATATATATACACATATATATATAAATATATATATATATACACATATATATATATACACATATATATATAAATATATATATATACACATATATATATAAATATATATATATACACATATATATATAAATATATATATATATATACTCATATATATATACACATATATATATATACACATATATATATATAAATATATATATACACACATATATATATACATATATATATATACAAATATATATATTAATATATATATACATATATATATATAAATATATATATATATATATGTATATATAAGTCAGTTCATATTATATTTCAATAACCATGGTTTTATTTTTATTTTTTCACATTTCAAAAAAACATAACATTTCTGTGATATATATTTTTACGGTCCGTTTCATTTGTCTTGTGCCAAACAGCATTTTTATGTCAATATCGTCTTTGCAACACGACAAAATCATCAGAAAAATTCACAAAGAGTATAAAGTTCTTGGATTAAATAAATAAATATATATATATATATATATATATATATATATATATATTCTGAATAGTCCATTTAGCATTGCGATCAAATTGTAGTATGTCAGCTCCGTGGGTTTCCTGTTCCAGATTTCTTGCTTTTTCGCGAGTACTTTCGATTTGATTCGTTAAATCATATTCAGGCGGTGTTAGTCTTAGTGTCTTCACAAATATGTCTTTACTGTTGAGTTTTTTTATTATAACGTTAAGTAACTTAAAAAAATGTGTCTATAATATTGAGATGTTACATGAGTCCGTGATTGCGCAAGATTCAAAAGTTTGATTGCTTAAATGCTAAGAATTTGATAACGTTTCAAGCGTATCCAAGATCCAAACGTATAATTTTTAATGGCTAAGAATATATATATATATATATATATATATATATATATATATTCTTAGCCATTAAAAAATTCTCTCTCTCTCTCTCTCTTTCTATATATATATATATATATATATATATATATATATATATATATATATATATATATATAATTAGTGTTTAGTTTTCTGTTTGGCAGTGAGCATAATCTCTCGAAACATTACAAACAATAAGCGTATGACACAGCTTTTGATAAATTAAGCAAGTTATTGGCCTTCTCGTAGCTTAGATGTTTGGAACAGACAAGAGAAGGGGCGACAAGCGGGTTACTAGTGCTTTAAAACTAGTTTAATTCGGCGTGACAGCTCGTTGTCTGTGTAGAGGATTAGTTACTTTCTAACGGTGGCAACTAATCTAGGAGAAGGAAAAGTGATGTAAAACCTGCGACCAAGTTACCATTAATCCTTCGTTGAAATGCCACATGGTTATAATAATTGAAGCTAGAATTTGGTACTTGTGTTGTACAAGCGTTTGCCATATACTTCAATGATGTGGAGTTGTCTCTCTGCGATATCACTTGTCACCGCAAACATACTTAATCCTATGGTGAAGTGAGTAGATATATAAGGTTGGCAGCACAAAGTTACAAATTTGCACAGAGAAACTTATCGTGACAGATCTGTTGTGTCGCCTTTTTTATAGGGACCATCTTTGTTTTATGACTCAGCAGGCCTTTTTTAAGATAGCACTGCTTATCCAGGTTTCTGGCAGAATGTTAGAGAAGGTACATAACAAATTGTGACTGAAATGTTTGGAAAAGCGGTGAAATTATAAGAGCTTCTTTTTATCCGTGGGTGTTACGACTAACTCCTATATATTATTAGTAAGTAACGAAAACCGTCACACGAAAAGAAACACAAAATCTTTTTATAACAACAACGAAAAGGTTTATTCAATTACCTATACTGTTTTGGTATAGATGGAAGAAATTTGGACAGTGCCTAAGTAAGGAAAGGAAAAGTAGAAAGTTATTTGGGCTGCTGAAAGTCTGTTAACAGTTATCTCCAGGTGAACATAGTCGATGCTTGTTGCTTTCAGGAATATTTTTGCTGATCGACCGTGATTCCGAAGGGCGCTGAAGTAGTGTTTCAGAGCCCAGATGACATCAATATGCACTACAAGCTGATTGGTCAGTGTGCGACCAAATTGCATGACAGGGACATTGCCCCAAGAGTAAAAATAATTAATTATTTATGACTACTACACACTCTATCTTTAAAAAAATAATATCTAACAAAAATGCAAGAGATGAATACGGACGACTCATTAAAATAAATAATATAATATGGTTAAATAACTCTCATTTACTATTTCTAATCAATTAATACTAGTTAATAATCGATCGGTGTATTTCGACAGTAGGGAAAAATGATGATATGGCAATCATCTATGAAGATGGTATACATCAAATGTATAATGATGGTAACATTTATATAACATATATTCGCTCCCTTACAGGAGAGCACTCTTATATAAGAAATCTATTGTTTCTACGTAAGCTAATATATGAAATTTTCCCTGAATAAAATTACATTTTCCACATAATCTGATTAGCGTAATTAAGTACGACCGGCACATTGAGAACGTTTGTAGTCAGTGGATACACGATAAGAAGTCGTGCACAAATGGGCAGGTCATTGTGGTCTAGTGGTTAGAACGCTGGTTTACGAATATTAAAATCGGAGGTTCGATCCCTACTGATGACAGCCATAGCCAGAAACGTGCGTCCATGTCTCACTTTTGTGCACGCAAAAAATTAATTTGTAATTTAATTACAAAAAGCTGTATAAAATAAATTAGTTTATAAATTAATTTAAAAAAATACATACAGCTCTCTGTCTCTCTCTATCACGCTCTATCTCTCTCTCTCTATATATATATATATATATCTATATATATATATATATATATATGATGCATGTTTGATTAAATAACAAGGAACAATTCCTGTTTCTTTTTTGACCCATTTTTTCCATGTTGACGGACTAATGATCAAATATTCTGTTCGAGTGTGAACAGGAACTCACTAAAACTGCTAACGTTTTCGACTCCCAGGAGTCTTCTTCATGAGTCTTCTTCATGCGTCGAAAACGTTAGCAGTTTTGTCGAGTTCCTGTTCACACTCGAACAGAGCATTAGATCATTAGTCCGTCAACATGAAAAGATGGATAAAAAAGAAACAAACAGGAATTGTCCCTGTAGTTTAATCAAACATGCACCAATGAAGAAATACTGCCTAAGTATATATATATATATATATATATATATATATATATATATATATATATATATATATATATATATATATATAAAAGAGGATAGTGCAGTATTAGTGCAGTTCCAACGAGAGGAATGTATATATGTAAAGGCTACCAACATTTGTAAAATGTTTTTTTCAACATTTATTTATTATTTTGTTATTTTATCATTTTATAATTTTATATAATTTTATATAACGCAAATGCACCAACGTATGCCACCCTAACACTGGCCTACCTAAAGAAGATCTTGTATGAAAAGATAGAAGAAATATATGGACAGAATATTCACACTCTCTTCATAAAATCTTGGAAAAGATACCTGGATGATTGTTTTATCCTCTGGGAACCCACATGGGGGGACATCAATAAATTACACAGCATACTACAAAACCTACCCCCCAAGATTAAATTCACCATTGAACACAGTCAAACAGAACTACCCTTCCTAGATGTACTGATTAAAATTAAAAACACTCACATAATCACAGAAATCTACCACAAACCCACAGACACCCAACAATATCTCCATTTTAGAAGCCATCACCCCAAAAACTGCTTAAAATCTATGCCCTACTCCCTAGCACGCAGGACCTGTACTATAGTCAGTGACAAAGACCTCCGGCTTGTCCGACTGGAGGAACTACGGAAAACTTTAACAAGAAGAGTTTACCCCCTACAAATAATACACAAAGGTATAGAACTAGCAGAAAACATTCCATTAGAACAATTACCAATCTCCCCCAAAACAAAACAAAGAACAAATATTAGCATACATCTCTACACACAACAAAAACAATCCAGAATTATTCACAGAAATAACAAGAAACCTAACCCTACTCAACCATAACAACAAACTAAACAACATATTAAAAACAACGAAAATAATAAAAAGCAAACGCCAACCAAAAAACCTCATACAAATTTGATACCTTATCCAAACTCAACCAAAACACAATACAAGGGGTCACAAAATGCAACAAGGAAAGATGTGGGGTCTGTGACATAATAATAGAGATGAACTTATACACATTTAAACACCCAACACAAACATTCACAATAAAAAAGACCTTAACTTCACCCCAAGAACGTTGTATATGTGCTATAATGTACATGTAACGAAGCTTATGTAGTTGCGACCAAAACATTTAATAATAGAGTATCTTAAAATAAAAGCAACATTGAAAACAAAGAAAACCGTAAATCATTCGTCTCTGAACATGTGCACTCATGCGGCGGAGGAAACTTTAAAATAATGTAAATTTTTCAAAGCCAAGATTACACCTACTTACTAACACAAGAAGAAAACTTAATATTTAAATTCAATCCAGCATTGAACAGATCATAACTCTAACAACTTTATCAAGATTTATCTACCTCTCTATAACTATATAACCATACGCCTGTGTGTGCGCGCATATATATGTGTGTAAGTGTTTGTGTGTATGTGTGTGGGTGTATATGTCGCTCACCTATGTAGAAGATTCAGAACTGACCACAAACGTGTGCGCACACAAGCACACACACACACGTGCGCACAAAAACCTTCTTGAAGACAGGGAAATAAAAAGTAATAAATTTCAAAAGAAAATCTACGCACCCTATAAAATTAAGATGACCGATAAAATAAAGGTCAAAATAACATGTACTTAATAAACGCACACGATTTTGACCAAGAGAAGCAGGAAAAATAAAAAAAAATAAAAATAAAACATAAAATATATAAAATTATCAAAACACGTACTCACACACTCGCAAACCCATACATACGCAAAACGTCAAACAATAACACATTTCCTCAAATGAAACAACACACTTTAAAATCGAAAGACATTTGTTCAAATAGATTCACATATCTGATCAAAGCAGGCCACCGCTTGAAACGCGTTATATAAAATGATAAAATGATAAAATAACAAAATAATAAATAAATGTTGAAAAAAACATTTTACAAAGGTTGGTAGCCTTACTCCTTTACACATACACATTCTTGCTCGTCCGTCGAAGTTGACGATGACCAAGGTATCAATCAATTTGGCGTCGGGGGTCGGCGGGTCCTGAGATGGCTGATGAGGCCAATCCGTGCTCGGCAGACTCTTCCACACTCCGGACACGTGAAGGCGGCATCGACAGGCTGTGGACCGGCAGCTCTCTCCTTTCGCCTCCTGCGCTTCTGCCGGTCGTGGGTCATGCGTTGATCCTCTGCCCTATCGGCTCCCAGGCTGACGGCACAGCGCCAAGCAGAGCGTTCTGCAGCGCGACTCTCCCAAGACTGGGGGTTGATGTCAAAGTCCTTGAGGGAGGTTCGCAGGCAGTCTTTATATCGTTTCTTTTGGCCTCCTGCAGTCCGCTCTCCCTGGCTGAGTTCCCCATAAAAGAGTTGTTTGGGGATTCGGCCGTCATGCATGCGGTAGACATGGCCTGCCCACCGAAGCTGGGTTTTGTGGACTATGGTGGTGATGGTATGGAGCCCCGCGCGCTCCAAGACTTCCGTGTCAGGAATTCTGTCTTGCCAGCGGATGTTGAGAATATTACTGAGGCATCTGAGGTGGAAGCCATTCAGCTGTTTTTCATGTCTTTTATAAAGCGTCCAAGTTTCACAGCCGTAGAGTAGGGCTGTTAGGACGATTGCTCGGTATACTTTGATTTTGGTTGCGAGTGCAATACCTCTTCTCCTCCACACATTGTTTCTATACACACACACACACACACATACACACACACACACACACACACACACACACACACACACACACATATATATATATATATATATATATATATTAAATGAGAATTAATACAAGCTGTCTAATCTAAGCTATACATGCAAGTTTCTTTCTGTTGAACACTGTTATGACGGCTGACTATGGTTTTTTACAAACAAGCAAAATCCATTTCAGAAGACACTTACCGCCGACATAAAAAAACTTAAAAGAGAAAATAACGCACTTGTATTCTCCGACAAAACTAAAAATATTTATAAAATGACTAAAAAGGAAAAAACAGACCTAACAATTAGCTCCATTACCGATAAATATCAATTAGCCAAGGCGGATACATATAAATCTATTAATAATGATACTACTGAAATAGCTACTAGACTAGGTGTCGAATATAGAATTAATTATTTAGATAAGAGGAAGGCCTTTGTTACTTTAAAAGACCACAAAGAAAACTTCACAAATAAACCCTCATGCAGACTTCTCAACCCAGCTAAAAGCGAACTAGGACTAGCAAGCAAATCCATTGTTAAAAATATAGTTAATAAAATTAAGGAAAAAATAAACCTAAGTCTGTGGGGCAATACTAACTCAGTCCTAAATTGGTTCCATAACATACAAGATAAACACAGATGCAAATTCACACAATTAGATATAGTAGACTTCTACCCATCCATTACAAAAGACACCCTAGATAAGGCCTTAACATTTGCACTTTCACACACAAACATCAGTCAACTAGAAAGGGACACAATACTGCAAGCAAGACAAACCCTTCTCTTCTTCGAGGGAAGGGCTTGGGTTAAAAAATCAAACCCAGAGGACCCAATTGATGTTGCAATGGGGGCCTACGACAGTGCAGACATCTGTGACTTAGTCGGCTTGCTTATATTAGATACACTCCAAAATAAATTTCCAGACCATTTCTTTGGTCTCTATAGAGATGACGGACTTTGTCTGTCACGCAACCACAACGAGAACACATTAGATAGATTTAGAAAAGAATTAACAAACACCTTCCATAATCTCGGCTTCAAAATCACCATTAAAACAAATTTAGACCAAGTAAACTTCCTAGATACCACACTGAACCTTAAAAACAATACACACAAACCTTTCCACAAACCCAATGAAACACTCCAATACATACACAAGGGATCCTGCCACCCCCCACCATCTTTAAAAATTTAGTCAATAATATTAGCCAAAGAATTTCAAACCTCTCATCCAGTCCCGAAATGTTCAACCAAGCAGCACCATATTACAACAAAGCGCTCCGCAACAGCGGGTTCAGAGAAGAAATCTCATACACCCCCAACCGAGACCAACCACGGGGGACCCGCAATAGAAGGAGATCGGTGATCTGGTTTTCCCCACCCTATTCGACCAATACCAAAACAAAGGTAGGCCAACTTTTCCTCAAATTACTCGACAAACACTTCCCACCCACAAATGAATTACACAAACTTTTTAACAGAAATTCTGTTAAGGTCAGCTATTCCACTGCCCCTTCAATAAGAAAAATTATCTCTGCAGAACCCAAAACAATTACAAACGCAGGCTGCTCATGCCAAGACAAAAACTACTGCCCCCTGGAGGGAAATTGCAAAATCGATTCAATCATATATGAAGCAACCGTCACAGACCAGAATACCAGTAATGCAGAAAAATATATTGGGATGACGAAGGGAAACTTCAAACAAAGTCTATACGCACACAGAAACTCCTTCAGATACAAAAACAAGGCTAATACGGCACTCGCGACCCGAATATGGCAGCTTAAAGAAGAAAATACACCCTTCACCATCAAATGGAAAATAATTGAGAGAAAACCATCCTTCTCTCCAGCCATAACCAGATGTCCTCTATGTGACGCTGAAAAATACCACATTTCAAAGGCCATCATCGATCCGAATACAGCCTGTTTAAATATCCGCGATTAAATATTTAGGGGGTGTATCCACAAGAGACAAGCATTACTTATAATCTGGTCTGACCGATTCACATAATGTCTAACTACTCCCCTCTACTAATATAAACACAATAAAAACGAACAAACACCTCATCAACCTATATCCACTTAAATTTCAAGAGCAAAAACTCCGACCTTCACAAAAATACAAAAATATTTAATTTATTTATCAGTCACTAGATTACTCTACATCCCATTTAAACAAACTATATCCACATAAATAATTAAAATCACTCCAATCTGGGGAAAAGATTTTTACACATTAACGGTTTTTTAGAACGCATACCTACAAAAATATAACGGCTAATGATACAAATTCATAATTTGGCTCACGGGAATTTCAGAGAAACCCTTTCTTTATTTTTGTTTTTAATTTTTAAATTTTTAAATTTTTAAATTTAAATTTTTAATTTTTAATTTTTAATTTTTAATTTTATTTTTTATTATTATCATTTTTTAATCTTTAAATTTATTTTTAATTTATTTTTATTCATTATGTTTTTATTCTTTCTATTTTTATTCTTTCTTTCTCTCTCACTCTTTTTTATTCTCTACATTTTTTATTCTCTATATTTTTTTATAATTTTTTTTTTTTTTTAAATTATTTTTTTAAATTCTTTTTTTATTCTTCTTTTTTTATACTCTTTCTCTTTTTTATTCTTTTATTCTTAGTATTGAAATGTTTATATATATATATATATGTTTTTTTATATTTATTTATATATATATTTTTTCATATATATTTTTTTATTTTTTATTCCCCTTTTTATTCCCTTGAATTCCCTCGTGTTTTAAATCTCAACGGTCTTATTACACTAAATTTAAATTTAAACAAACACACACAACACACTGAGCAAATAACGCGTCCCAACAAGAGTGTCATGTGACCTCACATTTCCAAAACAGATGACAACAGAAGCTGAAGAGAGCCGGATGGGTAAGACCTTCCGTGCTTGAAACCGACGGTACGAATGTTGTACTAATTTTTCTGTACCAGAATAAATAAATAAATATATATATATATATATATATATATATATATATATATATATATATATATATATATATATATATATATATATACACATGCTAGTTTAAAAGACTCGATCGTAGGTTCTATAAAAGCTAATATAAATTATTTCATTTAAATATTATACATTTTAGTGTCTGTTGGAGATACTCGGGGTAAACCAGTCTTATTTATTACGCTTCAGTGGCAATATGCCTTGTTTGGAGCGAACAAAATAATAATAAAAAAATCTGGAGGAAGGAATTCTAAAAAAATGAGTTTAATTGTTTTACAAGTTTAACCATCTTTTATATACCTCACAATTTATATATTATATAAAAATTCCTATGTCTAGCGATTAGTGTTCGAGATTGAGTAAAATATTTTACATTAATATATATAAAAAGTAAAAAAAAAAGCCAGCGATATTTTTTACGATTCTCCTAAAGTCTGAATAATACATTAAAAAATAATTCAATAAGTCCTTAATTTTGTAGCACTTTCTATCACAGTAGTTTAAATGTTTATAGAAATTCAAGGTGTATAAAAAAATGCTTTGGTGCTTTATGAGAACCATGGATTTGGAAGTATATAAAAAGCAGAGTAATAGAAGAGAGTTTCTATATACTTGCCCTCCCCCCTCACTTATTCAACCACCACGATGGAAGAGTTAGACACAGGGTCGGTTTTTAATGTAGGGAAAATACTCCTACTCAGGAAGAGGCAATCTGAATTATGAAAAACATAAAAATTGTCTCAGTCTAGAAGGATTTCACTTCACTGACTACGGACAGAACAGATGAAATGTAATATCAGGAAAGATACTACGCTTTCCGCCTCAGAAAGTTGTGTACATTACTTTGGACTGTTATCCACATCCTGATAGCTTAAAAAAACTAGTGATGCT
Source organism: Sepiola atlantica (assembly GCA_963556195.1). NCBI lineage: Eukaryota > Metazoa > Mollusca > Cephalopoda > Sepiida > Sepiolidae > Sepiola > Sepiola atlantica. The sequence goes on from OY744521.1 coordinate 109,176,048, forward strand.
TCCAGTACTGGATTCATATTTGCCAGTGGATTTGGAGTGTGGATGTAATTCATGCAACCCTTGCCTAAAATTAATTTCTCGTGACTAAATAATATTTCAAAATTTTTTTTATCAATGTAAGGGAGATAATTCAGATGAATTATCACGAAGGGAAATAACTTTTCTCAAGTGTAAGGGAGGTAACTAGACTTGAAGATTTGTTCCGATAGAGACTGCACCCCATTGATATTGTCTTGGCCTTCGGGGCTTGATTTACGCCAGTCTATGGGTCTGTCCAGTGCTATTATAGGAGGTCCACTTTCCCAGGCTTTGCCTCCCCTCTTTGGGAAGGAGTAAGTTTATTGCTTACTGTATGAGGCGCCCGGACCGGGGAATGCCGACGGAGCTGCCCAGGCAATTTTTAAATGGCCAGAGTGCTCACCTCTCGAGCGCTGGCTTATATAATCCCACTTTCCCGACCTTGTGTCACATCTTACCTTGTGGGAGGGAGATAAATAAATCCAGAATAAGAAATCAATCGTTCCCTTTACGAAATAAACTCAAAGGCTATTTTTTTTTAATTACAAAAGAAACCACATCGCATGATAAACACAACAAACAAATCAACAAGATGACAACAAAAGCAAAAATCAAAATAACAAAAACAAAAAAATAAACAAACAAGCACGTAAAACATATAGTAGACTTAATCATATCCCATAATGATGATTACATTTGTAATGTTTAGTTTGGTTTATATGTTTTACGCCATATCAGCCGCCTTTGTGTTATTTCATTACTATTTTACCGATGGGTTAGGATGAATTTGACGCGATGGCGCAGATTCGGCGCTCTTGTATAAGCAGTGACTGATCTGAGGGGGACAACTCTACCTTACCCAGCCGCCGCCATTCCGAACTCGCCCACACTTAGGCAAGGGAGACAACTTTGACACACATTTTTACAAACCCTTTATAACAATTAATGCGTTAGAAATAGCTTTTGAATGCGTTCAGAGTAACTTTTAAACAATTAATTAAAAAAAAAATAACATGTTACGGGTTTTAAATGCACTTTTAATCACTTTTATTTACATGCCGCAAATTGTATACACTTTGTGACTATTAATAAAAAATGTTACGGGTTTTAAATGCGTTCAAAATAACTTTTAAGCACTTTTATTTACATGCCACAAATTGTATATACTTTATAACAATTAATAAAAAAAAATGTTACGGGTTTTAAATTAATTGTTTGAAGGTTGTTTTGAGCGCATTTAGGAGTTGTTTTGGGCGCATTTCAGAATCGTAGCGTGTTTTTTATTAATTATTTATATATTTGTATATTATCATAGTTCACCCCAAACAAGGTAGCCCGCCACTGTAGACGTAAGGGGCTACTGAGAATTAGGATGAAAGTTTTGGGGGTCATCTTAAGTTGGAAGGTGTGCAGCGAGATGTCTGCTTACATTAGTTGTAAATTTCTGTATGTCGGTACAGTCGGGGGAGCAGGAAGGGAGCTCTACAGGCCGGCAACACGAGAAAATAAGCTATTGGGGTAGAAGGTTCTCTGAAATCTGGGGACCTTTACAGTAAATGGATGGGATTTAGCTGATTGTCGGGTTGGTCTAGTGTATTTACATCGAGCGGGCACCAGAGCAGCAAGTTCATCGGAGCACAATCCATTGATGTACTTGTAAAACAGGTACAAGGATGCAACATTGCGGCATTGGGACAAGGGCTGGAGCTTGGTGGATAGTGAGGGAGGTGTTAAATTAACGACTCTTTTTGGACCTTGTCTGAGGGAGAACGACTAGTGGATGATGCACCATCCCAGTTGTGGCAACAATACTCCATGCATGGGCAGATAGTGGCTTTGTAGAAATATAGGCTACTGTCAGGTGTGAGAAGTTTACTAGCATGGTAGAGGGAGCCCATCTTCTCTGCAGCAGTATTGGCAATGTCTTCAATTTATTTATTCCAATTCATGTTACCTGTAGTCGCTAATCAACACCTTAAACCCTTGTTTTGATTATTTAAATATTTATTCCAAGTAAATATGAAATTAACTATTCTTTTAAAATAAGTTACGAGAAAAAAAATTAATAAACATATCAAATACAAATAGAAGGGAGAAATGCTCGGAAAACGTAGCATTTAGGGAAGGTAAACAAAAATTAATTATTTTTTATCTCGTAGATTAGAAATCAACATCGTATGTGGTTTGACGTCCATTTTACATGTTGGCATGCATTGGGCGGCTTTTAGAAATTTAATTACACATCTATCGTATCATATTGATATCATTTCTATCAAAACATCATCACACTGCATACACGTACCTGATAGACTCTTTCTAAAAGCAAAAAGAAGTTAAACATTTTTAAACGAATAGGCTATTCTGCCGGAATAATGACCCGCTCGTTATTTTGCCGGTCCCGGCAGAAGAAGGAGGGGGTCGTTATTTTGCCGGCTCATGTTTAGTTAATTTTACTGTTACAATTACAGCGAAGATTTCACGAATCAACATTTTAAAGTTTTATTTCAACATTTTTCCAATAAAAAAGAAATAATTAAACGAAGATAATGAAACTGAAAAAATAAACAAATCTTTAATACTTGTTTTTGTTTCTCTTGGCCTTTTGGATAAGATCAAAGTGTAGTATCTGTTCCGATGGATACTGCACCACATAGACTGGTATTGTCTTGGCCTTCGGGGCTTGATTTACGCCGGTCTATGGGTCTGTCCTGTGCAGTTCTAGGAGGTCCACCCTCCCAGGCTTCGCCTCCTTTCTTTGGGGAAGAGTAAGTTTATTGCTTACTGCCCGAGGCGTCCCTACCGGGCAATGCCGACGGGGCTACCCAGGCAATTTTTAATGGCAAGAGTGCTCACCTTCTTGGGCACTGGCTTTTCAAGTCCCACTTTCCCGATCCGACCTTGGGTCACATCTTACCTTTTGGGAGTAAGATAAAACTGGCCTTGTGCCTAACCTCCTGGAGAGGAGGTAAATAAATATTCGACGTAAAAAAGATAATTTTTTTAACTTGGATAAATAATTATTTAATAATGTAACATTTTATAAGATAAATAGTCACCAGTGATTTTTTAAATATAATTTAAAACTTTATAAACACGAGTGAACTGATGAGAAATAGTCCAAACATTTATCTTAAAAGATAGTGAAAAATCAGCTTTAAAATTGCTGTTTTAACTGTTTATAAAACTTAAATTATAAAAATTATATCTGATTTAATTTCTTTAGGGACTTATCTGTAATTATTTTAATAATCAGATTTCTTATTTTTTATATCAATGAATGAAAACTATTTTTTTTTAAAAATAACTAAAGCATTTTTTATCCGACGCAAATTACTTCTAAATCCAACTAAAGAATCTAATTGTCTGTAATATTTTCGTTCATTTAATTAATTTTTACTTTTAATGTTATTTTTGTATTAAAAGGAGATATTTCTTTTATATTCAAAAAATTAAAATAACCGACAGAATAACAACTGATTATGACGATGAAAATGAATTGTTATTAAATATTTGTCCTTATTTATTTCGTTACCGTTTCTTTCACAAGACGATAACAGTTACGTTAAAAAAACATAAGCTGGCAGAATAACGAACCCTCGTTATTCTGCCGGGACCGGCAAAAAAACCTCTTCCATTTTTAAAAGCCACACACACACACACACCCCCCCACACACATATATATATATATATATATATATATATATATATATATATATATATATATATATATATATATATATATATATATATATATATTATTTACTCACTCGGAGTTCTCACACAGATCATCAGTGATTGCTCATCGACAACCGATGGTATTCCCTGGAGTCTAAGTGACAACAAGTTTCCCCAGTTTTCCAATATTCTCCACCTTTTTTCGATAGCCACCGAAAATAAACTTGCAGTATCACAACAACCGTTTACCATTGATTTATCGCTGGTAAGGACTATTAGGCTTCTTTGGGATTTGGGTTGCAATAAACCTCTCCAAAGTCCCAGTAGTCTCTGCACTTCCAATCTTCTATACTTACCAGTCCTTTTCCCCCTTTGTTTCTTTTCATGTAAAGTCTGTCCGTATCGTCTTTTGGATGTAGTGCGTTGTGCATGGTCATTAATTTTCTAGTCCTCTGGTCAAGGTGCCTAAGTTCCTCTTTGGTCCAGCCTATGAATGGTCCAGAGTATCTTATTAGTGCTACTGCCCAGGTGGTATCATAATATTTAGAACTTTTACAATGTTCAAAATATTTTCCTAAAACCATTAAGGTTATGCCAATGAAACTTGGCAGACTAGTATTTACTTCCCTCCCACCGCAGGAAGATGTGACACAAGGTCGGAAGGTGGGTTTGAAGCAAAATTCAGTGCTCCAAAAGCGGAGCGCTCTAGCTCACAAAGAATGCCTTGACAGCCCTGTCGGCATTCCCCGGTAGAGGCTCCTCAGGCGATTAGCAATAAACTAATCCAATCTCAAAGAGAGAAGGTAAAGCCTACGAGGGTGGACCTTCTAGAGCTTAACCGAACCATACTCAGTCCGACAAAAAAGGCCCCACCTAGTTCAAATGGACTAGAATCTGTCGGGCTGATTGTCGAGGACGTATCTTCGACGCGGTATGAAAAATAGCACAGCTACGTTTACAATACAAAAAAAATAACTTTTATAATATCGGCTTACGTCATAATTTTTATTGTTACGTCATCAATTGTACTCAATTTTTTTAATTATTCGCTTAAATTTGAACGAATTCATGCATTTATCAAAACAAAGTATAATTATCCAAGTACCCCTAGCAATATAGTTTCATTATATTTATAGTTAGGGGGTTTATCTCCATTTTAGAGTTATGAATAGTTAATGATTTCTACTTTTGATTTTGAAATATCTTGACGATAAATAGAGGATAAAAATCAACTCAGGAAAATGAAAAATCTTAATAAATAACAGAACCGTTGACCCCCCCCCCCCGCCTTCCGAAGATTTTGTGTTTCTTTGCTCATTGGTTCCAGGACTCTCATCTGACATTAGCAGAAACATAGGAATATAAACTTCTGCATTTAGATATCTGAAAGAAAAAGATATGAAACATGAAAGGACATATGAACGCCTCCGAAGTTTGGAATTTACAATGCATTGACATTTCTTATTGCTGTATATGCAAGTGAAAAAGGGACTATACTGACAGAGCATGAGAGGAAAATCAATGTCTTTGAAATGAAATGTTTCAGAACTAAATTCAGATATCCGAAAAAAGCTCAATCCGCAGATCCATCAACGATGTTATTAAAAAAGAGATTAACGTGGTTTGAGTATGTTTTCCGGATACCAAACTCCAGTTATGTAAATAAATCATATCAGAAAGATTTCATTCAACAAAGATTAAAGGGACGCCCACCAAATAGGTTAGTCGACCAGCCATCAAAAAAGACTAGTACACGACCGTGATAAGTGGCGGACTTTTGTGTTTAAGAATGTGGCGAAGCTCTGTAGAGTATGCACATAGGTCAAGTCAGTTTAATAGTCGAGTTGATAAGCAAAATGTGAATGAGGTAACTTCTTGTAGACGACGAATAGCACAATTGAATTGAATATCAACCATGTATGAACAGCCACGTCGGCATTCCCCGGTAGGAGCGCCTCAGGCGATTAGCAATAAACTAACCCCTTCTCAAAGGGTGAGAAGGCAAAGCCTGGGAGGGCGGACCTCCTAGAACTGCACAGGACAGGGGTGCAGTATCTATCGAAACAGATACTACACTTTGATCTTGGCCAAAAGGGCTGAAATATGATTAGTTATCGTTTTGGTCCTAAAAAATCCATTGATGCTGGTAAAGTTCATACATAAAAAAAAAATCGGTCTCGATTTTTTCTTTTTTAATAAAATATTATCGCATCTTAACATGCTTTAAAAGGTATTTTGTTTTACCTTACCCCTTGTTTTTAATATATATATATATATATATATATATATATATATATATATATATATAATGCAATTTTCTGCATCTTAATCACTTAGGAAGTGAAAAGATCGAAATAGTAGTAGTAAGCAAAAACAACGATATATATATATTATCGCATCTTAACATGCTTTAAAAAATATTTTGTTTTACCTTACCCCTTGTTTTTAATATATATATATATATATATATATATATATATATATATATATATATATATATATATATATATATATATAATGCAATTTTCTGCATCTTAATCACTTAGGAAGTGAAAAGATCGAAATAGTAGTAGTAAGCAAAAACAACGATATATATATAAAACAGTAGTCACTGGGAGTCAGATTTGGAGATTAGATGGGTGCAGAAACAATTCGAAGCGTAATTCACGTAGTTTTGCCATATTTGCGATCGACTTGTGACACGTTGCGTTGTATTCGTAGATGGTGTACTTTTTTTTATTTTGCTTTTGTAGATGTTTTTTGCGATTTCATTTTTTGAAACGCACCAATAAAGCTATATCGTATCCGCTATTGATTGTTCTTCTTTTCTCAAGGTAATCTATGAACAAAATCCTTGTTTCTTCCTAAAATAAAAAAGCCTCAAACCTTGCCGGCTGATGTTTGCGTTTCTGGTGGCTTTTAACGGCTTTAACTTTCGGCAATCCAGTCATCTGACTGCCGATTCGACTCCAGAGTGAAATGATGAATCCATGTTTCATCCGTTGTCACATATAAACCCAAAACTGTCTTTTAATTGCGTTGAAACAGTTGCAAACAACGCTCTGAATCGTAGACACGTTGTTGTATCTGTTCGACTGTCAGTAAACGCGGCACTCACTTTGAACACAGTATAATAAGAATATTGACAAATGTCCATTCAAATTGTTGAATACATTGCCTTCAATTCCGTTGCTATCTCACGCAACTTGAATTTACGATCGGCGAAAATAGTTTGTAGGCTTCTTTATTCTCTGAGACAGCTGCCGAATTTAGGGCGACCTGACTGTTCAGCATAATTGTTGTATGTACGACCGCGTTTATGTCAGCATACCACCTCTTAATCGTTGTTTCCGATGAAACATCGTCCGAATAACACTTATCAAGCCATTGCTTTGCTTGAACAATATTTCTTTCGATCAGAAAGCAATGCTTAATCTACACCGGGAATTCAGATTTTTTCATATATATATGCGGATGTGATCGTTTAAGTTTCACTGGCGCTATGCAATCTTCTCGCAGGGGGTGTATTCGTTCTTTCACGACGATGTAATAGGTTTATAGTTAACAGTAGATTTAGGGAAATGATCTCGAAAGCCTTTCATCAAATTATCTTTCAGCGTAGAAAAATAATCTCGGGACGACCAGCCCGGTTATAGAGTTAAGATCTGTCTCGGCTTTGTGTATTTCGTTCTCTTCTTCGTCTTTTTCGTTCTGTTCCTTTTCATAATTCACAGCGCATGTGCTGGGGTTGACCGGCAACAATTTTACTCTTCGTCTGGCAGGAGCTCTCTGTTCGAATCGCTAACTCGCTGTTTAGTATGTTCTCCGCCGATATTCGTACGCGGGGTAGGTGTGTCTGTAAAAATGTTTCTTTTAGTTACCAAATGATGACACTTTGCATTGATTTGGAGTCATGTCACTCATTAACGTTTATAGATAACACCAGATGCTTGGCCGTTGTTTAATTTTTAATTTATCTTTGTTTAAATTTTTAATATGGGGGGGGGGGGGAGGAGCGTGTTGCTAACCAGAAATAAAAGTTAAAAGGCTACAGAATGACAGCTTCCAGCTGCATCGTCTGATTTCCTTTCGGTTATGTTTGAGTGGGGTGTTGCTAACTAGATGCAAGATTCGCTTCTTGCGAGTTATAGGGTACGGGATGAGTCCGACACGTCGTTTCAACACGATCACAATTTCTTCCGTTTTTTACTTGCTTAGGTTCAGAGTAAAAATATACAGACATGATAAACTAGACTTTTCTCGTTTTGATTCAATGTTTGTATGGAATACATTTTATTATTTAAATTTAGATTCAACCACTCTCTATTTGTACCAATATATTTACACAGGGTATTCTCAACTCACATCGAACGACTTTCAAACTATTCAACGAGCACTAAACTGCAGTTTAAATTTCCGAATTTTTTAAATTCAAGGCGAATGTTTGTGCTTTCCAACTGTTCATAGTCTCCAACTATCAAGCCTACCAATAGTACAAAAAGCGCTATCCGTTGCACTTTACCGCTATTAAGTGCTTCAAATGTTTTTGAAATTAAAGAATATATATATATAAATGATCAAATGAGTCTCGAACACTGTATAGATATCTTGTATGTTTTAACTATAACATTTTTTAACGTTTTAAAATTAAAATATTTTGAAAAATAAATGAAGTCATGCGGATCTATTTAAAAAAGCAAATATCTTTAAACTGAAATATTTATTGGTCCACAGTTTTTAAAAAAGATATAATCACCTTAAAGTTGATAATGACAGAACTGTATGTATGACGTGGTTTTTGATTTGTGAACAATATATTAAACAAAAAGTTATTATCTAAAATTTTGGCACCAGATTTTTACGCAATTACTGTTTAAAATTTTATCTTTGACGATCGGATGAGCTCATTTTCAAAAATATGTGTGAAAAGTGATAACGTATAAAGGTATAAGTGTTTTATTACACATATATCCTTCCAGTAGAATATCTATACAAAAGTAAGCATAAGATAGACACGAGTAACCATTGGAGATTCATAACTATTCATTTTTATTGGCTAATACTGCATCTACAAAGCCCCACTTTGATAATTCTCTTCTGAAGAAAATTCCCAACATTATTTAATAATATTGGAACCCGTGAAAATTCCACGGTGCTTTCTATATCGATTTGTATAGTTTACTGTTAATACTTATATTTATTTTAAAATAATCAAGGTATGTAAGAGTTAATACTATTTTAAAAAAAATGGGTTTTTCGCCTCCCCTAAAAATAATTGTCATTGCCAGCTAAATATTCTTGAACGAAATACAACGAATATGTTTCTTCATTAGTTATTTATTTAATATTGTAGCAATTTAATTATTTTCAAAACAATAAATATTCTCTGTTAACTTACCTTAAAATAATTGTCAGCTAAATATTCTTCGAAGCAATCAGACGAATGCCACTTTTTGAAATATATTTATTTAAACTCTACTGTTTTAGTCGACTGGACGACCACATTCATTTTAAAATGGGTAAAGTCGGAATTGTTTACCTTTACTTTAGCGATAAGACCATCTAAATTTAAAAATAAGGTGTGAAAGGTGATAACGTACGTGCGCACATGAAATGGCTAAGCATGTTATTATATAGATATTTTTGTATTAAATTCAATTACATACACTTTTACAAGAAGTCTATAACGCTTAACGGTATCGAAAATGATTCACTGAAATAGAAACACTTAATATCGACATGATTCCATTAAGATAAATAATCATTATCTTTTTAAAATATTCAATTAAATTTGAGATACAACATTTAAAAAAAAATTTAATCACGGAACTGGAACATGAAATATGTTTTATTCTTAGTGTTGATTTTAGTATAAGTTTAAAGAGTTATTACAATGACTAGCAAATATATGTTCTTTCTGTTCGCATATTTTGGCTATCATGGGATGATGATATCATAACATACGAACATCTAATACAGTGCCCCCAAAAGTGGAGGTAATGCCTAGAAGGATAGTCTCATGACAACAATATATATATATATATATATATATATATATATATATATATATATATATATATATATACTGCACTACACCCCGAAGAAGAAGGCAATGCCTTGGAGGATGGTTTCATTACAACAGAAAATATACTACATTACTCACCCACAAAAAAGGGGAGGCAATTCATGGGAGGATTACATCATGACGACACAAAGTATATAACCCCTACTCTAAAAGAAGATAGGTGAATTCCTAGGCGGATGGAATTATAACAACAGAACAAAGACTGCACAATATCCTCCCCTAATTGAGCACTGAAAGATAATACATTAGTCTGAAATAGTATAGCCAACTAAATTGAACATTAAAATAGTACAATAGTAACATTTATAGAAGTAATCGTATGGTTTCAGCTCGAAACATACAGATACCAAATCTCCATTAATAACAGAATTTTTTTTTTTTTATTTGTTGAAGATAAAATCCTTCTCTTTTGAAGGAGTTTAAGAGTTCAAAGAAACGCCACCGTTATTGAATGGAAGGGTAGAAACAAAATGTCCGGCTGGTCGAAATTATAAGTTTGCTTTCAAGTGGAAATATAGCAAGATTTTCATTAGAATATCAGAAGAACAACTTAATTAATAACATTGGCGTAGCCGTTGGCTTCTCAAGAAGCGACATTCATTTACAATTTTCCCATTAGCTTTTCCGAAATAATTACGGAATGGAAATCATAAATTTTGATGGTGCGAAATTTGACTTTTAACCTTTATCTAGGAAATAATAATTGGAATCAATTCTATTTATCTTGAATGTCTGCAGACTTAATAGCGCCATATATATATATATATGTGTGTGTGTGTGCGTGTTGTGTTTGTGTGTGTGGACAGACGCAATCTCTTTTTATCTATGCAGACACATCTCTTTTACTATAGGTATACTAAATTTTTCGTGCCGTTAACAATGAGGGCGTAATTTTAATTTTGTCTTCCCAACTAACTCGCAACTTTTATCATTTCGGAAAAAGAAATTTCGTCTTTTTTACAAAGAATGAAAATACTAGTCAACTGCTTCATATCGATGCTATTTTTCGCTTAAATATATACAGAATACCCCCCTCTTACAAGATAATGCGAAACAATTTTCAAATAGAAATAAGTATCAAAGCAAAAGCACACACACACACACATACACACACACACACATATATATATATATATATATATATATATATATATATATAGAGTGTGTCGCAACAAAATCCGACACTATACCAAAAAAACAGAAAACGAAATAGGCATTGAAAAAGTTTTATCTGCAGATACCCGACAGTTTATTTAGCAATAGTTAAAGTACAATACTACATTATTTTTAACTGTAAGAGTCACCGGCGGAGACGACTATCTCAAGGCAGGTGCAAAATGAGTCACACGCTTTTGTGACCATTCCCGTGTCAAGTGTCGACCATGTTACGAGTGTACTTGTTTTTCTTAGCCGCAATTACGCCCCAGGCAAAATAGTCAAAAGTTTTGCAGTCAAATGAGGAGGGCGACCACAAGTTCAGAAACCATTGGTGTGGAATCTTGTTGAACATCCATGCCTGGGTCATCTTAACCTTGTGCACTAGAGGGAAGTCTTGCTGAATTACGTAAGGGTGGTCGGTGTCTATATCGTCGACTAGGGCTTCACCACCTCTTGGTATTTCGTTTACATTTTGTCAAGTGAAGGAGTTTGCTGGAACGCCACGTATATATATGTGTATGTGTGTTGCATGTTTGTTAGTAGAAGAGGCAATGCTGCAGTGGGGTTAGCGTGCCTCGTTCTATTTACGTCCATTGATACAATATTATGTATATATTGTCAAAGTTTACTAAGGCAGTGGCGCTGAAGAGGTCGTAAAAATCTGAAATTAACTGCTCAATGTAAGTCAAACGCCCCCATATATATATATATTGGGAAGTTCATATTCTTTTAAAGCAACTTTTAAGAAATTTAGCAATAAAATTGAGGCAAACGCCTACAAGCACAGAGGATGCAGAATATAATAATGAAAATAAAAATCAAGACAGATTTTTGTTTTTTTGTTCTTCATTTTAACTTACGTGTATTTACTTTTTTCGTTTTGCGATCATTTCGCTAGAAGCCTAGCCTTGTCAAGCAGAGCGATTGTAAAAGTAGTAACAGTACTAATTGGTAGTGGTCCGTCAGAATGGACCAACAGGTACTTCTACTAGAGTGAGTAACGTTGGCACATTATAATTTTTTGAATACAGTTTATCATTTAGGATGGTGACACAAAAACAGTATCATATACCTTCCAAAGAAAGAAAAAAATTAAATTTAAAACTAATGCGAGATTTATTGCTTAAACCCTTCCATGGACTGGTATTCTACTAGTATATATATATATATATATATATATATATATATATATATATATATATATATATATTATGTAGAAGTTTGAAAGTGATAATCTAGAAGTTTTAATTTTAATAATCATTCGTTGCCAAATTAGTTTTCCGTTGATTAAAATGCCTTTGTCTGCACATACGCGCGCACCTGTATATCTGTTCGCTCTACCAAATGTTTCCCTGGCCGATGTCTTTTTGTTCGCGCTATTGTATTGCATCTCTTAATAAATAGAGACAACGTTATTAAAATGATTCCTATCTCATTTGGAAATGTACTTTTCCGAGCTTATATTACGTTTTAGTACACACACACAAAGAGACGCATACTACACACACATACGCATATCATATCAGACATGTTCCAATACTTAATATAGATTCATATACGTATTTAACAATATAACGATCATCTTAAATTTACTTCGTTTATTTTACAAATAAATATACATTGCTCTATATTATATTTTATGTACAGGCACATTTTCCAAAAACTAAATCGAGTAACCATGGTTGCTGATAGAACAACTTATTTTTGAGACACGTTACCTGATCAGATTAGCGAGACAATTTTAAGATGGAATTAGATGAATTGAGTAGCAATGGCAACAAAGGAAATTAAGAGAGCATAATTATCATCGTTAAATTGCATGATAATAGTACTACTACTACTACTACTACTACTACTACTACTACTACTACTTCTACTACTACTAATAATAATAGTACTTAAAATCGCTAAATTATATTGTGATTATATTAAAAACTTATTGATGAAATAAAATTAATTTTCCATGAAGAGGGGAAAACTAATATTTTAAATGTCATTAACTCTGCAATATCGGCAGTTTACTCTGGGAGGGTGTTGCACTAAATCGCGGAAAGCAGACACACTCAGTCACACAGGAGTTGAGGCATGAGGAAATACATCTATGCAAAACATTGCTGAAAAGAGTAGCAGACGTTAAGAAAGGTGCTTCAATCAGTACTGCTACCTTCATCATTATTATTATGTTTTTCTTTATTGTGTTTGTGGTTCTCAATGTTAAACAAAAAGAAAACGATTTTTGTCATTACGAGAGTAAAAAGTGGAGCTTGGCTTTACTTTCCATAACCTCGTAATTCTCGCTTCTCTTATTTTGTCCTTTAGTCCTTACATTCCACGAGCGATATTTCTGACAAAGGAGTAAACATAGTTGTTTTGAGGGTTAGAATATATCCATCTAGCCCCTGGCTAGTTTTGACCTTAAAGTAATTTTTTTAAGCCACTTGATGTAATCAAGTGGCTTCATGCTTTGTCTAGAGCGACTTCCATGAAAGAAACAAAAAAGAAAAAAAGTTTTAGTCCGTACATTAATCAGATATTCCTTTAGTTCGTTATTCCGTTTCGCAATTTAACACTTATTTCTTTTGTCACTTATTTTATTATTCTGTTATTCCGTTCGTCTATTAGTCACCTATTATCTTATTCTTTTAGTCCGTCATTTTTAAAATCCGTTATTCCGTTGATCAATTAGTTTCTTATTCCTTTAATCAGTTATTACTTCAGTCTGTTATTTTGCTTGCTCACTGACCAGTTAGTCCTTTAGTCAGCTTTTCCTTGTCCGTTATTTCGTTCGTTCATTCGGCAATTATTACTTTAGTCCTTTATTCCTTTATTCCGTTATTCCATCTGCCCATTATAGATTAATTCCTTTATTCCGTTATTCCGTTTGTCCATTAGTCAGTTATCACTTTAGTCAATTATTCCTTTAGTCCGTTATTCCATTTGTGGATTAGTCACTTTACCCTTTAGTCAGTTATTCATTGAGTTCGTTATTTCATTTATCTATTAATGAGTTATTGTTTTAGTGAGTTATATTTTAGTCATTTAGTCATTGATTCCGTTCGTCCGATAGAACGTTAGTCCTCGGTTTTTCGAAAAATTGGTTAAAATCTGACATGAAATTCTAGGACTGTGAACACACACACAAAATCTGACTGATTCAGATGTTTTGGAAAAAGTGATATGTTCCCCAAGGGACTAAAATGATCCAAAATATGATAATAAAAAACTAACAAACAATTTTCTGAAATATTTTTTGTTAAAATCCATAATAACTTAGAATCGTTATTTACATTCAAAACATAGTGGTAATCGCTGAAAAACACTAGTTCGTTCCTAGAATAATTAACACTTTCCCCTAAGTTGTTGTTTCATTGGTCTTTTTGTAAAATTGGTTCATTAGTTTTTTTCAAAATTTTGCTTGAATTTATACAACTATGCAAGCAGAACACCGACTGCGCCAGATTCTTCGAAAAAACTCTGAATTCACCACAGGAAGCTAACATTCCCTTAACATTTTGTCAGTTTTTGCAAAACCCTGAAATTTTATTCCTTGTTCTTTGCTTTAAATTCTATCAAAAACCTACTATGAATAGTTATTTTAATAAAACAAGTAGTATTGAACACTAAATAAAAGCTTGTTTGCCTATCCCACACAAAATTGCCCAAATTGCACGATTTCACCAATAACTAAAAGTATGCGCATTAGTTTTTCACCTGAATCCAACAATAGTTGTAATAACTGGTTTTTTACCTGATTCAAGTAGTGATAATCACAAAAGAACTAGATTAATTCTACTGATGAGTACACACTTATTATTCGAGTATTAGGGTTGAATGATGAATATTGTGAGAGGAAATAAAGAATCGAATTAATAACATTTAATGACTCATGAGGTTGGTTTATGACAAGTGTTTATTGAAATTAGATTTAAAGAGAACCATGTTGTAGCACCCGTGGAAGCAACTCTGTGGCAACATGTTCCACAGATGGGTAGTTCTTAAAAATAAACTTTTTTCATGATAATTTTGCTTGATGTTAAGCGGATGAAAAAAGAAAATATGTGTAGTGTTAGTAAGACGAGTTATTGTGTTAAACGTTTTACAAGGAGGAACCAGAGATTGGAGCACATTCGAGCACATCCTATGAGAGGAGGGTTGTAGATAACAGAAAAGATTATCCTCACTAAATTGCTAAGTTTGTTTTAACGTTGTCAAGGCAGGAAAGAGTTCTTTTCCTCCACGATCCAAACCGTAAACAAATGCAATTTTCGAAAATATTTACAAAATCAGCACAAATCAATCGGACATTTTCATTCATATTTGTTTAGATTTCATACTTCATGGTGGTCGCAAGAAAACCACATGTGTTTTACTTTTTATTTTTTATTTGCTTAATAATCTCCTTATGAAAAGTATTAGTTAGCTTAATTGGAATGAGATAAAATTTTCTTGAAATATTTTCAAATTTATGCCTGAATATAACCTGTATCATTTAACCTCTACGGGCCTATCTTAGTAAATAGAATATTAGTAAGCTTACGTACCGATAGTGAATATAATGGAACTATTTAATGTTTTGCCGAGAAAAAACTTATCTGATAGCAACCAGTTTTATTTGAATGTAAATATTAAAAATTGCAAAACTGAGTCTGTGAAATTTAGTGTGCTATGAGTAATCTGAAAAGTTTCGTAGCTCTACGTTCACAATTGAGGGTAATAATCACTATTATTCTGCTTTAATACGGCTGCTACGTGACAGGAATGTAATTACTATATCTTTTTGATACCGAGTTACTCCATTGAAGACGGTGCTGTGAATAAGCATTTTGTGGTCATTCAAATTTGATTTGAAAATTGAATGTGCCTCGATTCAACAAGGACTGAATGCGTTCCAACCGGTTGCTTTGTTAATGGTTCAATGTCCACACAATATTTAAAAGATTTGCAGAGCTTAATTAATTAATTGGTATTGCACCAGTAAAATACCCCATCGTGTCACAGTTGAAAAACTAAGTTTAACTTTATATTTAGAGATGTTTGGGATTATTTTAATTGGTCACACACTGGTATTTGATAAATATAAGCCGAACGTTATTAATTAATTACTACTACACCAGTAAAATAATCATCGTCCCACAATAAAACCACTAGCTTTACCTATATCTGTAAACACTTTTATATGCTTTGTTTTTCTCATCGTAATATTCACTTGCTTTTCGTAGCTTGTTAATCGGCCACAATTGTTTATTTGATCCATATCAGCTGAGTCACCTTTATTTCGATATTATGAAAGAAAAATGACACTGTGTAAATGGGAATACGTATAAAATAAGTCTAACCAAGTAAAGGTTACTCAGGTATTTTCAACTTTGCGTAGTCATTGTTCTCTGGGAGCAAAGTCTGCTCTGGTACTGCACATTTTTTTGTCCTCGGTCGGTCCTTCTAGACAAAGGCAATTTTTATTTTTTATTCCAATCCGGAGTGCTTTTTTTATTTTTTAAATTTTTTTTTTTTGGGGGGGGGGGGGGGACTCGATCCCCTCACATAAATAAACGACGTTGTATCTTACTTTGCACTCGTGGGGAGCCGACTAAATAGGGATCACTAACAATACATATTTTACATTCGCGTAATACCCAACTTCTGAAATATATAGTGGTTTCAATATATTTATGTCGATCTACTCTCGAGCAACTTCTGACTGACATATATTTTCGATATATTTCAATAATCGACCGATGCTGTTTTATTTCGGGTCGATAATTTTCCATCATAATTTCCTGCCTTATTTTCAAAAAGAAGATCAGCTCCCGCCTTCCTTTTCCCATTCCTCGACTGTCAACTACAAAGTCTCTGCGACGACGATCAGACGCACATTTAGTGTTATTATCAGTGAGCAAAATTACACTTTAATTTGAACCGTCCAATTATTCTGAGTCTGCAAAATCGGCGTAGAATGATATTCAGCGAGGTTACTCTAACAGTGGGCTTTACACACACACACTCACCCCACACCTACACACACACACACACACACATATATATATATATCGTTAAATATTACAGATGACTTGTGCCTGATTATTTTTTCTAATCTTTGTCTAGATGATGATGATGATATGCGTTCTCACACGAATCATTATCAGAAATTGCTCACTGACAAACACTACAGATCGTCCCTACAGTTTGAGTGACAACAAGTCTCCTCAGAGTTCCAGCATTCTCCTCCGCTTTCGATAACCATTGACCTACGCTGGAATTTGAGTGGTAATAAGCCTCCCCAAGGTATCAATACCTTCGACACTTTTCCAGTGGAGGCTTACTTTGTGTCTCCTCCCTGAATCTTTCCGTTCTCCTTCACCATTCGATGATCAGTTTGTGTGATAGCAACCGAGGTTGCATATGGGTGTGTTTTAGAGGAGCAGGGAATGTCATATTATCGGATTTCTGTCAGTTTCAGTTTTCATTTGCTTTATTATTATTATTATTATTATTATTATTATTATTATTATTATTATTATTATTATTATTATTATTATTATTATTATTATTATTATTATTATTATTATTATTATTATTATTATTATTATTATTATTATTATTATACTTATTATTATTATTATTATTATTATTATTATTATTATTATTGTTGCTGTTGTTGTTGTTCTTCTTCTTATTATTATTATTTATCAAAATTTCAAATGAGATTATGGGTTAGAATACGATATGTTTAGAGAGACATGATAATAAATCATTAAAAAACATAAATTCTGTGTCTTTTTTGTTCAACGCACAAAAAGGGTATGACAAGTCGACTCAAATAGGGTGCTTTGCTAAATGACAGCGATCAACTAAACAGAGACATAAAGGATTTATGAATCGATTGTTAAAAGGTCCAATAGTGACCCCAGCATTGAAATTAACTGTCAAATTACGAAATAGATTAATAAGATTACTTACTCAAGTGAAACTAATGGACTTATAAACATATAGATTGAAATAACATAATGAACGTAAAGAAGAGCGTGTGCTTTCTGTGTTATCGATCTTTAACTATATATATATATATATATATATATATATATATATATATAGTTATTAATCACTTTTGAAAATATTAGTTTTATGTTCATCTTATTAACATATTTGAACTTGATCAATTATATATATATATATATATATATGTATATATATATATATTTGATTTTTATCTACATACGTATATGTTTCATCCTTTCGGGAATCGTCAGTGTATTCATACCGGTCGCTCGACTCAAACCCCGGAACAACATCTCTCTCTCTCTCTCTCCTTCTATTTATATATATATATATATATATATATATATATATATATATATATATATATATATATATATATATATATATATATATATAAAGAGATTCGAGATGAACAAAATGCGAACATTGTTCTTATAATTCAAATCAAACGATAATATGACGTACGATCGTTTCCAAGACGATTTAAAATTATTTTATTTTAGATTATGATATATATAGATACATACATATGTATATATATATATATATATATATATATATATATATATATATATATATATATATATATATATATATATATATATATATATATATGACCGGTAAGCTACACAGGGGCGTCTAAGTTTCATTTCCACAGGACACTATAAGGTCCATTCAACAATTAGCACGTCCAGGCATAATAACAATTTATCCGATTAGTTAGCTAGAGTTGACACTGTTTTTATATAAAAATCAATCGCTAACAATTCATCCGCGTATTTAACCCGATGAATTACTGCGAGATTTAAACATGGACACTTCTGTGTAGCTTTCTCGCCATGAATGTCTTTTCATACTACTACTACTACTACTACTACTACTACTACTACTACTACTACTACGTTCTAATAATATATTGGTCACTGCTGAAGTAAATACTGAAAGTATATAAATAATATGTTATATCACATCATACGATTATTTGTGTATACACTATATATATATATATATTTATATATATATATATATATATAGAGAGAGATAGAAGAAAAAAGATTGATAAATATGCGACGATTGTCCAAATTTATTTCAAATTTCAATTGTTCAATGCAAGGTGTATTCAGTAATAAACTAGTGTTTATTATTCTTTCCTTAAGCCAAGGCTTTTCAAATATCGAAATCTTATCATCAGAGGAGAAATACAGATGGATAAGTTGGCTTTCGAAAAAACCAAAATTCAAATATTTGAAAAATATGAAAATTATTATTAAAGGAATTTTTATTAAAAAAACGCAGTGAATAATAAACACTAGTTTATTACTGAATACACCTTGCATTGAACAATTGAAATTTGAAATAAATTTGGACAATCGTCGCATATTTATCACTCTTTTTTCTTCTATCTCTACAATTGCTCTATCTCGTATATTGAGCTAATCCTCTTCACAATAGGTTCCATCTAATAAAAGTTTTTACTTTGGTTTATATTTGATCCTACTATATATATATATATATATATATATATATATATATATATATATATATATATATATATATATATACTAGTACTTGCTAATGACAACAAAAACGCCAATGTCGAACGCAGAATCTTTATCCCTTGGATTTATTGTAGCCCTACACCTAATCACTCTTCAGAGGACAGATATTTCATTACTATAAACATTTAACTATATATATATAGTACAGTCTCCAGCAGCAACTAAGATGTTGATCTGTTGTGGTCTTAAAGGGTCACGAAAAATGAAACAACAAGAATATAGTTTACATGAATATGTATTTACAGAAAGTACAGAAGTTATGTTTTATCGGAGACTGCTTCTGGCTTGGTCATAGCGACTCTTTCTGTTACAAACATTATCACTATTCATGTAGTGAACAAATATAGAAAATAACGATAACAATATCATAAAAAGCTCATTATACCTACCCGGCGTTGCCCGGGATTCTTTTTTACTTTCATTTTTGTTACGTTTTCTTTTCTTTTACGAATCTTTTTTTTTTATAGAATTTAATTATTATCGAATTAAATTTTTATAAATCAACAACGAATTTCATGAATGTTATGACGTTTTAATCTCGATAAAGTTATTGAATTAAAATAAATTACAATATTTCCATCTTTTAATACGTGAGGATTTTAGCCACGCAAGAGACTAACACTACGCACGCAGTTTCAAATACAACACTTCTCGCACATCTGTTTGTTTTGTTTCTGTATTATTGATTTAAATGTATAAGGTATTAATACTAATTAAATTAAATAACAATTGCCAAGTCATGTATAGGCCATATTGGAATAATAATCGTGCAACCCTTCCAAAATATTAATTATGCTAAATTCTTAATAATGCTATTTTAAAAAGAAAAGTAGTTTCATAAGAGGCATGCTGTACCTCTTTCAGTTGTCTGTGACGTTTATAAACCATTATGGACCCGTATCGGCGGGAGCCCAACAAAATCACTCGTACGCTGATGTTAATTTATGACAACGTTTATTAATTAAAAAGGATAGATATACGGGTTACTAGCGTGAACTCGTGAGAGATAAACAGACAGATCGACAGCTTGTCTCGCTACACTTAGTTATATTTTACGCGCCCTTATCCTATCTTATCATGGACGGCACCTTTTACACGTCTTCTCTGCTGCAAATGAAGAGGTAGAAAGCCCACACCGAAAATCTAGTGATTTAGCTGACCCCCGGCTTACTGAGGACATCCCTGAATTTTAAGTAAATTCAAACCTGCCCATTAAAATAATGGTTTTCGCATGTACATCCAAGACTTCCATAATATTTCTTGTCTTAAACAAAATTTGTTTTTTTTTAAAAAAGAAAGGGTAATATTTTATTCTCTGTCCTTACATTCCTAGCCGAAAAAGGCAACTGTGATTCTATGGTTTTTACACCATGAAAAAATGTAAAAAAATAGCAAAGAATTTCTTACACTTTAGAGTTGTGGTTTACTTTACTCTATTAAGTTTACTTAAAATTGTTTTAAAACTGCAAATCAAATAATCTTTACAAGAAACATAATTACATAAACAAACATATTTCTCTGAACACTGGATTACAACAATTATTTGTAAGAATTCCTTATTCGGGGTTAATATTCCACTCTTTGCCCTCACGCTGTCCAAGGAAATATGAAAGGGAAAGTAGTTGCGCAAGATATTAAACACTAAAAACGCACCTGCAAAAACACTTCCTGAAAAACTCTTTCGCTTGCTGTTACATTTTATATTACAATAAATTATGTATTATTTCAAAATAGAACGTTACAACAACAATATTCTCATACACACTGAATAACACTATTTATTTTTAAGAATAGAATTATATATTACCCTTTCGTCCAGCCTGTCAAAAGAAAATGAAACTGAGATTCTATTTTTTTCTTCTTGAAAAGATGTAAGAAATAGGTAGGGGCTTAGAAAATTGTTTAAATAAAATTTAAAAGAAAACATAGTTTTGCAATTATGATTCATTAAAACTAACGTACCAAAAGGATTTTTTTCTTTTGTTTTGGGGAGCACAAATAACCATAATACTTGATGTTTGCCGAGAACCAAAAATATGAATGAAATATATTATTGAACAAAATGACCGGCACCTTCTTACGTCCTGATGGTACAACATGAGAAAGTTATTTGTAAATCTTTAAACTGTTGATGAGAAATTAATTTCTGACTAAAAATACAATTTAAAAATAAAACGCAAAATGTTTTAGACTTGTTTTATTTGTTTTATTTTTCTTTTGTAAAAAAGATGGCATCAGTTTAAAAAATAAAAATAAAAAATCGATCTAAAGAAATGTTTTCTAAATCTTTGAATTTTTGGGCAATATTTTTTGTTTTATTTTCTGACGAATCATTGTCTTACAAGATTTAATATATACTTCAAAATATTAACCGTCTATAAAAAACAGAAACGGCCGTTAAATATGAATCTCTTTACTCGAAAAAAAAAGATATTGTCGCTGAAATCTGCTCCTCTAGCCCTTCTCCTTCTCTCTCGTTCTATCGCTCTGTCTGTCTGTCTGTCTGTCTGTCTGTCTCTCTCTCTCTCTCTATATATATATATAAACCCGCTAGGAATTTTAGCATGGACCCCTTCAGCATTCTCAGTCATGCTCACTCATTATATCATCTAAAAATCTTCGTCTTAAACGTAAGCAAAGGGGATGTCTATTGGGACTAGATGTGATAAGTCTTCAAGATTCATCCTCCATTGTACATATGATATAACGCTATTTTATTTTCTGTACTCTCTTTTTTCACCCCGTTTTTAAAAATCCCTCGTTTTTTTTAAATCCATCGATACAGTCTTTGTTAAGAGAGGGCAGAACCGGTCGGCTGCCATTTTTTCTTCATTGATTAACTTTTAATCATGAACGATAGAATTCGTCTTTCCTTCATGCTTCCGATATATATATATATATATATATATATATAAATATTTTACAGACATGCACAAAAGCTGCTACATTGGCATATCGATGTTATCGATTAATAATTATTATAAATAAAGCTCTAATCAGGGGGAACTCTTAGAGATCTTAGTTTCTAATAACTATTCATAAATAACATCGACATGCCACTGTAGCGACTGTATTTACATGTCTGTATGAATAAAACAATAATTACATAAATAGCTCTATTTAATATTAAGGACTATATTATAAGCCCAGTTGAAATTCTGTGAATTTTTATCCAGTGGAAGTTTACTTTACCTGGATCACTATATATATATATATATATATATATATATATATATATATATATATATATATATATATATATATATATATATATATATATTACACCAAATTAATGAAATGGTATTTTGTTTTCGTAAATACAAATTTGTCGTCCGAAATTTGTTTCAGTTTTTATATGGCATTTTCTCCCTGCTAATTTATATTTATTTACTGATTTAGAGTGTCAAAGTATTGCTATCAAAATGATAAATTATTCGATAATCTGCATCATAATGGCAAGCGTAAAGGATGCATTGGAGGAAAAGAGGCCATCATTCACGCACTGTGGACAGCTGGCAAGTCTTGAAAGGAGATATTAGTCCATTTTGGATGCTCACACTGTGTTATCTGTAAGATAACAAAACGAAATTTTGCAAAATGGTCCAAATGCAGTTTCAACCCAAAGATAACAGTGAGAAATGAACGCCAACGTAATAGGATCAGTGTTTCCAATCGATGTGAAAATTGTGATGAAATGTCTTGAATTATGTTGGTGTGGATGTTTCTCGATCCACAAAACTCTGGAGACCCAATCAGGCCATATATGAAAAATGAACCAAAGTAATCAAGAAAATACATTTTTGTTTCATTTTACTTCAGTCGAAGTTCTCAGAAATCAAGGACCCCTTCATGAGGCTAACACTTGATTTTGTATGAGATACATATATATTTGAATGTTCCATTAAAGTCATCCTATATCTGCCAAACGTTGAGTTACTAAAGAAGTTAAGAACATTAAATTTCCTCTCTTCACTTACTTGACCAGTTAACTATGTTATAGTACATCTTTCTTTTTGTTTATCGGTCCTACTCGTATTAGCAGGTGTATAGCCGTGTCGAAAAGATAATATTTGAGCTTTGAATACTATGTTATTTTGAATATTTGGTCAGGGTGTACTTGTAGGGTGAAGTTTCTTCATACCAGATTCGTAACAAACTCTTGTACAAAAAAAAACTGATGCCACTCGGGGATGGTGTCTAGTTGATAATTCTAACTCTATAGTTAGTAATTCAAACTCTCTCGAATTCAAACTGATTAGTAGGAAATTCAAATCCATATTATCATTAAAACTGGTCTTTATAATTATAAAATCAGACAACCTTTATCGATAAATAGCGAGTCTGTATTTAAACATATTTTGCTGACCATATATATATATATATATATATATATATATATATATATATATATATATATATATATATATATACAATACAAATTTAGAAGAAACACACACACACACACACATATATATATATATATATATATATATATATATATATATATATATATATATAATTTAGAAAAGGGGAGAAATAAATGAGTGAAATAGTAAAACACTTATGCTTTTTCGTTTATATGCCGTCAGTGGAGAAGTTCATAAATAATAAGAATGAATACAATACAAACTAAGGTATTTATCGAATATATATATATATATATATATATATATATATATATATATATATATATATATATATATATATATATATATGTATATATATACTATCTTCGTTTGTTTTAACTTTTTTCTTTTGTTTCCACTTTCAATCTATTATTTTTAAACCAGAAAATATTTTCAAATTAGATGTTGAGCAAGATTAAAACTCCTAAACCCTTTTACACTACTCGAAAGAAATTTAAATTTGGGGATATTTATTAATTGGTGTCTCATACCGCCTGTTAAAATTTTACAAAAATTGGATGTATCTCAACTTTCACAAAGGGCTCCCACATATTTTTCCCCCCTTTGTATCAGACGAAATTAAACTAACTATAGCCCATACTACCCACCATTATGCCTAGCATGTGTGTACAATAAACTATAATGGTTTTTCCATTAATTTACGAGCCTATCCTCGATTATAATATATATATATATATTTATATATATATATATATATATATATATATATATATAGAAACACGATATGATTTTCTTGAAGGGGTTATTATCAAAATAGCCCGACTGCAATTAATGCCAGTCACATGGCTGCAAAAATGAAAAAGACTCACCAAAGTTTTCAGTTAAGTGTTCTGTTCTTTTAACTATCTTAAATGTATTTGGCATTTTTAATAATTTTTAATCATTCTACCAAATTTACTTGTATTTACCCTGTGTTTTCTTAATTAATTTTGAGTTTCAATTCGCTCTATCTTTTCCGTACCGTTTAATCTTATAAATAGTAAACTAGTATCTCTCTACTGGCTGTTAAATACGATGTTCCTGTAGCTAAATCTTAAAAATATATGAAAAAATGGATAGCCAAACATGTTAGAAAAAATAGTTCATGCAACCCTCGATATACAACCCCCAACCTCTCATTTCCTTTCACCTTCTCCTGAGAGTTACACGATATGATATTCTTGAAGAGGCCATTTGCAAAGTAGCCAGACTTCAATTAATGCCAGGCACATGGCTGACGAAATGAAAAATACTCCCCAATGTTTAAGTTAAGTTTTCTGTTCTTTTAACTATCTTAAATTTATTTGGCATTTTTACTAATTTCTAATCATGCTACCAAATTTACTTGTATTTACCTTGTGTTTAAAAAAAAAAAATTTTGAGTTTCAATTTTAACACTTTTTCTCCGTAGCGTTCATTGTATAAATAGTTAACTAGTTTTTCTCAGTTGCTACCTTACTGACTGTCTATCTCTTATCTGTACTAACTTGTGACAGGGAAACATATCTTCAAATTTCTGTTCCCTCTGTTAAGTGTATACTGAACTTATTCTATCTATCTATCTATCTCTCTCTCTCTCTCTCTCTCTATATATATATATATATATATAGCCGCACTGATGAGCTGTGAAACAGCGAAACAGGCTGTATGTGGATGACTATATATATATATATATATATATATATAGGTTTATATGTGGATAACATTTTTTATTTATTGGGGATGAAACGCAGGATCCTCTGTGTAGCTAAATTACCATAAATATATTTTCATAGCTTACTATATATATACATATATATATATATATATATATATATATATATATATATATATATATATATATATATATATATATATATATATATATATGTGGATGGACATTTTTGTAATTTTTTATTTATTTATTTAATTTAATTTTTTTATTCTTATTTTTTAATATTATTTATTTAT
This sequence comes from Sepiola atlantica, assembly GCA_963556195.1. Taxonomy (NCBI): domain Eukaryota; kingdom Metazoa; phylum Mollusca; class Cephalopoda; order Sepiida; family Sepiolidae; genus Sepiola; species Sepiola atlantica. The sequence goes on from OY744521.1 coordinate 109,201,895, forward strand.
TTGTTTTTTTTTTACCTGCGGGGGCTCGGAAATACTCGACTAGTACACGGGCGCAGGCTATCCTCTCGGAGTGTTGGACCCGAAGAGCTTGTCAAGTCATCCACCTTACAGAAGGACAACACTGATAATAAAACCTTGCTACTAACTACTTACGTCTTAGCAGCAAACCGTTGCTGAGGGAGGCCTCTGTAGTCTTGATTAACAAACTTCCTAGAGCTGGAATCTCGAACAAAGTATCCGGTTTGCAAACCTATTGTTGCTTAAGGAGCAGATGGGCTCTGCCTATCGTCCGGCTTTCGCACGTATTCTCTGTCTATTAGCCAGACGTAGAGGTACAATCACTGGAACGTCTCTAAAGACATATAGTGCTTGGCCTTGTTTCCTGACTAGGGCAATGAACGCCGTCTCCCTTTCTGTTTATCTGGCCAAATTTGAGACATTTTTTGTCACTAAGTCCGACATGACTAGTCTGGATCGCTCTTGTTCCGACGGGTTGAGGGTACAGGTTAGAGAGTTTGTCTGGCTGCTGTTTACGACTGGTAGTTAGGAGCCCTAACTCTTAGGCAGCGCTAATAACGGCTGCTCCGTCAACATTTGTATAATATCGTGAGTAACTGTATGTGCCATGTCGCGCATGGAAATGGACGCTACAGTTATTCCTCGGTGAGCTTTCCCGGAGCCACAACTCCGATGGACCAAGTCACAACTAATAGACTGGTTGTGTGAGCTTATTGGCACCAAACAAGCACCCACTTTGCCGTCCCGACTCTAACTAAAAACAAACATGAATTTACAAAAAAACAAAAAAACAAACCTAAACCAGACACCCAACAAAACACATCTTCGCCTACGCCCTTGAGGCTCGCATTCACAAATATCCGAGGACTTAGAACCAACATTAACGACGTAGAAAAAAACAAACTCCCCGGATATCCTAGCTCTAAGTGAAGCGAACCTTTAATTCTCAATCTCCTCTCACCACTTTGACATGACTGAATACATCCCACTTTACCGTAACGACTCTGACAAATATATGCATGGGCTAGGATCTTATGTTCGGAACACCCTACCCTTGACTAGAGAACATAGGTTATAATCAGATGACCAAGCCTACATGTGCTTTAGATTGACCCTACATCACAGCGTTAGTTACTTATATTTCTTATACCGTTCTCCTTCAACCCAGGACTGTACCCTGCTTGGCTCTGTCTCTGAAAATTCGGCCGCCATAAGTCAACTACGAACAGACAAACATTGTAGAGGCAAGAAATGATTACAAAATAGTGATAGATGAAGCAAAGGGTAGGCATACAGAGATAACCATAAAACGTATTCAGTCACAGAAACTAGGTACTCGTGATTTCTGGAAAATCTACAATAGTGTGATGAACACTGGACAATAGACAATTCCCACACTATCAAATCACAACGATGTTGTTTGCACAGCAACTGATAAGGCTGAACTACTGGCCAAGCGTTTCGCCTTAAACTCCACTTTGGACTCGGCAAACCACCCCTCCCCATTGCGGACTGAAAGTCATCATAAAAACCTTGACACCTCCAAAGCCTGTGGGCCTGATCTTATACCAGTAATAGTAATAAAGAAATGCTCTGCTGAGCTGCCCCCTATCCTCTCCAAACTATACAACAAATACCTTGCTGCATCTTGTTTCCCTTGGAAAATTGCCTCTGTGGTTCCAGTCTTCAAGAATTCCGGAGATAGACCTGACTCTCTAATCTACCGTTCAATCAGGCTACTCCCGATCTTTGCTAAAATCTTTGAATCATTAATCAATCTTGCTATAGTCCGGCACTTAGCTGATGCTAAACTTCTTTCTTATAATCAATACGAATTTAGACCAGCACGATCTACCGCAGATATCCTAACGGTCATCGCTGAACGCATATATCATACACTGAACAAGGCAGGTTGAGCTAGGGCGGTAGAGCTTGATATATCCAAGGCCTTTGGACAGGGCTGGCATGAAGGGCTTCTCTTAAAACTGCACTCGTATGGTATTACTGGACAACTATATTATATGATTAAATTCTTCCTAACAAAAAGAAAAATCCAGGTTGTCCTAGATGGCTGTTCATCTAAGCAACATGACATAAATGCTGGTGTACCCCAAAGATCAATGCAAGGACCTTTACTGTTCCTTATTTTCACAAATGACCTTCCTGATGTAATTAAGACCGAGATAGGAATATTTACTGACGACACCACGCTCTACTCTTCTCATGTGGGCAAAACCGATGCGCACATATCTGAGGCAATGGCTGAATTCTTAGAAAATGACCTCCAGTCTGTAGTGGAATGTGGTAAAAAATGGATGTTAACTTTTAATGCCGCAAAGACAAAGTTACTTTCCTTCAATTACTACAAGAAACCTCTTCAACCACCGATTGTCATGGTAAATAACACCCTACCTGAGAGTTCATCCTTCAAACTCCACGGCCTAACTTTCACAGATAACATGAATTGGAACAAATACATTGAAGACATTGCCAGGACTGCTGCAAAAAAGGTGAGCTTCCTCTAACGTGCTAGTAAACTTCTCACACCTGACATTATCCAATATCTCTACAACACCACAATCCGCCCATGCATAGAGTATTGTTGCCACATATGGGCTGGTGCATTATCCACTAGTCACTCCCTCTTAAACAAGGTCCCAAAAGAGTCGCAAACTTAATAGGTCTCTCACTATCCACCAAGCTCTAGCCCCTGTCCCACCGCCGCAATGTTGCTTCCTTATGCCTGTTTTACAAGTACTTCAATCGATTGTACTCTGATGACCTTGCTACTCTGGTGCCCCAACGACGTACATTCACTAGACCAACCCGACAATGTGCCAAATCCCATCCATTAGCTGTGGAGGTCCCCAGATGCCGAATAGATTTCTACTCGAAAAGCTTCTTTCTTCGTGCTGCTGGACTCTGGAACACCCTCCCTGCTTTCTGTCTCCCTGACGGTACTGACATACAAAAATTTAAAACTAATGTAAACAGACATCTCGCTGCACAGATCCCAATTTAGGTTGACCCCCCACGAAAAACAAACAAAAACTCTCACCCTTTTTCGCAGTAGATCCTTACGTATACAGTGGCTGTCTGCCTTGTTTTGAGTGAACTGTTTAAAAAAAACATATACACATTCGTAACTTGATATACATGCAAAAAACATATTGCACCTCTGTTACTCACCGTGTTGCCTAGATAATATATTCCCTAATTTATTATGATTCGTTCATTAGTTTAGGAGATTACTATGTAGATATAAATACATTATATATATATATATATATACATATATATATAAACACACACACACACACACACACATATATATATATATATATATATATATATATATATATATATATATATATATATATATATATATATATATATATATATATATATACATTGCTACTTTTTAATTATACTTTAGTAAGTTCGCAGAAATCAAGGCCCCCTTCCTTAGGTTAATACATGATTTCTTTATGAGATACATAGATGTCCGAGTATTCATTTAAAATTGTTCTTGCCACTCAACGTTTGAGTTACGAAAACAGTGGACAAACTTACTTTCTTCTCTTTAATTGACCATATAGCTAGGTTATAGTTAATCGTTCTTGTCGTCACTTTTTCGGTTTAGCCGTATTTCAGGACAATAAGTCATGTGAGATAGTTGAGTATCTAGGTTGGTGTTGTTACTTGTGGTAATGTCACTAGACGAAGATAGGCTATTTCTCATATAAGTAATTGCAAAGAGGTTTTATTTGGGCTTTAAATACTATGTTATTTTGAATATTTGGTCACGGTTTACTTGTAGAGTGAAGTTTTATCATGTATAATTATCCTGACAAACTCCTGTACAGAGAGACCGAAGACACTCGAGGATTGTGTCTACTAAGCATTGAACCGCCCTTCAGTGGGCATCCAAACTTTCTCCATTAGACATTTAAACTCTTTCCGTGTGTGTGTGTGTGTCTCACTAAGTATATCACCATTCTCGTAATTAGACTATCTATGCTTCTACTCTCTATAGTTTTACGATATGTCTACCCCAAGTTATATAAATAGTAAATATTGTGACTCATTTGATCAAAGTACACAATTAGTTTCAAATTTGTAAGTATATTTTTAGATTAATAAGTTCTTTCTAAGTGCGTAAACAATTTGGGTTGAGAAATACAGTAATTATAGAATGGATAATAATATCTACGAGACTGGAACAATGACACCCCAATAAAAAGAATAGTTACCTGAACTATGTCATAAGAATAATAAGCGCTTTAAACGACGTCGTCTTACTACTAAAGTACTACTGCGAAATGTAGCAGTTTCGGGTGTACGTTGTGTGTATAAACGATTAATTACCCGTTGGCATTGTGAACCAATATTCTTGGTCATCTGTGGACACACTTACTCGAACGCCGGTGTTTAGCTTTTATAAGAAGCCTATTATTACATACAACCTGGAACACTCACAAACAGAGTGAAGGATCCCTGGACTATATTAAGAGTGGCCTGCCCTTCGGATAAAGTAATAGACAGTTAAATAAAGGTTAAATTCTGACCTCCTATCTGTTAATAACTCCTTCATTCAATTAACGGTTTATTATATAACAGAAATAGTTACTAAGAAATATATATATATATGTGATTTTATCAGCAATGACAGTGGCTTCTCGCACACCGTATTTCATTTCCATCGGTGTTATCGAGTAATTTTCAGTATTGCTCTTGAGGTAGAATGTGAATCTATTCCACCGCATTCTTAGCTCTAGACAAAATAATAGCATATTATTTAACGTGTGTAAAGCAAATAGTCCAGAAGATAACACACCATGGCATGTATCGTGATTATTTGACTGATGTTAGTAGAGTCCAATTCATGCTGTGTACGCAGTAGTCCGATAGTGGACTTATCCATTTCACAGTGCCCAGAATGAAGTTAATCAGTCAGGGTTCGATAAACTTCACTATAAATAATCATCTTCTTAACAACAACATTTGGACACCTAAACACTTTGAGTATTCTTTTTCAAACATTAATTTCCACTATAACAGCTGTTTTGTTTTTGACGTGGTTTTTGACGGTGACTAACCTAACTCTACATTTTCATGTCAACAGCATTTTTTATCTTTTTTTTTGTGTATAAATTTTTCAAAGTTAAATGTTTCCGATAATGTTTACAATTACATTGTCGGTTTTTTATCCTCTGATGAAAAGAGTTTGCCTTTAATAATCCATGAATTAAATATATGAAACTCCTTGCATTGAACTTCTGATGTTTTAATAAATATTGTATCTTCATAATTGATTGCTCTATTCAATACATTGAGTTTTATATTATCACGATAGATTATTATTCAACGATAATTCAATTATCTTTAATTTAATTCAGCATTTTAATAATAATAATAATATATATATACATATATATATATATATACAGTTATTCATCTCTACGACCCATCAGTGTGGCTAGAACTATCGAGATTTGAAACCGTGTGTGTATGTTTGTTTGTTTACCTTGTCTTGCACAATACTTTGCAGTATTTTACAATTCTTTTTCCCCTTTCTTTTTCTTTCTTACTATCCATCCAATAAAACACGCATACACACACACACACACATACCAATGACAAAAAACTCACCTTGGCGTAATTTAACAATGATAAAACGTTATTTACGTTTGAAAAAATAAGTAAAATGGTTAAATAGCCTCCGCCCAGAAAGTAAGACGCAACTTTAAAACAATAACGTTTTAACTTGCGCAGGTCAGACAGTCGGCCAAGAGAATCTGATGTCAGCTGAAACTCTACTGAAAGTTCAGGCCAAAGTTCAATCTGGCTGAAACAGCTCGGTTCGAGCTGCGAGCCAAATTGTCGACATGAGTAATAATATCCGTCCAGCAATTCCGCTCCAAACAGCGGAACAGTGATCTTTAGTTTCTGTAACTTTAATCCCATTAACTGTCCACCTAAAAATATCGAGTTGTCTTAGTACGCTCCCCCCCCCCCACTCCCTATCACCTGCCTTCGAAATCCATTCAATTTGACACCTGTTTGTGAAAAGCAATTTCGTTTATCGATCGAGTTAAGATGGCACCAGTGAATTGATTCGGAAATAACGACAGACCGAAAAGCAGGGACTAAAGTGAAAATACCCAACGACCTTGAGGTCTTGATAAAATGTAATGAAAAAAAAAGCTGAAACACTTTATACACTCCTTTGGTGATGAAATACGCGCAGAAGCGTTCGGGCAGAATATTAAAAACACACAAACACACACATATATATCTCTATACACACACACACACACACACACACACACACACACACATATATATATATATATATATATATATATATATATATATATATATATGATATATATATCACTACACTGAAGATCGAGTAAGCATGAAACATCTATCTCTGTAATTAATAATAATTACTATTTACTTTTGAAATATTATATATATATATATATATATATATATATATATATATATATATCTTTCCCCACGGTTAACAACAATCTCCAAGTAAAACGAGAGAGAATTAAGATCTATTTTGTCAAGGCGGCGGACTAGCATAGAAAACACGTCATATAGTGTTCAGCTCACGACGAAGGAACATTGTATTACGCTAACGTTAACAGCTTATTTAATTCTTTTTAAAGAGGCCCAACTCCCATTTTTATTAAAGGAAGCTTATAATGATACTTTAATAAATAAATATGAATTACTTTTTACATATATATATATATATATATATATATATATATATATATATATATATATATATATATATATATATTAGTGGCAGCTCGTGTATAGAACTGTGAGACTGCAGCACCCACAATTATTTCTGCTTAGTATTAACGATACAATTAAAATAATACGTCCGTTTTTCTTAAATTCTCTCTTGTTATATGTACAATGTACACTCCTTAAATTTAATGTCGGTAGCCATCCCAAAATTCATGTAAACTTTAAAAAAAGCCTAGCATGGAGCTGTGAGATTAACAGTTACACCTAGTTGATAATTGTTGTTGTACGCATGCACAAGTTAGAGACAGCCGCACAAAGGGCGACGGAGAACTGTCGCCCATCGCAGCAACGAGACTTCGATTCTGGTGGAATGCAGTGTTTCCTTTGGACTGTGTGTGTGTTGTGCTTATATACCGTCCACCATATTCTTGAATGTGACATAAAATGTAGAATTCAGGGCTGTATCCTGCTAAAAATATTCACTTTATTGAAAAATCAAGGCGAAAACTGGGAAATTTGTGTTAAATTTAATGTTTGCTTACATATTTATTATTGCATTATTATTAGTTGACGAAAGATCACAAAGTTTAACCGTATATTCAATAAAGCTTAACCGTATATTGAATAAAGCTTAACCGTATATTCAATAAAGCTTAACCGTATATTGAATAAAAGCTTTGCAGCAAGAACTAAATATTTTTAATATCACCCCTCGCGCACAACTTGTTTGAGACTAATGCCAAAACAAATTTCACTTTAAATAATTTACGTGACTAAAATATAATTTAACCATAATTTGTAAGTTAAAAAATGTTTGAACAATAAAAAAAAATGTTTCGAATTTTTTTAGATGAGAATTAATAATTTGTATTATTCGGATTACTATTCTCTAGTTGGTTATTATATTCACAACGTTTCAACCGATGTAACATCCGGCTTTCTTTAGGTGCATATTTTCAAAAATGTGAATCTTTATGTCGAACTCGGAAACCTATATGGAATTTCAAACTGAAGTTAATTCACGAGAGTCTATTGTTTAAGTTCTGTCACACATGACCGGGTAGAAGTGTTAATTCATTATTATGTTATTCTTAACTATTATCGCCTGTAGTGCAGATTGAACCTTCAACTTCCGGATAAAGGAGTGTATTAACAATTAGTTCTAAGGGAGAGTCCACTAAGAGTTGACGGTTCGATTCTTACAACTTGCGATAATAATAAAGAATAACCTAATAATTAATTAATTAGAACTTCTACCGGGTCAGGGTTGACGGACTGAGAACAATCTACTCGATTAAATTAAGGGTTTAGTTACAAACTCCGTCCAGTTTCCCAAGTTGGTCTCTGAGGTTCTAGTTCACAAATTCGAAAAGTTATTGTACTTGAAAAAAGTCGAGGTTATATCGGCCGACAGTTGTGAAAATAAAAACGAAGATGAGAATAATAGTCCGAATAATCCAGAAATCAATCATTTATTTTTAAAAATTTTAATATTTTTTTAAATGAGTAGAACGTAAAAGCGGTAATTCTGTAGCTTGACAACAGATGTTACTTTTATACGATTGCGTGTGAACACTCTGAAAAACTATGCAGGAATGAAGAAAAAATAACGATTATTTTCGAATTTAAAGTGAGTGATCAGTTTCGAATATAAATTGAACGTAAAACGATTCTCCATTTTCGTACCATTTTATCCTTTTAGGAAAATTAACTCAATATTACCAATATTCATAAGTTCTAGTGGCAAACTTGTAAAACAATACGTAACCACCTATAAAAGAAGAACACCCCTAAAAAAAACGCACATATTTTTTTCTCAGCAAAAGAAAAGCAAAAACAAAAATAAACATTGGTTAACTGTCTCAAGAAATGTACGGAACTGAGGGATAATTTTACGTTAAATTTATATGTGAAACTGATCCCTTGCTCTAAAGTTCCTAATTAAAAGTTATTTTTCTTGCTTTGTTTTTTATGGTGTCTACACGTAATCACCTATTAAAAGTAGAATCTTACTTGGGGTGGAAATCTCCAATAATACTGTAAAAATCAAATTTTAAAGCAAACGTCTTAAAAAAAAACAAATAACGCCATTGTTTGATTTAAAACAAGAAAATGTGTAAAAAGATCAAAGAACATAAATTGAAATAATTTATCTCACTTTTTTTTACCTCGTCTCATATTCCGAGTAGAATTTGTTTAAAAACTTGCCGGCATTTTTATGTATAAATGAAGAATACTTTTTTATAAGTTTGTTTTCTTTTTACACAATATTAAAACACTTTTCTGTAGCAGCGCATCCGAACTCAGGATTCGAAACCCGAGTGACTTGCATGCTAAGCGAGTACTCTGCCACTGAGCTACCTCGCCACATACAAGAATGTCTATTAATTTACACACATCAAGCAAACCGTGGCGATGACCGACTGTGGAATGTACCTACTCTTTTCAACAAGGGGTGTAGTCATCCAACTACTTAGAACCCAGGCCAATGTCTCACAAGTAGGATTTTATACTCGCTAGGACGATGTCATCCAACAAGCTAACCAAGCGAGCAAATACATATTAGAATGTTTGAATGTGAGATGATATATATAATTATTTCCACAATCAGACAACGCCGCAGCCCACAACCTATGAAAGAAACAAACCGGAAGTCCTAGACCCGAGTTTCGCCCTTCTTTGGACTCATCAGTAGAACACATCCGAACTCAGAACTAAGTCGGTCATCGCCGCGGTTTGCTTGATCTGTGTAAATTAATAGACATTCTTTTATGTGGCGAGGTAGCTCAGTGGTAGAGTACTCGCTTAGCATGCAAGTGACTCGGGTTTCTTATCCTGAGTTCGGATTTCTTCTACTGATGAGCCCAAAAGGAGGGCGAAACTCGATTCCAGGACTTCCGGTTTGTTTTTTTCATAGGTTGTGGGCTGCGGCGTTGTCTGATTGTGGAAATTATTATATATATATATATATATATATATATATATATATATATTCAAATATAAAAAAAGCCATATCAAACGAATTTTATATAGTTAAGATAAAATTTGCATCAGAAGAAATCGTTTATGATCAACTATACGAATCAGTTTCAAATTGTAATGTAAAACCTCAATATGTACCTTACAGTAAAAAGAGATTAGTGATATATATTTTCAAAGATTTATAATGTTATTCAAATCAAATTTTGGGATGAAAGATATCAAAAGGTATGGATTTGTACATAATTAAAAAAGACTTTAAGAACGGACCTGTATGAGACGACAATTAATTGATATCTCTACCTTCAGAATTCCATCTTAAAATTTCACTTAGTAAGTCTCCTAGGAATACCGTGAAAAATGTTACATTGAATATATAATGTATGTGTAATTATAAATTCCATAGGAGTTTTCTTACCCTTTGACTTATTACTGACATTTAAAGCTGGAATTCACAAAATGGGAACATCCATTAATCGCTGACTAATCCATGTTTGCTATTAAAGTCATCTTGAAACGTGATTTAATTCATTGATTTAGATATCTTTCATTTCGAAATTAAAGTTCTTCTTTCATGTGAATCAGATGATTCTGATGTTGGCATTAGTTTCCTTGATTTTTTTCTAGTTAGAAATCTTTCTGGAAAGACATCGGGTACACCCAGGTCTTCAATCCGTGTCGATATCCACGTAACCACCGTCACTTTCCGAAATTTAAGTTAAATGATGCATATATATATATATATATATATATATATATATATATATATATATATATATATATATATATATATATATATATATATATATTAAATTCATCGTGGAACTAAACGTAAATAATAAAATCTTTGAATATATATATATATATATATATATATATATATATATATGTATGTATGTATGTATATATATATATATATATATATATATATATATATATATTTTCAAAGATTTTATTATTTACGTTTAGTTCCACGATGAATTTAATATATATATATATATATATATATATATATATATATATATATATATATATATATATATATATATATATATATATCTTAATTAATATATCTTAAATTCATCGTGGAACTAAACGTAAATAATAAAATCTTATTCCATGATGTTCTCATTTAAGCCTCTAATAATCAGTTTATCACTTCTCTTTCTAAGAAAGCACACCAGCGTAAACCGTAGTCTGTATAATTACAAAACGCATTATTTGTTAAAAACTTAGTAAACTGTGCAAAAATGATCCCCTACACAAGGAAACACTATTTATTAAATTAAAAACTATATAAAACAAGTCCTTATTAATAACGAATTCACGTATTATATAACCAAACAAATCAGATTAAGGATTCGAAACGTAAAATATACTACTAATAACAATATCTAACATAACGCTTACTCCATTAATCTATACTATTGCAATCAAATGCAACCAAATACTGTACACCGATTCATATATATATATATATATATATATATATATATATATATATATATATATATATATATATATATATATATATATCCTACTAACAGAAGAAATAAAGTAAGACTAATTATTTAGTGCAATATATTAAGGATCAAGAATCTTGTACTAACAAACTAATCCTCCACATCGAAGATCATTAGAAATATCAATGTTCTGTATACGTTCCAATGCCCTTTGAGAGAATGTAGGATCTTATTGACAAATTAGTTTTGCGCTTCAAGAAATGCACAGAGCTAAACAGGGGTCATCCCTAACACATGCGCTAGAATAAAAAAAGTCTCAGGTTTTCATGTGATGTTTTTAAAACATAAACTTGTTATCACTGAACTTTTATTTAACTCTAGCAGAAAATTAAGAAATAAGTCCCCTTGAAAGTTGCTGCTTTTTGTTTCTTAAATTCCTAATCGTTTTAAAAACGATCGTACTCATAACTATTGCTGATTTTGAATCTTTGGAACTGAAATAAATAATGTGATTAACTTATTTGTCTAAAATTATTCTCTCTCTTTCCCCTTTCTCTCTCTCTCTCTGTATCTCTCTCTTTCTCTCTCTCTCTCTCTCTCTCTCTCTCTCTCTATATATATATATATATATATATATATATATTTATATCACGAAAATTTATCTGCTCGCATCGGTATTGGATGAAATTAAGATAACACACATTTAATATACAAAGAACTGACTATACTTTAAGATAAATGTTACACCGGCCGTTATAACAGAAGAGAAATTACACCGGTTCTCACTATAAATAGTGCGAGTAGACAATCACCAGGGATAAAAAAGACAGTATTGTAACTGTCTAGCCGAGGTGCCAGTCAGTTTCATTACCTTTGTACCTTTTATGTTAATACACTTGTTATCTTAACCCAACCTCGACTTGACTTCTTCTTTTTACTGTTGGACTACTTCACAACAATAAAGATATAATGATAAATAATAAATAATGATAAACAGTACTTAGGTTAACATTTACCTCAGATTCGACACAATACAAATTCCCAACAGCGTACGAATCGATCTCTAAAACATATTCTTACGTATTTAAATATAAATGATGAAACTATAAATTAAGTTTTCGCGAGAAAATACCATATAGTTTATACTCTCACAAATATATTTGATAATTGACTATACTACGACATTCTAACGAAGTCAAGGATAAACATTGTAAGAAAAATATACATATGAAAATGACAAAAAGTAGACGTATTAGCTAACATAAAAATAACGGACTATTTAGGTGTCATTTTAATTTAAATAAAAATACATACTAATCCTATTTCAAGGATAACGCCGATTCAATATATATGAACTTAAAGTCTAATTACCACCCACTAATAATAAAACATATTCCTAATGAAAACATTTACCCGTGAAAGGGAAATACCAACGAACCTGATTGGTATCATAAGAATAAGGACCACGTAGATATATAAAAATCCGTGCACATAGCCTGATGATTCGCTGCCGGCATGAATCCCGGATGTCTCTGCGTTGCTTAATTTCCATAAATATAGTATAATACTATAACAACTAACCTCTACTCATTTATTGAGCACTGTCGAAGTAAATACTGAAAATATTTACGCAATATCATATGTAATTTTATAATGTTACATGTGTATATACATGATATATATATATATATATATATATATATACATATATATATATATATATATATATATATATATATATATATATATATATATATATATATATATATATATGAATCAGCTTTTTTGTACGGTTCAGAGTTGTGAATTTGAACTTATATACTGCGCTCGATAACTTCTTAGAAAGAGGTTCATAGTATTTGAAAAGTATTCTTAACATGCTATTACCATGGTTCTACGCGCTCCTGTGATAGTCAAACAGCGTAATGCAGGAATTTATTAACAAATTCACGCTTTATTTTATATCTAAATTACATTTCATAAATATGTACGCTCCCCCATACTGGCGTATCACATTGGTTAAAGGGAACAATATTGCCTCCTTATTATTTAGGTAATGCTTCCCCGCCAAAAGCATATGTAAATACGAAAAACCAATAACAAAATGTACTTCCTCTGCTTCGAACGAGTTTTCGTAACCCAGCAGTAAGGGTTACGGACTGTAGATGACTGTCTTCGTGTGTGTGGACTGTGGTCTTTTGATTGTGAAAACAATTCCATAATATATTCTATTTGATCGATATTTATAAAGTTATCTTCTCAGATGTTTAAAGTCAAATAGCTTTTTATTTGACTAATCAAACTTTTTTTGACTAGTTATTGTTTTATTATATTATCGCCAATATAAGAACACACTTCGCTACTGAAACATTTTGACTAATCACTGAAGAATCTATATCAGCAAGGGAAATCACATCTATTTTAATTGAAGAATAGACAAATATTTATCTCCCTTAAACTAAACTCTTTTTGTTTCTGTGTAAAGTATGTGTAATTTTTGAATAGGTAATGAATGTAACTTAATCTTTAACACACCACCCCATGTTAGTGTTAAGGCTATTTGGTTTTATAAGTGATCTTAATTTTTAAAATGTTGTACATTTTTGTGATAATAATACCACTGTATTTAAATGAAATACATTCGGCTGCTATTCGGTTGACGTTGTGCCGTATAAGCAAAGCGGGTGAGAGAAGCTACTGTGATGTGTATGTTAGGGTGTGTATGGAGAATGTTTTTTTTTTGGCGTGTTCATCGCAATCCGAAGCTTTAGGAAAGATAGGCGATAATGGGAGTGAGGGTGATCTCGTAGGGCCAAATAGACCTAGCAAACCAACCACTTAAGATGGTCAAAACATTTTCACCGAGCGGTCTGAAAAACCAAAAGACTGAAGAGCTGACTTTCCTCCTCCAAAAAAGAAAGAAAATAAAACCGGCTCCTACGTCTCTTCGGGTGTAAATCTCTTACCATTTTTTGGGAGTTGTTGCTAAAAAAATTTAGTTTCTGTCTGAGGATCATAGAAAATATTTATCACGATTAACTAAGATGCTGTGCTGAGTTTTCAATTTAAACTTGCTACTTTGTTCTGTATCTACACTGAGCTTAACCTGATGAATGCATACATGGAACTCCGATCTACGATGCTATATATATATATATATATATATATATATATATATATATATATATATATATATATATATATATATATAGTCTAAAGAAGCTTTGAGTCATTAAAAAAAAAAGAAAAAATGTAAAATGCAGTTTAAATTCCCAAACAAACTAACTAAATCCAAGATATTGCAGATGAAAACATATAAGTTAAAAAAAAAAGGGGGGTTAATTATCTAAGAGTGAAACAAAAACAGGAGACCTTAAGCGTCTAATATTAACACGGGGATCATCAGCTGTTTACTATGTAACTGTTTCGTATAAAAAATATATCTATGATCATTCAGCTATAAATAGGCGTCCATGTTTCATCCCCGCAGTGAATCATCAGCCTAAGTGCACTGATTATTACCATTGATTGTTTTTATATCTCTCTCTGGTGTTTTTCTTGCTAACTAACCAATCAGATTCTTGTTAGATTTTTTAGTTAGCTAGACTAAACATTACTTAAATATATAAAAAAAAGGTAATAAAAATGATCCGACCACTTAGCCTTATGATTCTAAGCGGAGATGAACCATGGATGCCTCCGTATAGCTCAATTGGCATATATATATATATTAATACTTCTACAACTGAGCTCTACTCACAAATTGAGCACTATTAAAGTAAATATTGAATATTTATACAAAATATAGTATATCACCTTATAATATTTCATGTGTATATACATGAAATAGTAAATTATATATATATATATATATATATATATATATATACAATTGCTTTAGATATTGAATTAACCTACTTTTCTCGCTCGATATTGGCGGGCGTATACTCTCTATTAAGTGCAATTGTAGTTTTTAAATTTCTTTTATTTTTCTATGATTTTCAGTTAATTTTTTATTCGTTTTTGTTTCTTTATGTGTCATTTAAAAGAAAATAAATGACAATTTCTCTAACATATCCCTCCTCCCCCTTCCACTACGGGCAATTTCTCAACCCACTCCAATCATACATTTTTACTCTAATCTTTTTTTGTTTATAAGAGCTTCCCAAGTTTTTGTTGAAACCAACTGCGTCTTTCGACAAGATATTCTGAATTGCAGCACCTGCCTTATTTATTTCGCTCGCTGGCAAGATGTCTCTTCGTTGGCCTCGTGCCAATCGTCAACATTTATTGCCAAGGTTAATTCAATTCGTGCCACAGAGACGAAAAGGCTAATATACAGACAGCCATTTATAGTGTACGACATATATTCGGATCTATAGATGGAGGCATAATATATATATATATATATATATATATATATATATATACATATATAGTACATGTGTTATTTTTGTTTCCTCGATATTAATCCAATCAAACTCCAGTGTTAATAAAATAAATGCTCAATCACGAGTAGAGCTGTTTCAATTTTTTTAAAGGTCTGAGGAAGCTGGTTCCGTCAGCTAAAACATGTATGCACATATGTAACCAATCATATTTGTATAAATAAAAATTACTCATATATATATATATATATATATATATATATATATATACATTTTCTGAAATATCTCCAATGAAAACAATTACATTATCAAATTTACAGCTATATATAAAATTAAGGCATTAACGAAGCCACGCATCTGTGTTACAATCTTGTCAGTGCAAAGACAACATTTTGACAGCGAAGTGCGTGCGTCATTGTAAAGTAGTGATTTATCAACACGAAACCATTTGTATGACATACTCTCATATGTAAATATCTTATTTGATAAATTATATATATATATATATATATATATATATATATATATATGCGTGTGTGTGTTTGGGTGTTGGTGTGAATGTGTGTGTATAGACAAAGTGAAAATCAATAAGAGGATAAAATATGTATATGGAAGAAAATCAAGTCAACACAAAAACATGCTTGTGTTGCATATGCCTCCTTTTTAAGGGGAGGTCTAATGTCTCGTATGTCATGATCAAATAAAACACATGTTTATTATGAAATACAAATCTACAAATCATAACAGGACCATTGAATACTACTTCGTACCGCTCTACCTGTGACTAAGACACTTCATCCCCAATCGTCTTCGTGAGGTGCGTTCTCGCTGGAATGAAAGCTTTACAACAAACAAAGAATAGAAGAATATTTTAACTTTAGAAAAAGGACCATTTATTAAACTATTGACGTTGCTTTTTCTTCCGCAAGCAGCTTAGTTAATAATCTATTATTAAGTAATTTTTAAAAACCTGTTGTCGCTTCAAAGCTCCCCAAAGTACTCGCTACTCGTTACGTCTTGACTTTCTAAAAGACATTTGACGTCACGTCTGTTTCAAAAAACAGCAGGTCGAGGTGACATCTGAGGACATACGCTGGCTCCACGATCCAGATTTTTCCTGAACGCACCTACGTTCCATTGCGAATGCAAATCACCAGATATGTATTAGCGAAATACCCTTTACTATTAAGAGTTCGAGAGATCAGTATTTCGCACACAGAATTTATTTAGGCTTTCTCAAGATTATTTATGTGAGAAAAAAACAAAATATTTATACATACTTTTTAATGAACTGAGTCTGAAAAAGACTATAAATAATATGTATTTTGATTATTACTGTTTGTGTAATTTAAGAAGACGAATAACACACAGTTTATTTCCGAACCCTTGTATTTGAGTGTGTGTATTCTGTTAACTATTTGTATACGATAAATACAGATATATCTGAGGAGTAGTAGAGAATGTTGAGATAGCGCAGGCGCAAGTGAAGGGATACAAGAATCGGGATTAAGTATCGTCACACCATCTCTGCGGAAGGGCCTTCGTGGAAGCATAGAAAAGGTGAACCTGAGACGATTTCGACAAAATCGTCGGATGACGTCTATTTCGGTACGGGTCGCTGAACCGTGGAACATGCTGCTAGAAGTCGTGGTCAGCCTACAGACGATCAAACAGTTTAAGGTAGCGCTAGGTGCATCATGATCGTTGATCTTTGAGTAATTACTCCTTAGTTTATCAAAGAAAGATGCAGGGGGAAGCGTTTCTGGCGTAAAACATCATCAACCAGAAATTAAATATAATTTTCGAGGAGATTTTCATCCTAGCTCTAAGTCGTGATGTACCACGAGCTTTTTCGTCACATTGGAAGGAAGACATCTTCGCTGTCTGTGATTCTGCTTCGTGGAACAGCCTACCAGAGGTAGTGACGATTTCTATCATATCAACGATTAAAGTAGCTATTCATTAAGACTGTATATAGGTGTACACCTTTTTTAACCGTCATTTTACATTGCTTGTTGAACATTGCTTTTTGTGCCAATGGACTTGATTTGATTTGATATATGTATATTGTTCGTAGTAGTAGATTGCCGGCACGACGTGCAAATAGTTGAAGAATCGAAGATTAGTTGTGGCAAGGCAGATGTACACGGTGTGTCTGAGAAAGTATGAAGTAAACATATGAGCGGGACAAATCAACGATGGTGGCGTAGTTTTAGGTAAGAGTTGTGTTGTGGATTTAGTATGAAAGATAAGAAAATTAGATGAAAATTCAGGAAAGTGTGTGCTTATGTCTAGGGTCAGTAAGGAACATGGACGGCGGCACCGGGTGGGGGGGGCAGGGGGCTCAAGCCCCCTTACTTTTTGACTTGCCCCCCCCTTTACGGTCATCAATAATTAAGTTGATATGCATGTGTTTAACCGGCCAACCCCACACTTTTATAACTGTCCCGCCGGCCCTGAGGAAGATTAAATTATGTGTCAAGTAGTCGGTTTGGTAAGATTGTGCCGTAACTAAAAAAATAAACGTAATCGTTATCCATTAGAATATTGTTTTTCACAAGTATGTTTTCGGCGTGAGAAGAAACCAAGACATGAGTTGATTCATTGCTAGATTGCATAATGAAAACTACTTCCGACGTAAATTGTTCTGTTGATATTTTCGTCTCTGATCTTTGATTTCTTTGTTTTTTCAGGTTGCTGTAATATTGAACGGATTTTCAAAAAGAACATACAATAACGCAATTATTTTATTCTTTGGGTTTAGTTGACTTTTTAAGCAATCTACAACAATGCACCTTAAGGTAAACGGCAATTTCTCGACCCCCCCCCCGCGTATGGGCGGTGATCATCGAAAAAGAAGTCTAGTCACTTTGGAATCGTATACTCAAAGGACAGAATAAATCTTGCTTCTTGGCTCGTACTTACTTCTAGGGCGTCTACTCTGCAACTTAGCTACAGCACTGGTCTGTTAACTTCTAATGGAATGTTCCACTTCTCTTACCTCATGCTTTATCTAGCTTTATGTAGAAAACTACCGTTTTCAACATTATTTGTACGCATCCGCTCCTGATCTTGCTACACTAGTGACACCAAATAATTTTAGTACATTTTTTAATAATTGGCATATTTCATTTTTTTTGTTTGTTAACTTACTTTTCTTTGTTCGCCTTCTGATTTTCAGATCATATTCCAATTTCAATGTCTAGCTATGGAATATAAAAAAAAATATATATATATTGAGATAAAATAACAGCAATGAAGAAACTGGTCGCGTAATTGATGTGGCATTCTGCTGTCTTCGGTATAAAGAATGGTCAAAACTAAACAGTTCGTCGGTAATTGCTTTTCCTGTACGACATCACCTGTCGGTTGTGCATCACCGCTTCCTCATTTGAATATTTATATAGTGATAAAAATAACAGCTTTTTCCACGGAGTAAAAGACGAAAGAAAGTCATAATTAAGCGACGAATACATACACACACATACAAATATATATATATATATATATATATATATATATATATATATATATGTGTGTGTGTGTGTGTGTGTGTACAAGTGTACACCTTCAGGAAAAATAACGGAATAAATTATGCTTCGCCAGTGATTGCACTTGCTTTTTCTCCTTTTTTACTGATTGTTAACCACTTATCAAGGTCGGAGGCCACACGAGGATAAGAGTTACAGAGATAGTCCGTTCGAACATGATCGCTGTCACAAGAGGATTTGAAACAGTGGATGGAATGGACAGAATATTACTTAAGAGGAACTAATTATCTAAGAGTACGGCTTAACAAGTATTTGTTTACATTAGACTTGAAGACAACCATGCTGTAGTCGGTTAGGAAGCAGCCTCGTGTATCTTTTTCCACAGATGAGATGTTCTAGGAAAGAAACTCTGTTCATGGAATTTCCGTTTTGTCTTTGATACAGAAGGAGAGAGAGAGAGAGAGAGAGAGAGAGATAGAGAAGAGAGAAAGGAGAGTTCTTTTCTGTTGTTGTAACTAGACGAGTTCTTTATATGTGATATATCTAGATATATTACTAAAATATTCATAAAAAATAATAGGATTACTTCAGTAATTTAATTTTTCATAAATAAATTATTGTGATCATTTCTGATGACGTAAAAAACAAAACCCATCGTTGACCTTTTATTAGAAAGGAAATTATTTTAATTCGAATTTATTTGAGGCAACTGGGTATGTCTGGGAGGGTTGTCTGACTTGCTATTTGCTGTCTAGGTTAACATCACCATTTGAAATGATATCGTCTGATGGATAGAAAAATCCATTTTTTACTTGCTATTACTTGCGTGACAGAATGAAAAGACACACACACAATATATATATATATATATATATATATAATATCTATCTATCTATCTATCTATCTATCTATCTATCTATCTATCTCTCTCTCTCTCTCTCTATATATATATATATATAAATATATATATAAAAAAATATATAATCACAACAAAATTCACTACAAATAATAAACAAAACATTAAAATAAAATAAATAAAATGCAAAAGTAGCAATTAATACCCTAAATTAAAATTATCAAATATTTTTATCCACATGATAATTACTTATTAGAATTAAAATAAAATAGGAATGACGGTTATAATCATAATTTTATTCTCATTTTAAATTTAACTCACTCTGGCCGTCGCTCCATCTCCCTTCCTCCCACTCCGGCCGAAATTGAGATCATCACAGCACAGACACGTGAAAAACCTCCCACGTAATAATTTGAAACACGACTTGTTGGGGTCCTCCCCCCTCCCCTCTCATGTCCCATGTCACCGTTATAGACAAAGCCCTAACTCTGTCCCCCTCCAATGTATTTTCAATTTTCAATCTCCCGTTAAAGTGAAGTTAAAATGTATGCCATTTGAATTCCTTCGCCAGCCCGATGAATTGGTCGCTATTTGCACCAATGAAACAAAACTTGTTTTGTCGCAACTGATGGAATAAAATCAATATATATATATATATATATATATATATATATATATATATATATTTTTGCATTTCATAGATCATGGTAAATTAATCCAGAACCATAATTCTCATTGGTTTTAACAACTTCTTTATTTTTGTATTCGATGATTTATTTTTACAGTAAGGTTCATATTATATTCCAATGCCCATGTTTTTATTTTATTATTTTTATTTTTATTTTTTCACATTTCCAAAAAATATTAACATTTTTGTGAGATATATTTGTTTTACGGTCCGTTTCATTTGTCTTGTGGCAAACAGCATTTTTATGTTAATATCGTCTCTGCAACATTACAAAATCATCAGAAAAATTCACAAAGAGTGGTTCATTTTTGGGTGAAATCAAACAAAAAACAAGGAAAAGAGCAAACTCACACGTGAAGATACCCACTAATACGCCATTTTGAATTTTTGTTCAGAGCTGATACATCCTAAAAGTTGTGTGGACATTTATGAATTTTAATGCAGTAATATTTCTTAAAATAGTTCATAAGTTCTATAATTTATTTTTAAAAATTCTAATTCACTTGAGGGTAATTTTTTTTATTGTCTAAAGTTACATCAATTAGCCTTTAGAAGTCTATTTAGGTCATTTGGATACGAAGCTAACCACGGAGCTGGTCTCTTTTAAGTTCAACAGTTTAGAGCCAGTTTCATATATATATATATATATATATATATATATATATATATATATATATATATATATATATATATATATATATATATATAACTTTATAAACGATGAATTGCCACATCATTTCAGACGGGTCTCTTGGCGTAATGGGTAGCGTACTTGGTCACGGCGCCAATGATCGCAGATTTGAGCCGCAGTTACGGCGAACTACATATCTGTAGATAACAATTTTATCTATAAAAAAACATAAGTAACTAGATAATAGAAATATATATCTATTTATATATATATATATATTTATGTATGTATATGTATGTACACGCCTCTTAAAGTGGGTCATAAGGAATATACAGGGGAGAACACCCATGCGTATGTAAAATGGCGGTCACTTCGTACGCTCAAGGTGATACACTATTCCATTAGTTAATTATCGTTAAAAAACAAAAATAGCTATCTATCTATCTATCTATCTATCTATCTATCTATCTATCTATTTATTTTTGTACAGAACAATTAGAACAACATCTGTACCAAAATTCTGTACCAAAATAAATATATATTACGCTCTTAATTTTTAATTTTTAATTTTAATTCTCAATTAGTCAAGCACTCTGCTGGAAATTTTCCTGCTATATTACAAAGAAGTATATATATATATATATATATATATATATATATATATATATATATATATATATATAATAGTGTTATTGTTATTACGCATTTGCCCACTACCGAACACTTTTAGTTTAGTTTATCAAAATATGTTTTTCTTATTGTGAACTCTTAGCTATATAGGCCCTAGTAGTCCTCTGCATCGGCATTAAAGCATGTATTTGATAGATGCTAAGGATTTCAGATGGAAATAAGAAGATAGAAATTGGTGGGTGAGAAAGACATTAAGAAAAAGTGAGAAGAGCAAGAGAGAAGCCTGTATGAGAGAAATAGAGAGAATTATATTAGGTCATGGGCAGAAGCAGAGATACAGTACCAGGGCAATCAATCAAGAAACAAAGAATCGGACAGTGGGTTCACTCAGTGCCCTCATGCATAAAATAAAGGGTCAGCGATTGCAAGTTTACTCGATAGAATAAATGAAATGTTGCTAAAAATCCTAATATTACAAAGCGTCCTTTGCCGAGGCGACAGTAAATCAATAACTGTCAGGGAAATACAATATCGAATCTGAAATACAAGGCTGAAATGTACTTTTATCACGGTTTCGTTTCTTTATACAGCTCATTAGTAAATCAGTACGACAGCAACGATCTATTGGAATAAAAGCCTATTTACTGCATCATTGTGCCTTCATACGCTGAGATTGTATAGGAGCGTGAAAGAACTAGGTTTCTATTATTAAACAGAGATAATCCCTTGTTTAAAAGGAGGTTAAAGAATCTTTACTAGGATAGATTATTTCCTCGAACTTCTTTTTTGATTTATATTCCTGCTCTTTATTTTCCTGACAGTACTAACATGCAACATTTTTAAATGTAATGTGAACGAACATCTTGCTGCTCACCTCCCCACTCAGGTGTTTCCCTATAAAACTGGCACATACAAGAGAAGCCCCTAGTGATTCAGTTGATATGTGCCTGGTTTGAGGGTGAATAAATGTAAATAAATAGTCGAAGCCCCCATTTTTGGTTTGGGTGTATTGTTTTACGGCATATCAACTATTTATTAGTTATTTAAAACCAAATTCAGCCACAGAACGTATATGCTTAAAGATTTGATATTTTAAAATAATAATTAATTAATTAGTAAGGCCCGATAGAAATTCCCCGGTTTCTCTCCGACGGGTTTCTCCCTATTCTTATTGCAAACCTACTTGTCAGCTAAATAAATAAAACGAACATTTCCACCTTTTGATGTGTCTATGTATTGTAAAAAATGAAATCATTACAATATAAATCATTAATTTATTTAAAAGTGTAACAATTTGAGTTATTAAAAAATAATGCGAACAAAATGATTCATTTGGAAATAAGTAAAATCGAAATTTTTAGTAAAGAACGATATCAGCTATATTTCAGTAACATTTGAACTTCATCTTTGGCGATCCAATGATTTCACTTTTTAAAATTGGTGTGAAAGGCAGTAACGTACATACAAACAAGAAATACCTTATGTTATAGATTTTTTGTATAGGCATATATGTTGATTTGGGACCCATTCATTGTGAAACGGATAAACATTTCATTTTCGACATTCAGCGACACCAAATGAACATTCTTTTTGGTATTATATATTTGGCGATCGGTCAATCTCATTAAAAACAATTTGCCGTAGATGGTATTAGTTGACGTACAACCGAATGGACACGCGTATTAGCATAGACGAATGTACACCCTCCATAAAAATGACTGAAAAAATTATGCTTCACAAGTGTTAGCACTAATATTCATATAAATAACATTTTAATCTTAAGTTTGAAAAATAAATAATAAATAAAGAAAACGTCTCAAACAATAGAAAGTGTAAAAGAAAGAAAGAAAAAACGTATCAATCGGTAAGGAAAAAAGAAAGGAAAAGAGAAATAAAGCGTATCATTATAGAAATAGAGCGCAGAGTCTCTTTCTAAATTCATTCTAAGCGGCGGAAGATTGTCGGTCTTGCTATTTGCTTTCTGCCTTCCTATAACCCTTGAAATGTTTTCGTCTGCCAGTTTTCTTACTCGCTTTTCTGTGACGGGACACACACACACACACATATATATATATATATATATATATATATATATATATATATATATATATATATATATACACACTTTGGTCTTTATTGTAGTGTAGGAATGTATCAAACATAAATAACTTTGAATAGGGTTAAATGACGAAGGAAACGAACAAGATAAATTAGAATCGACATTATTTATTATAGCAGTTTAAAAAGAAACAGTAGACAACAAAGAAAAAGCAGGACGTTTAAGTTATTTAAATATTCAAGACAACCGGACACAACAGAAGTCTAACTTATTGAAAGCATTTTTTTAATGATATATTTTTATTTGGGAATACATTTTGCCAATAAAATAAGAAACAAACAATAGACATTTGTTACAAACTCATTCGATAAAATGCGACAAAAAACGTATTTAATATTAATGGGTTTATTTTATTTCATTATATTTTTTGTTGCTCAAGATTTATTACAATATTCGAACATTTTTATCTTCTCAGTCTGAGTGTCTAAGAAGTTAAAACATCGAAAACGCAATTGTGTATCTTGTTAAACGTTAGTATCTGTCTACTATATATGTTAACTATGTCTGTAATTATATATATATATATATATATATATATATATATAGTCTCTGAAGTTTCTCAACCATTAACACTATTTAAAAAGAACAAAAAAAACATTTTACTCCCAAGTCGTTCGGTGGAAAATCACTTTTTTGTAAGTCAATTTACTTTTTGCAGTCACTATATTAGTTTGCTTCCAAGAATTTAGGCTAGTCTTAACATTACTTAAGGGATCATCAATTGTTTACCATGAATAACTGTTTCAGGAATTTAAAAACAAAACAGTATGTATATATATATATATATATATATATATACATATATATATATATATATATATATATATATATATATATATATATATATATATATATATAAAAATAATTATTTGTTTAACCTACATACAATAGTGTTTCTTGCTTACGCAGTCATCAATGTAGGAGATGACAATTATTGCTGGTTTAAGGATTCGAACCCAGTTACAAAGTCACTCTTGGCTTTGCATCCCGGCATTCTTTCCCTCGCATACCACGGATAAGGATTTATATTTCATTGAGAAAACACAGAAATCAAGTCAAATAGTGTTCAACTACAGACGTACCAACATTGCATTACACTAAGGTTGACAGCTTATTATAACTTTCTTAAAGAGGCCCAAATCCTAATTTAAAGAGGCTTATAACAATGTGTAACATACTGTAGCTGCTCCCCGATTCCCACGGGTGTTTGTATTCTACTTTGTCGGAGAAACAGCTAGTCGTCTCTCTGTAGTTCAGTGGTTATGTGGCAGTCGAACTTTCTGTCTTACTCCTGGGAACTGCACAACATAAGAATACAAAAAAAACAAACTCTAACAATCTTTTAGCTCAATGGCTCATGTTTCTTTATGTTTTATCTTTTCATTCTATGAAAAAACGGTAGGGTTACATATTAGCTTTGTCATAGAGTGGAACATATTAAAAATTAAATACCAGGTTTAAATGACGTCACACCGATAAAGGAAACGAAATAATATAAATTGAAATCGCTGTTATTTAACTCTTTCATGCAATTTTTTTACAGAAATCCAACGCACCTGATCTAAGTTGTTCTTGAACCACATGCCTTCAAGTTGAGCTGACGTCCGAAAAGTAACATAACTACTAACAATGTTGGAAAAACGTATTCTTCTTTGTCCCTGACTCTCACGAAAACAAACATCATTTGTCAAATGAACATTTATAATAATTTATGACAACTTTTACCGTACGTATGGAAGGGTTAAAAAACGGTAGACACCAAACAAAGTTATTTAAATATTCAAGACAACCAGAACAAGCAGAAGTATAAATTATTGAAAGCATTTTTTAATGATACATTTTTATTTTAGAAAATATTTTGCAAAGAAAATAAGATATAAACAAGAGATTTGTTACAAACGTCCAAAACGTATTTAATATTAATGAGTTTATTTTAATTCATCATAATTTTGTCTCTCTAGATTTATTACAATAAAATATTCAAACATTTTGTATTTTCTCAGTCGGAGTATTTTAGGAAGTGTAAACATGAAAAACGCAATTTCCTATCTTGTTAAACATCTGTCGACTGCATACGTTGATTATGTCTGCTAGTATATAGGTAAGTCTGACATATTGTGGCTGTTCTTTTATACACGCGGGTTGTATGTAGTCTACTTCATCGACATATACAGCTGGTCGTCTCTTTGTATTCACAGTGGTAATCTGAACACACAAACGTTATTTTCTGCTCTCATCTGGTAACTGTCATGATGTATAAAGTAAAATAAAAACAACTTTGTAGCTCAAGGGCTCATGCACCTCTCATTCTCCCAAAGTGGTCTAAGGTTACACATACATTTTTATCGGCCGATCCCCGCGGGGGATAGGAGAGAAAAAGGAGCTTCGAGAATTGCGACCGAACACAATTAGCTTATTTGCCAAAGAGAGAGACTTGCCCCTCTTCTTTAATGCGTGTCACTCCGAACTTCTCTCCATTATTCAACTTCCTACACACGTAGCTCTCATTTTACTCTCCCTTCCTTCTTAATTTTAAATTTATGTTGACAATTTTCGTTTTTAACCTTATTTCTTTATCTTGTGCTTATTCACAGGGACATAGAAAGATTGACTTTAGGAGGAACTATATCCTTTCCATGTATATTGTCTTAAAGGGGATTATTGGTTTATTCTTACACTATAATCAGTTAGACAAACTACACCAAGAAATCTAGTTTAATATAGACTTAGT
Source organism: Sepiola atlantica (assembly GCA_963556195.1). Classification (NCBI taxonomy): domain Eukaryota; kingdom Metazoa; phylum Mollusca; class Cephalopoda; order Sepiida; family Sepiolidae; genus Sepiola; species Sepiola atlantica. Next base: position 109,228,663 of record OY744521.1, read on the forward strand.
AAGTGATTCACAAGTCGCTTATTGAAACCGTTTTACGCAGTGATAATCTATCCGTTAATAATCCAAAATGTTTTGTGATATGAATTTCATATAACAGTGTTCAATGTATGATTGTTTCGTTCTACAGCGACAGGTAAACATGAAGATAGACATATACACCGCCTGCCTCGATACATTTAACTAAACTGTACACGATCGCTCCAATAGAGGTTCGACGTTTCGTGTCCGCTTGTTTTGCTCGTCAGCCAGGAAAAAAGGCCAAACCCCCCTCGACCGGACGTGACGCGATTTCCTCGATTTTTGCTTTTACGCACACACCCTTTAAGGCGCCACTCAATCCCTTCCTTATTTTACACTCGTCGACCTTCATTGGTTGTATTATTCGTTCACGGTGAGTTTTAACTCGTATTTAACGATTATTTGTATACGTTATTATTTACTTACTAAAATCCGATGAGCTGACGATTTTAACGTTTATTCTGAAATATTTGAACACTCATGCAGAACATGACATACACAATTGGGTGAAGCGTGAGACGGATTTTCTGATTAACTATGTCACTTAGATATTTTTCAACTAAATATGTGTCATCTTATATGTAAAGTAAAATCATATTCTTCCTATCTCTATGACAGGTATAGCTCTGTAATTTCTTTCATGGCAATCGCTTCAGGCAAAGCATGAAGCCACTTGATGTAAGGAGCTCAAAAGCTTACTATTATGAAGGTAAAACACTTGCCAACCATAAGCGTTAGATAAATTCCGACCCAGAAAAAGCAATTCTTCCCCCTTTGTCAGAAACATCGCTCATAGAATGTGAAGACTAAATGACAAAATAAGGGAAGCGAGAGTTTATAGGCTGCCGAAAGTAAACCCAAGGTCAAATTTCTACTCTCTTTAGACATACTTGTTTCATATAGAATTCTCCACATGCCCTTGAGTCGCTTACTGGTAAGTGTTTGTTATATTTTGCCGTTTTTATACTTAATCTGTTGTGCTGTTTTCTTTTGGATTTGTGATTTACTACACCCAACAGTAATAAATCCTCATCTTTCGACCCAAAGTTTCATAAGAGGAAAAACTGTATAAATTTTTGTATTATACCGTGCGTTAAATCCCTTTGTCTTAATTAGTAAATCGATAGGCATTTTTAAATGAATGAACAACAACTATTATTGTATCATTATTTAATTTGGCTGACCAATGTAGTATCAGTTTTATATAATCAACTCATACTCCCAGGAATTACCTCCTCTGTTTTATAGGAGTGGTGTTAATCCTCTCAAGAATTACCTCCTCCGTAATATCTGTTCTGTTGTTATGAAACCATACTCACAGGCATTACCATCTCCCTTTATGGAGAAACCTCTCAGATATTACCTCCTCTCCATTTTTGTGATGGGGGCACTGTCTATTACGTTGTCATGATATTGTCTCAGCCATTAACTTTTCCTTTTGGGTTTAGTATTGTATATGTATATTAACCATTATATTATCGTCTCAGGCTAACAAAATATGCGACCGGATGGAGTATATATTTACTACTAAGTGTATAGATATATATATGAAATAATATATATATATATATATATATATATATATATATATATATATATATACATGTACATCCTCGTATATATCTTAGTGTACATCCTCCCTCAAAAAAACGATAGAAAAATTAAAAATATATACTTCGCCAGTGTTAACCCTTGCCTTTTATCTAGATATATACAAACAATATTCGTCAGTGATTTAATTTTCATAATTAAGTTATGATTATCATTTCTGATCACATAACAAAAGAAGCCCATTGTTCTCTTTTTATTAGTGAAGCATTTCTTTCTAAATTAATTTCCAACAGTAGGGTCAGTCTGAGGAGGTTGTCTAACTTGGTATGTTTTATCGAATTACTTGAAAATAGTGTATTCTAGGGGCTATCAAATAGCAAGTGTTTTACCCGCCAACGTTCGCGTGGCAGAATTGAAGTACCTATATATATTCATATATATATATATATATATATATATATATATATATATATATATATATATATATATATATATATATATATATATATATATATATAAATAGACATAGGTCTTTATTATAAAGTGGAAGATACACATATATATATATATAGATATAGATTCATACACGTATATCAGTAGATATAATGTTCAAGTAATGCTAACCTTTTACATTTCTCACCTCAGCAACCTACATAGTCGCCTGTAAGACGACACTTATTATAGGCAACACCAATCATAAACCGGCGATACTGTTTGATCAGATCGCTGAGTGATTGACGCTCAATTAAATGTTTGCAATTTGTTCAGCCTATTTATCTATTTACAAAATTCAGACACCATTTTGTCGTCGGAATGCCTACTTAGCGCCATTAACACATCCACTTTTTATGGCTTTGATTTTTCTTGCAATACGTATATATACATATATATATATATATATATATATATATATATATATATATATATATATATATATATATATGCGTATGTGTGTGAAACACTTAGGAGACAAATCGAATTTGAATGTGAATGGTTTAGTGAAGTAAATAATGAAAGCTGTACATTATAAATATCACATACCATACTAATACTCGTACTACTAATAAAATTAAAAATAAAATGATAATTGTATAGTCATACTACTACTACTACTACTACAACTACTACTACTACTACTACTACTACTACTACTACTAATAATAATTATAATACAAATTTGATGGCGTAAACGAATAATACTTCTAAAATTAATAGATTACTTTAGGTAGCCGATAGTGCAAATATATCAACCATTATAGATTTCCTTACACATGGACGTGATTGATATCACAGCGTTGACGGTTGTTGACAGATGATAAGACGATCGGTTTCCAAGTCTCAGTTTCAAGTACTCACCTGTTTCTAGTCAAACGAAAAAGCGAAACAGACATTATAAAGATATATATATATACATATATATATATATATATATATATATATATATATATATATATATATATATATTCATCTTTTTATAATTTTTGTAGAAAATGTTATATTGATCTCTGGTCAGATGTGATATATTGGTGCACATGTAAATACAAGGTATCTTTGTCGAGAATAAGTAATTTGTATCTTTTACTCCCAGGCCTAATTGAGGTTGGTTAAAGTCGTAATAAAGTTATAGTATGCGCTACGTTATACTTTTATCTATAAATACTTGCTCTGCACTTTGAATACTGAGCTCTCATGTTAGAAATATGAGGTTTGGTAATATTTATATATCAATCGGTTTTACGGCTTCTATCAGAGTGTAGTAGCTGTTCAGCTCTCAGTCAGTCAGAATGGAAATTCTTCTAGATCGAGTCAGATTTACTTTTGTTCCAACTAAGCCTGCCCATTTATTGGAGAGTTCGATTTTCACATTAAAACGCTAAGATAGATCACCCTCTACAGATGACAGCAAGATCAAATCATTAATTGAGAATAACACCCGTTACACAACGCAATAACTAGGAGAAAGGCCTAACATATAAAATCCACCATTCATGAGCATTTTGTAATACATGGGCGCACAAATAAGCACAAACTTTTAAGACAACTTGATATATATCCAACTGGTAACTCACCTTACTGCGAATCAGTGGCGATTTGTGATCGGAGTTCTCATCAACCCTCGGGAATTAGATTCCTGCAATGAAGATTGCGTAAGCATGGAACATCGATGTTTGTAGGTAATAAATAATCAATATTTATTTATAAATATTATTGTATAGACCCTGTTATAAAGGCTTGGCACTCTGAGTGAATTTAATAGGAAGCAGTATAACTAGCTTCATTGCGAGATCCAACACGATTTGTTGTTGTTGCCAATCACTCTTTGCCGCTTTCTGTAGATAATCGCCGACTTGGTATTTACAAAGTTAAATTCCTCCTAAATGCTAAGCTAGTTTCTGGTAGCCCACTGGTAACTCTCCTGACTGCGAATAAGTGGCGATTTGTGACCGGAGTTCGCGCCAGTCAACAATCGAGAATTAGCTTCCTGCACTGAAGATTACGTAAGTATGAAACATCGATGTCTGTAACTAATAACTAATTAATATTTACTTATATATATATATATATATATATATAAAATAAACATTAAAAAGAAGTTAATTTTATTTATTAAAGCTCTAATTAGTATTGAGCACTAACAATACAATATTGGTTTTAAGTTCATATATATATGAACTTATTATATATATATATATATATATATATATTCAACTTGTAAATAAAACTTACATAAACTTCGTCATTCTTTTAATTTATCGTCACAAAGTAAACCGTATTTTAATCGTGTGCAATTGCAGTACTAATTTTAATCGTAATTTCCGTACTTTCATTTTTAGAAATGTAATACATTTAATTTTTAAATGTATAACATTCGCAATCTGAATTTTAATCCAAACTTTCGCATTGTAACATAATTAAAAAAATTTTATAATCATACTTTTAAACGGACACATTTAGGTTTTAATCATGATCAGTTATAATCCACCTTTTAAATCGAGGATTAACTTCTTGTAAAGATAAGAAATCTATTTTATTTTTGTACTTTGACTCCACATATTTTTATACTTCGCTAATGCCACCACCCTACTTTATTAATCTATATATTAATACGATAGCGTGTGTGTTCGTATGTCACGCTTTCAGCAAAAGCTCTGCGCATGTGTGCCGCACCTAGATTTTGAAAAACATTCAACCCGTCTAATTTTCGATAATTTTCAAGTATTTCCCTTTTGTGCAAGGGTTAGCGACGTAGTATTTTTTACTTCGGCCTGACTGGTTTATAGTTCGATCCCAACCAACCTCGAAGATGTTTTTTCTACATTTCGAGGGGAAGGGGAAGAGAGGTAGGGAGGGGACGACCGGGAAGACATATTAATACAATAGCGTGTGTGATTTTGTGTATCATGCTTACATCAAAAGCAACGACGTTCCAAATCTTTGTATGCTACTCATGAATTGGCTTGGCCTTTTGGCTAAAATCAAAGTGTAGTATCTGTTCCGATGAATACTGCACTCCATAGACTGGTATTGTCTTCGCCTTCGAGGCTTGATTTACGCCGGTCTATGGGTCTGTCCTGTGCAGTTCTAGGAGGTCCACCCTCCCAGGCTTCGCCTCCCCTCTTTGGGGAGGAGTAAGTTTATTGCTTACTGACTGGAGCACCCCTACCGGGGAATGCCAACGGGGCTGCCCAGGCAATTTGTAATGGCCAAAGTGCTCACCTTATCGAGCGCTAGCTTTTCAAATCCCACTTTCCCGACCCGACCTTGGACCACATCTTACTTGTGGGAGTAAGATAAAACTGGCCTTGTGCCTAACTCCTGGAGAGGAGTAAATAAATATTCATGAATTGGAGCCAAATTTAATTTAATCGAAAACATTTACAAAGTAAGGTTTAGTCGTCAAAATATTACCTTCACTAGAAATATTGTATATAAAGAAGTTTTGTAAATTGTTTCATGTATTGTTCATTTAAAAAAAATAAATATACAAGTCCAACTCTTATCATATTTTATTCAAACATGTATAGGTTAGGAACAAGATAATTAGTATTAAGAACATCATTTCGTGTAATTTACACGGGTCCCGCTACTTAAAATAATTACCCCTTCCCATCCTCCCCATATTATAGAGATCAATCCGTAAATAGAATATCGGTGCAATAATTTTTATTTTCATTTTACTCTTTATTTTTACTTCATTTTAAAATCATGGTTAGATATATAAAGGTGTTAAAACTCTTTCATTTAGGTTTGAATTACGGTTGGAAACACATTCGAGGAGACCTAGTTTAGGTCGAAATAAGTTATAATGTGTTCAATCCGAATGTATATCTAGTCTATTTCAACCTCAAAACTTATATATATATATATATATATATATATAAATAAATATATATATATATATATATATATATATATATATATATATATATATATATATATATATATATATATCGACGCCAGAAAAATAGTTGCTCTAAGACACTAAATTACGTTTTTAGGAATCAGTAATTATTACACAAACTAGCGCGACCCGTCGTCATTTAACAGTTGTTACCCTCTATCTGTGGTTTAATGCTGCGGTGCTTAAAAATATGTTCATGGTATGCACGTCCGGCGCGAATGCAGACATCACTATATTATTGCACGGCTTGTTTTCAAAGCGAAACATACTTATTTAAATGTTGTTCCAGAATATATTTCGTTTTGGATGTATATCTCTAAAACCCTTCAAACGGTTCGTAACATATTTCTATTCTATGAAAACAGACCTCAAGATATTATTGTACCATCGTTGGATAGAACATATACTACGCTTTGATCCTCGCCTGAAGAGCAAGAAAGTGTATTTTAGTTTGAGTTTCATGTTAAACATAACAGCGACATCAGATTAATTTAAAAAAATGTTTGCATTGCGCATTCGGCAATCAGCCGATACCATCTTTTGAAAAGGTTTGGGGTGGTAACGTAGTACGAACATGACGTTATATAGATAACAAAAATACTTAGATAGATCATATGGTTAACGCTTCAATTTAAAACTGAATTAGGACAACAATCTCTGAACATATATTTAAATTACGACTTCTACAAAGCATCATCCTGACGTTAAGGTAAAGAGAATTTGTAAAACTATAAAAACGCTGAACAATGAACTGATAAACATTAATGGTTTGGTAGTTTGGTAGTTTTGTTTTACGGCATATCAACCCTTTTTGGGTTATTTAATGCCGAAACTGGTCTTGTTTTCTTCTCTTTTTTGTTTCTTTCCCCTTTTAATATCTGTTTCTATTTAACCCATAGTTGGGACCCTAACAAGTACTACCACTCCGGGTCAGGGTGGACCTGGGAGCAATGGTAATTAAGAGGAGGCTCCACATTCCCCAAAGTCCGTAAGCCGGATCTCACCATCGGATGTAGTTTTAGGTCATATCCAGGACCGGGAGTAGGGTAGGAAAAATAAAAATAAAAAAGGAGAGGGAGAAAGGGAGAGGGGCTGTTGTTTTTGGTTTTGTAGAACATAATTAAGTTTTACAAACAATAAAAAAAAAAAAAAAAAAAAAAAACGTCAATGTAGGTGAATTTCAGGGAGCCACAGGGCAGCCTGATCTGGTATCACCAGAAACATTAATGAAAATAACAGTAAACAGATGAATAGGAATTAAAAAAAAACAAAAAAAACAGTGTATACCAGAACAACTGTAACTGCAGAAAAAAGCAGAAAACTGCCCACAACAACATTAATGTCGCTAAACTACAATAGCCTACTTAGTAACAATGTCCAAGAAAAAAAAACCCGGAAGCGACGAAATTATCTAGTACCGCAAATTCGTTAAAACAGGTAAGGTAATCGAAACTTTTTCTTTAAAAACAAATAATATAGAAATGACATCTCACTGTCCAAATAATTTTGGAGCTTACATGCAAAGGAAAATACACCAGCAATAGAATGCAGAATGACAAGGACAGCACAAATGTATAGATCTTTAAACCTGTAATTTATATATAAATAAGAGACGAGAGATACAATTTAGTTATGAGGAAACATTATTCAATCAGAGATGCAAGATTATTTTAACTTGTAGGCACAATAGAAGATTTACATTATATTGTAGTCAGGAAATTTTTTTAACAATGTAAATCCTACCAACGTTAGAGATCAATATATAAATTAAAAATTGATCGATGTAGGTAGACTGAACCCCTATCACACCTGTCGAAAATAACATAGAAGTAGATACACTGTGATACATCCATATTTACTGCGAGACGACGGGATTATCAGAGTATAGTTTACTAGTGATTCTTATCAATTGCCGCTCAAGTTATTACTTTGATTTTACCCCTCCTCAAATAAAAATATAAAATAATTATGTTTAGCTAATCATGTTAATGACGTTTTAACCCTTTATTACGTACGGTTGTTCCACAACAACAAATAGAAAAGTTGTCATAAATTATCATAAATTTTGATTTGAAAAATTATTTTTCATAACATCGAGGAATACGTTTTGCCTCCATTATTTATCGTTACGGGTCTTTTTGGAAGTCAGCTAAACTTAAGGGCATGTGGATCAAGTACAGGTTAGGTAGGTACGTAGGCTTTCAGTTAAAAGCATGCATGAAAGTGTTAATGAAATAGCGAAATATATATGTAAATGTTCTGTATATATAATTACAAGTTTCAAAAATGCCCAATCACTACGTATATGTACGTATTATGTTGACATATAAGTGTGGACGTACATATACATTTATATACACGTATGTATGTTCGTATATATAGATGGGTATGTTGATATATATATATATATATATATATATATATATATATATATTATACATAATGTCTATCACCTTTCCACCATAAATCTAATGAATCGTGACCTTAACCTACGATTAAAAGAGATAAAAAAATAAAATCTTACGAGTTCGCCACTTCTATAAGGAAAAATCCTTTTCATCAATTTGTCCCACAAATTAAATAACTTTGTAACCTTATATTAAAAGTAAATGAACCACAATTGGCCAGCTACGCGGAAGGATAAATAAACACATTAAAAAGGCCTTAAGTAGATGAAAAATTGCCGATTGATTCAGCCGGAACTTCATGGTGGTCAAGAAATCAAAGAGTTGAGGAAATTAAGTTATACATAGGCGGAGACAGTGAAGTTCTTTTGATCACCGGGGTAATCAAAGGTTGTGATCATGAACTTATAAAGCTAAGAGGTTTTAAGAAATAACATGTTCAGATGGAATTCTGAACAAGTAAGGCAAACTAACAATAATGTAAATAATTGAATGTTAGATGGTCTACAAAATTCAAGTAATGTGATGTACTCCTCTGAAAAATATTGCCCTGTTGGCGGGGCTTAGATTTAACTGATTATAAACCCTATGCAGAGGGGTTACCCCGCCCCTCATGAATGCGAGGTTACTTGTAGCTCGTGATATCTTAGGACAGGATCTTGGCTACTGAGCGGTCGGTGGCTTGGTCACTTCGGGTTCTTACTTTGGTTAGACGGGATATCGGCGATACCTGATCTGATCTATTGGCTGTTTACGTCATGCCCTAGTATATATAAGTTATGGTGAAAAGGTGATAGACATTATGTATATAACCGTATTATTCAATTTGATTCTTATAAAACTCTAAACTTTATTTCTCCTTTTTATTTTATTTTCATTTTTTTCCAAATATATACTAGAAGGCGGTAGCTGCGTGTTTATCACGTTGAGAACAAAGAAGATTATTAATACAAAAGATTAATGTTTCCAAAGAACTAATGTTTTTCTGGGAGTAATGTTTTTCTTAAAATGGTGTATTCTGAGAGTAATGATGCCTTTTCTCAGTGAAGTTCCTTTCTAAGAGTAATGTTTCCAAAGAACTAATGTTTTTCTGGGAGTAATGTTTTTCTTTAAATGGTGTATTCTGAGAGTAATGATGCCTCTTCTCAGTGAAGTTCCTTTCTAAGAGTAATGTTTCCAAAGAACTAATGTTTTTCTGGGAGTAAGTAATGTTTTTCTTTAAATGGTGTATTCACAGAGTAATGATGTGTCTTCTCAATGAAGTTCCTTTCTAAGAGTAATGTTTCCGCTGTCACTGAAATTTCCTTCTGAGAGCAACGTATTCTGAGACAATGTAATCTGAGATAATGTATTCTGAGACCAAGGTATCCTGAGATAATTTATTCTGGGTATCTAAGAGCAATGTATTCTGGTCATCTTAAAGCAATGTGTTCTATTTATTTAAAGGCAATGTATACTGGTTATCTAAGAGCAATGTAATCTGAGAATATAAATAATTACCCTACTTATGGAATTATATTTAAAACAACTATATTTAAAACAACCAACAAACTTATAGTATAGGTATGTCTCGTGTAAGATTGTCGAAGTCCTTTCCACCTGGGTGTGGTTATTCTCAATAAGTAATGTGTTTAAATAATAATGTCGTCAAAGAACAATGTCTTCAAGAGTTATGTATTCTAGGAATAAAAATATTATCCAACTCATAGAATTATATTTGAAAAATTTATTCGGCATTAAATAACCCACAGATAGTTGATATGTCGTAAAACAAACAAAACCAAGCCACACTTATTCGAATATATATACTTTCTTTAATTTGTAATAATTTAAAATTAAATTCTGACCAGAGGAGATTTAGCTATTTTAGCGCAGATCGAAATATGTATGCATTTATGTAGTTAAACATTTCTGCATTAATAAATATTTATACTATTATACGGCTATAATTGTTATTAAGTACTATTAGATATACACAATAATATTCATATGATTGTTTATTTACCTTCTATGAATAAAGTTACACCTGTACTACTACTATATATAAACAACAAAAGAGGTACTCTTTTGCCGTTCAAAATAACATTTTCACGTGAAGCCGAGAGATGCAGTAAGATAAAAAAAGACCACTATTTGTCCGGAATAAAATAACATGGACAAGTGAATTTACATCGGTATATCTGCATGTGACTGGAAACAGCGATTTTATAACCATACGCACTATTTTGTGAACCCATAACTTAAGAATATAATGGAGTCGGCTAAACAAAGTTGGTCACTGAGAAATAAAAATCTTACATCGGTGGTTTCTTGGTCAATTTTGTGCAATTCCAGTATCCTTAGAGGATTTAGAAAGATATGTAATTTGTGCTTGGAAGAAAAAATACGAATTCTTAGATACGAACACAACAATCTTTTAAATAGTAGAGATAAACTGATGGCCAAAAGCAAACATGAATTGAAATTTAAAATAACCAATAGTTCTAAATCATAGGTTTACAGCAATCTAAAATTTTGAATCTACCTACATTTTAGTCCGTTTGTGTGTATCTCAGGTTGGAATTAATTTATTTTTTATCTTTATTAATATTTGTTTTGGATTAGATGCGCACTCTAAACTATTTTCGAATTATGACACCATTTCCTTAAATACCCCATTACTCCTTCTTTCTCTATCTTCTTAGTGTTATTTTTATTTTTATTTTATTTTTATTTTTATTTATTTCTTATTATTTGTTATTTTTTTTTTGCTTTGTTGTTTTGGCAATTTTATGAATTCTTACTTCGACTTTCCCTACCTATTTTCCTTTATCTTATTCTATCTGATATGATTTTGAATTTGCATATGTAGGATTATCATTTGAACATTATTACTATTAATATTATTATTAAGATTATCAGTATTACTATTATCGTTATTATTACCAATTATTAACGTACTATTTTTTATATCAGTATTACTATTATCGTTATCATTACCAATTATTAAAGTACTATTATTGTTATTATTACCAAATATTAAAGTACTATTTTTATATCATATATTATAAGTATTATCATTATTAACACTCTTATTAATATTACGATTACTGTTATTATTATTATTATTATTATTATTATTAATACCAATATGAATATTATAATTGCTATTATTATGATTATCTTGATTATTTTATTTTTAGTTTTATCACTATTGCCATTGTTATTACTATTACTTGTATTATAATTATTATTATTTAAATTATTAGTATTAGATTTGTTATTATTGTTATTAGCTTTATTATTAATATTATTATTGGTATTGTTGTTGTTAGTATTATTATCATTATTATTACTTTTTTATTATCTGATTTTGACATCAATATTATTTTATCGCCTAAATTCTTCACTAGATGAAACCAGGTTGTCTCAAACTGAGATAAATACATTAATCCATCAGTTAGGTTTTTATTTCTTTCTTCTTCTAAGATTGTTTTGTTTTTACTTTTCTTTTGGCTGTCTGGTTTCGGTGGTCTCGCGGCTGGAGTTGGGCGCTGAGGTTTGGCTTTGTGTCAACATATGCATGACTAACATGATTCGGAGGGTTTCATAGACGTATCGTAATATAAAGTGTTTAATTTTATTTTGTTCCAGCTGGAGATACAATTTGGCTGACCTCTTTATATTTCCCTCCCCTTTTTTATGATTTTAACTTAAGTGTGTTTCTTGTCCACGTTTTTTTATCCCCCTATCTTTTCCTATAATATTTCTTTATTGGCTGGTTAATATTTCTTTTTTTTCGCCATTTCCAATATGTAACTGTCCCGTTAGCATTCTGAAGAGACTAGGAAGTCGAAATAAATTACAAATTGTGACAGTTGCAATGTGTATGTGATTCTTTTATTTCTATATTCTATTATATATATATATATATATATATATATATATATATATATATATATATATATATATGTTAATATATATATATATATATATTTATTGATCAAGTTTAAATGTATAAATAAAATGAACATGACACCAATATTCTCAAAAGTACTCAATATTAAATAGAGCATTTATGAAATTACATAAACAATATTATAGTCTTACGTCAGTCACCCAACGTTTTGATACTACAACGTCTATTAAAAAAACTGAATAAAAGAAATCTTTTTATTTTCATTCAGTCTTTGAAGAGATGTGATAGCATCGAAACGATGGATTATAGACGTAATATTGTAATATTGTTTATGTAATTTCATTATATATATATATATATATATATATATATATATATATATATATATATATATATAAAGTAAGTTGAGATAAATAAAATTAGATCATTATTTATATTAATTGCAATAATTTAAACATAGCGAATATTATTATTTAAGGTTAACTAAATTAATTAATCTTAGTAATCTATTAGATATCTCAACTATTGCATTTTCTGCAGGACTTGTCTTTCTTTCTGCGAATCTCATGTTTGTATTTTTTTAATAGCAGCTTCCACTTGGCTCTCCTCAACTGACACAGCTAGTTCAACTTTTTTTTTATTTTTGAAACGTAGAGGTTTTTACGCTCAAAATGATTAAAGTCTCTCCCATTCCGGATCTTTAAATATTTAAAAGTAAGCCCCCCAATTTTACAATTTACTGTCTTTATATTTGAATTTTGAAATATAATTGAATTGATCTGAGATTTACCGTCTCTTGTCATTTATTTTTGTTTAGTCTTATTCCACCTTCCGTTTTTTTTTTCAACATTGCATTGCTTCTGCCTCGGAATTCTCACCATCATATTTACTTGTTTAGTAGCAATGCTTCAAGCAAACTACAATTTCCTTATATATATATATATATATATATATATATATGAATAAAATAAAATAAATACAAAATGTTTATCTAAATGTGTGTTTTCTTATATTCTATTTAATATCTGATTATTTTGGCCTGAGAGATTGACAGTATATAATATATAATTAGATACTCTGTCATGAATAATGATTATCACTGAACTTAGGATTGTATCTTATCCTGTTTGGTTGTTTATAAAATTAATTGGTATTAATTGTTAATAAATTTGTGTCGAGGATATCTGTAATAGAAGTTAATATTACGTTAACAATCTTAATGATTCTATCACGAATGCACCAGAGAAATCTAATAAATAGATTTCCCTATAGTAATAGGTTTAACAGTTGTGGAAAATATATAGCGGCGCAACCATAACTTATTAATCGGTACACACCGTTCTCGAATAATGAATTGAGGATTAATACTGAAACTTTTGTAAATAATAAACGTTTTGTAAAGCTTTACATACCTATTAGAATGATGTTATGAAATATTACAGGGAGTATATATATATATATATATATATATATATATATATATATATATATATATATATATATATATATATATGGTGTGTCAGGTTGTATATGAAAATAAATCAAATAAAGTGCTCGATCATATAAGAGAGCTAATATAATTTATTTAGATACTGTATATTACATTACCGCGGTACATTGCTGAAATATGTAATATACAGTATCTAAATAAATTATAAACATATATATATATATATATATATATATATATATATATATACAATAATAATGCTAATAATCCAGGTAAAAAATATCCACAGGGTGGTAATCCAGAGAATTTTAACCGGGTTTATAAAAAGTGCTCAATATCAAAATAGAGCTTTATAAATGATAATTTTATTTACACAGACATGTACAAAATATGCGACACTGGCATGTCGATGTTATCGATCAACAGTTACTATAAACTGAGATCATCAGCAGAGTTAGAATCCGATCTTAACCTCAGATCATATTTGGAGGTAGAGATTATATATATATATATATATATATATATATATATATATATATATATATAATCTCTACCTCCAATCTTAACAATAGTTTTTACTGGAATAATATTCAGTTCATTTTTTCTCAGAATATTCTCTGTCAGTAGCATAACGAAGCTAAATTTTGAATAAAATCGTAGCTGAAATATATATTCAGATAAGTAGTCAAACACGTTTGTATAGAAAACATTCACACTAAAATAAACATTTCTCATTTATTGAGCAATATCTTATAAACACCGTAGCTTCATGATATTGATACCTATGAACTTACAATTATACAAACACAATATATATATATATATATATATATATATATATATATACCCCCACACACATATATATGCATATATATATATACATATATATATATATATATATATATATATATATATATATATATATATATATATATTTCTACATATAAATAGGCATACGTTTTTGAGATAAAAACTATATTGTATAAAAAAGACACATAAATGAAATAATCAGGCTAGTCTAGAAAGATAAATAACAGAGAGTGGCGTGTAGACGAAAGTTTTAAAAATGAATATGAATCATGTAAAGATTAAATGTTAAATTGTAAATAATTGAGTTATAAGTTGAGTGAAATAGTCTGTGAATTGCAACTACTGGTAACATGATAGTAGCGAGAGACAGAAGAAAGAGGGTGTGAGAGAGAAAGACAGGCACACAGAGAAATATTTACCAAATATCTATCTATCTATCTATCTATCTATCTATCTATCTATCTATCTATCTATCTATCTATCTATCTATCTCTCTTTTTCTCTCTCTCTCTCTATATATATATATATATAGAGAGAGAGAGATAGAGAAGGAGAGAAACACAGAGAGAGAGACAGAAAGAGAGAAATATAGAGAGAGATAGAGAGAGAGAGAGTGAGAGCGAAGGATAGATTAATGGACAGGAAGGAAGACAAAAAATATATATATAGAGAGGAATAAATATAAATATATATATATATATATATATATATATATATATATATAGACAAATAAAGTTAAATAAGAGAACAGAACATTAGTTCAGAGAGAGGGAGAGAGGTGAATATAGAATACATAAAAAACAATAAGTAGATACATAGACAGAAAGACAGAGATCAATGAGACCACATGAAAGAAGATGAATAGATAACTATAAAGATATATATATATATACATATATATACATATATATACATATATATATATATATATATATATATATATATATATATATATGTTGTGAAGTTGTCCCACAGTAAATAATAAATAAAGGAAGTCAAGTTGAGGGTTGGTTTAACAAGTGTATTAACAAAGTAAGAAACTGACTAGCTCTTGGCTAGACAGTTACAAGACTGTGCTTTGTCTTCTGGTGACTCGCACTGTTTATAGTGACAACCGGTGTAGTTTCTCCTGTGTAAGAACGGCCGGTGTAACAACCCTTTTTTGAAAATATCCCCTCTGGGGATTAAGAACGTTTTTGTTGTTTTTTTCGTTCGTGCTTATGATAAATTCGTCCATCTCTGCCTTACTCTTAATTTCATCAAGCGTTACTGGAAGTTCTCTTATTGTGTCACATAACGTATTTTTTACTTCAGCTTCCGCTTGAATGGCTGCTATCACCATATCCTCCAATAGTTCTGTCTGCTTAGATGGTATATACTCCATTTGAAAATTGTAGTTAAGAAGAATGGTACCCCATCTTTGGAGTCTATTCGCAGTGTGTTGTGGTAGTCCCTTTTTCGATCCGAAAATCGTTAATAAGGGTTTGTGGTCTGTTTGTAACAGAAATTGTCTACCGTGCAGGAAACGATGAAATTTCTTTACCGCGAATATAATGCTTAGAGCCTCTTTCTCAATTTGAGAGTAGTTTTTTTTCGGCTGGTAGAAGTGTTCGGGATGCATGGGCTATGGGTTTTAATTTTCCATCATCCATTTTGTGCAATATGCATGTTCCTATACCATAGTTGCTGGCATCGCTTGCAACTACAATATCGCGCTTGGGATTATAATGTGCCAGAAACAAGTCAGACGTTAAGATATCTTTAATTTTCTGAAACGCTTCTTCGCACTCTTGCGTCCAGACCCATTTTTGGTCCTTCTTTAACTGTTCATTTAAGGGTGATCTTAGTTTATGCATGTTTGGTACGAACATATTGTAGTAATTCGCCAACCCTAAAAAACTTTGTAAGGACGCAATATTTTCTGGAGCAGGCATGTTCCGTATCGCCATTGCCCTATCTGGGTCTGGCCTTCTTCCTTGCTCATCGATGATTTGTCCTAAGTATTTTATTTTTTCCATGAAAAAAGTACATTCATCTTTGATTTTAAACCCATAATCCTGGATTTTTTTGAATACTTGGTTTACATGAGTCTTGTGTTGTTCTTTGCTAACGCTGTTTATTAACACATCGTCCAGGTACCCTACTGCGAAATCCATCCCATTAAAAATAATGTCCATCATTTGTTGAAAAATCGCAGGGGCGACCTTTACTCCAAAAGGAAGTCGGTTAAATTTGTATAATCCCTTATGGGTATTGATACATAGCAGTTTTGAACACTCTTCATCGACAGGCATTTGAACATAAGCGTCGCTGAGATCGATTTTAGAAAACAATTTTCCTCCACTCAGTTTCGCAAATATTTCTTCAGGGCTTGGAAGAGGGTAATGGTGATCTTTTAATGCCTTGTTCAAGCCTGTGAAAAAATCGGCACAAACCCGAATCTCCTTGTTCTTTTTCTTAACATAAACTGTAGGTGAAGCCCACTCACTGTGATCAATTTTTGAAATGACAGCCATGTTCTCGAGTCTTTCTAATTCACCGTCTATTTGCTCTATAGCGGCGTATGGAACATTTCTTTTTCTTTCTGAACACAGGTAGTTCATTTGTTTTAACTTCAAACTTTATTACCGCTTTTGTACACTTTCCAAGACCGCCTGAAAATACGTCTGGAACTTTTTCTTTTAATTCCCTCTTGAGTTTTTCTGCCTCCACATTCGAATCCTCAACCTTTGGGCAAAAGGAGCTTAAAGGCAGATCCCATAGGCTAAACTTTTCAATCAGATCAGTTCCAAAAAAGGTTATTAGATTTTCGCATAACAAAAATTTTGGCTTTTACGGTCTTATTCCGGAAAGAAATATTCGTCAATAATTTCCCTTCGAAGGTTATTTTTTCACCACTGACGCTTCTCGCCTTTTTTTTGTGATTTTTTTTTGAGCTTCTTCCATGTCTGTACATTAATGATGGAAATGTCAGACCCACTATCAAGCTGTAGTCTTACTTTTTTTTAAGCATTTTGACCTGTACATATTTCCGGATATTTTGTTCTTCATGTTTAATTTTTGTCAGTTTAATGGCTGTCTTTCTACCAGATTTTTTTCTACAACGTGATGCTTTATGTCCTTTCTGGTGGCAGTTGTCACATTGTTTGAATATGTAGGGACACTCATTGTACCAATGGTTATCTCCACACCTCCAACACGGTCCAGGTGGATCTTTTCCATGTTTTTTTCTCTGGTTATTCATTGAAGTCAATTTTTTCTTCTGATGGATTTTTTTAATGTGCGACACTTTGTTTTCCTCTATGTCACGACTGTCCTGTTTCAACGCAACAAAACGTTCACAGTCTTCCGCTAAGTTTTGTATTGTTAGACATGGCTCATTTTAGAGTTTATTTAACACACGACAACTGATTTCAGAGTCTTTCTTTAAGACCAGACCTTGCAAGAATATTAAACATTTAAAATTATCCGATGATAATTCCTCTAATTTAAAATCGTCGCAAAGTTTATTTACTATACTTGCATACGTAATGTAGTCGTCTTCCCCTCTTCTAGTGACATTCATACACTTATATCTCCTGTGGAAAAGAGAAGTTTTTGTAGAAAACAGTTCTGTTAGTAAAGTAACTGCCTCCTGGAAGTTCAACTCACTGGTCTTTTTTGGAAGGATAACATTCACGAACTTTGTATGCTCGGCAGCTCCTAATTTTCTTAGCAACAATCTAACTTTTTTAGAGTCTGTCCATGTACTGCAGTCCGATACAAAAATATCCTCATATCTTCTATAGAAGTGATCAAAAGTGACATCGTCTTCTGGATTATAATTGAAAATTTCGATAGCGCTCCACACAGCCGTCTGGGAGAATGCATTATGATTCTCGTTTGCTTTCGTTAGCTGTGTTGCCTCCAAAAATTTTCTCTGTTCCTCCTGTGTTTTTATCAAGAGTTCTTCGAAGTGTTTCTGCTGTTGTAGCAGTTTTTCTTGGAATCTTTCTTCTCGTGTTGTCGCCAGCTCTTTTTGTTCAGAATGCATTTTTCATTGGGCTTTTTGCTGTTCCAACAACTCTCTTTTAAATTTCTCCTCAATTTCAACTTGTTTTCTTTGAAGTTCCATTTGTTGTTCAACATGCTGTCTTTGTAACGCAACATTTTGTTCCGTTTGGAATTTAAGTAATTGAAAAAGAGAATCTTTGAATTCAGTGTCCATCATTCACGAATTCAAGTTATGCACCACACAATTTACACTTGTAAAAATAAATCAGTTTTCCCCCAACGTGCTTAATATAATTAGTTTGCTCAACTAATACACAAAACAAGAAATATATTATTCCTTAATAAAAAAAATTCAATCCCAGTTCTTTTGTTTGAAAAACAAAACTAAGTAAAAAAATTGTTATTTAAAATGTTTTTTTTTTATATATATGTGTACGTAGTTTTGCAAAACCAAGTCCGTCGCTATAAGCCTAATAAGACTAGTGTTATGGGAAATCTTTTTAACCCCTTTTCATTTTGCAAAAATGCGACTTGCTTATTTAACAGTTCTTTGTTAGAAGCACAAATGACTTACGCGAATATATTTTTTTACTGTCCGTTCTTTGCTCTCGACAATTCTGTGGTAGACGGTTTTAATAAATAGTCAATCCGGATTTTGCTCAAATATCAGATGTTGTCCTAATAATAACGAAAAACTTACACAATATCTGTAATTGTTGACGCGGATAACATTTATCTTAACGAGTCAGCGAAACTTGAAGAAAAAAAAAATAAAGGTATCAGTGTATTCAATTATTTCAATAATTGAAAATGTCTTACGCGTTTTTTAGTTTTCGATTTTTGGAAGCAAGTTTTGAATTTGTGTTTTTTTTTTTTTTTTCGCTTAACTACTCAGTAGTTAATTTGCGGTTAATCCTTGCGAATCCAAATATCTGACTAAGATGGGTTTTTTTTTCTGTGAAGATCTTGCGAATCACTTTGGGTGATTTTTTTTGCAGTGAAATCGTTCCGATTCCTCGTCGCCAATCTGTTGTGAAGTTGTCCCACAGTAAATAATAAATAAAGGAAGTCAAGTCGAGGGTTGGTTTAACAAGTGTATTAACAAAGTAAGAAACTGACTAGCTCTTGGCTAGACAGTTACAAGACTGTGCTTTGTCTTCTGGTGACTCGCACTATTTATAGTGACAACCGGTGTAGTTTCTCCTGTGTAAGAACGGCCGGTGTAACAATATATATATATATATGGGAAATGAAAAAGGAAAAACCAAGAGATTATCTTTTTATATATTCATCAACGTTTCGTTATTATTTGTAAGACTTCATCAGGATTATAATTTAAATGAAAATGGTTATGCAAGTACATCGAAATATTGGGTAGATATGATGGGTCGATTAGAAAAAGTAGTAGCCGTGGCTGCTGACAGTACTGGACCAAGGTCCGGGCTGAGAGAAGTCAGTAGCGTCCAAACGATAGTGACACGTGACTTCACATTTCTGAAACAGATGACAACAGAAGCTGAAGAGAGCCGGATAGCTAAGTCATTCGATGCTTTAAACCGACGGTACGAATGTTGTACTAATTTGTCTGTACCAAAATAAATAAATATTACGCTCTTAATTTTTAATTTTTAACTTGAATTCTCAATTAATCGAGCACTCTGCTGGGATTTTTCATGCTATATTACAAAGAAGTTATATATATATATATATATATATATATATATATATATATATATATATTGTACTGTGGTCGTAAAATCTTGTTTTAGAATCAAGGGAAGTCATACACACGTAGTACTTTTTAAAAACAAGCTATTACGACCACAACAGCAAATTAAAACCTAGAACGTCGAATTAAAACAGCACTAGCAAACTGTTAGGAGCTCAAGGAAATGTAGAAATTGAGACGACCCGTGTAAATTATGTCTGAATGAGAATTTTGAAATACTAAAATTCAATTACCCCCAAAACCTATTAAACTGTGGATGTGAAATAGCAAACGACTGCCTGCACAGAATAAAATTTACTTTAAGATAACAATACATAATAAATAAATAAATAAATACAAACCAAATAAATAAATAAATAACTAAACTAAACAAAACAAAACTAAACCTTAAAACTTAAAACCTTAAACCTAAAATAAAAATACAAGCAAGCACGTGTTAAAATAAGGTCACCAATGATTTTGACACAACGAAGAAGTCAGGGATAGGCCACCCTATAGAAAACAGAACAATATAATAGGCAAACGGAAGTAAAATCAACCGAACCTCTTTTTGTGAGAAGCCCAACGATTGGCTAATAGAACACCAAATACTCTGATTGGTTGAATAACAGGACGTGTATATGAAAACACCCGGCAAAACTAGCTCCATACATTTTAACCAGACGATTCCATCTAGGAATGAAACGCGAAAGCCTCTGTGTAGCTTAATTGCCATAAATATAATTTACTCTATATATATATATATATATTGAGAGAGAGAGAGAGAGAGAGAGAGAGAGAAATAGAGAAAAAGAGAAAGAGAGTAAGATAGACAAATAATAAGACTTTTCATTGAACAAGACAGGAAGTGCGCTTTAAAAATTCAAATTGAAAAGGAGAACAATTTCATAAAAAAACAATCCCCAAAAGCGAGAGACACACTTACGAGTGTTCAAGAATATTAATAGAAAATCAAACAAGACGTGTAAAGAGAAAGAAAGAAGAATTGAAAGCAATAACCGACGCCATTTCCGAACGCACAGCGTGGGCGGTGGTTGAGGAAACACGATGCAGATTAAAAGACGAGACAAATTCTTAATGTACCATTTACCAATATACGAAAGTCGGAAGCAAAATGTTGACTCTTATTCTAAGACATGAATAATTTTCATATATTGACAAATTTGCGATATCGATTAGGAAAGTGAAAAAATGATTCCATTTTCTCATTAATTTGACACACATCAGACAGTCGTTGGAAAATATGAAGACATCTATTATGATGTAATACCTGAAAGTTTTGAAGAATAAATACATTTTTTTAGAACTAGTAGTTTTATCTCAGCGTTTTGACAGTATTTTGATATATAATTCTTAAATGTGCTACACAAATACACCTCACCACACACACACCTACACCCACACACACACACACACACACACACACACACACACACACACACACATATATATATATATATATATATATATATATATATATTACTATTTCATGTGTCCACATAACATTTTATAAGAAGATATACTTTTTCATGTATTAATTTTCATTATTTACTTCAACAGTGCTTAATACGTAAGTGGAGCCAGGTAGCAAGCTATGAAAATATATGTATGACAATTAAGCTACATTTTAGCCTGAAGATTCTCACCGGGAATTAAACGCGGGGGCGTCTGTGTAGCTTAATTGCCATAAATATATTTTCATAGCTTACTATATATATATATATATATATATATATATATATATATATATATATATATATATATATATATATATATATAAAGAGGTGTACTAAAAGCGAACTTTTAGGAAAGGTAAAACCCTATTGTGAAGAGTATACAGCTCAATATCCAGGATAGAGCAGGTAGAAATAACTTGAATAAATTGCCTTTTTGCGGAATATACCTTGCTTTGAACTTTTGAATTGAATTTTGATTTGGCTTTTGCTTTCTCTAATTCCTTTCCATTCTCCTTCATATATATATATATATATATATATATATATATATATATATTAGTGATTGGTTAATGAAACGGTATCGGAATCGGGAATCGGAAAAAAATAACTTTTTGGGGAATCGGCGATTCCGATACGCCAAAAAGTTCTTTTTTCCGAATCGTCAAAATTAAACCTAATTTTCGAGTTGAGAGTGTTATGAATTCGTTATAATCTTATTTACTTGTTTTCCAACGAGGGCAGAGTTAGACACAAGGTCAGTTTCTCATGTGGGGAACCCAGCTGTCTTAAAAGGGCACTCTAGATTAGGAAAACTAAACTGCCTCATTCTAGGAGGATTCTTCTTTACTAACCGAGGACGGAAAAGATAAAGTATAGTATCAGAACAGATACTACACTTTGCATTATTTATTTGCTAAAAAATATAACATATATTTTGATAAATTAGGCACCAAGATTTTGTTTTGCTTAAACTTTTGTGTACAAAAGAAAATTCTCGCCAATAACTGAAACGAAACTTTCTATGATTTAATTGAGAACAAAATACCTTTCTCTTTTCTTTTCGTTATAATTAAACCTAAAATGTGTCCGATAAATAAACTGTGTAATTTGTGAGCTTCATTTTTTCGAGCGTTCTCTATTATTTTTCTCTTTAATTGAAATATAATGTTTTGTTAAATAATGCGTGCAATATAGTTAATTTCGTAAAATAAAAACGTAAAGGTTAGCAAACACGTCATTTTCCTAATTTTTTATTAACTAAACACTTTAAAAAAAATTCTTTTGAAATCTATATCTTTAAATGTAAGCATTATGATGTTGCTTCTTCTCCACGTACAATTAGTTAATTAAATTTATTCACGACAAAATGTTTATTTATATAAAATTTAAAAATAAACATGCATTAATTAATTATTTATTTATTAAGTTTTTTGTTTGATCTAGAAAGAATATTTTGCATAAGATTACCGAAAATTATCGATAAGTTGTTTATCAGTAAAACAATTATTCAGTGTCAAATATCCAATTAATGTCCTAAAAAGATCATAAAAAAGTATCTGGCTAAAAATCCGTCAGGGTTAAGAAAGGAATATCGGGTTGGTCAATTTATTTTCGTCAGAATAACTCTCTGGCGGCAGATTCGTCGGAAAAAACTCTTATAAGATCGCAATAAATGCATAAAATCCTATCACACGGAAATAAATCCATTTGATCTACAAGTTTACCAATGTATATGGTTTTATTCTTATAATTATAAGTGAGATACAAAGCCGAACTTATCCGTTTTTATAGCTTTTTTTCCACTGCAATATTCTACTTTAAGAACCAACGTACAAAACTGTTAGTTGATATTTTTGACATAACTTTAGAATACATACGTTTTTACCTGATGAATTAGCGTTGTTATTTTTAGGTACAATTTTCCGATAAGAAAAGCTCCAATTATCGGAAATTTTCTATATAAACGACCTTAAATCAGCGACATTCAATGAACTATTTCAATAGTAGGTCTATAGTTGCACATCTGATTACCTTTTATGCCGTGGCTGTGTTTTCACCGGGCGCTTTCGTTATTGGAATCGGTATCGGAATCAGTAATTTCACTGGAATCAGAATTCATAAACATAATCGGTAATTATATCGGAATCAGAAAAATATTGGATTCCTCCGATCACTAATATATACTTATATCTCTATATTTATAATGGCAGGTATGTTTATATGTTTATATATTTTATGCACAGGATTTTCTCCTAAAATTTAATTCCAATTTAGAAAAAAAACATACGGTTTATGACAAGACAAAGCTTTTTCGTGATATTCCTAACATCCTGGATAGGATCTATCAGTTTTACTATAGGATCACCTGTAATTAAAAGCATATGTTGATTTATATATATATATATATATATATATATATATATATATATATATATATATATATATATATATATATGAATATATGAATATATGAATATATATATATATATATGTATATATATATATATGTATATATATGTATATATATGAATATATATATATATATATATATATGAATATATATATATATATATACATAAATAACTATATATATATATATATATATATATATATATATATATATATATATATATATATAGGATATTTAAACATAAATGGTATACATTTTGGATTAAATTCTATATGTGTAAAGGAACTGTTTTGTGCGAGGTTTGCATTTTTAGTAGCACTCCATTACTAGTCTTACTCTCTTTGTGGTCCGTTTATTCCTCTGCATACTCTTTGGTTTGTGCTGATCATATTTATTTACTTCTATTTTGTCTGTTTTATTCTGTTACCTTAAATAAGGAGGACAATCATACGCAGGATGCCGACCGGGGTCCTTATATTAGCTGTTGATCATAGCACGCATATCTTAAAAGATGTGTTTAATCAAGAATGTTGATCAGTATCCATTTTAATAGCTTATAACTAGAAACCAAACGTTTCCTGACCTATATACACGCATAAAACATACTATGCCATTGATTTTCAGAACACACACACATACACACTATTTTCTTCTGTCTGTCTGTCTGTCTATATACATAACATTACAGATAAGAAATATATCATACACTTTCGGAGTCAAATACATTTACGCATGCTTCTGGAAAAAAATCAGAGCATACTTGAACCAATCTAAGTTACCACACGAACATCACGTCTTCAGAATCAATTGCCAGAAGAAATACTATAAAATTTCAAAGCGAAAATCCACACAAAGACACCTTCAGAAAAGTATTCAGAAAGTACTATAAAATGTCAATGTCGATATGGAGTTTATATAGGACATTTTCTACAAAAATCGAACGTCAAATATCCAGAAAAAATTACTCGAATGCATATTAACAAGTTTCCCTGAAGAAGCTCCTCAGATGTCGAGTCAAAATAATTAAGTAATTACCAAAAGGAATCCTAATATAGTGGTTCGCCCAGTAATATCTTACACTTGATATGAAAAAAAAGTTATAATGCTTAAACTTCATTTCCAAAAAAGCTCTATACTAGTACAGCCACATGTTAACTATTATTTTTCAAAGTATAAGCCATAATTTGCGTTTTTTCATTTTTTAAGATAGCTATCAATATGTCGATTGATGTATGTTCGGGACAACTATTTTAATCTGTTCTGATATGCCCATGTATACACATGTATGAATGAATGCATATGGTTTCCATTTGTATTGTATTCCTAAGGAGGATTGCTTCCATCATCTTTATGGATGATGAATAAAAGATGAAGAAACAACATGTGCCTTCTGTCCTAATTCCGGAGAAGTTATCGTACATAGCTATGTAGTTTCTTCATATTAAATTCACCATCCATAAAGATGATGGAAGCATGCTTCCTAAGGAAACAATACAAATAGGGCACATATTACTTTGATTCATACATACGTACACATACATGGACATATTACAACAGATTACAGTGGTTACCCCTTACATACATCAGTGTACATATTAATACCAATCTACTTACTAGCAAACCATCAAAGTTATTCTGCAAAAAAGATAACTAACCCAAAACAAATTCCTTCAAACCATCCGCCGTAGAATAATGACTTTTCAAATATTATTCATACAATTAAATTAATACATGAACATTAATTCGAGATATGTTTGAGCTGTATGTCGAAAACTGCTGAAACATACATTTACAATATTTCTGCGGGATTGATTAGCGTATTAACAATCAATAACAAGAATGGCATGTTTAAAGATTTGCGCTTTTCTATCTTATACACTCAGTGACAAATTGGCAAACCTATTCTATATTTTCACAGAAATCTTAGGCTATTATTCCAATTCTGCATAAAATATAAATGACATGAATATTCGTTTAGGAATGCTGACAGACCCTATTTTTATCGTAGGCATTTTATCAGCAGGACGCAACTCCGATGATTATTTGTTTTGGCGAGAGAGGGATTTTGACACAGCGCTTTCATCCTGTTTTACAATAGAATTAAAATGGCACAGAAAACGAATCCATGAGATTCATATTTGATTATGAAGATTGGAGATATACTTTTTGTATCTTCAAGGCCACGAAATAACTTAGCGAAAAATAACTCTTGCTAAAGACATTTACGAGCACGGTAGCCATTAATCTTACCATTGATCAATGCAACACCAATTCTTTTATTTTTTATTAATAATTACTCTTGTATACAAAAACAAAACAAAAACAGACCGAGTTGTTGAACATTGTTCTTTTCCTTTTGGTCTGCTTTGAATGATCCTTCGCCCCCACAGAGCAAACCGGTTGTTGTTCGCCCAGTGATTGCTCGCTGTTATAAACAGTTTCAATGTGGGAGAGTGTAGCTGGACGAGACGACCAGATCGGCGACGTCATCATCATCATCATCTTCGCCATCCAGGCCTAGAGGGGCTTGGATCTATTTTTATGCCACGACGATCTGCACGGCTGGGGGTCACAATCCGGCGCCGCGACCAGGATATTAAACCTTTGTGGTTGACCATCGTATGTAGTGGGGTTCACACCGGCACACACACACACCCACACCCCCACACATATATATATAATATATATATATATCATATATTAGCAGTAATAATAATAACAGTAATTATAATAATGATGATGATGATGATGATAATAATAATAATAGTAATAATAATAATAATAATAATAATAATAATAATAATAATAATAATAACAATAAAAGGGAATGAAATACCGGAACCATCCGGCGAGAATAATACCCTATAACATTAATTAATAATAGAAAAAATGAAAAAAAGAGGAAATACATTCATAATATGAGAATAACAAAAACGTGCTTCCTTGTATTTCTATTTTAGGTTTTAGATTCCCCCGGGGATGAAACGCGGGAGCCTTTGTGTAGCTTAATTGCCATAAATATATTTTCATAACTTACTACCTAGTTCTACGTACGTATCGAGCACTGTTGAAGTAAATACTGAAAATTGATACATAAATATATATGTTTTTATAAACTTTTATGTGGATTCATGAAATTGTAATATATATATATATATATATATATATATATATATATATATATATATATATATGTATACTTAGGCAGCATTTCTTCATTGATGCAAGTTTGATTAAACAACAGGGAAATTCCTGTATGTTTCTTTTTTCATCCATTTTCTCATGTTGACGGACAAATGATCAAATGTTCTGTCTAAGTGTGAACAGGAACTCGCAAAAACTGCTAACGTTTTCGACTCCCATTAGTCTTCTTCATAGACGTAAAGAGTTATGCGATCTAAAACTGGTTAATTTATTAAGAACCTCGATTAAAACTTTAAACAAATTTTAGTTTATATATTAAAGACATTTTAGTATGCCTTCTCTCCCCAATGCGTGCATGAAGAAGACTCATGGGAGTCGAAAACGTTAGCAGTTTGGCGAGTTCCTGTTCGCACTCGAACAGAACATTAGATCATTAGTCCGTAAACATGAAAAGATGGATAAAAACAGACAGGGATTGTCCCTGTTTTTTAAGCAAACTTGCATCAATATATATATACATATATATATATATATATATATATATATATATATATATATATATATATGTATATATATATATATATATATATATATATATATATATATATATATATATATATATATATAAGAAAAACCTAATTTGCGTGATCACCAATACAGACCGGTTTAAAATGATTGAATCCAGATAAACCTGTTAAGTAATGAAAATAAAAAGATGAACTAAAACAATGGTACTAAATAGTATTACTGCCTGTTTTAACATTACGTTTTGTTTATAATGGATTATTACATTCATTCTTTTCTTTATTACATTCGAGTTTTTATGAACAGAAAGAGAGAGACTAAGAAAAAGAAAGAAAAAGATATATATAGAGAGAGCAAGCGAGAGTGAGGGTGATCGACAACGTATAGAAATACAGCAGGCGTCTAACACCATACAGTGAGAGAGGGTGAAAGTGATGTATATAAAGTTACTGGGCCACTTAATGAGTCATTTGCAAATTACGGCTTATAGGAACAATTAACATTGAAGTTTTTTCAAACAAAAATTAATCTGAAAACTTACGAATATTTTAGCGTGTTCTTTTGTGTGAGTAGAATATGCAGAGAAACAGTCTTAGGAAAAAACTCATTGATTAATCCATGTTTACTACTATCTATCTATCTATCTATCTATCTAATTATATATATATATATATATATATATATATATATATATATAATTTAGCATGTACGCGTGAAATGACTTGGGCGCCACGTTATACGTGACTAAACATGCGTAAGTCGTCTATGGAAAAGGTAATATGTCCTAGAAGCTACAGTCAATTCATTTTCTTGTATCATTCCAATTCATATCACGAATTAACTCTTCATTTTCTTTTTTTTTGCACCCTATTCAACGGTGTAAAGAGGGGTAATTCATTATGATAGAATTACACATAGGTTCAGAAGTGCCTTACCACTATTCGCTTAATCTCTGGAATCAGCAAATCAAAATGCCCTTAAAACAGAAAGTGTAAATTGAAGGGAGCGCCCCGTATTTACTTAGTAAATGTATAATAGGTAAGAGACAATAGCAAGAACTGGAAAAACGAACACAGATGCATCTTACGAACAAGCAGACACGGGCACAATAAACGGATGGTTCGAATCTGAAAACATTCTCTCCGTTGGAGCTTGTTAAATAACGGGCGAATGTTTGAAATTCGGTAGGATGCTCCATCCTCAGCAAACATAAAACTATAAGAAAATTGAAATTAAAAGAAGATAAACACGTACACACACGCATACATAATACGCGTGTACCCACGTATGTCTCAGTCCGAAGCAGATAAAATATAAAGAATAAAAGAAATGAAATATGTTATATATATATATATGTATAAAGAGAGATAGAGAGAGA
Source organism: Sepiola atlantica (assembly GCA_963556195.1). NCBI lineage: Eukaryota > Metazoa > Mollusca > Cephalopoda > Sepiida > Sepiolidae > Sepiola > Sepiola atlantica. The sequence continues at coordinate 109,257,833 of OY744521.1, forward strand.
GAGAGAGAGAGAGAGAGAGAGAGAGAGAGAGAGAGAGAGAGAGAGAAATGCAGAAAAGAAAAGAAAATAAGAAAGAGGGGTTAGATGGATAGTGAACGGGGAGTAGCAAAAGTTATGATCAGAATTTAAAACTTGGAAGAAAACACACAATAACAATCACTAGTTAACATAAATAGAATATATATATACTCGATAGAATTAGCTCGAAATCAATCACTGCTACTATTATAAAGAAACTATTAAAATATTACTGTATGTTAAACGGCAATAATTTATATATATATATATATATATATATATATATATATATATATATATATATATATATATTATTGGTTGAAGTGTAATATCGATTCTGGCAGGTATTATAAATAATTATTTTCTTTAACAATGCCAGTGCAATCTTTTGAGTTAGAAAAAATGTTACCAACTTATTTCTCGTTTTCCTTGTCTTACGTCTATTATTTATCTAGGCATACATACACTATATACATATACATACACTCTCCCCATATATATATATATATATATATATATATATATATATATATATATGTATATATGTATATATATATATATATATATATATATATATATATATGTATATATATATATATATGTATATATATATATATATATATATATGTATATATATATATATATATATATATACATAATTATCCACGGACACCGTTTCGCTGCCCAAATCCTATGAACCAAACTACAAATCCCGGAATATAAACTGTAATAGTTTCAAGACTGAACCGATTTTTTGAATGTCAAACGACTTCATATACGCGTTCTCGACTGCTTTTTAGAATTCTCTTAATTTTTACAGTTGGTTGTTTATTTGTTAGTGTCACCTTAAGATTATTCGACGCAGAATCAAATGTGCTCGTGATACATATTGAACACAAGAGTTCGAATGCAACACACGATAAATCTAATGTTTTTAAATGTTAACTGTAAGCCATAATAGAACGCATATATTAAATATAGACTCCAAAGGAAGCTTATTTAATTGAAAGCGAACACTTATTATTTCGATATAATATTATGTAAAAAATGATGTGGAGGTAGGGTTGAGAATCGAAATGCGATACATTTTGTAATGATAGCTTCGTAATTTGGAAAATGATGATCATTGTGCGTTTTGCTTCTAAACTCGTTATATATATGAATATATACATATATATATATATATATATATATATATATATATATATATATATTATACAAAAATAAAATCTTCCTAATTTCAAATAAATTATATTTTAATATTTGCGAAAATTTTACTAAGTATGTAAATTATGTAGTTGGAGTTTTACCGAGATTTTCACTTGAATTAAAAATATTATTGAAGTTATCCACCATTTTACATATTTCAAGTGTCCAACATTAAAGGAACAGTAAGAAAACATAATTGTTTAAAGTTTAAAACAGTCTCTTTTGTATGAAAGGATGAAAATAAATATTCTAAATTTTAATTACCATCACTGCTGCAAGTCATGCAATATCAATAATGTTAAAAAGAAATAAAGCTGATTTAAGCTACAAAGCAAACATCGTCAAATTAAAAAAGGAAAAGTTGACAATAAAAGAAATCGGAAAACATGTGAAACGTTCAAATAAATATTTAATTATATATATGTGTATACCCAACTTACACCAACTGGTGGTGAAGAATAAAGAAACAGAGTTTCTCGAGCACGTCCTTGTCTCTATCATTGTGTTTTTTTTTATGCTACCGGGTCTCCCGAAATAAAGGTATTGCAACAATTACATACTTAACACGTTGGTTCATTTAGATAATCTGATATTTAATTTTTTGTTAAATAGGTCGTTTGAGCCCAATTCAAATCATCAGCGATTTACGAAATAAAACGAAATCGGAGAATGGAGTTCAGAGATCACTGTAATGTCTTCTAGTGAGTTCACTCAAGCGTCTCTTTTTGAAAAAGTACCAAGTCAATAGGGGCAGATTGTATGTTTATATGGCTCTTAATCGTAACTAAGTATTGTTTAGAATAATTTAATTTTTTTATAATGGCTGTTGTATAGCTCTCTGTCTCAATGATGTATTCATATTTAGAGGTGATGATGTGTGTTGTAAATATTTGTCAGTGAGTAAGTTAGATTTTAGGGTACGGTTGTATTCTTGTTATTAAAAAGGGTTTAAATGTTCTATTACTTTTCATAATTTTGTGATCGTGCTTATATTTGAGTGTAACTCTATTGTTACAATTCTAGTTTATAAACTATGTGAGGCGTGTTTCAATAGAGGGGACATTTTTATCAGTGAAACGTTTTCTAAGGGGTATCAAAATAAGTGGATGGGTCAATAAAAGCTTTCTATCGTCATGTGTGGTGTCTGTATATGTTCGTGTGGGATATGGTGTTAAATTAACCATGTTCGCTTATATCTAATAACGTTTATGAGCTTATCAGAGGATCACTATGAATCAGTAATGTTTAGATCTTGGTCATATATTTTTTCCTCTTATTTAAGGATATTCGATGAGTATACTTTTAGGTATTAAACTAGTAAGACTTAATATATATACTATATTGAAATGTTTTTGAAAGCTTTTTTGAATATGATGATGTATTTAATAATTTTTGTTGTTTATGATAGGTAAGGATTGCGAGTGTGCGAGTGTAGGTTTTATTTGGGTTGGTAGGTGAGATGTGGATGTGATAAGTATTGTATAATATATCCGAGGGAGGGGTGTTATATTGTTTAAAGAACTTAATTTGATAATAATTGGAAATGTGTTTGTTAGGGCGGGGGAAATATGCATTATATTTTACATATGACGTGGAGTTCTTTAGACTTATGTATGGAAAAGACTATCTGTAAGTGATGTGTTTTCGTTCTTAGTCCATTACGCAAGTAGAACCTTTCTTTTGTTGGGACATTAGTTGAAGACTTTAGTTTTGATGTTCATACCGATTATGGAAGGGATATTGCTTGTCTGTATAAGCTTCGATCTTTTAGTGATTCATAGTGAGCAATTACTGGACGTCAGAGCTATAAGGCTCTTGTTTATCAATGATCCTCTATTTAATTTCATAAGGTACTTGATTTCTTAGGCTCCCATATGTTAGTGTGTTATCCTCTTTTCCGGGATATTTAAAAGTTTTAATGTGTGCGTAAAGTCTCACTATGTAAGTTCCTTGAGTCATTCCGATGTAAATCTCTTCTTTCTTTGAGTTTACACCGGATATGACTTTGGCTTCGTATTCTTTGCCTCTAATTGGTCACCCCCTCCTAGGGGGCAGATTTACCTTCTTCTGCATGAGTAGCGTGGGGTAGCGGGGTTGTTTGGAGCTGTAAGTTTAGAGGCTAGAAGAGATCCCACGGTGGGATAACGAAAATAACTCGTTTTGACTGTATTTCTATTTAAAAAAATTATGAAGCTTATTAGAAAGAGTTAATCTATTAATAAGAGGAATTGTTTACCTGTTCTATATTTTACACTAAGAGAATAGTGGAGAGTGAACCAGATAATATTTATTTTTCTATTGTGTCTATGTTGTTTTGTAGGTTGGGTGGGTTTATAAGATAGTTCTTCTCTATAGCCGCTTTTGTGGAGGGCTTTGTTATTATACGGGACAACTTGTTGGAAAATCTCGGAGCTGGATGAACGGTGGAAGATTCTTTTGGTTATGTTGGGTACATGGTTTTTAAATACAAAAGGGATGTGGCAGGATATGGTATTGGCATACCTGAGCTGTTCGGTAGATTTGTGGTATGGTCAGGTGGAATTGTAAGTTAGGTCCAGGGTTTCATCTAAGAAGTTCGCGCTGGTGATATTTGTATCAATTGTAATGTTGAATCCTAGGTCTTTGCGGAATGCTATCATTTGTTTTCTAATTCTGTCGAGTTCTTGACCGTTGTTGTTACGAGTGAGCCATAGTCCGTCGTCTCGGTAGTCGCCAAACACTTGGTTAGGGAACTTGGTTTTTCGATAGTAAAAGATGAAAAGCCTGATCAGGTCGCACACACCCAACTGCCGTAGGCTCTCATTGGTACATCAAAGGAGTCTTCAGAGTTTGACTTTTTACCCATTGTCAAAGAAAAGGAGTAAGAATGGTTTCTATTTTAGATCGCTAATTTTTGTGAAGGTTTTGGTGAAAATATAGGCTTTGTTGAGAATTTCTACTTTTTATGGAAGGATAGAAGTCTGTGATATCGAATTCTGTAAATCGGCATTTTTCTTTATTAGGAATAGCTTTGAACCAGTCAATGATCGTCAGTGATTGTATTAGAGCGAATTGGAAAGACTACTGGGGAGAATTGGACAGCCTACCAGACACATACCTCGTGTGTCTAAAGTCTCTCTGTAAAGGGTTTTATTTGTATATTATGTCATGCCTTTGCAAATGGATGTGCCGATATGAGGATGCTTTACAAAATAGAAGTGAATCTTGACTACATTTTCCAAACAAAAACAAAAATGAATAAGAAAACAACGCAGAAAAAAAAATCTGGCAGGTCGTCGCTCAGGATAAAAACGTCCCTTCGTTATGGCTATGAACTTGACCATACGCGGAAAATAAGAGTGCACCCTTTCCCAGTGATACTACACTAGGAAGCAGCACTAAGCTGGACAATCGACCAGACCAGAAAACTCTGATATTGGACCCTAGCAACACCCAACAAATATCACAAGGAAACGATACTACAAAATCGTTTTTTTTAAATTTTCTTATCTTTCTGTTTTTACTAGGGATGAGGCATCCTACCGGTTTCCAGACATTTACCGGCTATTTCAGACACTCCAGACTAGAGATATTTTAAAGATTCTTACTATCCCTTTAAGTGCAATTGTTTGTATTTCTCTTGCACTCGGTTCACCGGGTATACTCGCCAGATAGCTTTTGAAATTCTTTTCATTAGTCCTGTTTCTCTATAATTATTGGGATGATGGAGATGTTCCTAAGGTTCCAGTTTCTTTTCATGTCATACATTAAACCTTGGTATTTTGTAAGCTTCCCCCTTTCAGCTCTGTGTAATCCTGCATCATTAGGGACACTGACTTAAATTAGGGTTGCTACCCTTTCTGCTATCTCACGATGTCAGGTTTAACAGCTCCGTTTTCTAGATATATAGCTGTAGGGATTGCATAGTTATAGTGGATGGTTTATAAATTATTTCCAATTGTTCCTTCTGGTATATGCTCCCAGGACTTGCTGCTACACTGGATATTCAACTTTATACATATAGTCCAGTGGAGAGATTTACACACTCCGTTGTGTCGCATTGTATAATAGCCATTCCTTCAGGAGAACCTTACAATTAGATGGAAGGTGGCTCACACTCTCTATTTCTGTGTGGCAGAACTTGCACTTGCTATTGTTGCTGAGACTACTCATCTTTTTAAAGGCATTGCCCATCAAGCTTTGATCTTGAGCAGCTATTATCATTCTCTCCTGATAATGGAGAATCCTTGTTCTTTAATCTTGGCGTGGTGAATGGAATCGTTTTCTTCTTTGCCAAGGTATTTGTGTTGTTCCTGTTCTTCAAGGTATTTGATATCAGTATCTTCATCAATATGTATGTTTTCCGTTTGGATCTTCTTCCCAGCTCTGAGGGAGCACTTGGCACATTTGCCCAGGTCGAACTTCATTCCAATATCTTTTGAGAAGGTATGCACCACCTGCAAGAGTCGACTTAAGTCAGCATCTGAACAAACATACAGCTTGAAGTCATCCATGAAAAGCAGGTGGTTGACTCTTTTTTTTAGATCTTGTTTGCGGCCCTGGCTCAGATTGTAGGCACTCTGGCTTTTGTTTAGTAATTTGCTTAACGGATTAATTGCCAGGCAAAAGACAAGTGGAGATAAGCCATCTCCTTGGAAGATTCCTCTTCGAATCTTGACGCTAGGGATTTATATTGTTTCATTAGTGTGTCTTAATGCCATAGTTACTTTACACATTTATTTGTACTGCCATGGTTTTCTTGATTACTGGATGGATATTATATAGATCAAGGCAGCGCAGAAGCCATGCGTGGAGTACACTATCGTATGCCTTTTCGTAATCAGTCCAATCCATGCTTAGATATATCTACCTCTTCCTACAGTCCTCAAGGATGGTTTTATTGATCAACAGTTGATCTTTGGTGCCCTAACACTTATTCCTACACCCTGATTATTTTTTTCTAGGTATGCCCCAGAAGCGAGGTGCTCGCAGATGCTGTCTGCAACAAGGCCAGTGAAGAGTTTGTAGGTTGTAGTGAGGCTACAGATCGCTCTGTAATTTATGGGGTTTTGTGTTTCACTCGTTTTGGGTATGAGAGCCGCGTCACCATTTAACAGCCATGCGTGTGTGGCCTCTTAACCCTTCAACAGTCTGGTGAAGCAGCTACTATAATGGCTATGAGATGCTGTTAGTTTCTTCAGCAAGAAATTGGGTATATTGTCTATGCCAGGGTTTTTGTGATTCTGAAATTGATCTAGCTTTAGTTTTATCATTCCAGACGTTCTGCAATTTTTGACTTGCTTTTATTACTTCGAGCTATATCTAAGATACACCTGGTCTCTTTGTTCCATGGCCCCTCATTCAAAAACATAGGCCTCCAGTAGCTTTCCAGCTCCTTCTCTTCTGATGGCTTTTCCACCGTTATATCCTCCCCAACCAAATTTCGGTAGAATAGTCTTGTATTCTTTTTGAACTGTTTGTTCTCGACTTTCGCTCTGTGCTTGTGATCCTTTTCCTGAATTCTTTGGGCAAGTGCTTGAATTCTGCCCTAAAGTTCCCTCGCAACGTTTTCAATTTCTGCTACATGTTTTTTGTGTTTATAACTGAGTCTACAGATGTAGTTCTTCAGCCGTCCCCGCACTATAGGTACAGCAAGGAATTGTTTGATTTGAGAGACTTTCTTTCTTCAAAAGTTAAGTTGTTTCGGGAGCTGCAGTTTCCACGGTTGTGTTGTGGCTCGTGCTCTAGAACTCCCACTGCTTTCTTAATTTAGGGAGTGTTTTCCTACGAATGTAAAGTTCTGGAGCGTATGTTACTTGATTCAGCTCCGTAAGGGATATGTTGGATGGAACAAGTCTTTGGGACGCGATGTTTATGTTTTGTATTACTGTCTTGGTAACTCTTGAGGCTTGGCTTTAGGGCAGTTAGGGTTTTTCATGCAGCCTCATCATTTGGACTTCCTCAATTGTCTTCCCAAGTTCTTCTTCCAAGACCAATTGCTCATCATCTGGTTCCAGTACTTGCTGAGGTAATGATGGGGATTCAGGTGTTACCAGTGGTCTCGGTGATAGTGGTGAGAATGAACTTAGGTTTAATGAAGGGCTATCTTCTGATCCTAAATAAACAGCTGATGGTGGTGGTATACTTGTCAGGGTGCCCCTTGCTAAAGGGGATTCTGGCGTTTGTGTGGCTGTATGGTGGGTTGTCATTAACCCAGACATTTTTACGGCTTCGTTCATGGGTGAATGATAATGTGGGTTCTGCTGTACCTGTAGTGTGGTTTTTTGAACGTTGATGGTAATTGTGGGAATGTTGATGGAGATTCAAGTGGACTCTTTTGAGGCCAAATGCTTAAGTCTTTTGTCAATTTTGAGTTTGGCTGTTAAGTTCATTGCTAGCGTTATATGTATGATTTGGTGCTAATGGATATTTCTCGGTGATGTTGTTTATTGCTAGTTTTTTATATTTGTTCTTTTAAACTTCATAAATGTTGTTGATTTTATTTGCGAATATCAGTGTGTGATCATTAGGTTTAAGGTTATATAAGTCAGAAAATATGTTTCCTTGAAAGCTGTCGTGTGAAACAGATCTTGAGGATTATATACAGAAAGTCTCTTTCAAAGGCGTCTATGTCCTCAGCATTATCGGGGTACTTACTTGCCCTAAGCCCATAGAAGTTTGTAGTGTTCGTGTCTTTCGTAGTCGTAATTATCAAATTAATTCTGTTATACAATATACACCCCCTTACTCGGGCATATTATACTATACCTACCACATCCACATCCCTCCTACCAACCAAGATAAAACCTACACTCGCACACTGGTAATCCCTGCCTATCACAAATAACATAAATTATTAGATACCTCATCATATTCAAAAAAGTTTTTAAACATTTAAATATATTGAGTCTTACTAGTTTAATACCTAGACGTATCTTCATCAAAGACCTTTACATAATAAATAAGAGGAAAACATATATGACCAAGATCTAAACATTACTGATTCACACAAACCCTTTGATGGGCTCATGCACGTTATTCGATATAAGCGGACATGATTAATTAAATTAGTTTAATACCCTTAAATAAGAATACAAATATATGACCAAGATAACACACATTACTGAGTCATACTGATCTTTCGATAGGCTCATACACGTTATTCGATATAAGCGAACATGATTAATTAAACACCAGTATCTCACACAAACAAATAAAGACACCACACATGACGATATAAAACTAATATTGACCCATCCATTTATTTTCATATCCTTTTCGAAACCTGTTTCTAGTCAAGATACCCTAACATTGACACACGCACCAACATTACTTATACACTTCAATTGTAACAATAAATTTACACTAACATATAAGCACTATCACAAAATTATAAAAAAGTAATATAACATTTAAACACTTTAATAACAGGAATATAAATGTACCCTAAACTCTAACCCACTCACTGACAAATATCTACACAACCCACTATCACTTTTAAATATGAATATATATTCATTGAAGCAGAGAATCATACAACATCCATTACCAACCATTATTCTTTCTAAATAATACTTAGTTACGATTAAGGGCCATATAAAAATGGACGTTTGAGTAAACTCACCGGAAAAAGTTGCAGTCATCTTTCAACTCCATTATTCGATTTGTGTTTATCTCGTGAGTCGCTGATGATTTTAATTGGTCGGTAACGACCGTTTTAACAGAAATAAATGGTCAGCTTATCTCAATGAAACCACGGTATATTTCTGAAGAATGTAACGTATAGTATTTAAATAAATAATTATATATATATATATATATATATATATATATATATATATATATATATATATATATATATATATATATAAGGAGAAAGACTTAGAGGTTTTAGAAATGCAAATATCTTGCCCCTAGTCTTTTATCACTATAGTACCCTTTTGTTTAAATTAGTGCTACTGACTTCACTAAGCATGGACCTCGGTCCTGCGCACCTAGTAGTGGCTACTTCTTTTTCTCATAAACCCATCATGTCAACCCAATATTATCACGTATTTACATGACATTTTTCTTAGAATTATCATCCTGAAGAAGTCTTACAAATAAAGACGAAACGTTTATGAATATATAAAAACACATCCTTTTTGGTTTTCCTTTTTCATTTCCCATTACGTCGAATTACCTGCATCCTTCCTTTCTTATATATATATATATATATATATATATATATATATATATATATATATATATATATATATATTCTGATGAGAGTAGGTGATAGATTTATCAGCCATCAGTCACGGATCTAGTGATTGCCACATCAAGGATATTTATTACTTGTCTCTCTTTTCCTCGTGTGTGCCTAATCTCATTCTCGTCACCCTCTATAGCCCCCACTTGAGGATAAATGTTCGCCTATCTGTCCCTATAACGATAAAACCGAGGACAGTATCTTGTCATACGGTTCAGATTTGACAGGGAAGGCACCTGCTGTTTGCAGCCACTTACTCGAAACGGCGAGGATTTGATAAACATGGAGGCATAACAGAAACGGACGGAAACCTTTTTATTTTGATGTATCCTCGTGTCACTATCGGATTCTTTACACTTCGGTCGGTTCGTATGTAGATCTGTTACGCTTCAGTTTGAAATAAGGTTTTCGCCGTAAAACACGGAATTGCATAAAAAATCTAATTTTAGATGCGGTTTAGAAGAGGTGCATCCGGTCGTTTTGTTTGTCACGCTTCAACTTAAAATTGCATTCTGATCGCTAACATCGCATCAATTGTATATTAGTGTCGTCGGTCTGTGACGTTTCAGGTTAAAACAGCATTTTCATAACGAAACGCGCAATTGAATTGAAACAAAAATGACGACATATTATTTCACTCGAAATAATTATGGCAATTGAAATAATATTAGCACTTAAAAAATGACGAGGTTCAGGTCGTAATAACTATTTATAATCTATGCAGGAAATACTAGGAATATTTTTTCACGGCGGGAAAATTACGCGTTCTCACAAACCGATTCAAAGCAGGTCTAACAGTAACTGCCTCTCTTGCGTCTAGAATACGGTAAATGTTTATTAGCCAGACGCAGAAGTACCAGCACTGGGACGCCTCAAAGGCATCCAGTTCTTCGCATTGTTTCCTGACTAGGACAATGAACTCCGTCTCTCTTTCACTCTATCTGGGCAACTTGGGGAAAGTTATTTTGTCACTAAGTCCTACATATCTAGTCTGGATCGCTCTTGTTCTGAGAGATTGAGGGTACAGGTTAGACAGCTTGTCTGACTACTGTTTCCGACTGTCAATGCAGGGGCCGTAACTCTTTTCTAGCGCTAAGAATGGCTGCTCCATCAACAGTTATATAATATCGTGGGTAACTGTACGTGCTATTTCGCGTATGGTAATATTTCCGACGCACCCAACCATCATGGATCAAGTCACGATTAATTGGCTGGTTGTGTGAGCTTATGGTACCAAACAAGCACCAACTTTGCCCACAACACCTTATCTCAAAACAAACATGACATTAAAAAGTAACGAAAAATAAAACCTTAACCAGACACCAAACAAAAAACATCTTCGCCTCCGCCCTTGAGGCTCAGATTAACAAACATTCGGGGAGTTAGAACCAACATCAACGACGTAGGAACCTATCTCCTTACAAACTCCCCGGATATCCTAGCACTAAGTTGAACAAACCTTCAGTCCTCAATCTCCTCTCACTATTTTGATATGCATGGGCTCAGAGTTCATGCTAGGAACCCCCTTTCCTTGACTAGAGAACATAGGTTAAAATCAGTTGGTTAGATTTACCTTACGTCACAACGTAAGTTACTTATATTTATTATACCGTTATCCTTCAACCCAGTACTGTACCCTGCTTAACTCTGTCTCTCAAAGCACTCTCACTTGCCTCGAATGCCTAAACACATGTATTTAGGGAATTTTAATGCACACCACCGTGACTAGCCCGGAATTCTCCAGCTTTACTGATGCAGCTGGTAACTCTACATTAAATTTCTCTTTGACTCACAGGCTCTCAAAGACTGTCACTTTCCCGACCCGCCTCCCTGATCGTGTGGACCAGCAAGCATCATTTCCAGACAGTTCTTAACCTAACTACTCGAATCTTGTGTGACGAATGCCCATAGCCCGCTCTGGAACGCTGATCACATTGTTGTAATGATTCAGATCACCTTAAATGATGAGCGTTGCTCAAAACGACGAGATACTACGAGCAGGCTGATTTTGAGTCCATCAGAGATCACATCAGCGACGCCCCATCGAGTGAAACTTTTTCACTAGCAGCTGATCAGTGTGCCAATGAGTTAACCGAATGGATCAAAGCAAGCATTGAAGCGTATGCCCCCATGCGAAAATATTCTAGTAAACCCAACTCTCCTCAATGGTTCACCTCGGAATGTGCAACTGCTATTGCTAGGTACGTGCAAAATCAATGGCCGATTCCCAAAATGAAAAAACATTTTGTCCCCTCCCTTTACTTAAAAATACACTAACATTCAGGAAATCAACCAATTTTACTGAAATTTTCAATATTTATTAATCAACAATCACGGAATATAATGAAACCATTATTTTTTTTAAAAAGCTTAGTGAAAATGTATTATTTTTAAAAAGAAAATACACATTTACTAAAGTTATATTTTTATATATTAATAAAAAAAATGCATGATTTTTTAACTGTTGCTTATGTAAATAAAGGATCGTAGATGTTAACAATTACATTAAAAAAAAAAAATTCGTATATATTACGAAAAAGGCCAGTAAATACCGTGTTAATAAAATCACTATAACTCGACGAAAAATTAATTTTTTGAATTAGCGATATTATTATTGAATAAAGCATTGTTTAATCAATATTTTCACCAAAAAAATAATATAATTGCAAAAAATATTTCATGTGATTTTAATGATTAGATTTTTTGGAAAAATAAAAAATGCGACATAATTATATTTCTCTTTCATAGATGAACGTGGCATCATCAGCGCAAGAATTTTTTTTTATAATTTTGAAAATAAACCAAAAATTGACAAATTTGAGATCCAGGAACTTAACGAAAAAAAGAATTTAAAAAATTGAATAATTTCTACTAACGATGAACTTTCATTAGTATGGTAGCCCCGTTCTGTGATAACCAGCTGGGATTAGCCTTCCAACAATCACTCACTTTTACAGCGCAATTTTTTCTTTTTAGAGATTCAACAATTTCGTTCATTTCACAATTCATCGTCAATTATTTGGAAAAGTTTGTATTTGTTTTGTCTTTTTTTCATTAATAAATATTTAAGTTAAAAACAATTATTTATTAATAAATAAAGAGAATTCAAACATGACATTTTCTTTCAAAATTGAATTCTGTTTATCAATAAATAACTGTTTTAACTTTTTTTTCAATGAATAAATTGTCAGTGTAGTCATTGACTTTAATTTACTTTTTCACACTTAAAATAAAAAAATAAAAACACTATATTTTTAAAAGAATCAATGTAATTTATCGTTACGACACGTTAAGAATAAATCGAGTAACTAAAGTTTTAAATCATGTAAAAAATTGATAAAATTGACGCAGTTCGTAACGTAAAAATATTTTTAACATTTAAAAAATAGTTTTATTTCAAATTCTAAGGAAAAACATTGGTAAACAGACGTCATCAATACTTTCAGAGTATTACTAAATTAAAAACTGAACCTTTTCAGTTAAAAATTATTGCGTACACTCACAAATAATTAAATAAGCATTTCCTTTTTTATTATAATAAAATAAGGGTACTTAAATTTGTTTATAACCTTAAAAAGAATAAAGAAATTAATGGATAATAATTTTTCAACTTCTATAAACTATTATTACATTTTTATATATAAAGTTAAAAATGATAAATTATGACATTTTTTGTCTTCCATATATTTTGCATAGCAATAGTCATTTTGTAAACAACGTCCTTTTCCGATGAAGTTATGGCGGATTTTACTCATTTATCACATTTGAAGGGATAATTTTGCTAATTTCTAGTCAAACGTGGGATTTATTTATTTTTAATTCGGTGTCTTATGACTTTAATTTAATAATTATCTTTGAAATAGTTCCCAAAAACTTATATTTGTCTTTTAAGGGATTTTTACAAGTAATTTTTTCAAAGTTCAAAATTCATTGAATTTTTGCGGTCTTTGACCGTCGTAATTACATATTTTATTATAATTTATTTTTCACACGTAAATATGCAGTTTTTTCTTTTAGAGATTAAGTTTAGGCTTTTATCTTTCAGACACAATCAAAGTTTACACGGAAACTAATTAAATACTTAATGATAAGCGTTTTTTAATAAGCATAGTCCGTACAAGAAGGCGCCATTTTTGCACGTACCTACTATTGCTGAAAAGCACAAAGCATTCTAACAAATCGGTCGCCTGCGAATAGACATGAATTTATATAGGCAATAAATAATTGTACATAGTGATAGGGTAAGCAAAGAGAAGGTATACAGAGATACCTAAAACCGCATTCAGTTACAGAAACTAGGTACTCGCGATTTCTGGAAAATCTACAATAGTGTAGTGAACAATTTACAATCAACAATTCCGACGCAATCAAACCATAATGATGTTGTTTACACGGCAACTTATAAGGCTGAACTACTTGTAAAGCGTTTCGCCATGAACTCCCCTTTGGACTTTGCAAACCACCATCTCCCTAAATTCCCATTGCGGACCTAAGCTACAATTGAAAGCCTGGTTATCACCACATCTCAGGTCAGAAACTTCATAAAAACATTGACCCTTCCAAAACTTGTGAGCATGATCTTATACTAGTAATAGTAATAAATGCTCTGCAGTACTGTTCTCTGTCCTCTCCAAACTCTACAACAAATGCCTTGCTGAATCATTCTTCCATGATTGCTTAAAAATCGTCTCTGTTGTACCAGTCTTCAAGAATTCTGGAAATAAAACTAACCTTCAGAACTACCGCCCAATCTGTTTACTCCCGATGTTTGCTAAAATCTTTGAATCCTTAATCAATCTAGCGATAGACCGACACCTAGTTAATGCGAAATTTTATTCTGACCGCAAGTATGGATTTAGATAAGCACAATCTACTGCAGATATCCTAACGATCATTTTTGAACGCATGTTTCATACACTGGACACGATAGGTGAAGCTAGGGCGGTAGCTCTTGATATACCAGAGCCTTTGACAAGGTCTGACATAAAGGGTTTCTACGAAAATTCAGTTATATGGTATTACTGGACAACTATTTTATATAATTAGATCCTTCCGAACCAAATGAAAAATCTACGTTTTCCTCGATAGCCGTTTATCCAAGCAACATGACATAAATGCTGGTGTATATCAGGGACTCATCATTGGACCTGTACTGTTTCTGATTTTCATAAATGACCTCCCTGCTGTCATTGAATCTTAGATATGTATATTTGCTGCCGACACCACGCTATACCCTCGCCATGTTGGCAAAACGGGCGTGCACACATCCGAGGCAATGGCTGAAACCTTAGAAAATGACGTCCAGGCTTTGATGGATTGTGGTCATTCATGGATGATAACTTTTAACGTCGCAAATACAAAGCTCCTTTCCTTCAATAACTAAAAGTAACCTTTTCAACTACAGATTGCCATGGCAAATAACACACTACTTGAGAGTTCAACATTCTAACTACTCGGCTTAACATTCACATGTAACATGAATTGGAATAAATACATTCAAATCATTGCCAAATCTGCTGCGAAGAATGTGGGCTTTTTCTACAGTGCTAGTAAACTTCTCACACCTGTCATAATCCTATATCACTAGAAAGCCACCCCCGCCCATGCATAGAGTATTGTTGGCACATCTGGGCTGGGACATCATCCACGTGTCTCTATTTCTTAGAGAAGGTCCAAAAAGAGTCGTCAACTTAATAAGTCCCTTACTATCCACCAATCTCCAGCCCCTGTGCCATAGCCGCAATGTTGCATCCTTGTGCCTGTTTTACAATTACTTCAGTGGGTTGTGCTCCGATGAACTTGCTGTTCTGGTGCCCCCTCAACGTAAAAACATTAGACCAGCCTTACAATCAGTTAAATCCTATCCATTAACTGTGGAGGTCCCAAGATGCCGGAGAGCCTACTGCTTCAATAGCTTCTTTCTACGTGCTTCCGGCCTCTGCAACTCCCTCTCTGCTACCTGTTTCCCTGATTGTACCGACACGCAGAAATTTAAAACTAATACAAACAGATATCTCGCTGCACAGCTCCCATCTTAGGATGACCCCCTAAACTTACACGCTAATTCTCAGTATCCCCTTACGTCAACAGTGGCGGCCTGCCTCGTTTGGGGTGAACTATGTTAAAAAAAATCCCTCTCACTTTCTCTACCAGACTTCGGCTACGGTTGGCTACCACTACTATATCAATGATCTTGTTCGAGATGAATCCAAAAAGAGGCTCTGTACGTCGATAACAGTATATGGTGCTTTTAAAGCGCAACACGCAGTTTAATCGATGAATCATATTTTTGATGTGTCCATGCAGAATCTCGCTCGAAAAGTCGTCTGTCGCGTTGAAATAGCACTTTCTTTGCCCAGTCACGCTGACGGTTAAAATATCCATTTTAGACACTCAGTTATTCAAAAATTGGAAATGACATTTTACTCGCATACCTCACAGATTGCTTAGACGCATTTTAAGAATATGCGTTTTTCTATTCTTTTTAAAATAAAATTTACAACAACAGAATGGCTGTAGCTATTTCTCTCATATTTTACAATCTTTCATACACAGCTTGATTATTTTGGACTTGCAATTGTTAAAAAAATGCGACTTTGGGGTCGGCATGCTATGTTCGAGTTTGTATTGTACGGATGTAAAGCATTGGATGTCCTTGTGCCAGACTCGTCTGGTTCTGAAGTTTGAGAAAATATCACATTTTGGAACTTCTCTTCGAGGAAAAACAGTTGATTTTTAAATGAGTAACATATCAGGGGAGAACGCATTGAATCAGGCGAGGTATAATTATGTTGACACATCGGTTCTTGTTGAATCTGATCAGTACCAGAGGGGTAAACCAGCCGTTGTATGTTGGAGGACAACGGACTATCTCATAAAATAATAATAACGCCGTCAATATCATCTCCCCTAACCGGGATATATATGTGGGCATGAGGACTACATGTGAATTAAATATTTCATAGGAACCTCTTCCTTAATTAACATGCGAGCGAGGTAGGAATCCGATTCAATACCCGTAAAGTGAATTTCACACAAAGCTAAGATAAGAAGGCGGAGTCGTGTCCTGTTTATGAAATAAGGGGTAAAAGTACGCAAGGAAGACATTAGAGCACAATCATGATGATTTACAAGCAAACATACACCAACCTGTGACATTAACTCCCGGCTGACATTTTTGGATAACGTTAACTTCAAGAAATGTGACGACGGAGTGGTTAAGTGTATAACACACATCTTTACTTCGTATGGTTAGAAATGTAAATAATAAATACTTTTATTTGTATAGAAGCTGTGTTGTGTTTGTGTCTTTCTCACTTTGTAAGTAACATTATGGTGTCTTACACTTGGTAAGTAACATTTATTGTAAGAGCAATTTTAACACCGGATGAAGCAAGTCACGAAATCGTTGCTTCCATCGCTATCTAATGATAAATACATTTGGAAAACAACGCAACTCAGGAGTATATATGCACGTTTTATCCACGATAAGAGACAAGGTAAAACTAATTAAATTACAATCGTGGCAGAAAGATGCCAAATGCCTTAGGGTAATGAGAAGTCGAAATATTTGGCACCAAGCGGCCATTTTGTCGTTAATTCAGTTTTTTCTTAGCTGATGAATTTTACGTTTATTTTACAAAATGTCTCTTCGCTTTATTTAAACAGTATTTCATTTCTTCATTCTCTTTTAATTCGTCTTCAGTTTTATTTTGTTACTTTTTTAGATGCGTCCACGCATTTCTATAATAAGGTCTGTCAGACAATCGGGCAGTTCTTACGTCCCTTAATCTGTCACTCTTCAATTTGAAATAGCTTTTACATCGTAAAATCCGCATTGTTAATTGAGTCTTCTTATTTTACAGGAATCCACGTTTCTTTATAATGAACTCAGTTCATCGGGCGGTCTGTCATTTCTAAGCTTGAAATAAAATTGTCGTTGGTCTGCTGCTGTTTGGTATATTATTTATTACGTTGCTTTTTTGTTGATGCTAATCTTTATACGAATGAATATCATTAAATATATGTGCGATTTAGTTCGAGAGGCTGGGAATCAATAAAGAACACCACGAAGTGAAAAATGAGACTCGTACCTGTGCCTCAGAAGAGGAGCCATCTAACGCGGATGTCGTCTTAAGACGCTTTCTTAAGGAGAAGAACGACTAGAGAAAGCCAACATTGTACTAAGAACCCATATTCACATCATACATACTATATAGTATACTCTAAGGGATAGATTCCTGTGTTAAATAATTGTTAAATATGTCATAGCTGGTCTTTAATTTGAATGTTTGAAATAGCATTTTAATTGGTTTGTCACGATGTAGCGTCTTCGAATCGAAGGTTGACTACCATATTAAACGAACATGTTTTGTTGCATGCACCATGGTGTATTCTAAAACGCTAATAGTTTTATCAGACCAATATACAAACGCTCCCCTTGTTGAGTCTAAATGCACGATTAACCAACATAAGAGTTCTTTTTAAAGAAAGAAAACACGCTTATCCTCATACTAGTCGAAGACACCCACAATGAGTCTGACAGAAAGTGGGCGGCTATGGCATCGGCTGGGCCAGTTCTTTCGGGATGAGGCATTGCCCTGTACAGTCCTAAGAGGTGTACCCTCGTAGGCTTTATGTTCTATATTTGAGATGAGGGTTGTTTATTGCTAATCGCTTGGGGTGCCGCTACCGCAGACTGCTAACGAGGACCTAAACTACACCTTCTTGTTTTACTAGCGTCACAACTTATCAAGGCCAAAAGGCCACTCGAGCATAAGTATTAATGTGTTTGTCAAGTGGACAGTTAGACAACATCGTGATCATTGATAATGATGGTTGACATTTGTCACAATTTGATTAATTAAAAGGACGGCTCAACAAGAATTGGCTTACATTGGACTAGAAAACGACGATGCTGTAGTCAGCTAGGAAGCAGCCCCGCTGTATCGTGCTCCACGGATGGGTAGTTCTAGGAAGGAAACTCTGTTCATGAAACCCAGTTTAGCTTTAGGTATACAAGGTGGAGAAAGGGAAATTATAGACAGTTGTTGTAACTAGACAAGTTTTTGTTGTGAGTGTTTTATAAAGAGGAACCATAGATGAAAGCTCAGTTGAGCACCCTTTTATTGAAGTAACGATAGAGAAGAGAAATACTAGCAACCTCTCTTCTGTAAAAAAAAGTGGCTGTATGAAGAGAAGAAAACATCCCTCACCAGATTTCGAAGTCAGTTTTGTACTGTGTCAAGGCAGGAAAGGTGCTCTGAGATCCACCTCCCCAGATGTGGCAACAGTACTCCATCTTAGGACGTAGTTGACCCCTGTACGCCTAGAGGATTTCATCAGGCATGATATACTTTCTGGAGCGGTAGAATGATCCAACCATTGTTCCAGCGACCTTAACAACGGATTTAATTCAAGTCTTAAGTAAAGGTCAGTTTCAAAAGCTTATCAACGCAGAATGCTTTCTCAAGGAGAAAGCCACTGATTAAAATTGGAGCAAGGTGAGGATCCGAGCGTTTGTGGTGAAAAGAGAGAAGCTTGGTTTTAGACGCATTAAAAGAAACCAGCGACCGTTTCCCCATTGAACCACGTGCTCCAGATCTGGAGATAGTGAATCAGAAAGATCTTCATCATCAATGTTTTTCGCAGTGTTGCCATAGATGGTTGTATCATCTGCATAATTGTCGACGAATTATTTTAGAATGTGTCAAAGGAGATCTTTGATCCGGTGCGCTGGCTTTTCTATCCCACACTTTCAGACCTTGTCTCACATATTTAGGCGGTTGGAAGGAAGGGTTCTCACAGAAGCTTCAGTTTTTAAACAAGAGCTTGTTACATATGATACGCCTGCTGCGTCAGACCTCCCATAGACGTCACCTGATAGGTTTTATATTTAATTCTAGACGTGAATAAGGCACTCTCGACAAAACTGAGATCACTGTACGAGTAAATTTGCTTGCCGGCCACTTGATCATGACACCGATCTAAGTGGGTTAGATGTTACTAGTAGCGGATGAAGAATAACCTTTCTATATGATGATAAATAAACAAAACGGACACTTATTGAGCATATATATATATAGGATTTTTAAACGATAAGACACAGCGTCAAATTATTTAAATTACAATTCAGAAAGATGTCAAATGCCTTTGGGTGATTAAGAGAAGAGGAAACAATTGGCGCCAAGCGACCATTTTGTAATCAACTCAATTGTTGCCGCCTAAATTTTACATCTATTTTCTGCCACCTTTTTCGTTCTTTTATATTCTTTGTTAAATCTTATTCTTTTTCAAATAAATATATTCTTCTATATTTAATGTTATCCTATTCTGGTTTAGAGTGTCGATTTTACGACATATCACCCTTTTTTAGGTTTTTATACCGAAAAACAGGACGTATTCTAAAGGATCCGTTGTACGCGATTAATTGAATAGTATTTGCTATTATTACCTTTAATTAGAGGGCATTACGGGTTCATACATATATCGAGAGTATTATTGCATAAATGTTAACCAATAGATACGCCAACATAAAAACTCGACATTCCTGATTCCCTTCTCAGATACGGTATGCATTAAGCTCATTATCACATTAAGACATTATTCCGTTTTACGTTTTTTTTCTTCGAACTAATACCCATCCTCCTTTAAAAGGACTGTCAAAAGTATGCTTCGCCTGTGTTTACAGGAATATTCATATTAAATCATAGAATTATGTCAGTAATTACACTTTACATATCTAAATTATTATTATTATTACTATCACTTCTGATGACCAAAAATACCCTACAGTTCACTTTTTATTTAATGTCGTGGATGTCTTTTCAAATATATCCCAGGCGTAATATTTGCTTTCTCGCTTCCCATCATCCCTTGAAATGGTTCTGTCAAGGGGTCACCAGAAGGCACATGTTTTACTCACTAAATTTTGTGTGACGGTACGCACTTTATTTATTTATTAACAAATAAATACGCATTGTTCTTTATTATAGAGTTGCGGATCTTATTGTTTTCTTCATAACGTATATTTATTTATTTTTTAATTTTTGTTAATCGTTTTTCCAATCGTCTTTTTTTCTTACATTAACCATTCTTGTCAATTTCCTCTCTTTCTTTAGTTTCAACTGCTTTTCTTTCTTTCTTCCTTTCAATTTATTTTTAGTGGAGCTAAATAGCCGTGTATATAAAAACACTCTGCAGAAATAACTCCATGCATTTTAGTCTGAAGATTCCCCCGGGGATGAAACGCAGAGGTCTCTGTGTAGCTTAATTGCCATAAATATATTTTTATAGCTTACGTATCGAGCACTGTTGAAGTAAATATGAAAATTGATGACAATTATATCTCCTTATAAAATATAATATGCATACATGAAATAGTAATATTTAGCTCCTGAAGCAGTTGAGCACTTTTACAACAATTTATTTCACCACTGAAAAATAATTTGGAAAAAAATAACTTAGAAATATCACTTAAGAATAGCCCAACACCTAGCAATCATGGATACATTATGAAATTAATTACACAACAAAGAAACAGAATATAGGCCAATATATACAAAACATAACAATAGAACAGGATATAGGAAGTAACACTAACCCAACCTTCGTTAGTGGGAAGCCCAACGAAGTGCTGAGAGAACAACAAAGATTCTGATTGGTAAACTAGTTAGCCGTGTATATAAAAACACCCGGTAAAAATAACTCCATCCATTTTAGCCTGAATGTTCCCCCGGGGATGAAACGCTGGAGCCTCTGTGTAGTTTAATTGCCATAAATATATTTTCATAGTTTAATATATATATATATATATATATATATATATATATATATATATATATATATATATATATATATATATATATATATTAAGCTCTGCTTTTGTATGAATTACATAATCACCTATAACAAACAATTGATTGCAGACGAAGTTTGTCTTGTACATTATCTATTACTAAGGAAAGTTCATACCATTTAGACAGTCGTAACATCTTACAGGACTTAAACTTGCGTTCACGATGTCTGATACTCTAAGTTACATCACATGATTTTGTCAATTTTAATTTAATTTT
Source organism: Sepiola atlantica (assembly GCA_963556195.1). Taxonomy (NCBI): domain Eukaryota; kingdom Metazoa; phylum Mollusca; class Cephalopoda; order Sepiida; family Sepiolidae; genus Sepiola; species Sepiola atlantica. The sequence goes on from OY744521.1 coordinate 109,279,364, forward strand.
ACTTTAGTGATAAATATATTATCTATCTGGAAAATACTAGAGAATCAGCATATTTATAATCTCCTTGTAAAAAAACGTAAATAAAAAAGAAAGAACGAAGAAAAAGACATTCACTATATTTCCTTGTAAATTAAATTATTTGAAAACATTCATTCTGTCAGGTTCAATTAGCATTACATTTATATTATTCTTTCCGTGCAGCTTAAAAATGCTTCAGATGAACATTGCCACTTTCTTAACTTTACAGCAATCGAAGTCATGTTCGAAATTTAAAGAAGTATTACAACGACCAGAAGAACGGGAGAAAAATACAACTTTCTTAATCGGATAATAAACATCTCGTGGTCATACCGCAATTATGCGACAATAAATTCAGGGAAAAAAGGCTCCAATAACAAATCTAAATTCGCCTATAGAGATCAATTATCGATATTAATAGAAAATGCATGTTTGTTACCAGTAAGATCTGAGTTATTTTATTCTAATAATTTGCTAAATACACATACAAAATCTGCAACACTGGCATGCCGATGTTAAGCTGAAATTTAATCAAGCAGAATTAAGATTTAATTCTTCCCTCAGATTGTATTTTGGAATAACAAATTACTATCTGAGGGAACTATTACATTTTAATTCTGCCTGATGATATATGCTTTCAACTGAGGTAGATCGATAACATCGACATTCCAGTGTCGCAAATTTTTTACATGTCTTTTTTAATAAAAACAATCATATACATGAAGCTCTATTTGATATTGAGCACTTTTTATAAGCCTGTTTAACATTATTTGGATTCCTATCCCGTGGATATTTACTTTACCTGGATTACTATATATATATATATATATATATATATATATATATATATATATATATATATATATATAAGGAGAGGTAGGTAGGTTGCTTGACGCATTGTGTGTAATACGTATATAGAAGAGTATTAGAAGAATATCAGAATGCAAGAAATGAAAATATGTCGGTGTTGAGAAGAAAGACAAAAACAAGTGATTTTAATTATATATTTTTCAAAAACTTTTTCAATATATATATATATATATATATATATATATACGAGGTTTGTCTAAAAAGTATCCGACCTCAGGCCAGAAAAATATTTCAAATACATAATTTAAAATTAGGTCCCTTGTGCGTAAAAACACTCAGCCTACCGATCTATACACTGCCGGAAACACCTCTAGATATGTTTGTTTTGGAATGGTGTTCATCTCCGCCGTCGCGTTCCGCATTATCTCTTATTTCGCACCCTCTAAACAGCAGCTACACTCCGAGCAGTTTGAGGCCTGCCAGAATAATGACCATTTTTGAATCGGGTTAACTACTCCTTAATTTGTGTTACACATCCTATCTTCTCAAAATTCCTGCTGAATCTAATGTTTCCGGCAGTGGATGGATCGCTGGGCTAAGTGTGTGCAAGCACAAAGGGTCTACTATATAGCGGTTAGGGTCCCCCCCCGTTACGAATTTGAACTATTTGTTATGGCCTAAGGTTGGATACTTTATAGACAGACTTTGTATATATATATATATATATATATATATTATATAAATAAATATATATATATATATATATATATATATATATATATATATATATATATATGGATTGAAAAAGTAATGAAAACATCTTGAAACCCTCTAATGAAATTCAGTATTGTGAAGCGCCAGGCGAACAGTTTTTGCTGAAACGGGGTTATCCAGATGATTGGTATACTCTGCTGTAATTTTGGGTGCCGAGGTATCTACGATCTCTTTCAGACAGTTTCAGATTTTTTCCAGAATTTTATTTAGAGGAGGGAGGGTGTTTTCCCTTTGTTCTTTCATAGGCTGTCATAACCTTCGATACAGGCACCATCTCACACATATCCGTTACAGTTGTACCTGCTATACGGGCATCAACAATCTACCCTTTTCTTAAAACTATGCACTAACTGAAAGACCAAACCGATTAACTAATTAAGCAACAATTACCATAAAAAATGAAACCAATGTTTTGGTAATGATTTTCCATTTTTATAGGTGTTTTAAAAATTGATTCAAAATTCACAATGTGTTTATATTATTTTGTCCAAACCATTGTATATATATATAAAACATAACATAATTTTCCCACATTATTTTACCTTTGTTATTTTTTGTATTTTTCTAATCATTTTTTTGTGTTAAAAGCAAATAAAATGTATGCTCCATATGTACAACAAAGTTTTGGAGTATTCATCGAATCATCTACAGGTGACAAAAAAATGAACAAAAAAAAGCTGAAGAGAAGAAGATATTTCAAATTAAACGTAAAAATACTACTACAAATAATAATGATATCCAACATCACTACTCAGACTTTGTGGTAGAAGAACAGTCATGAAAACAAGCAACACTACCTCACATTGCTCATTATAAGCTCTAATATAATTTACCAGCATTTACAAAAACATAAGTGTCCCCTCTGATTTAAGAAAGTTTTTAGTTAATAACACAACAATAATATTTAAAAAAATAAAATAATCGAGTCTATCTTTATTAAAACCAAGCAACCTACATTACATATCAAACCTGTAACTACATCTTAAAATGCTTAAACTAATACAATTCATCCTGTGATGCTCATTCTGGCGTCTCAGAATTTAAATTGTAAACGTCTCACCTGGAACGGCACTCGTTCATACTTATGATGTCGAACGCTTTCCAGGTTTTTTTTTTTTAATTATCTGCTTCTCCAAGCTATAACCGGAACATGTCTGCATATATGTAGCCAAAACCTTTTTTTCTAACAAAATATTTATATGAAAATATATCTCTACTTGTAATCTAGCACTATTACATGCATACAGTAAATTTATAAGATTAACTCCTTTTAATTTAACAATTAATTATATATATATATATATATATATATATATATATATATATATATATAATAAAAATATGGAAATAATATTCCAATGTGAAAGAAAATAATATTGATCATATTTGGTGCGTTTATTAAACGCATCAACTATTTTAAAATATTGTACTCAATATCCCGATGAAGTCTTGAAACAAACGTTGATGAATATATAACTAATTTTCGATTATATTTTTCATTTTCTATATATATACATGAATATTATTATACTAAACCTTAGTTAATCGACAATTTTTCCGTAAGGTATTTTCTTATATTTTTTAATCACAGAAAATATGTTACAATATTCGTTGGCTTAGCTATTGAGATATGTTTTTTGAAACAACATCCATTTTAATTCTTCTAATTAATTCTAATTTGAAATTGACTCATCAACTGACCTATTTCTTTCTAAGTTTCTGTTTTTATCTCACCGACTGTGTATCTGGCTCTATGTGCGCGAAATATTTTTAGGATATGTCATAGTCCTACAAATATATATATATATATATATATATATATATATATATATATATATATATATTTGTAGGATTATGCCATATCCTAACAATATTTCGCGCACATAGAGCCAGACTTATAGAAAAACATAGTAAACAAGTACCAACACATGTATGTATGTGCACACCCATACAAACATATATATATATATATATATATATATATATATATATATATATATATAGTGTGTGTGTATTTAGGTAGCAATTTTTCATTTATGCAAACATTGTTAAAAATAGCAGAATTCGTCTTTTTAATTATACCTCTTTAATTTTTTCAATTTTTCTGATCGTCTTTTGTAGCAAATCAAATAAATTAATAAATGCCCAATTGGTTTCACAGGTTTCAGGATGATTCAACAAAGAATCGAAAAGTTTGGAAAACCTGTGAAACCAATTGGGCTATTATTTATTTATTTGACTTCACTACAAAAAAGACCATCAGAAAAATTGAAAAAATAAAAGAGGTATTATTAAACAGACGAATTTAGTTACATTTGACAATGTTAGAATATATATATATATATATATATATATATATATATATATATATATATATATATATATATATATATATATATATATATTAAATTCCCGAAACAGTTTTTCATGGTAAACAACTGATGATCCCTTAAAATAGTGTTAGAAATAAACTAATATAATAACTGTAAAAAATAAATTGACTTACATGAGTGATTTTTCACTGGAAGACTTGGGACTATAAGTTTTTGTTGTTGTTTTTTTAATATAGTTTGAATGGTTGAGAAACTTCCGAGACTATATATATATATATATGCAATGTAAACTAAACGAATCTATCAACACTTTTGAAAGTATATGCACTTTTTCTTTAATAAGTGAATTAAGACATATCGAAAGTAAAATGGTTAACATGAACTAGATATGTTTAATTATCGATACAAATTGATTTTTTGATAAAAATACCATACCAATAGGCACTCTTGCTATATTAGAATAGAAATTAGTATTTTTATAAGTAAATATGGACGAACATCTATGCCATATACTGTTGCCAGATGTCGCTAGATTATCCCCTTAATTTGCAAAAATAAAAATAATTAAAATACGATAATTAGAAATTAAGCAGTACTTGAGAGGTTGATTATAAGTGTAAAACATGCGTGTCGAGCGTGTATTAATTATCATCATTTTCTTTTACATCTCTTTAGATGAACGAATTTGCTGTTGCAGCGAGATAGAACCATATACCTTAAAGGTATTGGGTATTGGCTGAATATTATTTTGTGTTCCTTTTTTCCCGAATAATCCGTTGAGACAATTTGTAAAATTTGTAAATTAACATGATGTATGCATTTCACATGTAAGACACAACTGGGGAAATTAAAGATGCGTTGTGTGTAAATAAGGGATTATCTTTTTTTTACATATATATTCTCAGCCTCCTCAGCAAAAACAATATACTTTGTGACAATCAATACGGATTTAGTCCTGCACAGTAAACTGCTGATATGCTAACATTATATGAAATAAAGTCAGCCCTTGATTTTTTAAATATAATTTATGTTTTTTTTTTACATAGGTTTGCTTCACAAACTTGCCACCTATACAATAGTTGGCAATGTATTCGTTATTATCGAATCTTTTATCTAAGATAAGTTTATAAAAGTAATTTCGATCGGCAGAGGTCGCAAGCATATGGAAGTAATGCTTATCTTCAATGATCTATTATTGATCTACTAAATCATATCTTTATATCATTAGTTAACATCTACTCAGACGACACAACTATTTATGGCTGCACCTCGAAAAGCATTGGCGATAAAGATATCGCTAATTCTATTTCTTCTGTTGGATTCTTCTACCGTTCCAGAAAGTTCCTGATTCATATGCTATCCTCGAACGATATAAGATTCAGATACGCGCAAAGATGAAATACCGTTGCCACATCTGTAGAGGTGCACCACAACACATATCCTTGCCTTGGCAGAGTATGAAATAGACTTTGAATCTAGGGGAAGGTGATCTTTTATTTTCAGTACAACCCATTTCGCACCAAAGAAATTTGCTTGTCTTTGATTACTCTATCTTTATTTCCATGAAAGTTACTTGACTAGGCCCAAATCTTTGATTGATTTCTTTTTACATATTCACAGTAAAAAGTAATTTTACTATCACAAAGATAAAATACTTTCTTTTCTATCTCTGCGTGACAAGCATCAGGCTCAATTTCAATGGATAGAGTATCTTGGCGAGAGATTCCCGCCCAGGAACACATTGCTGCTGGACTGTTTCCCTGCTAATTACAACTTGATCGTTTTCAAATCTAATACCATCAAATTCTTCTAATAAAAACCCATAAATAATCAAACGCAGTGCATACCATTGACCAATATGAACTATCCTACAATACGCCTCGTATTTTGGCTGCTAATCATTTACACCTCAATAATTTCAATCTTCGAGTGACTCTTATAAAGATAAGTGATAACCTAATAGTAAAACACACGCACATCCCCCAAATATATATATATGTACATCTTTTTGTGTATTTATTATAACTAGCAGGACCCTGTGGAAATTCCACAGTGTTTTCTACATCAATCTGTGTAATTTACTGTTAATAATATTATCCGGTGGCTAGAAATATGCACATATTTTACTCACAAAAATGTTGCGTGACGGAATGGAAGTATATATATTTATTTATATTACTCGGTTGCCGGGGCAAAAGCTGTCTCTTCACTAAATCTTCTTAAATAGGAGTGTCAGATCGTGACACACAAAATAAATAACACACACTCTATCGTATTAATATATAAATAATAATAATAATAATAATAATAATAATAATAATAATAATAATAATAATAATAATAATAATAAGAAGAAGAAGAAGAAGAAGAAGAAGAAGAAATTTTAAATATTAAAAAATAAAATAAATAAATAAATAAATACCGTATGCCTGAAACCGGCCCATTTGGTAAGCGTTTTCGCTAATGAAACGGGATACCGGAGTTCTATCCTCGGTTGAGTCATAGCAAAGACTAAAACAAACATTGCTAAAACTCTCAGTATTATAAGGTCAGGATCAAGGACAATGAAGCAGTCCTGGGAATAGAGTGGCGCCCTCCCCTACATCTCGGGTTAGCCGCTAATGTAAAGAGATCCTCTACTGTAATCGGACAATTTAGCCTTTTATAAAGTCTGAAATTAGCGACCACCTCACCTATAATAAGCGAACGCCATTTTTGTTTGACGAATTTGACAATATAACTAAATAAATATTTGAAATAAAAAAAATTAATTTCTCAGATGTTAACTATACAATATCATTGCCCTTGTCTTATTTTTACGTCTCTATTTGGTACTTTGTTACATGGGGACCCGGGCTAACTTTGACTTTTACCCTAACTTTAACCCTAACCCCCAATGACCCTGAACTTTATAGGTAACCCTACTCCCCCCCCCTGACCCTAACCCTAACGACGGGGTCAAAGTTAACGCGGGTCCCAATCTAACAAAGCACCATCTATTTGTTAGTAAGTTAGGCTTGTTTTATTATGAGCACCCCCCCGGATAAGAGTGAAATATTTAAAAAAAATTAATAATTTGCATTCAAATAACGCGTGTACGATGGACACTCTACTAAAAAGGGTTGATATACCGTAAAAACTGGCAGGCTTCCGAAAGAAAACGAAATTATACTTGTTACTTTTTTTTTCGATTAGATTTTCTTTTTTCTTTTGCTTTGAATCACGACTTTCCTCACTTTCGTTTTTGTTAATTTTTTTTTTACTTTTTGCGATTTATTTATTTGTTTTTATTGCGTTTTCACTTTTCAATTACGTTTATTCTCTCTCTCTCTCTCTCTCTCTCTTTATATTCTCCATCTATCTCTCTCTTACGAACACAAACTTTCTCTTTCTTTCGTACGCGCTCTCTGTGTTTCACTGAAAAAAAAAAGAAATTCCACAGTGTTTTCTACATCAATCTGTATAATTTACTGTTAATAATATTATCCGGTGGCTAGAAATATGCACATATCTTACTCACCAAAATTTTGCGTGACGGGATGGAAGTATATATATTTATTATATTACTCGGTTGTCGGGGTAAAAGCTGTCTCTTCAGCACTCACCATCGGTCGCGACTCCCCTCCCCCGTTGTCAGGGGCAAAAGTAAATACTAAATCTTATTAAATGGGAGTGTCAGATCGTGACACAAAATAAGAAACTTAACTTCTCAGATGTTAACTATACAATATCATTGTCATTGTCTTATTTTTTACGTCTCTGTTTGGTAGTTTGTTACATTGGGACCTGGGCTAACTTTGGCCCTGACCCAAACTTTAACCCTAACCCCCAATGACCCTGAACTTTACAGCTAACCCTAACCCCTCACTGACCCTAACCCTAACGACGGGGTCACAATTAGCGCGGGTCCTAATGTAACAAAGCACCTTCTATTTGTTAGTAAGTTTACTTTTTGCGATTTATTTATTTGTTTTTATTGCGTTTTCACTCTTTCTCTATCCCCCCCTCCCTCTCTTATGAACACACACTCTCTCTTTCTTTCGACCACACTTTCGGTGATTCACTGAGAAAAAAAACAAAACAAAACAAACATTGCTTATTGTCCGTTCAAAACATTCAAAAAATAAATACTGGTCCCTTACCATCCAAAAATAATAAATAAATGTTTTAACACTTTAAGAAGTGGTGCAAATAAAAAATAAATACTTAGTTCAAACTATCATTGAAAAAAAAAACATTGATTAACGTCCGTTCAAAAAACAACAACAACAACAAAATAATAGACATGCCCTAAAAACGCCAAAATAAAAAATAAAAAATAGTTTTAAGTTTTAAGCAACACAAAAAAGTACTTTTTGACCAGGTGATTAAAAAAAAGGTAAATTTATAGAAGTGCACCTTTCGTATTTCGACCCCTAAAAAAAAAAGTTTCTAATTTTTGGGGCAAATTACATATAAACATGAAAAAAAATTATGAAAATTTTTATTATTTTAGATTTTAGGATGGGGGTCACTTTCCTATATAAGTTATACGTAAAGTGAGCACCCATTTCTTGGCCACCGAATCTCACCTCCCGTGTTTCGACCCCTAAAAAAAAGTTTCTACTTTTTTTGGCAAATTACATGTAAACAGCCATCCATAACAAATATCCGCTATGAAAAAAAAAATGAAATTTTTTATTATTTTAGATGTTAGGAGGGGTGGGGGATCACTTTCCTATATAAGTTATACGTAAAGTGAGCACGCATTTGTTGGCCACCGAATCTCACCACTCGTATTTCGACCCCTAAAAAACAAAAACGCGGATATTTGTTGAAGCTGTTTACATGTAATTTGTCCAAAAAAGTAGAATCTTAATGTTACACGTTCATTTATGTCCAACTGGTTACTTTATTTTTGTAAATATGTCAGCCGCCACTGAAATGCCTGCTTCTACAAGCTAAGTAGCCCGAAAAAGATACAATTTGTAAATATTATATATATATATAATATTTAAAAAGAAATATTAAATTATTAATACCAACATACGCCAACGTTTAAAGCTTATGTTCTGATCAGCGTAGGAAGTTAAAATTTCAGACTGTCACAGGGCACGAACATGGTTCACAAAGTCAACCAATAATACAGACGTATTCGATTTATCCACGCGGCAATCAGAAAAGCTCACGTGATACAGGATAAATTAAGTTCTATTTATGCCTAAATGCCGAGGGCAGTAAACATCAGACAGTCTAGAAGATTCAGTGAACGTTATCGGAACCTAACTTATAGCTAAGTGACAGTATGCTCAACTTTAATTTCTTAAAGAGGCTTTATAATAATAATATTTACAAACAAATATTAAATTATTTATATCTACATACGCCGGCGTTGCACGCTTACGCTTTCATCAGTGTAGGAAGTTAGAATTCCAGAAAGTCACAGCGAGCTAACCCGGTTCACAGAGTAAACCAAGACTCCAGACGCTATCGCCGTATCCCCACGGCCATTAGAAATTATATATTTATACATATATATATATATATATATATATATATATATATATATATATATATATATATATATATATATATATAAAGTAATCCAACAAAAGATATAAGCGTCAACTAATATCTTATAATTAGTGAAACATCCGGATAACATCTGGATGGACTATATGGATTCAACAAAAAGTATGTTTTTGGGTTGATATGTTTTTATGTTATGTATTTTTGTGTATTTGTGTATATAATTTTATATATTTTCAAAGCGTAATTTTATTACCTGTAGTAGTATAACTGCGGTAATGGTCCTCTGAAGAGAAGAATTATCTTTGAAAACTCATGAGCTAAGGACTTAAGAATACTTTGCTTGAACTTATTCTAATAAAATTTGATTGACACCTTATTTTATTACTTCATTTTATATTATAATATATATATATATATATATATATATATATATATATATATATATATATTTATATGGGTTTGTTATTATATTCCAATATATCTAAAAATACGTTTTTCCACCATACTTTACAACTTTGGATTTTCTTCTGAATCCAATAGTTTTAGAACTACTTCACGCACAATGTTATTCTCGTGTTCAAAGTTTGAAACGTATTCAAACGAACGTGGATAGATTATGATCATGACCTCGTCATATATTCTTTCAAAAATTTTCTGCAGACACCCCAATTGCTTTACACATTCCATGAAACACTTATGAGTAAGGTTAATGACAATAAAACAAATTAAACCATGATAGAGCATGCCTGTCCAGCTGTTTTCTCCAGTATTTCAACAGTATTTACAAATTTAAAAACAAATTTTAAAAGATAAATTATTTTTGATTTATTTCATTATTATTGAATTAAACAGTTTTAAAAATATTTTTCTCTTGTTTTTTAATACAGTCAGCATATTCTTTAGACTTGGATTTTAAGAAGTGTAACACAGCTTGCCACCTATTTACAAATATGTGAATATCATTTTACCTGGATGGCCATATAATTCCTATCATGACCAAATTATTTGAAATAATCTGTCATTCAAAGCATTTGATAATATGAAATTTATAGCTGATATGGCTGCATTAACATTCTCTTCAATATTTCCACCCAAACTTTTTGCTGCCAAATGTTTCCTGTGAATCATTCAGTGCACATGCATTATATAAGGAGCTATTGTTTTCATCTCTGCTATAAAACTGTTAATTCGACCTGTCATAAAAAGAGGTGTTACTTGTGATGATTTGAACTAAATTACTTTTAAAATATTTTTGTTATATTTGAAGATATTGCTTCAGTATAAGTCATCTCTGATGAATTTCTAAAAAATAACATTTCTACTCTTATGTCATTCTGGTAAAAAAAAACGAACATATGAAAGTAATAATGCTTTGTTATGACTAGTGGTTCAATCAATTTGCCAGCAGAATATGTTATCTTGTATAGTTTTTACAGTTTTCCGTTGAACATGTAAATACATTATATATTGTCTTCTTGATATTATCATTCTAAAAAAGGCAATTCTATCAAGAACATATGCAGCTTCATTTGGCAAAAAGGACTTCAGCACAGGCTATTATGGGAGGCTTAATCAACTTCCCTCTATATGCTTAAGGGTTTCCTGCTTTAGCTCTTATTTCCGACACAATTAAACTCTTATTCTAGCTTCTGCATACTTTACCTACTCATAATAATACCGCATTCAACACAAATTTGTTTTCTTATCGATCAGCCTTTTTGACAAATCCTAATAATCGGAAATGGTCAATCTATTGTCACACTTTTATCTTTTAGAATGAAGTACTGCTTCTTCTGTAATTTGCTAAATTGACAATTCTTAATTTATTGATTTAATTATATTTTAAATAAAAATCTATAACATATTTATTACAGATATATGTAACTTAATCTTAACATAAACATTTTATATTAAAATGTTAAAGTGGAAATATTAATGTAAAAATATTTCAAGCTAAAAATGTAATTACATAATTAACAATTGTACATTTAATATTTAATGCAATAAAATTTTTAAAAAACCCTGAAAATTAAAACAAAACTAAATAAACAAAATTATGAAAAAAACGTATAATAGATCATCATCATCATCATCATCATCATCATCATCATCATCATCATCATCATCATCATCATCATCATCATCATCATCATCATCATCATCATCATCATCATCATCATCATCATCATCATCATCATCATCATCATCATCATCATCATCATCATCATCATCATCATCATCATCATCATCATCATCATCATCATCATCATCATCATCATCATCATCATCATCATCATCATCATCATCATCATCATCATCATCATCATCATCATCATCATCATCATCATCATCATCATCATCATCATCATCATCATCATCATCATCATCATCATCATCATCATCATCATCATCATCATTATTATTATTATTATTATTCTTCATGTATTTGACGCTTCCTAACTATTAAAATAAAACTTTTTACAATCCTTAAATCTGGACGTGAACCCCACAAATTATTCTATGATCTACCAGTCGTCCAAATGAATCACGTTGGACACCACAGTTTTAAGATATTGGAATTAATTGATTACTATGTAGGTAGTAGAATATTCGAAATTTTAATGTAACTCACTTTGACAATCAATTACCGGTCGATGCGTTATATATCTGTTTGAATCGTGTGCCATGTACTGAATAACTTTTAAAAAGTCTATTGTCTAGCATACAATCTGCTCTTCTAGACCAATTGTCATCTCTTATCCTTGTTCTACTCTTGAACATTATTGATAATTCCCAGTTGTATAAATTTATAAAAACAATTTATTTAAATATCGAATTAATTATTTTGAAGATCTCAGAAAGGTTATGAAATTGGATGATACAGAATAAATCTTTAAAAATGAATTAATTTACAAATATTAAAAATATGTATTTTTCTTTGTTTTTCTTTTTTCCCCCTTTTTATAGGAAACTGGTAGAATACCACTCCCAACACGGAAATTAGCAATACATTAGTGTTACATTTTAATTGTTCGTCTTTATTTTGGGCTTCGGTGTAAAACCATAAATGGTTAATTTTACAAAGAACAAAGAAATAATGTTGCCACGTTACTCATCCGGTTGGCTAGAAAATATATTCACTAATTCATAATAAGTTACATAGTTTAGGATTTTACCAAGCACATACATATTAAAGACGATCTCGCAAGCGCAGCAGTTATTTAAATATATATTACTTAATAAAACTAACAACAATATATAGAGCAATTCTGTTCTCGATTATATGTTTTGTATCTAACTTATTTGAGCATTTTTTGATGAAAGGTGGGAGTTTGAGTATGGCGCTCCTTAAATGTTAAAGTTAAAAAGAATAATATGCCCATGTTAAAAAATTCATAATAATGATCGGTTCTTTAGTTTAGGAGTTTATTCTGTACAACGAAATATATAATAAGCTAGCAAAAGAAAGAAAACAAATCAAAAGAAAAAAAAAGAAAAAAAAGTAAAAGAAAGAGAAAGAAAAAATAAAGAAGAAAGAAAAGAAACAACGACAGAAAATAATAATGAAAAAAAACGAAAAAAAAGAAAGAAAAAAGAGTAACGCAAAGGAAAGAAAATGGAACGAAAACCGACACAAAATAAAAAAGAAATAAAAAAAAGAAAAAGAGCGATATAAATAGAAAAGAAAGAAAGAAAAAAGAAAGCGAAAAAGAAGAAAATAAAGAAAGAACACGAAAGAAAAAGAAGATAAAGAAAGAAGAAAGAAATCAAAACGAAAAAGACTATGAAAAAAGAATAAAGAAAGCCACAAAATAAATTGTCATATCACGTCTCAATTCTTTTTTGGGTGTTCTGTATGGAGACTTACTTGTAACGTTCTGAACAGATGAAAAGATGGACAATTTCTGTCCGGGAGATAGTTCTGTTTTTCTGGACGGGACATATCTAGTGGCCATTCCCCACGGGGTTGTCTGTCTGTGGCCGGATCAGTAATTTTAACATAAAATGATACAAATATTTTTATACCAAAAATAAATAGATCTTTATAATATACTAGTAACAAGATTCATGCAGATAGATGGAGATAAAAAAGAGAAAGAGAGAGAAAGAGAGAGAAACAGATAGAACTGAGAGAGAGAGAGACGGAGAGAGAGAAGGAAATCTTAGCTGCTAGCGGTTTTTAATACCCCGCTTTCTAAATAGATATCTAAAACTGTCCGAACATGCTAATCGATTACGTTGTTCTTCAATTCCATTTCGGGTCTTTCTTACGCGTTCTCATGCTTGTCACATTTGAACCTTTCTATCTCTTGTCACGTTACCTCAGATTTCCGTCGTCTTGTTGGGATGAAATCGTCAGTTTCATGATTATCAGTAAAACGAAATAAGCAAAAATTAAAGAAAAAAGAAAAAAATGCTTAGAATATGAAAAAATGATGGAAATAACATATGAATGTAAAACAAAACAAAACAATGAAATCAAAAGACAACAAAGGCGACAGGACGATTTAAAAGAAAAAAATTAAAAATAAATACAATTAGTATTGAAATAACGAGAGAGAAAGAAGCGACTAAGGAGAGAAAAGAGATAGAAAGTTTCGAAAATTAGAAGTGGTGGAAGAAAGTGAAAGTGATAATAGAAAAATGAAAGTGCAACAGATATAAATCAATCCCGAAGAAAGTATGGAACAGATAACCTTAAAATAGATAACCTTTGTAATAGAAAGAATGAAAGATAAAAGGATAGTTGAAAAAAAGAATAGAGAAATGCATGTAGGAATTACAGTTATAACATTATATTCTACGGGGAGACTCCCCCAAAATGCACCTTATGACAACGTTAATAGAATTTATAATAATTTCTGCAATCCAACCACATTTTCAACTAATAACCTTCAATCTATGCTTGCTTTTTCTACTAAGTGTCGGTGCAGAATGGCCAACAATTTTGTTTTCGCCCGTCAATTATAAGCCTACGTGGGTACGGAATGCAAAATTGTAAATAAATCATTCCTCTCTTGGTACCTGATTTTGTTTATGATGACCCTCTTTTGTTCAGGAATTGTTTGTAGATTGTTTTGATAGTAATTATTTATGAAATAACCCCACATATAAACATCTTCAGATTTAAGTCCGATTAGCATGAAGCCAATTCAGGATCACACATGTTTTGAGAAGATCACCACAATCGTCTTGCAGATCACTGAACAGCGATAATACAAAGACTGTTGCATTTTCACAACTACTTGGTGGACCAGTGATGCATAAAGTAGAGTTTATTTGTGCCAAGTATGGTTAGATTACAGAAAGGATTATGAATATAATTAACGAAACAATGAGAGGTGTTTTGAGTGGTCTACCCGTAATACATAAGTCAGAAGTCGTGACGCGCATTAGGGGTTATAGGGTTGTGGCCCCAGACATCCAAATTGAGGGACATTCAATCATATTAAAACTATCTCCATTTCTCATGATATTTCTCAGTACTAAGCCTTATACTTAAGGCTTTGTTGCATGTAATCAAGGAGTATGACCAGGGCATCACCAGGATATTACCAGACTTGTACACGTTACTCGTCAGATTTTAGATCCCGATATTTGTTTCTTTTCTAAATTGATATTCTGTCCTCTTTCCCACTTCAAAAACTTTATTTTGTATGCTTTATATTCTTTCTATATTGTTTTTATTTTGTAGTTTAGTTTTTCCAATGGATCCTGGAAGTTAGAGTAACTACAAAAGACTACCGACTGAATTAGTTGTACACGCATGATTCGTAATACAACTCGGTTTCTATCAGAAACAGTATTATATATTTAATAGCTGAAGCCAGACAGCATTAATTGTTTTAAAGAAGAAAGTAAACGCAGAGAGTTTGCTACAAGAGATACTAAAGTCTATTAGTAAGCAGTTAAACGCAAACGTGTTCTTAAATATTTAACGTATAATGAATAAAAGATTTGATTAATGTAACAAATGCCAACTACTCAAGTTCTACAACACCATATGATGGAAAATTAATAATAGGCGAAGTTAGATATAAAATAATATATTAATGTATCTTATTTTTCTAAAAACAACAACTAAATACATCTTTAAAGTAGACATGCGACACTTAAGTAGAAATAATACATTATTTCAGTTCAAACGTGTTAAATTTGAAACACTTAAAAACGAAGTGCGCCAAACTGGGTGTAGAACAAAAGAGCAGTCAGGCCTTTATCGTAGAAAAGTTCGATTATTGGCCAATGAAAACATTAGCCTGAGACGGAGTAATAACAAAGGATCCGATTTATCAGTTAGCTAGAGTAGACACAATTCTGATATAAATTCAATCGCTAACAACGGCGCATTTAGCATAGAAACATTCTTCACGCGTTTACATTCATAACCAAATATGATTATTTTTCTTTCTTCTTTCCTTTTTAATTGGACACATAGAAATAAGTCCACCCTTCTGACACCCCGGCGCGTCTACTATCCACTACCGGCCACTCTTGGTTTTGACACAAATGAACCAAACACTATCTCTTTCACTAAGCTAAATATAGAAATAAAAATGAATAACTCCCAACTATCACCTCATTTCCTCTTTCCCTTGAACTCATTAAACTGCTGCTGATATCAAGTTAACGAAAAACACCTTTTTGTCATTTTAGCCTTTTTCATTCACAGCCATGCTGAAACTCGAATGGGTTTAGGTAAATCAAAATTAATGACTGCATGATTTTTTCTGCATTGTCTTTCATCTTGAGGACGTCTACAATAAAGACGAAACGTCGATGAATACATACATGATATAGTTTTTGGCTTTCTTTTTTCATTTTCCATATATATATATATATATATATATATATATATATATATATATATATATGTATATATATATATATATAGTATTTCATGTGTACACGTATAGTATTATAAGGCAATAAAATATGTGTATTGATTTTCAGTATTTACTTCAACAGTGCTCCTTACGGGAGTAGAGCAAAGTAATAAAGTATGAACATATGTTCATGGCAATTAAGCTACACAGAGGCGTCCACGTTTAATATCCATAGGAACACTTCAGGATAAGTGCACTTAGCCTGACGATTCCTTATTGAGATTAAACATATATGGGTCCGTGTGGTTTAATTGCCATAACTATATTTTCATTCTTGACTATATATATATATATATATATATATATATATATATATATATATATATATATATATATATAACATTTAGTGAATCATAACATTACTATTGTTCCAAGAATTAGAACACCAAGTCCATTATTGCGTATGATCGTTTCCTAAACAGTTTTGAAATACTTAATTTTATAATTTGATGAAGCTAGTCCAAAGCGTCTCTTCATTAGCGCCTATAGCAACACATCTTAGAGAGAATCAAAGAAATAATAAAACAAAAATTGTTCTGAAAAAACGTCCACTGACAAAAAGAATCACTGATTAATAGTATAGGAAGGAGCAAACACAATAATACATATAAACAAATCACCGGTACATATAAAAAAATAACACAGACATTTCCAAAGATTTACCCTTTCAAATTTTCGCAAAAAATTAATTAAGATTTAAAAAAAATATTTTGTCAGAACGGTAGTGAAAGCAATAAAAGTAAAAATAGAAATAAAAATAGAAATACAAATAATAAAAAAGTGAATAATAAAATAAAAAAAATAAAACTACAAATAAGAAATAAAAAAAAATGAAATTTAAAAAAAATAAATAAAAATAGAAAAAATATTAGAAAATAAAGGTTAAAGAGGATCAAGGTTTTCTTTACAGAGGTTTTACATTGTAAGAGGGTAGGATGAAGAGTATAGGGGAATAGATGGGCGAGGATAATTTTTGTAGGATGACAAACCTTATAAAACACTCTTATGTGGAAAGAAAAATGAATATTAAGAAAATAGGGGGTGTAATATAAGAAAGAGTATATTTGGCATTATACCAACAGCACTGGACATTGAAGTGTATACATATATATGATATGAGCAAGGGGAAACAGTTCTTAGTAATTTAACTGATGCGTAAGGAAGAAAGAAGTAGCCTTACAGGAAATACATAGTATCTATTTCCAATTATGTTCTTAGACCAATTCCACATTTAAAGCAAAATCGCAAAATCGAATGACATTAAATGTGGGAGAGCGGAGTATTTTAGGAAATATTATAATCAGAGTCTGGCCGTTAAAGTCGTTTTGGGAAAAAAACAGAAGCAACAGAATCTGAGTTTCGATATGCGAGTATATTTCCTGGATGATGTGGAGGAGGTCAGTTAAGGCCAGAGAGGATAAAAATATTATTCATAACCTACATTCTATCGGGGAAAGTTTCTATTCATAACTCCGAGGGTTGAGTCCTTTCAACTTGTTAATTCCTTTTATATCTTTTATATATAATCCAGTAAATTAGAAGAATCTTAACGGTAAGAAATCATCTTATTCCACAGTAGAATTAGTCCTGTAATAAATAGAATGGGCCTCTGTAAGTGATAAAAGGAGTGTGCCTCGCGTTATAGTTACACACACATACCCACATTCACACACACACACACACCCTCACGCACACAAACACACCCACACACATCCACGCACACATTTACGTACATTCTTAGTGTATTGCTAAATTAAATTAGGAAATTGGTAATAGGTAATTGGTAATATGCACATTTGGGGTTATTTTGAAGAATTTACTAAGACCAGCCAAATAGATTAATGTTATAGAGGGGACGATTTAATTTATTATATTTGAACTAGTTATTCGCCTCCAAAAAGAGGCAATAGCCACAATTGTGGTAGTAATTACCACCTTTATTATAACAAGGGGTTAAGTGTTAGTTATAAATGATATCAGGGAGAAGGTAATGACACTGACAACAAAGACAGAGCTATATGATATATTAATATCAACAAAGATAATCTTAATAGTAATAATAATAAAAATAATAATAATAAATAATAATAATGATAATGATAACGATAATGATAATAATAGTAATAATAATTGGAGTAGTAATGCTGAAGCGAACAATCGTACTAGTCGTAATCATATTTATAATAATAATAATTATTATAATAATAGGAATAATGATATAGATAGTAATACTAAATATAATTATAATAACTTTAATAATGATAGTAAAAAATAAATACTATCACAGGAATGGACTTACCCTGATATAAGGTCCTCTATTTTTTACAATATTGATAGTCTAAAACATACGAACTCATCTTACCTATGAAGCTAAAGTGACCGAATTATGACCCCAGCGCAGCCTCTCAGATCAGCGGTAGCATATAATTCAATTAGTTATCTCTAGGATAGGAGAAACTGATGTTGGTAAAAGGGCAAGGAGTGTATGTTATTTATATTGGTATTATTAATAATAATAATAATAATAATAATAATAATAATAATAATAATAATAATAATTAGTGGAAGTTATAGAAATAGGGTTATTTTAATTCTATGTTACTTTTATTCTCCATCATAGACTTCCGTAGGTCCTATCGAGTTATAATAAAGCTTAAACATAGAAAACCATTTGGGAAAGTAGACTGAAGGTAGCTAACTTTAGCTCCCGAGTTACGGTTGGGTTTGGGGTTAACGCAATATGTATATTATTAGAACGCTAGAGATTCATGGATTATGGTGGTGGTGGGTCCGGGTATTGGATGCTATGTATTAACTACAGGGAGTAAGCCCATTGGAGGGTGTGTATGAAGGGAGTCGGTATCTCCCAAAGTGGAAATTGATCAAAATAGCGAAATGGGATTAATTGAGTAGAGGCGGAATTCGTAATGTGGATTTATAGTATACCCTTATACAGGGGTGCTGCTTTACAGGGACAGCGTTGGCGTACCCTTAGGGAACCGAGCCAATTCTTACATCGAGTTATAGGTAGGCAGTTATTAGCCGATTAGTAGATATTATTGCCGTGGGTATCAGGTGCTCAACATTGACATTAGGAGGCCTTGGGATTTTTATTAGGATTAGGCCTATTTCCTAATTATGTGTATGGAGGGGTAGACAGAGGGGTGGGGATTTAGAGAGGAGTACGAGTGAAGATTTAAGGGACCTTAAAGTTGTTGTATTTGTACCAGGATTTGTGTAGACAAATTGATATTACCTCATCCTTTTTATTTAGAAAAGCTCCTTTATATTTGATGATGGCTAGAGCTTCTTGCTTACATAATGAACAATACCTATCTAGATGCCTATAACATTTACTTTCTTTGACCACATGCTACTTGAGTTTATAATTAATGTTTCTATCTACGAAAGTGTATGAAAGGTGGCTATCATTGAAAGTATAGATGTGTCTGGAAATTCTATTCTTAATTTTTCCCGCAGAAAAGTCTATATATAACGCCTCTCCAGGTTGAGAGATAACGTTAGCATTATTAGTATAAACGAAATTATCGGAAATAATGTGGTTAGCGATCGTATTTTCGCTCGCTGTAGTAGAGCTAGGATCATAGTTGGTGTTTTGGTTGGTGTAGGGTGTTACAATACATTTATAGACTACACTTTCGTGTTTGCATGAGCCATTTAGAGGGCAAACACCCCTGTCATTACAATTGCATAGGTTGGACTGAATTGAGTTGTTTTTGGTTAGAAGTGGGACATTCCTATCGTGCTCTTGTTGAAAAGTTTGCTATACTTATGCGGAGCTTTAAAATTATCTTGGATACATTTAAAAAAATATTGAGTATGTAAAATTGAACGTTTTTACTGAATGCATGATTACGCCACAGACAGGAGCGTCTTCTATTACTTGGTTGCTGTTACAATAAACTGGAAGTAGGTAAATATGGTTATTTCGATTATTAGAGGGGCCACGTTTCCGTTTTCTCTTTCTAGTAATGCTATAGGTAATACCCCCACTATTCGATGGCCCAAGTCTATTTGTATTCTGGTACACTAGATCTTGGAGAGGACTTTAGATATCTGATATTCTCCTTATACCTTGAATTATTTTAGACTTTATTATAGAACTCCGAGTTGGAGTCGAAGATGGATTCACTAGAAACCATCGGGATATTGAAATGGGTGGAAGAGTAGCTTCTAGTCCAGAATTTGTCATCGAAGTGTATTATAAATTTTCTGGCTAACAAGATAAGATTTATTTCGATCTATGTTCTGAGTTGTTATTCGCGAATCTAAGTGCCTTGTTTAATAAAATTGGTGTGATGGATTGATAGTAAGAGTCTATGTCAAAAGCCAGAAATGTTATACTATATTTATGCTTGAGGTTCTTGAACCAGGCAGTAACTTCACCCGAGGAAATACAAAGGGAGTATTTAATTTTATTTTTCAAGGTTGGAATAATTCTATCAAGAATGTTTTTACTTACTCGACCTATATACGATTTAGAAGGTCAAATCATCCTAATTGAAGAGTTGTTATTGAAATTAGGTTTATGGTTTTTAAAGTAAATCTAGGGGTGCCTGGTGCAATTATTTCAGAGGGCTTATCTATCTACAGTTTAGAGAGTAAAGATTTAGCATCTATATTTATATCATTGGTGGACTCCCTCCGGGTCAGTTTATAATTTTCATGGAGCTCTCTAAGTAAGATTGTTTTATATTGATCATATGATATCGAGTACACGTTTTTAGTCGTATTGACCGGGATCAGGAGGCTGTTGTTATCATTATCATTCAACTTTTTGACAGAATTGTCAATACGTCTAAAGGTATCAATTTCATAACTAACATCCCTTCTGAATTTCAAGATTTTGAATAGATGTATGAAGTCTCACTCAAAATTGTTAAGTCATGTGTTTTTCCTTGGGTTCCTAAAAGATTTTAGTCCATAGTATTTAGCTGCATCTCGCTGTAAAGCAGCCTCGGTTGGGGTTTAGTTGACTGGCGTCTTTGATTTGGATTTGCTGTTCGGTTTTCCTATCTTTGACTCGATCGTAGTGGTATGCCTTCCATCTCATGTTTCTCACAAACTTGTTAATGCTTCCAATAAAGGTTCTCCTGCAGGTGTCATCCGATGGTTTGAGGATGCTTTTTTTAAACAGGGTTAGGAATTCTTTATGGAACATATCTTACAGTGTTAAAAATAATCTCTACAATAATACAGCTTCAGATTAAGTTTAAACAAAAGGAAACTTTACATCAGAAATGTATGGAGCGTGCATCCATGAAAACATAATCCAACGAATTAATAGTATTTACACACCTGACGACACATTTTGCGTTTAAGATTAGAATGAAAATGTTTATTCTTTGAAAATATAATAATTCAGAATGACAGCTGTTATTTCACTGTATTTTCAACTTAAAAAATATCACATTGTGTAATATAAACATTCTATTTTCTAATGAGCAAACGTACAGACAGAGATAATTTTAAAAAGATGTAACACTTTATATCTGGTGGCATAACGTGCCGTTGAACACTGGACCACTTTGATGTTCCACAGTGTTTTAACACTGTTCTCTCACAAAATGACGGCTAAAACTAATGTAAAAAAATAGAATAATATATTTTTATTGTTCAGTTTCGGCAAATTAATGAATTAGAGAGTGGGATGAAAGACACACAGGAATTGAAGGAATTTACCAGTAGATTCTCTCAATGCTAATTTGGGCTCGTTTATATAACATCTTTGAATACCAACGAATTCACAACTGAGATTTCCCCTTCGTTGTCAATGTAAACACGTCCTTTACTGGTCGAGACTTCTATTTATTCTATCGTTCATTTAGCGATGGACATATTTTGGTCTACAGATAACCTTTGCAGATGACCTCAGCACATGTTTCTACATTAAATCAGCAGATATATTTTATTTTCCCGTTAGCTGTTTCTCCTTGTTTATCAACCCCTGTTTTTGTCTTTCGGTCTGGTTCGTGTCTGTGTCAAGTAAGTTTTATTTATTCCTGCCAGCTGCTATTTTCGGTAAACCAGACCTTATATTCCACACCCAAGATCAGGGCATATATAACCCGGAAAATACAAAATATAGCAATTCTCGTGCGAATATCTAAAATAACAAAAACTAGAATATCAAATTTTGAGCTCTTAACTTTATTTACATGTCACGAGTATTATTTAACTTGCAGTCTATTTAGTTATGCATATAATAAATATTAAGATGCTTTCGAAAAAATTATTTGTTACTATTTGAACGTTCTTTTTTATCTGCAAAACGGGTGTTTAAATAAGTATTTGAAATCATATTTCAGCATCAGTACGTAACTATTATGTTCATGTTAGTTAACTATACTGATGTACGAGCCAACACAGTAAAAAAGCTGACTAGTTAGTTTCTATTAAAAAATAGTGCTATCTGAATGTAAACACGAATTTTGTTTTCAAAATGATCTACCTATAAGAACGTTTAATAATGTAAGTTTTGGCTATTTTCTTTTGGGCTTTTTTGGATAGCCTTTTCTTCTGATAAATCGTCTTTGGAAAACTCTAGATATCTTCGTATACATATTTTGTTATGGTAGATGACGAAACGCCCGTAAAGAAATGGACCTCTTTACTGATAAATACAGATATAGCATCTTCAATCTGAATGCTATTGTTTATTTATATATGCTCTGGAATAAAAACTTAATATCTATTGCGCTTAACATACAAAGTTTTATTAAAATATATGTATAAAAAGAGGAGATAATATCAATTGAAAATATACATAAATGCATCCAGTTTGCCTATGTATAAAAATAAATAATAGATAAAGGGGAGAGAATAATGCCGTTAAATAATGCATTTAAATCGGGCGGTATTAAACTAAACATTCGTGCAAAAGTGAGATTAATAGAAAGAAAGTGAGAGGGACGTTTGCAGGAAAATGGAGAAAAAGTGTTGTGTGTGTGAGACAGAATATAATAAAAATGAAAGAGAGACTTACAGAGAAAGTATATGAAGAAGTTTAATAGGAAGAGAGAGATAGAGAGATAGAGATAAGTTGATAGATAGATAGATAGATAGATAGATAGATAGATAGACGGATAGAGAGAGATGAGGTAAAGGGAGGGAGATAAATTATTTTAAAGAAAATGAGTGAAAAAATTACTGTGGACAGAAATGACGGAATATATTACCTCGAGATAGGGGGAGGGAGATAAAAGTTAAAACATTTGGCGAGTAGACAACCTAGTATATACATTGCTTTGTTTTAAGTAACATGAGTAGTTCAACCGCGATTAACTTGCTGAATTCGAAGTTTGATTAATTGGGGTTATCGAAATTGATAGAAACGGATGTGACGTCACATGTCTGTGAGAGAGTGTGAATTACTAGGGAAAGTCTAGAGTTTGTAGGTAACACAACATGTGTGAGCATGTTATTTTAAAATGCTCTTATAAGATATGATTAAACAGTGATTATTGATCTCTCTCTTTCTGCTACTCCACTGGTCAGTAATTCGGAACGACAATTAACCTCCTTTGTCTTAAACTCTTTGGTCTTGACTTAGATCTTTTTCGATGTATGAAATCATTTATTTGCAGTTGGCGTTCCCTCACTCTGAAAGGACCACAAAAACGGCGTGCACAAGAATAAGCAGCTAACGATATACGGTTATGAACTTTTATAAATGTACGACACAGAATTAAAATGCAACAGCAATAGATAGATTTTTCAATGATAAAATATGAATTTAATTAATATAAGAAAACAAAACATCAATTAACATATATTAAAAGAGAGAGCAAGAGAGCGAGAGAGAGAGAGAGAAAGAGAGAGAGAGCTAGAACGAGCAAGAACGCTAAGGAAAGAAGGGGAGTATGTGTGTTTCTACATGGAGAGATACAAAACGCTTTTGAAGAGAATAGAGAAAGATCGCAAGTAAAATAGAATACTATTAAAACGAAATAAATCTTACATTTTAACTTACCGATGGGTCTATAGGCTATTATACAGCCGCTTCGTCGTCGGAGACTCAAGTCCTTGCTTGTCTACAGATACAAAACACCTCGGGTGCGATCTTGATTTATAAAAAAAAGAGAGTGTCACAGAAAAAAATCAGAGCAACAGGCTACTTGTACAGGCGTAAGGGAGAGAGAGAAATAGACAGACACATAGATAGACGTATAGCTTGTCTCTCTATTTCCAGCCACACTTTGCGCGCTGCAACAATACTGGTGACATCAATAAGACACGTCTTTTCTACTTGAAGTCTCGCTAGTTAAAGAGCCAGACAATTTGCGGCGAGAAGTTACGTGGTTTCGTTGACTTACGTTCTGGTGTCACCTTTGCCCTTTAAGGTGTCACTGACACTTCTCTTTAAAATACGAACCTCGTTATGTAACAGAGAAATACATACATATGAAGCAGATAAAACGTCGATTAGGAAAAAAGAGAACGAGAATTCGTAATCATCTCTTTAAAAAGGGATAAAGATGCAAATTTATAGACAGAAATGAAGGAATATATAACAAAACGGAAAGAGTGGGAGAGTGTGAGAGACATGTGAATAGGTTGACTAAAAATAATTTAATAGATAAAGAGATAGAGAGACATGAAAGGTAGCATATGTATGGGATGCCTAGAAGATAACGAGATAGAGATAAAATGATAAAGAGGAAGAGAGAGAGGGATATATAATTTAATAGTAACATGAATGTTATCAATATAAGAACAGAAAACTCATTTAACAACGTTATATTGAGAGAGAGAGAGAGAGAGAGAGAAAGAGATAGAGAGAGAAAGAGAGTTAAAGATAGGAAAAGCGTGTGTGTGTCTGTGTGTGTTTGAAAGAGAGAGAGAGAGAGAGAGAGAGAGAAAGACAGAGAAACAGAGAGAGAGGGGCTTAGAATGCAATTAGAGAGATAACTAGAGTTTGAGACATGCTGTGAGGCAAACTGTAAATAATTGATCTATCACATGAATGTTGTTTTCCTTTTTTGCTATTTCTATTTTTATCATCTTCTTTTGAAAACCTCTTGATTGTTATCAAATAAAATTATTGGCTTCCGCGATGAAAGTTTTGATCTTTCCCAATTAAAGTAATGGAATATTTTCCCGGAAGGTGGCATCCCGGTTTTTGAACTGCGGCTGCTAACACACACTGAGATACCTTATTCTATTATTTATTTTTACATAATATATATATATATATATATATATATATATATATATATATATATATATATATATATATATATATAAATATATATATATATATATATATATATATATATATCATTTTGTGTGAAAACATCTTTACTTTTATGTATTTAATTTATTTATGTTATTTGGAAAAAGATCTCGCGAATATAAACGTTTTCTCATTTCTAATGACATATATGTGAAACCCACTTTTAATGTCGTGCAAGAACTCGCACAATTACTTTTATGATATTAAGCTTAATATATCTCTTAGAGCGGAGGCGGGTGACGTAATGGTTCTCTAAACGTGTGATAGAATCAGTTAAGCGAGTTCAAACCTCATCGGTTCTATCATATTCACGTATATATAGAACCTTAGTAACCTTTCACTCAGCTATTGAACGAATGTAGATGTATAATGTATGAATACGGACAAACATGCATACCCCTTATATGGCATAATGCGTTATTAATAGAGGGTGTGTAATTCTTAAAGGATGTCCCTTATATAACCACCTAGATTGCATTTTATATAGTAAAAAAGAAAGCATACGACCAACAGTAGACATTTTTTAAGATAATATATTGGCAAGATCACATATCTATAGAAATATTTCGAATTAGTAGTCAGATATATGATATCAACATATTAGTTCGATAAACATGCAATCGATTTTCTAAAATAAGATTTCCGTCGTTTAGTCATGTTTTCCAGCTACCAAACTCCAGCTATGTAAGACATTCATATTAAGAACATTTATTTAAAGAAAAATCAAGAGGGCGGCTAGCAAAAAGGTGATCCGAACAGATACGAGTTAGGCTGGTATTAACCTCGTGATAATGAAATACTAGCTCGGAACAGTGAAATATTGTTGTTCTAAAGAATGTGGCGAAGCTCTCTGAAATCAATTAAGTAACGTTAAGACTAGAAATGTCTCTTTAGTTGACTCGTAATATGAAAGTGTTACTATATACAAGACAAGCGATTATTTAGTCAATATAATTCACCGTAATCATTTTTTCAAAAACTAATGTTTCACTGACAAACTTTAATATCTTAAATATAAAGTAGAGTTAGCTTTCCCTTATTTGCTTGACTGAAATAGTTTTAATAAAAATTAACCGATCTATTTCGTCAGACGTCATGCCAAATATTGATTTGTGTTCTTAAAATGAAACACTTTATTTTTAATAAATACTATTGATTTTATATTAACTCTCAGAACATGTGTTGTTTTCATTATTAATATCATAGCGGGAGTCCGAAGGAGATAACCCTTTGCCAATCAGAAGTCATCTGACTACAACTGTAAAGATATAAGGACGACATCTAATTGAGGTAAACTATTTGGACATATCCGTGTGTTTGCTCACTTCATATGAATTACTACTACATCTTGCGAATAAAAACAGCGAAATTTCGTATACCGATTATAGATCAATACAGTAAACATTTCATGAGAAGGTTTTTAGAATATAAATTACAAAATGACGACAACATTACTTTGTTTAGAAAATGAAACCTCGTAAATATATCCAGCTTTGTTCTGTAGTATTTCTAACGCTCGGTGTAAATACAGGAGTCATTCTTTATTCAATTACGGTCACTTTTATCGTTTGGCGAAATAATAACACACGTGTTACGTATACACAACGAAGACTAACTAAGAAACATAATCCAACTAGACAAAAAATGTTCAATTTTTAAATGTGTAAGCATATAGATTATCTTGGTTACAATATATTATCATTACAGTCTCTGAATGTATGCCATCATCAGCTCCCAAACACGTATAATTTATACTGTTTAGTGTTTTAAAATATTTGATGCAATTTTACGCGGTGTTATTATTATTTATTTTTGATAAATGTGATAGAATAATGTAAGTAATATACAGGGAGAGAATTAGAGAAATAGATACAAAGAGACAGAGAGAAAAAGTTCAGAAGATTATTTAAATTATGCCAGTTAAGCCACAATACGTCATTCGACTTTTGACCATATATTCGAGTGAGAAGGGAAAAACAAAAATTCTGAGTAAGTTTTGATGAGTTGTAACCACATTCAGACATAAACACTTTTTCTCTTCTTTTTTCCTAAAATGAACATAAAATTATTATATAAACCTTTTACTAGGATTCAAAAGAACACATTCGATATTCTTTTCACTATTTCATACTTTAATAGCAATCCCCCAAATACAAATGAAAAAAGTTAGTAATGAAGAGAAAAGCTGTAACTGCATAATTCGTACACTTTTCCACTACAAAATAAATGCCTAACGAAAATAATTGTTGACCAAGCCACACTATTTGTCAAAGACACACTGAATAACAAGAAGTATTACGTAAGTATGACCTAGCTAGATTTTAAAACAAGGTATTACGACTACGACAGCACATGCAAAAACAAAGAACGCCGAATTAAGACATTACTAGCAAACCATTATTGGGAGCTTAAAGAAAGCGGACGTTCACCAATAATCGAATAGAAAATAATACGACAGGCCATTACATGTAGAAATGTATACGACCCATGTAGATTATGTCTAAATTAGGTATTTGAAATCATAAACTTTAAATACCCCAACACCTAGTAAACAGTAGAAGTGAAATAGCAAACAACTATTAACACAGAATAACATTTACCTTAAGTTAAAAATACATAATAAATAAATAAATAAACAAATATATCAATAAAAAATAAACTAAAACGTAAAATAGAAATACAAGAAAGCACGCGTTAAAATAAGGTCACCCATTATTTCGACAAAACAAAAAACATAGATAATAATCCCTATTGAAAATGAGAAAAATAGAATAAGAAATAGAAAGTAAAATCAACCGAACCTTTGTTTATGAGAAGTGCAACGATTGGCTAAGAGAACATCAAATAATCTCATTGGTTAGTTTGCTAGACTAAACACCACGTGTATATATAAAAAACACCCGGCAACACAAACTCCATGCATTCTAGCCTGACGATTCCCTACGGGGATGAAACGCGGACTCCTCTCTGTAGCTTATTTGCGATAAATATATTTTCATAACTTACTATCTAGCTCTACTTACGTATTATTGAAGTACACACTGAACATTGATACATAAAAATAGTATATCTCTTCATAACATTTCATGTGGATACATAAAATAATAATATATTTCTCTCTCTCTCTCTCTCTCTCTCTATATATATATATATATATATATATATATATATATATATATATATATATAGTGATCCGCATACAGAATGTTTCGCTGTATCACATCTAATCAGTGCGGCTAGACCAGTTAGTTCATCAAGCCAGGATTAAAACTCAACCGTCGAGCTGACAGTCGGCGTCTCTACCCCTGCGCTATTATACGACACTGACTGAATGTAAGTTATATCTGAATGCAAACATTTTTAATGCCGAGAGCTCGAATTAGTTTTACTCAATAAACTATGTCTTAAAGCCTATAGCAGTTGGCGATATAATACAAATAAGCTCTACCCAAGAATAGGGAGCTTCATATAGTCATCCACATACAGACTGTTTTTCTGTATCACAGCTCTTCAGTGCGGTTGGACCAGTTTGTGCCTATGCAAACATTTAAAAGGCTAGCGCAAATGCAATCTCGTTTCGGTGATAGCACCTCTTCGGAGTTCAAGATGATTATTACAATACATATCGACAATGCGTTGATAGGAAAAAGAAAGCCAAAAGCAAAAATCAGATTTTTGGTATGTTTGTCTTATCTACATTTGTCTGAATTTATTTTCAAAAGTCATTGTAGGCTCCGAAGAAGTGGTGTCATTGAAATGTAACTGTAATTGCGTAAGTTACACACATGTGTATATAATAAATATTTATAAAGTATTTTACATATCACTTTACAATGTTTTTAACTTCATTTTATACATAATTCTTAACTTGTTTAATCATTTTCAGTCTCCGTGTACCGCTTTCAAATCTCAGGTTAGGGTTCGTTTTTTTTGTTCAATCTTTTAGAAAGTTTTTAAAAATATTTGAAGCATCGTTTTATAAAATCAAAAGTTGTCTTACCAATTTACGTGAAAAACATGCCTTTTGAAACAATTAGGTTTAAAGGGATATTTCACTCTAAGTTTTACATGATGAGAAAATAAACAAATAACTATGTTCAGTTTTGAATGATTGTTTTTTTGTTTTGGCATTGATATATCATCTATTCACAATATTTATCACCTATTATTGTATTAGGATGTTCTATTATATGCATGGGTACCATTCTTTACGATATTT
This sequence comes from Sepiola atlantica, assembly GCA_963556195.1. Taxonomy (NCBI): domain Eukaryota; kingdom Metazoa; phylum Mollusca; class Cephalopoda; order Sepiida; family Sepiolidae; genus Sepiola; species Sepiola atlantica. The sequence goes on from OY744521.1 coordinate 109,309,172, forward strand.
ATAAAAGTATAATTTAACACATTTTTTATAACTTTTGAATTATATATATATATATATATATATATATATATATATTTCTATGGCTTCCTATCAGGATATGAAAGTTTGGTGTTTGGTCTTTTCTATTCATATGATAATTTTTCCTACCATTACTTGGTCGAGCCACCTAAGAAGTGAATAAACTGTTGCCATATGTAAAAGTATATAAACCGTGTAACTTCGTTTACTTTTGGGGCGAGCGTAATAACCTATCAATACAATGTCTAGCTGCTATATGATATAGGTTTAAAATCTGGGCGTGAAAAACTCAACACGTCTAGCAACACTGTTATGCGTTGATATAACGAAACAACTGTCTATCTCTCTCCCTCTCTCTCTCTCTCTCTCTCTCTCTCTCTCTATATATATATATATATATATATATATATATATGCATACATATATATGTAAAATAATATTTATCAACAAATATTAAATTATATTCTACCTACAGACGACGTTGTTTCGAGCTTATTGCTCTCTTCAGTGTAGGATGTGATAATTTCCGACAGTAATGAGGTGCAAACGAGGTTCACAGACCAACCTTTTGCATCTGCACCCTTTCATGGCCATTTCAACTTACCACGTGGTACGTAATATTTAAGATACATTTATGTCATTACTACGTAAACATTAAGACGGACTAGAGAACTCGACGACCGTACTCGGAGTCCTTCTTTGTAGTTAAGTGAATGTCTATTATTAAATATCTCCCAGCAGTGCTCAACTTTAATTTTACTTAAATGGGCATCATAATAATATTTATGAACAAATTGTAAATTATATTTTACATATAGTCGACGTCGTTTCGAGCTTATTGCTCTGCTCAGCGTATGAAGTGATAATTTACGACGATCATAAGGCGCTAACCCTGGTTCGCAGATATTGATAAATACACACATATAACATAATATATATATATATATATATATATATATATATATATATATATATATATATATATATATTTAAAGTAACTTGCATAAAAACGAAATGTACGCGATTTATAATATCTAATATAAAGTAACCATGAATTGCTGGTAAACAGAAGTTAATGACAGATATATAGATTATATATTAATGTCATTATCGATAAAATTCACGAAGGCACCCTACGGCTTCTGTTACTATTCATTATATTTACGGTTTAAAAGCTGTGGGGAAATCAAAACTTAAAAGCAAAGTTTATTGTTTTAGTTTAACATACATCGTTGGATTGGAAAATGCTTTTAACTTATTATATTATTAGTCTATGTATGTTTCGTCAGAACCTATACGTTTAATGTTTATTTCTGAAATTGTGCACACATTCAAGTTTATTTATTTATATAACTTCTTAAATGTTTATCTATTTCAATATATTTATAGTTATCTATTTATTTATTTATCTATCTATCTATCTATCTATCTATCTATCTATCTATCTATCTGTTTATATATGTATATATATATATATATATATATATATATATATATATATATATATATATATATATATATATATAAATATATATATCTTTCTCTCTTTTTTTTTTTTTCTCTCTCTATATATAAAGTCAAACAAGAAAGAAACTCAAATCAACATACCAAACCATTTGTACTATAATTTATTTGGTTTTAAGAACGGGAGTTATGAGGGACGAAATAAATTATAGTACAAATTGTTTAATATTTTGGTTTAAATATTTTCTGTTTTAACTTTATTCTTGCTCTGCGTTGTATTAGGCTCTCTTACTCAATATCTCCCACTAAAACACTTAATCGTTCACGAATCCAACTTACTTTATATATATATATATATATATATATATATATATATATATATAAGTATGTTTACCTTGTATATAAATAAACTACGTAGTAAATATAGAATATCAACTGTGTATAGTGGGAATATATTATTAAAGAGGGAACATATGTTTGTTACAAAATCAATATACCACATAAACATATATCAGAGGAGGCGCGAGAGCGCTCTATCCCTTAATAGACTTTACGAATGGCCTATGCTGGAAATCTCATTTCTTTGATCAATCATAACTCAAAAACCAATTAAAACAAATTAGTTAACACTTTGAACACAATTTTTATTTGATAGGTTCTATAAGTGTGTTGAATTTCAGCATATATTCTACATATCCAGAAAGTTCAATCATGAAATCATGTTATCTGTGTGTACGTACGTACGTATGTGCCACCCTGTATCTCATCAACTATTTGATGGATTCAGCTGATTTTTGTCAAAAATAGAGGTCCTAAGGTTTAGTTGATAGCATTTGAATTTCAGTTTACCATATATAGTGTTCCAGAAAATTCCAAAAACCTTACAAATAACCATTATATTGAGGCATAGCCTTTACAAAAGTCGTGACATTTCATGAAAAATGGCAGTATACTAACATCATATGCCTTTAATAGAATTTAGATGAAAATTCATATACACTAAATGTATAAAAGCAAGGAAATTCCCAAATTTGTACACTTTTATTGTCATTAAAGGTATGCGAGCACAACAGGGCTATGTATTTTACTGGTAGGAATTTTTCTTAAGCGCACCTAACACACTTCATCTACTCATGCATAGAGATTTATACTGTAATGATGTGATAATGAAATGGTTAGGTTTATATATAGTCATACCCTCTATGACAATAAAAGTGTAAACATTTGGGAATTTCCTTGCTTTTGTACATTTAATGTACATGAATTTTCATCTTAACCCTATTAAGGGCATATGATTTCAGTATACTGCCATTTTTCATAGAATATATATATATATATATATATATATATATATATATATATATATATATATATATATATATATATATAAGTGCAAATTAGTCGTCCGAGGCGTTAGCAATGCGGTGTAGTTGCCGTAAGGTGGAAAAGTGAAAAGAAATAAACGAAGAGAGAAAGTGAAACTCAAAACGATTTATTGATAATTTCACGAAAAACTGATTAAATACCAAAATAGTAAATGCTGTCTGGTAAGTAACAGTTTGGCAAAGGGTAATCTTAAATTTTCAAAAGAAAAACTTTCCTTTTCAGAAGACAACAATAAAAGACCGAGTGAGTCGAAAAAACGGGAAAAAGCCGGTGTCAAAACATCGAAATACGGCAGCAGACAATTGGGAGCAGGAACGCAGAAAATGTCAAAATTCTATTAAGCAATTATACAATTAAAGTTAAAATATTATAAACATTTGCTTATTAATATACTAATTATTATAATTTTATTATATTTTATTTTATATGATTCATTAATTAATTTTTTTTCTATTTTTTTCTTTATTCAATTCAAATTTAAATTTACGTGTGATAAGTTGTCATCATGATAGCATCGGCAGAGATGTTTATTCACTGATTACAGATAAAATACAACAAATAGAATAGCGATTATGATCCATATATAATAATAAAAATAATTAATTGTAACCATTATATTAAAAGTACGTATGTAGAATTTAATAGATAGATACAATAGATCAAAAAATAGATTAAGGGTCATATATCATTTTCGGAGAAAAATGCAATTGGTTTGATCGATACTATGAATAATGAAATAGTATGATGTCTAACGTTAAATAGCTAGTAAGATATTAAATCGTTAAACACATATATTTTGATGTATTTTAAATAATGACTGCATAGTATTAGGACCACGACAATGACGTTGGTTTACATAGGAAGTAAAACCCTAGATTATTAAAATAAATAAGACAATTGTGGTAAACAGAAAACAAGGTAGGTAAAAAAATTATTTATAATAATCTACAATATTTTATTTATAATAATCTACAATATTTTATCTAAAAAAGATAAAATATTGTAGATTATTATAAGTAAAATAAAATTAGAATTAAATAAAAATATAGTATTACTTTAACAAAGTTAAATAGCATTGAGTGATACCAACGGGAGAGATATTTCGTTTACTGACTGCGAAAATAAAAATAAGTAAGAAACGAATTAGTGTTTAATACAATCGCAAATTTTATTGATTATATAAAAAATGTTTATGAATAAATATGAAAATGTTTAAAAAATATTTTGAATAATACAGATAGTCTATGAAATATCATTATTATAGTTGAGTATAAAAGGGCTAGAAATAGATAAGTTAATACTTCCGGTAACTTGGTAAAACCGAAGTCACCTAATTTACGGATATAAAAAAGTATAATGTACAGAAAGGAATATAGAATAAGGAAACATCGATAGCTAAAACTCGAAGAAAAGGGAAATAATTGGACGAAACAACAAACAATGGTTAGTGAAAATATATATCTTAATTTAGGAGTATTTAGATCAATATTTCAGCTGATGATGAATGATTAAAATGCAAACAGTGAAACACATAATATGCGTATATGTTGCGACTAGCACATATTGAAATCATACTTCAATTTGAAAAAAAAAACGATACGATCCTTATAATGAGTACTAATTGCAATATATGCTTTGCCTGCCTTGTTATTTCATTGTTTTGGTTTGTTTTATATAATAAGCACTGAAAATACCAAGATCTAGAAGTAAATGCACAGGAGCATATTACTTATATTTTGCCGTTAACCGAAACAATTGTATGCTGAATAAAGAACACTCTCTGTGAAATGATGTGAATCTGTCCTTTATAGCATTGGATATGGTATAAAATTAAATAAAACGTATTATATATATATATATATATATATATATATATATATATATATATATATATAAGACTGAGAAATGTGGACGCATGTGTATGAGTATTATTACATAGAATAAAGTTATGTACAATTAAATTTACAATAATAAAATCACACTAAATAACTTAGTTGCTAAAATAACAGAAATATGCAATGTTTCTTTTCTTAGCTCTTTCTTGGATAACAGTATTTTGGCATAACACAAGCAAAATACCTTTCTCTAGATTATACCGTATATATTGTCTATATAGTCAGCTCAAGTAAACAGAACAAAGTGATTACTTAGGCAAATTAACAAGTTAGGCTAACTGATATTGTGACTTGATTTAGTGACTCAAAAATTAGTGAGTTGCATACTTACCTTTTATTACTTGATCACTTAATCACTAAATTTCCAAATTTTCTATTTGAAATAGATTAAAAAAATGAAAATACAAAGAAATTTACATATATTTGTCAATTGAAAGAAATGCAAATAATACTACAATGAGGGAGAGTTAAAAAAGAAGTTGGAACAAAATGATGCTGACAATAGTTTAATATAACTCAATAATGTCAAAGTTTGGTTAAAATATTTTTTAATTAAACTACGGATAACACGTGCTTTGCATGTAACACACACCAATCAATTTTTCGCCATGTACACTATCGATACATTCTTAAATACAGGCAGATTCTATAGCTGAGAAGAGTGAGTCACATAATCTATTCCACTCTCTGTAATGTGGTAAAGAGAAATCCTTCATGTATTCCTTCCATATTAATGATGATTTAAGCAAATTATACTTGGATCAATGAATACCTTTATTCTTTATTGTTTATTATCATCTTTACATTGCTTATCTTACTCCACATTTAATTTTGAAATCTCAATTCCAGCCTCAATATTTTAAGAGTTGATTCCACTTGTCCTGTATTTTCCAGGTCTGGTATTAATACACATGCGTTCACATTTTTCAGTCTAGCCCATCGCTTTTACAGGTATGACTGTTTGAAAATGTAAAATCTATTAAATTTAAAACGGTAAAAAAACAAGACCCCATAGCATCAGTTACTAGGTATACCTTGAGTCACCTATATTTTGATTTGGTGTAAATATTAGTAAGAATTTCTAATTAAGTTAAACCAATAATCATGATAACATCACAATAATGAAAATATATAATTCACTAGTGAACTAGCCTTTCATGTATTACTTATTATCCGAATAAAAAAAATAATTAATTAAACATTCTAACAAACTTCATTATTTTAATTTAGAAAATATGTATATTTAGTATAATTATTTAAAACATTTGACTTTATTGGACAGACTTCTTACATTATTCAGTATTGCCCTTAGAGACAAAGTCACACACCATTATACTATAATAAATTTGAATTTGCCTTTTCTGGACATCCATACTACATGATTCAATACTGCCAATAAAGGCAACACACAAATTACTATACCACATCATTAAAAGTTAAAATTTTACAAATCAAGTTATTGTAAATGTCTTAATAAAACTTGCAATTTAAAATTACTTCACTTTTTAGTTTATAAATAATAGAAGTGAATAATTAGAATATAGTTAATTGAAACATTTGCCTTTTCTGAAAAGCCTTACTACATATTTCCGTACTGCCCATAGATATACAACCACAATTGGCTATACTTTAGTAATGCATTTAGAAATTAAGTTTAAAAAACTAAGTTTTTTTACAAAATGGAAAAAAAACAATAAAAATATCTTCACTTTAAAAAGTAATTATTTTTAAGAAAACTATAAAAAAAGACATCATTATTTTCTAAACAATCTTACTACATTATTCAGTACTGACCATATATATGAATTCACAAATGACAATATACTATTGATTAATTTTGAGTTTTACTTAAATAAGTGAAGTTATTAAAAATAAGTATACAATTAAAATAAATTGGATGGTTCGAACTTATATCCTCCCGTTTAACTCTTTAAATTTCCCCAAAATATTCTTCGAATTTATTAATTCTTCTTTTTGTAGTTCTTTTGTCCTTTCTTTAAAATAACAATTCTGCTTCTTTTCCAATTATGGAGATTCGATTAGTTAGTTAAATATTATCAAAAATAATAATATTACCTCTAATTAAAAATTATTTATTTTAAATAATAAAATACAATTTTTACATGTTAGTAATATTAAATGATTTTAGTTTATTGTATTTTTAAAATGATAATTCCATATCCCAATTCAAATTAAATTATTTCTGAATTAAAAAATATAATTTTAATATGAAGAATTAAGTAAAATAAGATAAACATATGTTGAATATTTTTAATTCTTAAATATTAGTAAATTGAGAAAAACTTTGATTTAGAAAATAAGTTTCAGAATAATATGAATATTCATAGTTTCAAATAACTTCGACATTTTTTAATTATTTTAGAATGAATTCAAATATGATAATTCAATTATTATTGACTTCAGTATAAATGCTATTTTCAGAATTTTAATTTTCAGAGTAAAGTAAAATAAAACAAAATATGTTCCAAATTTTAAATTCAAGTATTAATAAAGTCAGAAACACTTTGATTTTCAGAATAAGTTCAGAATAAGTTTCCAAATAATAAGAAACAAATTCAATTTCCAAGCTTTAAATAAATTCCACATTTTAAAAATTATTTCAGAATAAATTCAAATATCATAATTCATTTATTATTGACTTCAGTATAAATTCTTTTTTAGAATTGTAATTTTCAGAATAAGGTAAGATAAGATAAAAATAGGTTTAATATTTCAAATGAAAATATAAATGAATTGAGAAAAACTTGATTTTCAGAATAAGTTCAGAATAAGCTTTAGAATAATAAAAATACATTTCAATGTCTATGTTTCAAATAAGATAATTTGTTAGATGCACTCTGATGATTCTAGTATGATCAGTTTGAATAAATTGAATTTGTCTCTGAATACTAAGTTTGTTTCTTAACTTATTTCACCCAAACAACACGAGTTGCCACGGTGTATAGATGTGATTAAGCTGATTGTCGTGTTCGTCAAGTGTATTTATGTCGAATGGTTACCAGAATAGCAAGTTAATTGTGGTACACTCCATTTAAGTACTTGTAAAACAAGCACACGGATGAAACATTACGGTGATGGAACAATTTAGTGGTTAGTCAGAGACCTATTAGATTAGATACTCTTTGTGGATCTTGTCTTAGAGAGAGAGAGAGAGAGAGAGAGAGAGAGAGAGGGAGAGAGAGTAAGAGAGAGGAGAGATGAGAGAGGAGAGAGGAGAAAGAGAGACTGGTGCATGGTGCACCACCCATCATGTGAGAATCTTTCATGCTTGAGCGAATGGTGGCTTTATAGAGATATACGAGACTGTCAGGTGTGAGAAGTTTTCTCGCACGGTCGAGGGAGCCCACCTTCTTTGCAGCAGCCTTGGCAATGTCTTCAATGTATTTGTCCCAATTAATATTCCCTGTTAAAGTTAGATCGATGAGTTTGAACGTTGGATTCTCAAGTAGGGTGTTATTTTTCATGGCAATCGGTGGTTGAAGAGATTTCTTGTAGTTGTTTAAGGAAAGGAGCTTTGTCTAAGCAGCATTAAATGTTACAATCCATTTATGACTCCATTAAACTAGCGACTGGATGTCACTTTCAAACTATTAAGTATTGTCTCAGATATGTGTGCGTCCATTGTACCAGCATGGCGAGAATAGAACGTGATGTCATTAGAAAATATACCCATCTCAGAAACAATGTACTCAGAGAGGTCGTTTTTGAAAATCAGGAACAATAGACTAAAGATCGATCCCTACCGTACACCTGCATTTACGTCATGTTGTTTGGAAAAACGGCCAACGACGACAACTTGGATGTTTCTTTTAGATAGGAAGGATCTAATTACATTAAATATTCGCCCAGTAATACCATATGAATGGATTTTTATTAGTATCCCTTTATGCCAGACCTTGTCAAAGGATTTAGATATGTTAAGTGCTACCACTTTAACTTCACATGCTTTGTCCAATGTATGGTATATGCGTTCGGAGATGACTGTTAGAATATCCGCAGTAAACCGTGCTTTCTAAGTCTATACTGATTGCCAGACAGAAGTTTTGCATAAACGAGTTAACGGACTATCGCTAGATTGATTAGGGATTCAAAAAGTTTGACGACAAGCAGGAGTAGATCGATGGGTGCAGTTCTATCTCCAGAATTCTTGAAGACTAGTACCACAGAAGCAATTTTCCAGTTATTATGGAAGAAAGATTCGGCAAGGCATTTGTTGTAGAGTTTTGAGAGGGCAGAGGGCCAGTTGAGCAGAACATTTCTTTATTACTATTACTGGTATAAGATCAGGTCAACATGCTTTGAAGGTGTCAATGATTTTTATGATGCCCCTGGCATGAGATAGGGTGATTGTCAGGTTATCAAGTGTGGCTTCGGTCCGCAATAGGGCATTGGGAGAGAGTTGTTTTGAGAGTCCAAAGTGGAGCTTAACGCTAAACGCTGGGCAAGTAGTTCATCCTTACTAATTGCCTTGCAAACGACATCATTATGGTTGGATAGCGAGGGATTGTTAATTGCACATTATTTACAACATTATTGACGATTTTCCGGAAATCTCAAGTACATAGTTGCTGTGACTTAATACAATTTCTGGTTTTCTCTGTATACCTTCTCTTTGCTTCATCTATTACAGTCTTACAATGATTTCTTGACGCTATAAGTTTCTGTCGATTTGAATTTTATTTGCGGTGTTTGAATTGTCGGAAGTCTTTCTGCCTCTGTGCCATAGTTTAAGGTGTACTATTGCGAAGAGTGGGGTTTGCGGAAGAATTTCCTCATGAGGACATGTGCTTCAGTGCCTAGTTCGACCGATTCGGTTAAATTTTTTTGCGCACTGATCAAAAGGAAAAGTACACTTCATAGAGCGTCACTCATGTGGTCTCTGACAGAATAAAAATAAGCCTGCTTGAAGTATCCCGCTGTTTTTTAGCAACGGCTCTGCAGGGTTGAGAGGATATTTTAGAGTAATATCAATCATTAATATGTGATCAGCGTTTCCGAGCGGTCTATAGAGATTTGTCGCGCAACTATCAGGCAGAGAACCGGTCGGTTAGTGAGGCTGTCTGATCCACATTATTATGGTGGCGGGTTGGTAAAGTGACAGTCTATGAGAGAGAGTGCGCTAAGTAAAATCTTTACATGGAGTTACTAGCTGCGGCTGTATAACTAGATAATCCAAGCTACTCAGGGTGATGTACATAAAAATCTCCAAATACATGTATTTGGACACTTGAGTGAAGTAAAAGTGCTGCATCTATGCTTTCAAAGACAAAATTAAGCAGGGTACAGTCCTGGGTCGAAAGAGAACGGTATAAGACATATTAGTAACTAACGCTATGTTGTAAGGTTAATCTAAAGCACATGTAAGCTTGATCATCTGATTCTAGTCTATGTTCTTTAGTCAATGGGAGGGATTTTCGAACATAAACTTCTAGCCCGTGCAAATGTTTGTCAGACTTTTTAAAGTAGATTTTAAGATATTCAGGTATGTCAAAATAGTGTGAGGCGATTGAGGATTGTAGTTTTTATTTCACTTAGTATTAGACTATCTGGTAGTTTACTACGTTATTGAGGTTGATCCTAAGCCCCGGATACCTGTGAACACTCGCCTCAAGTGTAGAGGCGAATATGTCTTTTGGTGGGTCTTTTCCATCATCAAATCTTCTGTCAATGATTTTTCTCAAGGTAAAAACTTTATTATGATTATTAAAGATGATATTACGCAATTCTTGATGCCCATAATTCATGTTGTTTAAATTATGCAAATGCCGATGAAATTAAGGCAATTGATTCAGTGATAGCAAACCTGAATCTGCAAAAAGCATTACTTGTCTTAATCAAAGAATGCACATGGACTAACTGTTGGCTATTATTTTTCTTTTCTTCTTCTTCGAACGTTGGTTTGTATTTTCTTCCGCATTATGTCTTTTAAATTATTTTATGGACATGCTAGAAGCATTTGCAATACAAGGAGGTTTTGCCATGCAAGGTGGTAAAGGAGGCACATCTCCTCTTCCAGGACTAGCCCTAGTTTGTAGTACCTGCCCATGCAGGTTTATAAACCATCATTAATGATCTAGGATCAAAGTCACAAAGATACACAGTGCAACGTTTCCTGGCTCTTAAAAGAGCCACATAAGTTTTACCATCAGAAAATATATGATTGCCTAAATAAGCAATTATTGAATCCACAAAAATTTCTTGTGATTTGTGAATTGTTATAGGGAAAGCAAGTGACAATGGAAATTATGTTCTAGCGACAAAACCACGAGGAGAAAATTCATAGTCTGCTCGAACTCTTCAAATTGAAATGACAAACCGTCTTTATTGATATCAAAATACACCGAATTTTGTCAACATTGTTTCATTTCCAATCATTAAACTAACTGTTCCAATAACACGATTGCATAATCCTTGATTTACATCAATGTTTTCTTTCATAATTACTCCTTCTCCTATTCCAACGTTTAGCAATATTAAAAGTCCAGCAGTGTCAGGTGTTGTCTTGTTTTAGAACATTTTACCATTTTTCTTTTTCTTTCAATGAGTTCTATCTTTCTATTGTCCTATCATAAAATTGTAATTAAAAAGGTCATGCCTAGTATAAGTGCAATAGGAGTGTTGCTGAATAGGCATTTTTGATATTTTAAGCTTGTCAACGCTTCCATATTCTTAAACTCCTTTCGATATATTTATATTTTTAGATTACTTGTGCTGTTTGCTACATTATTGGTATAAAAGAAAATATTTATTTTAAATAAAAAAGTTATGGTGATTCAAGATCAAAGTAGTACGTAATTATACACATTCATGACCACATATATTTTGTAATAAGTTGTTTTTCTACTAGACCAACTTTTAATTTTTCTACCTTTAAAGAGAGTTTGAGATGCGTCAATTATAGTGTAAACACCATATCAAGTTTAGATTAAAACTAAATTAGTGACAATCCAAAGAATTGTTCACGATTAGTTTAATGTTTACATTGAGAATATTATTCATATATATATATATATATATATATATATATATATATATATATATATATATATATATATATATATATATATATATATATAAATACATATATATATATATATATATATATATATATATATATATATATATATATATATATATATATATATATACATATATATATATCTATGGGAATAGAAAAAGGGAAAAAACACCAGAGATATTTGTTTTATATATTCATCAACGTAAGACTTACTCAGGATGATAATTTTAAGAAAAGTGTCACGCAAATACATCGAAATTTTGGGTTGACATGATGGAGTGATAAAGGAAAGTAGTAGCCGTGACTACTGTGCGCGCTGGAGGAGAGTCCAGGCTGTGAGATATCAGTGGTGGCGAACAATGAAATGAATATGGAAAAGCTTTGAGTGTGGACCATTAAGGAAGCAGTTAAATAGAGAGGTGAGAATATTAGTGAATTTGCCTTAGGCTAGGAAAGATGAAAGGGGTGGACTGAGATTTTTGTTGTGGTCAGGTGTGAAATGTTTTTGAAGAAGGGAAGAGTATTGACCAGGTGGCTATGTCAGGAATGTGTGAGTATAAGTGCATTTGAAATAATGTGTAGAAGTGTGCTGAGAACGAAGAGGGGGTGAGCATGAGAAGAAAGGAATATGATTTTAATTTTGGGATAGTGATAAGTAAAATGTGGTTTCGTTCAGGATGTGTTGATTGTTTGAGAGTAAATTGAGAGTAAAAAGGGGTTTAAATGCCTAAATATTTGTAAGGATGTGTAAATTGTGTTAATTTGTATAACTGTTATTTGTGATTAAGTAGTTCTGATTCTTAGTGTGTGATTCATGAGTATGTGAATGAATATATGAATGTATATATGAGAAAAGAGTCAGCACGTAAGTGTGTATGCGGGGAGTTGTGTATAAGTGCAATTGAGAACGATAAGAAGAAGGGTTAGCCATTATCTAAGTTTAGGTTTTGTTCGGTCAGGACAATTTGCTTATTAAGGGGGATAGATTGTAGAAAACATTTCGTTGTTTAATGGTGTTAGAGTCTATGATGAGTGGCGTTTCATATAGTCTTCGCCGAGCTTTAACATGAATGTGTTTGTTGATTTTGGCCTGTTCAAACTTGAAAGCGTAATCGTTTTCTAATACGTGCCCTAATTTATTTTATCGAAACAACTTGTTTTGAGCAACTGATAACTTAATAGATATTGTATTTTTACAGTCTTTATTCTCATCGTTTAATTGTTTATATAATTGCTCTATCTCTATCTCGTATATCGAGCATCAATTCCGCTATGATAGCTTCTATTTTAAAGGTACTTATATCTTTATTTTCCTGTTCTTTCTCTCTCTTATCTCTCTCTCTCTCTCTCTCTCTCTCTTCCCCTGTATTTATAAGATAAATACCCGTTTTAGAATGAGTAAGAAAGATTCTCCTAACAAACCGTTTGGAAGCACGTTTTACATTTTTTATAAACGTTAAAATGTATATATATATATATATATATATATATATATATATATATATATATATATATATATATATATATATATATGTAAGCAAATGTTATGTCTAGAAACCTTATTCAAACTTTTCATAAAACTCCATTACATGAGTTTTATTCTAGAAAATGTATAACATATAAGGCTAAAGTGTAAGGGTCTAAAGAAGAAATTAGAGGAATCCTGCTTAATTGATGTCTAAGGACTATGGATCATATTCATTGCAAATCTGAAATATTTGAATTTTGTGAGTTACATTGTGTCCATATAATGCCCCATGAAATCCATTTAAAATACTTTAAAAAATTAAATAAAAATAACATTTATTAATTGATATCTAATACCTATCGGTAGAAAATCACAAAAATTAGAGGTATCATTATTTTTAGAAGATCTTTTCCCCCTATTCGCTCCCTTATAATAAAACTGATCAAAGAAAATATAGCCCACATTAGCCATCATTATGCTTAAAAAATTATAATGATCGGTTCATTCGTTTTGGAGTGAATGCTGTACATAAAAATCTAAAACATAAAAATCTAAAACAGAATACAAAAAAATTATCTGCCTATTTTGCTAACTGTCTTTCCGATATTATATACTTATAAAAGTAATAATGATCGATTAATTAGTTTGAATTAATCTTCACAACTATATATATATCTATTAACATATATTAATGCCTCACTTCATATGAATGCATCCACTGAATGTAAATGTTTAGAAAAGCAAACTATTTTATCTATGTCATTCACCCTGTTGACTAGAACATATATTAAAAAAACTCATAATTATCCGTTTATTAGTTTAAGGGATTAAGCTATAAATAGAAATATAAAACTATATACACATACCTAACCTTATATATATATATATATATATATATATATATATATATATATATATATATATATATATATTATATAATTTTAAATATGTGTTTTATCTACATACCTAATAACGTTTAGTCATTGCAAGAATTTTCAGTGTAAAGAAAATTATTTATATCGTTCGCCGAATCGAACCCCGGAATACGAGTCATGTTTCAAACTTACTCAAACTAATGAATCGGTCATTATTATTTTTTGAATCGGTCAGTATTAATTTTGTATATATATATATATATATATATATATGAGGAAAAAAGCACGATATATAATTGTTGTAAAATAGTCCAACAGTAAAAAGAAGTCAAGTCGAGGTTGGGTTAAGATAACAAGTGTATTAACTTAAAAGGTACAAAGGTAAGGAAACTGACTGGCACTCGGCTAGACAGTTACAATACTGTCCTTTTTTCTTTGGTGATTGTCTACTCGCACTATTTATAGTGAGAACCGGTGTAATTTCTCTTCTGTCGGTCGGTGTAATAATAATAAAGGAAATACCGCGGAGACAGGATGTAGTAGAAAGAGAAAAAATAAACAAATGTAACCCTGGAATAAATTATCAAAAACGAAGTATTTGCCGGTTTCGGTCGGATTAATAAACGTTTTCAGAAAAGTAAACACACATTTAGTGAAAAACAGCAAAGAAATAGGAAATATAAGACGCAAAACGGTATGTTTTTAGCACGTGCTTAACTATTTCAAAATGTATGCAACGCGTGCGAAAAATACGTTAAATGATAAAAGGGAGAGAAAGAAATAGAATAAAAAAATGAAACAAATGAAAACGTTGATTAAAACTAGAGAAAAGAGGCTAAGTAGTTCTTTAACCGGGATCGTAGTTTGTTATGCAGTTGCGAGGTATATTGCATTGTTGTAGTGCGATTTTTTGACATATGTTTAGTAAATTCATATACTAAACCCGATGTCTAGAATTGTTAATTACAATGTTGATCAACATCTATTACATAATTTACATCTTAGGAAATGTCTACAATAAACAGCTTTATCTTAAAAGGTCTTAAGAAGAAATTGAATTTCAAGGAGTTTTGCTTAATTAGAATCTAATGACTATGAATCAATTCTCATGCACATCTTAAATATGAAAAGGTTAAAACGGTAGGTTTTGCCCATATTATGCCCTGTAAAAAATCTTTAAAATGCAACAAGGAAACTGACATTTTCGAAATGTTTATTTATTTCTAATGCTTATATTATTATTAAAATTTCAACAAATCGGAAGTATCTGAATTTTCACGAAGGGCTTATCTCTCCTTTAGAACTCCTTTACATAAAACTGAATAAACTAAATATAGCCCACATTTCAAAACATTAAGCTTTGTAGCCATGTTACAACATTCAAAACTATCGGTTATTTAGTTTAGGAGTGAATCCTGTACATACAAATATATAAACATATGCACATATCTAAATAGAGATAAATCGGAATCGGAACTTTTTTATGTATTGCTGATATCGCACACCACGTCCTAGACAGAAACGTAACATAGTTATTTTCTTGTTGCTGAATGTCAGTGCTTAAAAAGTCCCGCCAAAAGAAGATAATAAAACGAAAAAAAGAAACGGAAATGAAAAAAAAAAGAGAGAAAAAAAAAGAATCGTGGACACATATAATTGTTATTCTTTCGTGTTGTTTTAATGCTTATCTTTTTTGTCCAGTATTTTTTAAAATCACCCTTTGCGTTGGCGTCTCCTCACATAAAAAGAGAAACCAGTTTCGTGTTTGGTAAACAGAGATGAAAGCCTCCTGGTACCGGCCGGTTGGTTTTATCCCCTTAAAAACAACAAATAACAGAAATAAATTTTAACCATTTTCTTTTATTGCAAAATGCTCTTACCAACATCTCTACACCCACAATTCATTTCCTCTTTCATCACAATCTGTTGATACGTTTCCCTACGAAATCATTACAGTGTCAATATGTACGTGTTGAGTCATCCGGCCTTGGTCGACGCACAATTTTACCTAGTGTTTCACTACGCTCGACATTATTTTTTGTCTTTTGAGCGTTGCAATTATTTGCCGGCAGCTCGTATCATTAATTTGTATTCGCAGCAAATGTCGCACGTAATGTAAACAGCTGTGCAGTAGCTCAATTAGTTGTGACGTCGAATTTTCATAGTCGTCCTGATTGTTGTGCCGAAAATTTTGATTTCTTTCTTTTCCTTTTTCTTTAGCGGTTGTACAAAATGATCTCTTTTTATTTTTCTCATTAGCAAAATACAACAGTTCACAATTCTGCGTTTCAATACACTACTATTTTCTTTACTTTTCCTTAGATTGCTCTTAACTTACAATAATATTACATACACCCATCAGGCTCTCCAGGAGAGGAAATAACGTCTCTGAAAACATATGTGTCCCCTTTTACAGACACAAGCCGATAGAAATATCAGATTAGCTTATTTTGCAATGCCTGCTTTCCGTTCGTGACGTCATTTCATTAACACGTAAACTTAACTAGTATTCTTGAATTCTAATTGAAATTTCCTATTTTATTTAAAATAATTCCTTCGTTTTCTACGTCATCTACCATGTCGCAGGTGTTATATCGCACCATTAGATAATTGAATAAGAAATCAATTAAACTATATTAAAGTTACAAAATGGTTAACCACTGTTTCGATGAAAACCATTTACTAAGGTGTTGGTGCTCGGCCTAATGGATACCGTGGTAGATTTGTATCATATATGCCGTGTTTCAATCCAATTGGAGTTACTGTGATAATTTATGCACTAATAATACTGTTCGTATGAACCTGCAATTCCATCACTTATGAGTAAAATAGCACCTTGTGTTCAATAAATTGTTTAAAATAGGTATTTACTTTTTGACGTTAAATAACCTCAAATCAGCTGAATTTTTGACAAAAGGAAACAAACTTATTTTAATACATCAAATTAAAAGTTAATACGTATCACATAATTAACACAATGCCATTTTATGATTGTTATGAATTATTATTATTTTACACGTTAGACGTTTTCACACAAGTTTCTCAGTGATTGCTCATAATAATATACAGTGGTTTTCCCTGGAGTCCGAGTGAAAGCAAGTTACCAAAAATTTCCAGTACTCTACACCTCTCTCGAAAAAGTTTGCAAGTTATTTTACGTGATCACAATATCCTTTTAACATTGGTTTCTTGCTAAAAACGACCGTTGGTCCTTCTCTGGGAGTTGAGTGACAATAAGCCTACTCAAGGTTACAATACTCTCCTATCCTTCCAGTGGAAATTTGGTTGGTGTTCTCGCTCCTCGGTCTTTCCACTATCTTTGACTTTACACGACATTTTTCTCAGGTATGAGCTTAGGCTAGTGCCACTGTATTCCCACCCCTTCCCAATTTATATGTGGCCGGTAAGCGTTTGCTGTTTATGTGGGTTGGTTTTCGCGTTCAACGACTTTCATTAATACTCCGGCTGTTTTCATTATTGCCGTTCGTTGTATGATCTCACTTTTCCCTTTCTATTATTATTATCATTGGTAGTAGTAGCAGTAATAGTAGTAGTAGTAGTAGTAGTAGTAGTAGTAGTAGTAGATGTAGGAGTAGTAGATGTAGGAGTAGGTGGAGGATGAGGAGAAGTAGTAGTAGCAATAATTCACTTATGTTAACGAGTAATAATATGCTCTCTTCTAGCTCCCGGACGAAATCATTTCATGTGGTGCGGGAAAGCAAGAAAGTAAATAGAAAATTAGACAACCTCCGCCACCTGAAATGAATTCGGAAAGAAATCCCCCATTCCAAATAAGTAAACTGTTGGTGTTTTTTTTTCATAAGTCATCAGAAATGATAATAACTTATATGTGAAAAATTAAATTCCTTACGTAGTCCTATGATTTTATATAAATATTAGTGCGAAAACTGACGAAGCAATTTTCTTCCATCATTGATGTCAGAGTGTGTACACTAGTAGTATTATAATGTTGACCTTCCTATGACATCCATGGTATGCTCAATGTTTTCCATGCAAAATAAAAAAAAAACTGCCCCATCTTATTTTATCATTTTCCTACTAGAAGTTTTCATAAGTATAATTATCAGTGATTGCTTATTGGCAATTACAAGTTTATCGTCGTATCTTTAGATTTCCTAGACTTTTACACTCAGTCGTGTCTCGTTTTGTACTCTATTGGGCATTGTTTCTTGCATGGCTTATGTGATTTACTGTTTTGTCTCTGTGTACACAGAGTTTACAGTTATTGTTGTTCTGGGTTTTGTCTATTTTGACTTTGATATAATTCGTTATGATCGCGTTGTTCTTTTTCATGAAGTCACTTCATATAAGCAGCTAAAAAGAATGAGATATGATTATTGCAAATACATGAGATGCTTATTGCCCTTGGTCTTGAAATAACAAGACTATAAACAGAAGGAACACAGTCAACAGTAAGAGAGTTCCACAAGCCTGCTTGCTGTTCTTGTGAAAAAACTACTGGAATTGGAATCTATATTATAACAAAGTGGTTTAACAGCGAATTGCTTAAGACCAGTAGACGAATGAGTCAAACGAACAGGAATAAAAGAAAGCAGGGAATACATGAGAATAAATAACAGATGCAATAATAGTACTACTAATAGTCAGTGTCAGTTCCGCTTCTTTATTTAAGTGTCATTTTCGTAGTCATGTCCAGTTTTTTTCATTCCTTTCTTTTGTCAGTCGTATAAATCGTTAATGTTGATGCTTCTTTTCCCTTCTTCATTTTCTTGCCTGTTTGTTTCCAGTTTCGCTGCTTCGTGTATTGTTCATCTGTACCGTTGATCTGCTTCTCTGGGTTTTTAGTTATGTGTTTTCTAGTTTTTTGTGTCATTCATACAGACTCCTCTACCTTTTATGTAGAGTCTGTGAGTATCATCTGCCAGGTGTATTGCATTGTGCATTGTCATCAGTTTCCTAGTCTTTTTTGTTCAGATGTATGAGTTCATCTTTTGCCCAGTCTATAAACGGTCCAGAATATATTATACGCAATACTGCCGATGTAATTATTTAGTTTATTACGTTTCAACTATATAGTTTGGTTCTAAGAATTTTCTTGTTCTTCTTAAGTATTCTTTTCTAATTTTCTCCTTCATTACAGTTGATCTGATGTCGTGTGCTTCTAGTACTTTCAGATATTTATTAGTGTCATGTATTCCATGTGTTTCATCTCCTTTACGTCGGGTTATTCGATGCCCTCCACGCTTTCGCTTTTGTCTCTTATTCATCTTTAATTGTGCACACTTTTTCCAGTTCAAATTTCATTTAAATATTCATGACTGACGATTCTAATTGTCTTCATCAGCTTTTCAAATTCCTTTTTATTTTTTGTAAATACTTTCAAGTCGTGAGGTGGTTTATTCTTGCTTTCGGGTTTATGAAATTGTATCCGACATTGAACTTCTTGAGTATGTAGTCGAGTGGCATCATAGCTATGAGAAACAGTAGTGGTGACAGAGAGTCTGCCTAGAAAATTAATCTCTGTATTCTTATCTTTACATCTCGCATTTTCAGCCTCCCCCGTTTCTGTTTCTTTCTCTACAAAATCGATAATTTTCGCGTATAATTTTAAGTATTCAATTATCTATGATTAGAGTGTTCTTTCGTAAGCTTTCTTGTATTTGATCCATTTAATTGCTATGTTCTGTTATTCTGTCTGTGTTCTTCCTCCAGAATCTTTTGATCTATGTATAACAGGACATGTGCCCCGCTTGTGGGTTTTCAACATTCTTTCTATGTCTTGGGAAATAGGATATAGTTCTTCTTCTTCTTCTTCTTCTTCTTCTTCTTCTTCTTCTTATTGTTATTGACTCACTAGGTGTTCTCACACGTGTTATCATCAATGATCGCTCACTGTCATTATTATTTAAATTATTATTATCATTATTATTAGTTGTAGCAGTAGTATTAGTAGAATTATTATAATGTTTACTCTCGCTTGAAATTTACTACTACTACTACTGCTACTAATATCACTATTACTATTACTACTACTGCGAATGCAAATATTATTGAATAAAAATGCCCCTAATTCACATGGAACACGCTTGACACTATAGGAAGCTCGGTATTATACTAATACTGATAATATTAGTACTTAAAATAATAATAATAATAATAATAATAATAATAATAATAATAATAATAATAATAATAATAATAATACTAATAATAATAATAATAATAATAATAATACAGAGTTTGGTCTGATATTCCGAAATGGTCAACGATCTTGTACTGACAAGACTCATGAAGACTCTGGGAGTCTGGAGATAATGATGTTAAGAATACTAAGTTTGATGCCTAAAGGTCCAACAGTCTTCCGCCTTTTAAGCGACTTTTACGTAGTTTATTTAAATATTATTTTTTAAAATAGTAATTAGTTTTATTTTCAACTATTACTTTTTTCTATTCAACGTGTGCGGAAATATATTTTTTGCGGATGCTATCTGGAACGTTCAAGAAGATGTCTCGATGTCGGAGCAAGTCGTTGTAAAGTGGATACTAGCGAGGATTAACTACTAGGTGTTCCGAGCTCGAGTCATGTCAGTTCCTTAGTGTCACTTTAATTAGACCTTTTCGATGTCGTTACTTTGAAAACATGATTTTAAAAATAATTGGGGAAAAATTGCCTACAGAACCAAGCAAGCCGAAATATCGTAACATGCTTATTGATATATATTATGTTACATTCTTTCATTAGTTTCCAATCGTTCGGAAAATGTTGGACAGCTAATGGTTGTTGTAACATTTAAAACGTTATATCTAGAAAGTAAATAATAGACGACGCGCGATCCGTGAGTTTCTATATTAAATATAGGTTAAGATCCTCAGGATTAACTACCTTACGAGTTAGAATAATGAAAAATAACTTAATTGAGGCCTTCAAAAATGTATCCCTATAAATATGATTACTTTACTTTTCTACACTGGTAATTTATTGTCAAGAAAGATTTCAAAAATTTAATCTATAACACAATTAGCTTTCTTTCTGACAGACCAATACACTTTTTTGAAACAAATTGTCTAATCAGGTGAGAATATCTCTTGTATAAACAATCTTAAAAAAAAACTGGATGAATACAGAAATAATGGTAAAAATATATCTACAAATATTTAGAATAATTTGATTTTTATCACACCTAGAGGAGGAAACACTCCCTGGTTTTCTTTCCACCTTATTGATGTTATTCCGGTGTGTCAACATGATTATGCCGTAATTTGTATATTCGTGTTGCGTATCCTAAGAACTTTATTTCCAAAGCTAACATGCGATTATTGATAACAAATTAGTTGCCGACAGATTATAAATACATGAATTAACTGTTTATATTTAGATTATTCCTGTAAAAAAAAGCAACATTTTCACAGTGATTTGGCCGTTGCCTAATACATAATTGGATGAAGGCAAATATCTAGAGAATATTATACAGCATACTTATTGCGTTTGAAAGAGAAAAAATAGAAAAAAATAGCCATACATTCAGAAGAGAAAAACACTCTTTTACCAAAACATTGTAGCGTGCCACGAGTATATCGCGACAATGGCAAAACTACATGAATTACACTTCCAATTCTTCGGTATCCACACTATTCTTCAGATCTGTCCCTCGGCGGCTACTGAGTTTGCAGACCTCAAAACAATACTCTATGGAAAACGAGTTGACTCCAATGAAGAAATACAAAAAAATAACTGCGACATATTTAGAGGCCAAAGACTAACTGTTCTATAAAAAAAGGCATCGCATTGTAGAGTAGAATTGGTGTCTCACCCTTGAAAAAGACTGTTGAATTTTATCGAATTTTGTCTAAAACTTGTTTTATAAGTTAGGCACACACACACATATTGTAAACGACTTATTTACTTACATTTACAATCACATAATTTTAGTCACCAAATACAGGTTATATGAGACACGATTTGCTTATTAGAATGATTAACTATCAATTATTATAGAGATTAACCCACATCCGAAACTCTACTATAAATTATATTAATAATGATGATTTACGATCTGTTTGTTACTATTTTTAATGCTCACTTAATTGTATCTGTTTGTATTTGTTTTCATAAAACCGCAATGTGTTCGTTCATCATGATACCCTACTCGTAGGAATTACCTCTTTTTAGTGAGTGTAGTGTAGTATCTGCTCTGTGGTCATGATGCTATCCACTAAGCTATCACTTTTCTGAGCCAGTGAGTATTTATGTATCTGTTCTGTTGCATGATAGCACCCACCCTAGACTTTACTTATCCTTTATTTATTGGAGGTTGTAGTGCAGTATGTGTTCGTCCACTATGAAACTATCATCCTAGAGATTACCCCCTTCTTTAGAAAGGCATTACACTTTTTGTTTGTTCGTTACATATACTAGAACAAATATGCGACTAAGGGGTGCATATGTCAGCAAGTTGATATACTGTATTAGCTGGTATACACGTCCCAAGGTGCATATGTAATAAGAGCATATACCAACATAGTTCAAAGCAACTAGAAACTTATTTATTTATTAAAATGTATTTCGATATAGCGATTGAACGAGTGAGATAACGAAGTTAGATCATTATTATCATATTCAGTTTAACTCCATTTTTAATGCTGGCATGCGTTGCACGGCTTTACGAAATTGACTTCCAAATGTTTTCCATCTCTGTTAGGTCTTTATTTATTCCTTCTTTCGCCCAGGTCTATTGTTGTCACTTCCTCCGATGTTTCACTTGGCCTTTCCATGTGAACTAAACCTGCCCCCTCAACTGTTTTACATCTACTAAGAATTTGTATGCATTATTTCCACGTAATCATACCATCGAAGTCTACTCTGCAAATATCCCCCTATACTGTCCAGATTAAACGGTCGTCCGAGGCCATCAGAACTTAGATGTCTTTAAGATTCACATTACACATCCTCGTATCATTTTCATGTCATTTCTTTCAAACAAACTCATATGAAACCACACTGCATTCACATGTCTAAGAGACGTTTTCCTTGGTGGACTGTGGTTTGTGGAGTTAGGTTTCATTAAAATCAGAAGTAAAATAATTAAATCGGTGATTCAGTCTATCTTTTCATTCTCCCTCGTTCTCTTTCTCTTCTCTCTCTATATCTCTCTCATAATCATTATTTTTTATTACAAAATTAGCTGAACATACTCAACATTATCTGGGTGTAAAATAAACCAAATGACTGACTTGTTTATATAGACACTAACTCAATTTTGGTGACCTTTATTTTTTAATAATATTATTTTTTGAATCGGCAATTTCTAAGAAGTTTGTTTTACTGTTTGATAAATAATAATGCTAAACTAATGTGAAATTTCCATTTAGTGTGTAAAATATAAAGTGTTTTTAGATATTTATCTTTGCAGGAGTAAAATCACTTATAACGTTATTATTTCCCTTTAATGTTCAAAAATATTTGGTGAACAATGAAAAACGTATCAACTCCAAAAGTGGTCCAAGTCGAAACAATTATTTTCAGAAAGAAATTTGGTAAATGAAATATGTTAGCAAATATGACAGACAAGAAATAGGATGATCTAAATCACGTATTGATATGCCAAGTTGATTGCTAATTTGGTATAACTTTGAGAATTCGTCATGATAAATGTATGTTAGAAACACAATTAATATAATCAACTGAGGGCAATCAGAATATGTGCCATCATTTGGCAAAAATCAGACACAGGCATATCGACGGAAAATTAACATACATCGTAAATATGAGTCTATTTTATTAGTTGTAGCATTTTAGACCTTCATTTGATGTCTGATAATATTGTTTTTAATTCATGTTTCCACTTTCAAATATATTCGAAAATGTTAATTTACGTCTCTACTTAATATAGCATAGATATGACCGAGTGAGAATAAATGGAGTTTTAACATACTGGGTTTCGTCACTATAAAAATCAGTGGAAAATAAAGAAAATGTTAAAATAGCTTTCAGTATTTAATTTTATTTTTGTACAGAAAACTATTCAATCATTGACTAGCAAAAAGCATGAACGTATGTGGTGCAATTTTTATCAATATTGTTCTGCTGTGGTCTATACTAGTCACAACATCGTTCATGATTGAAAATAGATAATATACACCTCGCTCAGATTCTAAGCGGGCTCGAATAATTATGAGCAACAGTAACATGATTACAGTTCCTGGTACTAGCTTAGACTAAACTAGAGCATGCGCAAACAAAAAAATCAAAACGTTACGTCTTACAGATGCTACGGACTAAATTAATTCGTACCTTATGGCTTCAGACACTCGTCAGGCGCTCCCCGTAATCTATCTTTTACACTCATATATACATTATTCTTCCTACATACTCTATTTCGCAACCTTATAAACTAGTCCACCTTCACACAAACAGTTCTGGTAAAACTACAACCAAACTCTAACCAAATAATATATGTCATCATTTCTAAAACGAGTCGAGATAAAAAAGAAAAGATCAGAGACTCTGGTATCGCACTTTCCTAAACGTGTCTAGAATTTATAGAAATGTGTTGCTAGAGACTGCTCCTGACTGGTCATAGCGATTCTGCCTGTTAAAACGATCATCACTATATATAGTGTTGGGTAGGGTTCATATTGTGACGCAATAGATTACCATCACGCTGAATAAATCGGAGACTCTTGTATCTCTTGCAGCTCTTTCTGTATGCAACAATAACGTCCGGGTACCATTTTGTTTCTTCAGTTGAAAAAGAAAACAAACATTTTTATCACAGAGATACAGACAAATCGATAATAAAATAAGAAGCTCTTTCCCTTTACTCTAAGACAAATACCTTAAAAATAACATATTTGCATATTTTTGTTGCTGAAATAAAACCGCGAGTTGTGTGATAGATAAAACAAAGAATTTCACCGAAGTGCGTCTTGAGAAAATAAGTTGAAGAATAAATTCCGATGAGAAAAAAAATAGATATTTATTTCACATATAGAAAATAAGTACTTTTCGCAACTTCTCTACATACGTTGGTTTCTCGAGTTTGTGAGGCGTTTTTACTTTTTTAATTTTAAGTAAAAAAAAATAAAATAAGATACCTCGTCCATCATGTCAACACGAAGCAGACAGAAAAAGCTATGTCTTCTGAAAAATTGAATCAAACGCTATAAGAAGAGAACATGTTGCATGTAAAAAAGCAAATAAAAATGAATCTTATACGTAGTATATACATATATATATATATATATATATATATATATATATATATATATATATATATATATATATATCCGTGAATAATGTCTATCACAAGACGGGTCGAATTAATTCACCGAACAGAACGGTTTTGCATGACTTTTATTCCCGCTTCGAATATTAAAATCAATATCTAATGATACTTATGTATAGTATCGTTATTTCAATTTGATCAACATATATTACAGGATTTTGACTATAGAAAATGCCTCAGATTTAAGGTTTGAGCTTAAGAGGTATTCAGAATAAATTAAAATTCAGGGAATGTTGCTTGATCGGTTTCTATTGACTATGGATCAAATTAAAAGCTACCCTGAAATACTTTAAATTTTAAATGAAAGGTTGTGCCTATATTATGCCTTTATATTCTCTTTAAAATACTCTAAGCAAATTGAAATTTGGGGAATATATTTTAATTGATGTCTTATACTTATTGATAATATTTAAAAAATCGGAATATTCATGAAACGATTAAACACACTCCCTGTCTCATTTGCATGAAACTTAATTAAACTAAATATATCCTATTTTACTAACTCTTACTACTATCAGCTTTCTTCCAAAATTCATGATGTTCATTAGTTTAGGAGTAATACTAATATAACAAAATATAGACATACCTAAACATATAACATACAAATATTATATAAACTTATAAATATATACACATACCTACATTTATATATATATATATATGGACATATTAGAAAGTGGTTGAATGAACATAGAATCGCAGAAGTTCGCAGAAGTTGAGAAAAATACATCAACAGCTAAGTGAGAATGTTGTTACTTGTTCAGTTTGTTATACATTATGACTATTTAGTATAATTAAACCAGAATTAGTTTTTAAATAACTCACTCCTAGTACTCATGTATAATTTTACTTGTTTTATGTGATTAACATATGTAGGTAAAATTAGTGTAAGAAGCGACACTTGTTTTTATATGAGCTACTTAATGGGTTCCAATACAGTTTTGAATCATGTTTTCAGTGTGGAATATTTGGCGACAACGTTTCTGTTGATGTTAAAGTCACCACCAAACTTTAGCACTGATTTTCTCCTCTTCGTTTCTTTTTCTTCTTTATTTCATTTGTTTGACTTTTTATAAAATATAATGAGTTGACTATTTTTGTAAATATCAATATTTCTCTTTGCCGATTATAGATTAAAGCTTAATAATTATATATATATATATATATATATATATATATATATATATATATATATATATATATATATATTGTTAATATCAAGACCCCTCATCGCAACATCAAATTTTGCGGGTTGGTCTTTTCTATCCATATGTTACTGCTATGGTACTGTATTGGAAAGTAACTCTCTAATATTAAATAATTATAATTTATTACTGCAATATAATTCTTACAAGAAATAAATATTATGTAAAAGTTATATATCGGTTTCATTTAGAATCTAAAAATTCAAGACATAAACTCTTGGTTCAGAAGACACAAAAGACAAACAGTATCCCAATTGTCCTAATGGCCAACCACAGCAGATAAATATTTTCAAAAACTTAAAAACTTAACAAAAACTCTAAATAAAATTTAAACATCTCCCATCAAGACCATCAAGGGCGGCAAGGCTATCATGGCCAGATAAAATCACTAAATCTATTGTAACCCTTCACAACATCTAACATCAAAACACAGTTCGTAAATCACCGAGAATAGCATTCTAAAGTAATATTTATGCAGTAATTTTAAATAATTAGAAATACTGTGTAATCTAAACACGTACAGTTATGTAATAACATAAAGTGGTATATTATGGTCAGGGGAAATCCGAAGGCTTCCGTTTTATTATCTACTCACCCGGGTTTTACGAAAGGGGACATCAACTATCATTCTTTGACTCGTTGGTATGAGATCGCCTAGGATAGAACCTTAATTTCCGTGTCCATTAATGAACATTCTAACTACTATGCCAAATGAGCCAGTTATTTTAAAATGCGGGTCAGGATAATTTTTTTTATTGTCATTATAGCAGCTTGGTTATACGTCTATTTCTGTTGTTAGAACAGTATAATTATGTGATCTTCTTATGAATTTCATATTATGGAGTCGGGGCAACGAAGTAACATTTTATTTCTTATTTTAACTATTTATGGGAAAGTAAAGACATTATCGGAAATAACTGATCTGTGGCCATCATCCCCAAGAAACGGACAATATAAGAGTATAAAACTAAACAAAATGTGTCCGTTTCTTATACAAATGAATCTTATTTTTGGAAATACACCTTATATATGTAAATGATACATTTTTTTTTTCGCATCATACTACATATATATTTGGCTTGAAAGAGGTGCTAACCTAGCCGTACTTTAGAGCTGTGATACAGCGAAGTACCCCGTTTGTGGATGACTATACATTCCCGACCAAACACACACACACACGCATATATATATATATATATATATATATATATATATATATATATATATATATATATATATATATTTAATAACAAATTAAGTTTAAGTACAAAATAAATTCATATTTCCAGTAAAATTTATTCATATAAATATATATATATATATATATATATATATATATATATATATATATATATATATATATATATATATATATATATATATATAAATGCAGAATTGTAAAGATACAATATTTATTAGAACATCAAAAGTTCAGAGCAAGGAGCTTCATATCTTAATCTATGGATTTTCAAAGACAAACTCTTTTCCTAAGACCGAGAGGGTCGAAAAAAAACGGTTTGACACCGGTTTTTCCCGTTTTTCTCGACCATCTCGGTCTTCTATTGTTGTCTTTTGAAAATGAAAGTTTTTCTTTCGAAAATTTAAGATTACCTTTTGCCGAACTTTTTATTTACCAGACAGTATTTACTATTATAGTATCTAATCAGTTTTTCGTGAAATTATTAATAAATCGTTTTGAGTTTCGGTTTACTCTCATCGTTTATTTCTGTTCACTTTTTCCATCTTCCGGCAACCACATCGCATTGCTACAGCCTCGGACTACTAATCTGCACTTATATATATATATATATATATATATGTATATATATATATATATATATATATACATATATATATATATATATTTATATATATATATGCGGTATATTCCATGAATAATGTGTTCACTTTTTCAAATCAGAATGCATGTTTTCAAAATTAACCTATAAATCTGCATTTCTTGAAATTGGTTAATAACCAAACTCAATTTACTCTCGCAGACATATTTTGAGACAATTGTAAACGGCAGCAAACTAAATTGAGAATCACAGGCGTAAATATAGTAATGCCGTAAATATTTATGAGTCGTACAAATTATGTACAATTTACATAGTAATGTGTGCTGTTTACGGAAAGCATATTTCAAAACGGGCTAACCTATCTATGTTAAAATAGTATTGGGAATAAATACATGGTAACAATGCTGAGCATACCTGAAACGAATGCTTCAGTTAACTCACTGTGCTCTGCCCACAGAAATGTTACAATAAACTACATATCTTAAAAGCTTTGAATTTCTGTAAATACATAATATAACGTAGTTCATTATAACCGAGCTTTTTCCAAGTTGAGTTCTAATTAGATCCACAAAATACACATAAGAGCTATGTGATCACAGGCATTAAAACGCAGTCCAAATACCTAAGAAATACATCAGTTTGATTTTCGATGCAAAAATATAATTTAAAACTTGAATATAATATTTAAAACTGAATCAAACAATTTTCTTGCGTTACATCAAAATCATTTTATCTTATTTTATGTTATGATCATCGACTAATCTAATGAAACATGGCGCAGCGTGTTAAAAATATTGGTATCCTCTGTTAAAACATTTCATTATTTTCTTTTTATGGAAATAGAGCCAGACAAGGCATGAAGCCACTTGACAAAATAAAAGAAGCGTGGATTATAATCAAACACATGTCGGGTATACATATCCAATCTAACATATGAATTATCTTATCAGATTCTATAAGCTGAACCTAAATAGCTGAAAAAAGAAACTGTGAATCTTACAAGCAATTTTAATTTATTATTGTTGTGTCATGTTAATCACAATATAATGACCCACTTAGCTCCAATTTATTTCAAATATACATGGTTCGGCTCAGACGACTTCTAATATGTAACATTTGATATAATCTCTTAAAAATAAGAAAATCTGCTTGCGTCAGTAACAAATAACACTTTAACAAACATCTAGCTGATTAAAGATATTTCTTGATAGATATTTTAACAAAAAATATGATTTTCTCTTTTTATTTTACACGGCACTTCAGAATTGCGTGAAAGGAAATAGATAATATTTGAAAACTTTTTTAATTTCGAGATCGGAAAACATAACGTGGCACAACATTCGAAACCGATGTCTTCAATCATAAGTATTACTCAAATAATGTATTGAGGAGAACTCATATGTAATTTAGAGAGTATACTATCACTTGTCGACCTTAAGACTAACATTGTATTTTTTTCGTATATGTTGAACAATGTGTAGACTAATAAAAATAACAAACTAAAGTCACTTTACCCTGTCCCTAAAAAAACATATGGTTAGCGATTTTATAAGTTAATACATTTTGATTGAGTGGAAAACGTTTTTATTACATATTTACTCGAGTCAAAAATCGAATTTCTAGTCGTTCTCGATCGTTATTCTTCTGAGTACGATTATAGATAGCCTCAAGATAAGATTATTTACGTAAGTGTTGCCGTATGTTTTTAAAAAATCTATTTACCTTGAATATGTTGTCGGACTTACCCTTGAGGCTTGCTAGGTATTTTGATTTGTTATGCTTAAGGCATCTTTATGATGAATTATCTCCCTTGTTTTTGTTCGTTTGGTGCAGGAAATGCAGTGTATAATTTCTATCGTATTAGAAAACAGTCTCCTGGCATTTCTAGAAATGAGAAAACGATCTATTTATCAATCTATTACTGAATCTGTTATACTAGTGTACAACCTCCTAAAAATGACGGAAGAAAGTATGCTCTTCAGGTGTTTGTTCGCCCTCGCTATTTATGTAGATATATTACTAAATTATTCATATAGAATAAAAAAAAATACGTCAGTAATTTATTTTGTTCGTATGGAAATTTGTATCATAATTTTTGATGCCCCAAAGAAAAGTAAAACACACACCGTTGACTTTTCATCATAGAATGACGGATTTGTTTTCGAATTCTTTTCGGGGGGGGGGGGGGGTCTGAGTTGCTATTTGCTTTCTCGCCATAATTCTAAATTGGTGTCGTAAACCATGCTTTTTTACTCGCTAACATCTGCGTAACGGAAATGTAATAAATTTATAAATATATTTATATATTTACATATACCAATAAAATCATATTGGTCTTTATTATAGAGTGAAGGATTTTATCTATCCATATACTATACACATTACATTGCTATCATTTTATGTATATGATAATTATTTTTTCGCCCCCTGAAGTCAGTTAGAACGACTGTTACGCTGCCGACACGCATGCGTAAATTAAAGGGGTGCAATTCATCCAAACCCGCCGAATGGAGTAATTTTTAGCCTTTATGACTCTCTTCGTTTAAGGAAGTCTGGAAATGTTTTAATAGAATTATCCTTGAGATAGTCTCACAGATAGAACTCTGTCTGATGAGTGTGAATCCCATACAGGAAAACAACTTCTTACTGATGAAGCGATCACCAATGTGTCATCGTATATCATAGAACGATGATAACACAAATACTGATGGACATTGATAAATGAACGGTGATCGCCAAGTTAGACTGAAGTTTATTAGTAACAAATATGGGTGGATTTTAGAAAGCATTCTGAAGTTTATTAACAGTTACAATCATTGAGTTTTTTGTAGTTACGTTGTACTAGAATCTCTCGCACTAACATATATACAGTGACATGAAGACGTGGTTCTTGTATAACAAGTCTCTATACTTCTATATTATTATTATTATTATTATTATTATTATTATTATTATTATTATTATTATTATTATTATTATTATGTGTACTCACTAGGAGTTCTTATACAGGTTATCAGTTATTGTTCACCGACAACCGGTGGTATTCCCTGGAGTCTGAGTGACAATAAGTCTCCGCATAATTTCCAGTATTCGCCACCTCTTCTTGATAGCCACCGCAAATAACCTTGCAGTATCGCAACAACCGCTCACCATCGATTTCTCGCCAGTAAGGATCATTGGTCTTCTCTGGGATTTGGGTGGCAATAAACCTCCCCAAGGTCCCATCACTCTCTGCACTTCCAGTGGAGGTCTGGTTTGTGCTGTCCCTGCTCGGTCTTCTCATCCTCCTTGACCCTATGCAAATATGTTGTGTGGTGTCAGCTTGGCTGGTACTATTTTTTATTTTATATTTATTTTTTAATTTTTTTATTAGGAAGAGGAAAGGGGGAGCGGGGAGGAGAGTGGGAGAGCTATGGTGCTTTTTGCTATTTCTGTTCTTTGGGTTTTTTTTGTGTGGTGTCAGCTGAGGCCGGTGTAATTTATTTACTGGGAGGCTGTTGCATTTTCTGTTCCTTGATTTGTGATGTAGTGTTCTTTCTGTGTTTTTTCTTCCTGTTGTAGATTCGATGTTACATTTCGTAGCTTATGCGGGTTGGTTTCCGCATACGAAGATTTTTCTTAATATTGCAGCTCTTTTGATCATTGCCGTCCTTTTATTGTTTCAATAATGTCTTTGATTCCAATTTCTTCCAGTTTTTACAAGTTATTTTTGGATTGGCTATAGTGCTTCTACGATTACTGGTATTTTACTGATTTTCATCATGCTCCATATTCCTTTCAATTCTCTGGCTAGTTGTGTGTATTTGCTTCGTCTGTTTGTATATCCATATTCCAGACGATTTTATGTTTTTCGTTTTCCAGTACTGATTCTAGTTTATGTTTGAACCATTATTCTGCATATTCGAAATTCAATTGTTTTCACAGTTTCCGGTGTACTGCTTTCCCCACACAGTCATGCCTGTTCTTGCATTCATTTTGGGCTTGTTTGCTACATTCACTTATTATATGATTTAAGGTTCCGTCTCTTTTTCCACACAGTCTGCATTTACTGTTTGCCTGGTTTTATCTATTTTAGCCTTAATGTAGTTTGTCCTAATCGCATTGTTCTTTGCCGCCATCATTATAGATTCAATTTCTCTGTTCGGGTGTCCTTTACTTAGCCATGCCCAGCTATTTTGGTTAGTTTCTTCTCTTGTAAGTTTTCAGAAGCGTCCATGTTGTTTTTCGCCATACCTTTCTTTACTTGCCGTTTTGTTTCTGGTTTTGGTGCTACCGAGTTGCTCGTTGGAACGATATTACTTGCTACGGTGATAAGCTTTTCCATGTTTTGAGTTATGCATTTCTCCAGCTCTTATTTTTAGTCCTCCACACAATCTTCTATACTTATCAGACATCTTCCTTCTTCGTTTCTTTTCATGTACACTCTGTCTGTATCGGCTTTTGAGTGCAGTGTGTTGTGCATGGTCATTAATTTTCTAGTCCTCTGGTCAAGGTGCCTGAGTTCTTCTTTGGTCCAGCGTACCAAAGGTCCAGAGTATCATATTAGTGCTACTGCCAAGGTGTTTATTATTTTTACTAGATTCCTGCTAATATATTTTGTTTCTAGGAATTTTATTGTTCTTCGTAAATATTATTTTCCAATCTTCTCTTTCGTTATTATTATTATTATTATTATTATTATTATTATTATTATTATTATTATTATTATTATTATTACTACTACTATTACTATTACCTGAACTCACTAGGAGTTCTTACACAAATTATCGTCAGTGATTGCTCACTGATAATAATCGATGGTGTCCCTGGAGTTTGAGTGACAACAGTCCTCCCCAGATATTCAGTATTCTTCACCTCTATGCAATAAACATTGTAAATAACTTTGAGGTATCGCAGCAGCCGCTTGCCTTTAAATTCGTCGCTGGTAACGGCCATTGGTGTCCTCTGCAATAAGCCTCCCCAAGATCGCAGCACTCTCTCTACTCTTCCAGTCGAGGTCTGGTTAGTACTCACCCTCTCGGTATTCGCATCCTCCTTGACCCTTCATGAAAATTTTGAGAAGTATCAGCCGAGGCTGTTCCATCACTTTTTATGTAAGGGAAGGGGATCAACCAGTTTATGAAGTTTCTTGAAGTTCCTGCTTGTTTGAGTTCATGTGGTAGTGCTCTTTCTGTGCTTGTGTTTTGTTTTGTGTTCTAACATCCATGTAACTGGTTACCATGTATAGCCTATGCGTGTTGGTTTCCGCATTCGACGATTTTCCTTAAGATTGAGCTGTTTTGATCGTTGCCATCCTTTGTATAGGTTCAGTAATCCCATCGATTCTAATTTCTCCCAGTTTTTCTCAGTTTTTTGGACTGTTCCTAGTGCTATTTCGATTACTGTTATTGTATTGACTGTCTTCATGCTCCATATCCCTTTCAGTTATCTGGCAAGTTCCGTGTATTTGATTCGTTTTTCCGTCTCCTTGATCTCCACTCTGTCGGTTGCTGGAACGACAAAATCTACGACTTGCCAGGAGTTTTCCTTCTTGTTGTCTATTATGACATCCAGTCTCCTTGCGTTTATGAGTTTATATGTTTGCACCTCCATGTCCCAGAGGATCGTGTGATTTCTATTTTCCAGTACTGTCTCTTGTTTATGTGTTTACTATTTGTCCCCGTGTTCGAAATGCAGTCGTTTGCATAGTTTCTAGTGTGCTGCTTTTCCCACGCAGTCGTGTCTGTTCTTGGTATTATTGGTGGTGGTGGTGGTGGTGGTGGTGGTGGTAGTAGTAGTAGTATTATTATTATTATTATTATTATTATTATTATTATTATTATTATTATTTTTTTTTTTTTTTTTTTTTTTTTGATATAAGTATTCTTTTCGTTATATTCTTATATGTAGTAGTAAAGAGCTCTTTTATATTGCATGTACATGTCATACGTGTTACTAGTGCATGAATACATACATATGTATATTAGATAAGTCCTATTTCATCTAAATGTTAACAGAGAAATTAACAAATATTAAAGAGTGGGGGAATCTACGTAGCGTAAGTGGGGGTAGAAAAATACACCGGTAGCTAAGAGAGATGGACGTAGCGTGGGTGAGAGTGAGAGAAATACATTAAGGAAATACGCGTAGCGTGAGTGGGCGTGAGATGAATATATAGGTAACGAAGTGAAGTAGCTGACTTTAAACAGTTACTTATAAATTACGACTAATTAGAATAGTTAAAACATATTTTTTAAAAACTCAACTCAATCTCAGAATCAAATTAGATTTTACCATGTATTTTGAGGTTATTTACGTATATAGAAACGTCTCAATCAAATATATATATATATATATATATATATATATATGTGTATTTTTGACAGTTTAAAAATTTGTCAATTAAGTTCCCAAATAAAAACACACACAGATATTATAGTTGTTTACTACTGTTTCAAGGCAATGTTTACTTTAAGTCATACGATGAAATATAGCATTTTTTACAATGGAACCTTTTTCTTGATGAAAGTTATACGTTTAATCTAATTATAGTATCTATTGTGTTTTAGGAATGTTTTACCATAATACGGTGGCGTCTGAGATCGAACTTGGTATCCATAAACAGCAATGCCTACCTTTTAATTGATTTATCTTATTTATAACAAAAGCTGTAATAATATGAAACACTAATATTCTAAGGTAATATTTTACGAGGTATTACACATATAAATAAATGCAAAATTTAGTGAATATTTTAAAATCTACGTATAAACAAAGCTTAACAAAATAACAATTCAACAAAAACAATTTAAGTGGTAAACCCACATCTAATCTTTATAAACTATCTGTTTCGATAACTAACTCTTCTATTATTCGTATTTACTTTCATTGTATTATTTTGCGCTTTATAATAAATATGTTTACCTTTTCACAAAGTAGGGTCAAGTGGAAATGATATATTTTATATTTTTAATTTGAGATAATAATCTATAATATGGGCGCTATAATATTTATATAAATGTTTTTGTTCTTTGAAATATATCAATCAAGTAATACACTTTATATTTAGATGTAGGGATCTATTTGCCATGGAAACATGATATTATTAGGTTCTTATTACTTTTAAAATTTTTAAACAAGAACATTTATTATATTTTAAAAATGTTGTACAACTTCCTCCATCTAACTATAAATTTAATGAAGGGAAGTTGCACAGTTTATAGGTGTGTTATCGATAGTAATTAAGCTTAAAAATCAATATCTCATTCTGACGACAGAAATTGCCAGTTTTTCCTTTGGACCATGTTCTTAGTAAGTAAATGTATTTCGCTTCGGTTCTATAAACCAATACTTATTCGAACTCTGACATTTTTTTACATAGATCTTTTTATAATTTAAAAGACTTTGTAATTTCAGCTGCTCACATTCTTAATAAAAACATACTTTTAATTTTGTAATCTATGACAGATTCAACAATCTTTCTGACTGCCTGTTTTCTCATCAATTTAAAGGCAAACATTTTATATATTTCCAGAACATTCACAAATTGTAGTAATATAGTTGCTGTTCAACATTAAATAACATGATACTTGCTTGAACTAAAATATAATCATTAATACATTAGACCCGGTTAATATAGGATATATCTGCTAGTTGTAAACATTAATAACACTGTAAACAAAATGCAATTAATTTCGAAAGACTTTAAATATTATGAATAGTAAAAATAATTACATGCGTAAGACACTTGAAGTATATCGATATAATGATCTGAAGACCGTTTCTCTACCGCTGGAACGAGAATTGTGGATGCTAATGTAAGGAACTAAACAGGAAATCTAGTGCCTCCGGAAAGGTTCGAAATAACGAAGCCGTCCATATTTTATTGCGTTTGAAGAGTAGATCAATGCGTCTTCCGGTATTTGGGCGGAA
The DNA here is from genome assembly GCA_963556195.1 of Sepiola atlantica. NCBI lineage: Eukaryota > Metazoa > Mollusca > Cephalopoda > Sepiida > Sepiolidae > Sepiola > Sepiola atlantica. Next base: position 109,345,499 of record OY744521.1, read on the forward strand.
AGGAAGGGCGTATGATGGGGGCAAGCAAGGAGAGACGAATGAAGAAAGCAAAACTGTGCGCGCATGCGCAAGAAGTAGCGTTCTGTTTTTGTAGATTATCAGAAAAGCCATCGTTGCTACAAACACACACACAGAAGGAAGGAGACACTGATTCAAAATCATATAAACTGAAAAGATAGAAGAACTTGCAAAGAGTGTCATGCTTGCGGGGAAATATTTGATGTCGGAAATTGAGCGGATTTTTGTATAGTTCTATTAAATATGTATATATAGATGAATCGATATATATATATATATATATATATATATATATATATATATATATATATATATATAGATATATATATATATCTATATATATATATATATATATATAGTGGAGGGAAACTGTCTGTCCTGATGTTTTTCTGTGAAATATACAATATTAGAAGCAAATCATATGTATTTATATGCTTAGATTTGTCATTATTCCCTGGAATTGACGCGCAGAAACAAGTTCTTATACATACATACATATATATATATATATATATATATATATATATATATATATACATGGTGTGTGTAAATATGCGTGTATATACATTTTAAATAAGTATATTAATATAAGATATTCTTATACATATATTTATGTATATTTATGCATACATTAACATATAAATGTATGTATTTAAATGTATACATGTATATGTGTATGTGTTTTATACATACATACCATATATGTATTTGTATATGAATTTTGCCATTTAGACGTTAATTTACTCTCCCATTTCTACGGGAATCCGCGGTGGACACGTTGATACACGCTCCGACTACTGAGTCAAAGATAACTGTTGTATTGGGGTTAGAACCGTGTGACCGACAGGAATTGCGTTCTCTCATAATGATGGTAGGTTTTGTATGAAACACATTTATTTATGGGTTTATTTGAAAATATTATTGATAAATGATTATATATATATATATATATATATATGTTATGTATTTATATACATATGCATAAATGTATATACACATATTCACACACACACACACACACACACACACACATATATATATATATATATATATATATATATATATATATATATATATATATATATTAGTTCTGGAGTGACTTAGTAAAAAAAAAAATTAAATTGAAAAATAAAAATTAAAGTATTTCCAGAATGTTTTGGAAACGACTTGTTGTTCTAATTCTTTGAACAATTGGAATGCTCTGATCCATTAAATCATTATATATATATATATATATATATATATATATATATATATATATAATAATACATACATTAATAAGTACGAACATTTTTTTTATCCATGCTATATTTATATCAAAACATGTTCTTAAGCTTGTGTATTTTAAAAACATTACATATACCTAACAGAAAAATACAAAACACACTGACCAAGACACTTTATTTGAATAATAATTTCATAAACACTCTTTAATAAACTAACATTCTGCACAATTCAATTTTATTTTTGTACTCCACTTTCTTTACACAAATCTAATACTTTTCTTCATATTAATATTAATATTAGTAGCAGTATTATTAACAACTATTTCATGAACACCGTTTAACATTTAAAATGATTATTTTAAATTCGAAATATTCTACCTGGTTTTTGTTGATGCCGATAACAGTGCTGCTGACCCCTCCACTTATTCCTTCTTCTTCCATATGTCATTCTCTCGCGCCGCGCCACACCAAAGCATCATCGACCTAGCGAATTAAATTTCCCTTTCTCATTCATTTATTTCTATTTTAAAAGATGAATAAATTTTTATCGAAGTTACCAAAAAAATTACTATTTATTTATCTCATGTACAAATGCGAAAGATTTTGGTCCCATGTTTACAAGACACTTATGAATGAAATTCATTAAACTTAGACATGACGCGTTAATCGTTTTTTGGGGAGAAGTAGGCGATGTTCATACACTTTCTCTACGCTATACGTTCTCACCAAAATACCGCATTCACTCTATTACCTATTCCTTACTTAATTTGCAGAGCGACAGCGAGCGGGAACCATTTTTTTGGATATTGTTGGAGATAAATTATGTGCATTATTCAATTTTTTGGGGCTCTGCGTTTTTTTACGATCTTGCCAGTCGGACTTAGAGTTTTTGTTAAAAAGTATATCCGTTAATGTCTTAATAAGTTTGATTTAGCCTAAAAAGTATAATCTCATTTTTAAGTGAGTAGATAATTTAGCTGAAGGTGTTAAGCTCCAAATTTACCAGCGTTTGTTGTTAATTTTTTAAATTATAAAACAAAAATTGATTCCCATTTTTTTTAAATTCGTCTTGAAGTTTATTTTTTATAATATTGTCTTTAATAATAAAAGCAACACAGTAACTATTTTAAATTGCTAAAAAAATAAATAATTCTTTTATTTGCCCAATAGACGTTCGCATTCAATGATTGTCAAGAATAATCAGCAGAAACAAAATGGGCGCAAAAAACAAATGGTCAACAAATAACTGTTCCCAAAGGCAATAAAACTTACTTTTCTACCTACCTGCCTTATGTTTGTAAACTGAAAAAACAAAGATGGCGGACAGTCGGTCGCCGACTGTCTACGAAGTCTGATAATGTTTTTGGTACTATTCTCCTTTATATTATGTAGAAAGTACATTTTAAAGCGTTTTGGACAGTTATTTGTTGACTATTTGATGTTTTCACTTACACAATTTTGAGAATTAGAACTCTTACGTGATCGGATTTAGACGCATTATTAAAATGCAATAAAAACGTTTTAAAATACTTTAAAACACACAAAAATAGGCAGATAGGTGAAAAAGTACTTTTGTTGCCTTCGGTAACAGGTATTTGTTGATTATTAGTTTTCTTCGCATCATTTTGTCTTGGTTATTCTTGACAATCGCCCCGATTTTGGGTTTATTTTTTCATTATATGGAATTCATTTTTATGCTAACACAAAATAATATCTTGACATTGGAATATATCAAATAACACCATGACAATAATCTTTTTAAATTTTTTTTTCAAATTACAAAAATGTGTAACGACAATTATTTCTTTGTTTTTCTATATATAAAGTAATTGCTGCGCCGAGGGAGGGTAGATTTATCTAGTATATATATATATATATATATATATATATATATATATATATATATATATATATAAGCATAACAAAAAAACGATGCTTTCTTAGATTAGGACCCACACTAAAATCTACTTGCTGTCGGTACTTTTCGGATGTAGAAGTTAATTGCCGGACTATACTGACGCCATGTCGGTTGGCCTACCTGCATCCACAAAATTAAAAAAACTAAGCTCAATTTACAAGTGGAAAACACACAAACACTAACCCACATTTAAAGCAAAAAATGAAAAAAAGAAAAGTTCGAATAATACATTTAGTCAAAATGTATGAAATACATACTTATTTTTTTAATGAAACAATAATAATCTATTGATAAATTATACTTTTTAAATGTTTTTTTACTGTTTTTTTTTTGGTTTGCAGCTAGGTAAAAATGACGTCGTTAGAGTTCGGGTTAGTTTTTTTTACTGAAAATTATTTTTGTTTTCGTTAGTGTTTAGTTTTATTGTTTGGGGTAGGTATTAATATTTTTTTTTTTGCCTGAATTTTTTTTCTCATGCGATCAGTTTTTCTTCCTGACAAAACGTTCATCACTATTTCGGGAGACGCACCAGCCAGTGATAACTCGTGAAAATTCCTTGCAGTCCTTTTTTCGTTTCAATCAGATGCGATCACGTTTCTATCACTTGAAATGTTGACATGCAAACTGCTTATTTACTCGCAATTTTATTGGCTAACCGCTTTAGTACTTTCTGGCAGTTTACGTAAACATCCGGAAAGTACAGACGCCAAGTCGATTTAAGCGTGGCTCTTCATCTATGAAAGTACCGAAAAAAAAACTAAGCATGAATCAGAAAATAATTATTTTTATCTTAATCAGTCTATTTCAGCTCTGGGAATAAATTTAGAATTTAACCATTTTACCTCTTAGAATAAGCGTTATTAAACCCTTCAACATTTCCACGCCGGATCACACCATTTTGCACAATTTCCTGTCACCCTGACAATAACTAGGACACAAACATAAGTACAGCAGCGTTATAGAAAAGGAAAAGAACAAAATAAGAAAAGAAAAGACAAAAAGCAAAAAGAAAAGAATATAAAGAAACCTAAAAAAGAAGCTGCTATATATTTTATATCCAAAGATCTTAGTCTGTTCCATACTGTTAACTGAAATAAGATTTTTCTTCTGCGCTTCACGGCTTTTATATTTCTTTGGTGTTATTTTTTCATGGTTTCGTTGGCGTTGTAGTAACACTGGACGCACACTAATTTTACTTTTAATAGTGATTATATATTCTATATAAAGAAATAACAGTGCACTATCATCAGCATTCAATGAGTCAGATGTTTACAATAATGAATGTTGATCAACACAGCTTATAACTCAACACCATACTGTTGCTTCATGATTAAATTATATATATATATATATGTGTGTGTGTGTGTGTGTGTGTGTGTGTGCATAATATCTCATAGTATAGATTCGTTTAAGACATCAGACAGATGTGAGGCAATGGACTGGTTTAAAGAAAGTATGTACATTTGTCGCACGGAAGTTTTTACGCACACATCCAAAGAAATAAAACGTTAATTTCTTTTTCTCTTACTCGCTCTGCATTTTTTAAACAGAAGGAAAAACTGTACGTGTCGGTTGTAGCTCCGTGTATCATGTTGTGTCTGTTAGCGCTCGTATTGGTATGCATACACGAAATTTATGTTCGTTTGTGACAGTCTTTGATGGTTATAACTCAAAACGTCTTCGTGTAAACTTACGTCACCCAGAGGGGGTATTTTGGCGCACAGACGTCTGAAACTTCTATCTAAACCCGGAGGTTTTGTGCACATAAAATGGACTGGTCATGGAGAGAGAGAGAGAGAGAGAGAGAGAGAGAGAGAGAGAGAGAGAGAGAGAGAGAGAGAGATTAAAAGAGAGAGATAAAGAGAAAGAGAAAGACAGAGAGAGATAGAAATAGAAAGAGAGTAAGAGGGAGATATAGAGACAGAAGAAAGAGAGAGGGAGAAATAGAAAGAGAGAGCGAGAAATAGAGAGAGAGAGAGAGAGAAATAGAGAGAGAAAGAGAGGTGGAGGTTAAGAGATGTCTATTCAACGACTTACGATTCAAATAAAAAAGGTTTCATTGCAATTCTATTGAATCTTGACCAGCGTATCAGCAACCTTAGTCATAATTACCTTCTGTGGTCAATTGTGTATAATGTCATAAACACTCATTAAAGCAAATAAACAATTAATTTTAATAAACAGAAACGTATATTCGTAAGATGCGCCCATTTAAAGTCGGGCTTTTTAGATGAAGTTTCTTGTTTTATCTTTTTTAACTAAAGAGGCACCGTTTTTTTTCAAGGCAAAAACACACGCTAAAGAATAAAGGCTAATTAGTTAGAGTTAAATAATGACGAATACTATATAATACATCAGTACCGATACAGCTTTTGAACCAGACAAAATCGGCCTTTTTCAACGCAAAAATACGGAAATCAAAACGAACCGGCGTTAAAATCAAAACAGGGTTGTTTTACAACATAGAAAAAAGGGACGAAAAATCACTCACTGTATATTTATTTTTATGACAATTTATTTATTATTAGACGAAGAATTTAATGAAATACTTTTTTCACTAGAAAGTTTAAAGCTTTTTTTGAGCTTAATTGTGTTTATTATGGATATAGTTGTTATGAACATAATTAATACAACGACGTTCTTTACGGATCATTTTTCGTTTTTTTTTTGGTACTGGTACAGTTTTTGAATATAACAAAACACGACTAGCTTAATGTTTGGCTAGGGTTATTGTAGGGTTAGGTTAGTGTATAAAATCTGGCTTTTGTCATGTTGAAACGCTGGACAATAAAATGGAGACGAAGGGGTTGGTTCGAATCTTTTGTCTCCACATAAATTCGAGCAGATAGCTGTCGAGAATATACCTGCTCGTACCGCAGTCTTTTATACCCCTTTGCTTTGCGTAAGGTTTCACCAATTTACACGTAAAGATGTCTTCTGACTGTCCAGCATTCTGATTTGCTAAGCACTTCGGCATCTAACGGCAGTTTACGTAGACAGCTGGCCGGAAGATACCAAACAAACAGTCGGTTTTCTCTCATTCAAAAGCTGTATCAGTACCACGATCTCTACATCGAACCCACTTAAGAAAACAGCCTACCCATAAAACAGCAACTCTTTTCCATTTGTCAGAAACATCGGTCAACTAAAGGAGAACATAAAGAGATAGTGAGGGTTATGAGACTGTTGAAAGTAAACCCGAGGTCCACTTTCTACTGCCTATTTCTATTTAAACTTCAGACGGATTTATAGATGCGTGGACGCAACATTCTAGCTATGAAAACACAAACTAGCTGCGAACCCTTATATCATACTCTCACACGTAGACAACATCGTCGACATAGTTATCCTGTATTAATATTTACATATTGACAAAAAAAAACGCCTTGCTAACCAGACCCGCTAGGAACGCACATATTTAAAAACCATCCACAAACACAGCTAGGCATTCGAAAGACTACCAACAAATATTACAAACAATGACTAAAAATTAGCAGCACTTATTACGTACTATTCCATTTTCCCACCATCCGTACACTTTATAGTCTACCCAAAGCTTACTCGCCTGCCACTCCATAATATCTAGCAATAGTAGTTTCTACAATGAAATTAGCTCAAGCCATCGCCCAACTACTGACCCACTGTTAGGTTCTGTCAATCCAGCATCTATAAGAAATTGCAGACCTGCCAATACAATAAACTATACAAAGTAACCTAGCGCGTGCTTGGAATGCTGTTACCCCATCTGGGCCTCTCATTATTTGACAGGGTGAAAAAAAGGATGCCTAATAGTTTCCGTACCGCTTACAAAATTCCAGCCCCTGTCTAATCGCTACATAGTTGCATCCGTCTGCTTGGTTAATAGATACTTCCACGGAATATGCTTCGATGAACTTACTGTACTTGTTAATTCTAAACGAAAATATCCCCGAACAAACCGGATTAGCGGTTTAATCCTACTCAATTACTCTAGACGTCCCTATATCTCGGATGATTTCCTATTATGATAGTTCCTTTCCTCGAACTGCTAGCCTTTGGAATTTCTTTGCTGCTCTCTGTTTTCTCAACAGTACTAAAATGTTGAAATTTAAATGTATTGCACAAACACATTTTACTGCCTAACTCCACACGCATGCTGTTTCTTATGAATTTGGCCTCTACCACAGTGGCAATATGACTAGTTTTAGATGAATAATGGTATTTTACATTTTATTAAATGTAATAAGTCAGCCGTAAAAACAACAACATATATATATATATATATATATATATATATATATATATATATATATATATATATATATATATATATATATATATATAAGAATAACAGAGAAAAAACGTAACATAAAACAGACAATAATTATTTCTTCCTTAAACAGTCTTCTACGGGTCTGGGAATGAATTTAGAATTTAGCAATTACACCCTTGCGCAGTAGAGAAAAGAATCAGGGGAAAAAACAATGGTGAATGTAAGACAGTAGATAACAAAAACAAAGCGAATAACAGGTTAAAAAAGAACAAATTAAACTGTCTAGGAAAATACATTTTGAGCATACATATATTCACAGATAATTTAGGTATTATGTGACTATATTGTATCAACTGGCTTAGTAAGTTATTAGACTTGTCTAGTCTAAGGAGAACCAGAGCAATGCAGATTCTTCGTAACTAAATGCTTGTAGGCCTACTATTTTTTTTGTAATTTTCTATTACATATCTTTTTTAGTTTTCGAGTAAACACTGCAGTTTACAGGTGCGAAAATGAATATTTTTGCAGAGAATCGGACCATCTATAATCGGGAAATCTGATAGATTTGGCGAGAACATGTTTCAAGGGAAAGCAACTCCAATCAAAATCCGCCTGATGCAATGCGATTGAGACACGAATGCACGATGCAGTCGTGCAGTAAATCTATTTCGAGCAGCTGATAACCTTGACCTCCAAAAGACATAAAAAATCCAATTCATGATCCAAACGAATTGATTGTTTGCTGCAGCGTCATGGAATTATAATGTATCAAGAACAACGACACTATCCACCCATAAATTCAATGAAAATAGGAACAATGTATAGTTTTGCTAACTATTATTATATTTGTTTTGTTCATATGCAATGTGAAAAAAAACCCAAAGTATATCCAGAAACGATCAAAACATGTATATCTACCTATATAAGAGCCAGCTACGTCCTAACATAGAATAGTATTGCCACAGCTGTGGAGGTGCCGTTTATACGGCCTATGAATGTCTAATGAAACACAGTTCACCCCAATGATCAATTTTAGTACTCCCTTAGTGTTACTCATCTTTGACTTTAAATCAATCCGTCTCATTAAACCTTATCATCAGCTGGCGTCTGGCTGTTATAAGTGGTGACCCATAGTAATATATATATATATATATATATATATATATATTTATATATATATATATATATATATTTATATATATATATTTATATATATATATATTTATATATATATATATATTTATATATATATATATATATTTATATATATATATATATTTATATATATATATATATATATATTTATATATATATTTATATATATATATATATATATATACATATATATATATATATATATATATATATATATATATATATATATATATATATATATGTATATATGAGAAAGGAAGGATGAGAGTAATCCGACGTAATGGGAAATGAAAACGGAAAAGCTAAAAGATGTTTTTTTTATGTATTCATCAACGTTTCGTCTTTATTTGTAAGATTTCCTCAGGATAATAATTTTAAGAAAAATGTCATGCAAATACATAGAAATATTCGGTTGACATGATGGGTTTATGAGAAGAAGTAGTAGCCACTACTGGGAGCGCAGGACCAATGTCCGGGCTGAGAGAAGTCGGTGGCAGAGAGTGAAATGAATGTGGATGGCTGTGAGTGAAAAAGGGGAGGGGTGGGAGAGTTAGTAAATTTGTGTTAGGCTCGGAGAGAGGGTAGGGGGTGCTGAGGTTTTTGTTGTGGTGAGGTGTAGCATGGATTTTGAGGGGATGGGGCTACCTTCCTTCTTTTTCCCCAGCCCCTCAAAATCCATGCTATTTTATTAATAAATATCGCATCTAAACATGCTATTAGAGGTTTTTCGCCTCATTTATTATTAAATTCTTAAAAATATGTTAAAAAAAATAAAAATATGAATACTCCTATTTTAATACAAATCTGGCGTTCATGCGCGTTATCTCATATTTTAAAGGTGAGTGAACCGTTATAACAACAACACGCCCATTATCCATTGTTATGGGTTGCTACAAACATACGGAACTATTACAACTTCTCCGCATACTGTGGAGGTGCAAGGTATCTAGCGAAATTATTACCAAAATGATCAACGTAAAAAAATATAAAAATAAAAACAATCTGTTCTGATTTTATTTTTTTAATAAATATCGCATCTAAACAAGCTTTTAAAGACTTTTAGCCTCATTTATTATTAAATACTTAAAAAATATGTTAAAAAAGAAAAAATATAAAGTCTCCTATTCATAGAGGATTTATCAAGGTAAGAAAAGATTAAGTGTACTATCAGAACAGATACTACGCTTTGCTTGTGTTTTTCATTCTCTAATTGTAATTATTTACATTAATTTGTTTTCCTAGTCAGTTAATTTCCCATTTTTATTTTTCTAAATTGCTGTTTTTTTTCTTTTCTCTTTTTCTTTTTTTGTGTTTTTTTATAGTTTACATCAATGGTCATTTTATTGTATTTCTTTTACCTTCTTTTTCATATCTGTTTCTCCACGGAGGGCTAAAAATAGTAAATTGGCCTTCCATATGCTACATAATATAATCCTTGCTTTAGTGGGCAAGTTTGAGGGATAAGCGCCAGAGAGTGACACATAGCGGAAGTTGCTAACAACCCGATTCATGGACGAGGAAAATTCATATATCTTAGCTGCATCTCCGTGCTCCTTGAATTCCTTGTAAAAATGTGAGCTGGGGAATTTCGACGGAAATGTGGCAGCAGTGGATGCGTAATCACAACAACATTCGTCAGGAAACTGTCAAAAACGGACAGTAAGATCCAGGCAAGACAATACGAACTTTGATTAGAGAGATAGTGACTATGAAGAAACGCTTACTGAGAGTTGAGAAATACACTAACCGTACCACCTCTAACTTTAAGAATGAGTTGATTATTAAGTTCAAACTGATGTTCAGGCGCCTCTCTGAAGGCACTATATTAAGCCGAGTGCTCCAGATTCAGGTTTGTGTTGAGGACGTTGTAAGGGTTCAGCAAGGTTTCTTTGAGTAAGTTTTATTCGACAACAAACCCTCTAGGTTTGACACTTTGAATTTTGAGAATGCCTAAGTCATTTGGTACAATTTGAGTTTTTCTCACTTTGAATAATTGTTTTTCTGGAGTAACAGTCTCAAATTTGTCTTAGAGAGCCTGTGAATGTCTGAACGCTTTTTTGTTGGTATCATGTTGTAAACAATGTTCCCCTACATCCCATAAGCTAATTAGAATGTCCCACACCCAGTTGGGCAAAATATTTTTTTCGCAATTAAATCAAAGTATTTTCACTCTGTTAGTAAAACTCCGTTATCAATGGTTGTTTAAATGAATGTGATTACTGTTTTGAGTTACTGTTGTTAAACGCTGGGGAAAGTAGAAGGCTGGGGAACGTAGCAGCAGGACTCATCTCTCAATAAGTTGTTTTCTGAGCACTTTCAAAAATGTCTTTCCTTGGGGCAAATGTAAAGAAAATTATATTCATAGCGAGCTAGGAGTCACAGGGAACGTATAAAACAACCAGAAAAGAAGGCAGAGACATAGTTTGGTCAATTCTAAGAAAAATAGGAAACCTCTACCGCTACTTATTATATTGCGACCACGAATACTTTACATTTTACCATGTTTTTATTCGCTCCACTTATTGGACAGACTGGATTCTGATAGGCTAATAATTAAAGTCATATACCCAATGAGTATATGAGGTATTAAGATATAGTCATTCTTATATTTTACCCAAGCACGACTACTCGGAGAAGCTTAAAAGCATGTAAAACAAAACAGAAGAAGTAAAAACTATCTCTCTTACTCTACTTCTTCTACCCCCTTTCGTTTACTTATTTCTCTATCCTATCCATCTCTCACTATCGTATTTCTCTACTACCCTCCCTTTTTCTCCTCTCTCCTTCTCCTTATCTCTCATTGGCTCCCTTTCTCTCACTCTCTACCTCCATTCGATTCTCCCTTCCTTTTCCCTAATCTGTCTATTACCCATTCTCTCAATAGTACCCTGTCTCATTCTTTTTGAAACTAATGAACACTGAAAATCGATTTCCTTTGATCTAAATATTGAATAAATTGAAAGAAAGTATGTGGATATTTTAATCAATTTTGATGAATTTCCCAATAACTCGTGTGAATTCGAACAATGGAACCATTTTACTGGGTCATCTCTATAATTAAATACGACGTATGTTTGTACGTACATGAATAACATTGATAGCCAAACAGCTACACAATTGAAATATACTTTTAATATATATATATTGTAAAGCGTATAAAGTGATGTAGATGGATGATCTGCAGTTACCAGTGTACAGTCCAAGTAAAGCATGCAATGTACTATGCACACTTGTATCCAAATCACGGGTACCAAATTCAGAGATTTCAAACTTCATACAAACAAGCTGTTTCATGTTTGATGTTTCAATTTTGTAACCTTTTCCATTTTCCTAACGTTCTCAAATGTTACATTATTGGTAGAATCAACTTGGTACAGAATTTTGGTCATTATAACCTGCTTTTTGTTGGCGGTTGGAGCGACTACTAACTTATAAATGCCTTTCAGAATATGTCCTTCAAGTTTAAACGGACTAGAAACTTTAATTTCAGCCGATTTAGAATGTGTTTGTTTAGTATATTTGCTTCATATGTTGCGACCACATTGATTTACATTAATGAAATGAGAAGCAAGCGTGAGGAACGGGCAACGTTGAGAACCTCGGTGAGTACAAAGTGACCCACTCCGAAATAAGCATCGCACTCACTTTCTGCTATATATCCTTCATCAATGTATTATTCTACTCCTATTCTGCAGCCCATGGCAGAAGTTGCATCTGTGGACATAAGTAAATCTCAATGGGAGCTCAATTAAAGAATACACTTAGTCAAACTTTCCTACAAGACAGGCTCGTTCTTGAATATGCAGTACAGGTTATGAAAAATCGCCCATCAAGGAGTTAACTTAGAACTTGATGAACAACTTCGGGAACTATGGGACCATGGATAACTTAACTCTAGCCAGTAACAATCGCCAAAGCTATTGAAGGTGCTCCAAGAAGTATACATAATTGAAAAGACTGTGCACATAAATGATCTATACCCGTTCGTTATTGTAAAGTTCTGGTTAGAGCAATATTGCAAAAGCTCTCCCACCTGACACCTGTCCCAGGATTTGATGAGAGATAACTTTTGAGGCCATGTCGTATGTTTCATGACTGATTCCGAGTGAACACCAAACAGCCCAGACATTTTCACCTCCAAGATGTCAATTTCTGGAGCTACTTTAAAAAAATATTATGAATTGAAACTCAGAATTATCACGAAACTGATGGAAGCCACCAGGAATCAAGTAACAGCCATGATTTGATTGTTATGTATGGATTTTATGAACTAATGTTGGCTGCGCCTCAATAAATGCACACACTTATATTCTGAATAAAAGATCGAGATTCAAGAGCATGTGTTAAAAATGATCTGCATTCTAGAGTCTAGAAGAAGGAAAGAGAGTCAAAATCACCCCGTGTTTTGATATGATGTTTTCAATAAAATAATAACTTATTGGCAAACACTAGAAATGTGCAGCAAGCCATATAAAAAGACAGTTAGAAGATACTGCATCTATATATACTCTACATTTTTGAGTAGTGCGACTTTAAAACGGGATATTGTAGACATCATAACGATCTTATCTGGCAGGATGTTCAAGAGAGAAGAAACACGGACAGAGAATGGTGCCTTTTTCTGTTGAGACGAAAGCGACGTAGACCGCGATAAGTTGTTGGGGTGAACATTTCCTCAACAAGTTGATTTGTATTCCTGTTTATGATGCTGTATGACAGAACCCGTTCCCCCATCGCACCATTCGCTGCTCAAATGATGAAATATTTAGTCTTAAGCTATTTTTGTAGGTAACCGTAGAGAATCCCGTCACCATCCTGCTTGACAACTGTTGAAAACGTTACAGGTGTACGATGTCTTGATGAAGATACTAGTTGGTTGCTTGGATGACATACACAAAAATATGCCATGCCAGAATTATGTATAGGAGACGGAAAACGTATTTTTGTAGGCTAAGAACAGAGCCTCTAGATAATGTAGAAACCCTGCCTGACTCTCGATACTATGACGCATGCGTTTGAGGGGGTTGTTGTATTAGCGACGATGGTGAGTTTTTCGGTGGAAAACCGATGATCATTGGGGCAGTAGGCAGTGAACCGATTGGAAGATAACTGCATGTTGTATTGTCAAGGCAACAAACTAGCTAACACCCAAGTTCATTTAATTCTTGCAAAAAACTAAGCAATAAATCCCATCGAAACTTGGAGATCATTTGGGTGGCATTATCCTGTATACACATCCGTTTTGATTTCGTTAGAGGACGCAAATGCTTTTTGAGATATTTAAAAATAACTTTATACAATGTAACCATATTTTCTTATTTTTAATTATTACTTCCTGGCAGCGACGGTTTACCCTCAGGACTCACTGTTTACTGTTTTTCTATCTAATGGAGTCATGAGAAGATGCCTTGACGATGATGTTTTTGACTATTTGTTAATACAAATCTCAGAGTTTTATATAAGAAAAAGATTAGCAAGTATAAGCGCTCTCCGGTAGCGTATTTTAGCTAGCCTAGGGGATGGTATGATGTCGTATCGAACATACACTACACTGACACCCAGAAGAAGAGGTAATAACTGAGAGGATCGTACCATGACGAATCACCACTACGCTCAAAGAAAAAGAAGGAGTTTATATCTGGAAGAATGATATCTTGAGCATACTTCACTATCCCAACAAAAAAGAAGGCAATCTTAAACGAATGGTATAATGAGAAACAAACATATACTATACTGACACCTAAGGGAAAAGGTAATGATTGTGAGTAATGTATCCTGGAGAATGGAAATATACTACACTACCACAAAATTAGTTAGTAGAGCATTAGCGGATTCCCCAAGAGCCCTTCCAACAATAATAAAGAACGTGGTGATGGGTGGGAGGATCTATCATGATGAACGAACGAACATATACGATACTGATCCCCAAATGCGGAGGTAATGCGTGGTTGTACAGTATTGTGATAACAGACAAAATACTACACTACACTTTCCAAAAGAGAAGGTAATACCTGCGATGATCCGTCATCAAAGGAGGAAGTAATGCTTGCGATTATGGTATCATTATAACTGAATAGATATTTAACTTCTATCCCCGAATAAGAATGTCTTATTACAACAGAACCGATACTACATTAACACTTCCATAAAGGATCGTGTAATAACTGGAAGTATACACTCCCCTTAAAAGGGAGAAGGTAATTCCTGGCTGGACAGTCTTATGACAACAGAACAAACACTACACTAATCACTCCCATTAAAAGATAATACCATTTATTCCATTTATTTAAAAATGCTTTATTATGAAAACATTATTTTCATAGTACCTTGGCTTTTGGGGCTAAAATCAAAGTGCAGTATTTCCTCTCCTCTAAGAAATACATTGACAACATACGTTTTACTAATGCCGTAATTTTAAAGCGGTTGTATTGATGCAAATTACCTCCCTTGAAACTTAAATTCTAAGAAAGTTATTAGAACGCTATCTTTATTTTTATTAAATCGCTTTAATTAATAATATTACTATTGAAGAAACTATTAAGTATATAGAAACATATAACGATGCAAATATGAAATCTATATTACAGAATATTGATTCATGATTAACTGTTTAAAAATAAGTATTATAATTAAGAATACCTATAGCTATTTGTAAAGGTTTGCTGAGTACTCTATGTACAGTATTTAACATTTGTATATATTGCATCATAGAATTAAATTGGCATGAGCTGTTTTTATGTTAATATAGTTTAGATAAGTGAAAACAACGCATTTATTCATTTATATGTGTCTAAAAGAATATTCTCTCTATGAGAAAGTTCTGTAAAACGATGCAATCTTAATTATTCAACGTATATGGGTTCTTCAGCTATGTATACTAAAATTCTGTTTATCTTGTTATCTTTCACCCGTACAGGATATATTAAAATAGTATGTAATCGTAGATAGTGGATGACGTCACAAAATTATTACTAGAAAATATCTTTCATGCCATTTATCTAGACGACCTGTAACCAGAAGTTTGCACATTTATTAGATTGTAGTTGGAAAAGGGAATGAGACGAGAAGTGGTTTGATAGAAGAATAGTGGTAGGGACACTAATAATACAAGCGAACGAATAGGGTATTCAGATTTTCAAGTATATAGATAACGTAACGAACGGGTCAACCTGTACATAGTCACATGTTTATTTAGTTACTGTGCCAAAAAGTTTTTTGATTGAGTGACGAAAATATAGTTTCATTCTTCAACGGAAGCGTTTGAAAGAGTGTGTTTATTTTCTGTCGTAACTCACATCTCTGATGCTTATTCAGGAAAGATAAAACAATCAATAAAGTAAATTTAGACGGCAACTTTATTTCAAAACCATCTGGAGATACTTATAAAATATCTATCTATTTTCTCTCACAATCAGTAACGTATAATTTATCAACGTGGACGCAACGGGTCACGGTGATCTAGTATTAAGTAATAGCAATGAAATTTCTTTTTATAATGCAACATCGCTTACCTTTTTTTCTCAGACCGAAACAAAGAGAGAAATAGAGAGAAAAAGAGAGAGAGAGCGAGAGAGAGAGAAGAGAAAGAAAGAAAGAGGGAGATCGTGAGAGAGAAAAAGTCTGAGAAAGAAAGTGGTCGTAGTGTAAAATTTAAAAATACATTTTCTACGGCAAGACACGCTTATAATAAAATTGAAAAGACAATGCTAAGAAGTATTCCGACATATGCACAAAAAAGAATAGTGTATAGTCTTCCCGAGGCAACTGGCTAAATATATATGTTCAACATGAAAAGTGAAGTGTTCGCGGATTAATTCATGTGACCTGCATTCCTATGTTTGAGACATTAAGTAAAAGGGCGGCGTAAAGATTTGAGATGCCCGTTGGAAGATACTTTTCTGCCAATTGAAACACGGAAAATTGACGCCCTGTTCATGTCGATGTCACTTTGAACGAAGATTCTTTTACGTTAAAACAAAATAGGCCCATTGGCGCCAGTTTTTATGAATCGAGATAAGAAGGAGTCCCCAAGAACGACCGATCGCCGTGAATATATGCGTATAATATCTATGTGATAGAAGACTCACATAGTCAGGTTCCATCGAAGGTTTGATAATAACACGCCAATCTACCAAGAGTGTTGTTTTTCATTTCAAAAAGAAAAGGTTTGGGCCTTTCCTTCGGGTGTTTTTGCATTTATATAGTCCGGATCTTAATGCAAGAGATTTAAATAAAAATAGCTTACGAAGTGAACATCTTTTTTCCACTCTGGAAGATGAATAATATACACCGCCCGGACACAGGTAAGTATGTATATATATATATATATATATATATATATATATATATATATATATATATATATATATATATATATATTAATACATGTATATGTATAGCTTTTTTCACGAATCGAACCCTTTGGAGTAAATACTACAAATCTATACATAATATATTATATCTCCTTATAATATAATACGTGCACTAATGAAATAATATATATATATATATATATATATATATATATATATATATATATATATATATATATATATATATATATATATATATAAATTCTACTGACTGTTGCAAAATTAGTTGGCACGGTGGATTTGGTATTCACATTCACCTACTGATTGCATTTAAATCTTCCCCGCCGTTATGGTTCTCATCTCGGGTATACTAGTTATGTTTAGCTACACTGATGAGTTGACGAAAAAGCTGTAAGTAGATTACTATATATATATATATATATATATATATATATATATATATATATAGTCTCGGAAGTTTCTCAACCATTAAAACTATATATATAAAAAAAAAAACATTTTAGTCCCAATACATTCGGTGGAAAATCACTTTTTTGTAAGTCAATTTACTTTTTTCAGTCACTATATTGGTTTGCTTTCAAGAATTTACGTTAGTCCTTACATTATTCAATATATATATATAAACGCATGTTTTATGTTTAGAACTAATTACGGAGAGAGAGAGAGAGAGAGAGAGAGAGAGAGGAGAAGGAATACGAGTACATAAAGCGCTAGAATTTGCTCGCGGTGGTGCTTTAACGCAGTAGATGAGGTACTTAACCGCTCATCGCATTTTGATGTGACTGGTTGTTCAGCTTTCGAATCTTGCTGTCTAAAACATAGGCATAAAAGTTACATAAATCACTACGCGAAGCTTCAGTTTTCATGTCGAACACCCACCCACCAACATATATATATATATAATAAATGAGGCGAAAAGCCTATAAAAGCATGTTTAGATGCAATATTTATTAATTTTTTTAAAAAAATCGAACAGGTTTTTTGTCTTTTTCACTTTCTTTTACTTTGATCTTTTGGCTTTCAATTTCGCTAGAGAATCCTAGCTTCGTTAGAATGGTGAGTAGTGATAGTCATGTATGTTTGTAGTAGTCCGTATGGATGGAAAAAAACGTGTTGTTGTTATAACTGTTCATTAACGTTTTAACTATGAGGAAACGCGCATGCCCGCGAGACTTATATCAAGATTAGAGCGTTCATACTTTTTCTTTTAAAACATATTTAGTGATGAGAAGTAATTGTTTCGTATGTTTGTAGGTTGTTAGCAGTGGAAAAAAATCAAAATAAATATTGAATACTTCAAGCTTAATACAAGTCTCGCAAGCATGCGCGTTTCCTTATAATTAAAAGCTGAATAAACCATTATAATAGCACGTCTTTTTTCCATCCATACGGACTTCTACAAACATACGGAACAATTACTGTCACCATTCTGATAAAATAAGGTTTCTCTAGGAAAAATATTAGCCAAAAAATCAGAGTAAAAAAATTTAAAGGAAAAAAATCTGTTTTGATTTTTAAAAAATGTTATTAACAAATATTGCATCTAAACATGCTTTTATAGGATTTTCGCCTCAGTTATTATTACATTCTTTAAAAAGATGTTTTAAAGAAAAAACTAGTAACACTTCAATCTTAATACATGTCTTATGGGCATGCGCGTGCCCTCATATTTAAAAGATGAATGAAACGTTATAACAACAACACGTCTTTTTCCATCCGTACGAACTATTAAAAACATACGGGATTATTACTTCTCACCATTTTGATGAAGCTAGGTTTCTCTAGCGAGATTATTAGCCAAAAAATCAAAGTGAAAAAATGAAAAAGAAACAATAACCGGTTCTGATTGTTTTCTTTATCTAAACATATTGCATCTAAACATAATTTCTTAGGCTTTTCGCCTCATTTATGATGAAATTCTTAAAATAGATGTTTAAAAGGAAAACAATATAAACTCTGAAATCTTAATATATATATATATATATATATATATATATATATATATATATATATATTAGATCGAGTAAAACATACTTTTTTATTTTGTTTATAGAATTTAAAAGCATTTGTGGGTGATTTAAAATAACAATCTACATTTTAATTTATTAGTCCATATTTTGATAAAAAAGTTTCTTTTTTCAGGGCTTTTTTCAATTGTATTGCAGTAACATTATAAATATATAAGCCTTAATATAAGAAGATAGAAGCTGCATATTGTACATCTGATGTAGGAAAAACAAGAAAATGGTGCTGCATATATAACGAAGGAAATATGCAGCATATATCGCAAATATGTCTAAACAGATCAACAACTGAGACATTGGTTCACAAGGTTTCTAGGCTTTGAGCTTTGAAGATAAGCATAGGCCTGTGCGAAAATCGGGTATCAAGGAAGATGTTTTAAAAATGCTAGTGGAAAATGACCCTCGTCTAAGCACTCGTGAAGTGGCAGAGAAACAATACTTCACAGTCACTCATATGCCGCCACTTCGAAAATATGGGTAAGGTTAGTAGACTAGGCGTTTAGGTTACTCATATTTTAAGTGAAAAAAATCATCCGGATCGTCTTTCATTTGCTACAAGTCATCTTTCCATGCAGCGATATAAGCCTATTTCTTGATATTTTCATAAAAGGTGATGCAAAATGGGGTTTCTTGAGAATATTCAACGAACAAATCAGTGGGTTGATTAAAGAAACATCTACACACCCCACCCCTAAATCTGAAGAAAACATTTACTCTGCATTTTCCTAGGATACTTGTTACATTATCCATGATGCTATTTCTTATTTTTTTTGGGGGGGCAACAACACACTAAATGCAAACTTGTATGTTTAGCAATCGCAGCGTGTAGGAGAAAATTTGAGCAAAAACGTTCGGCACTTCTAAAAGGAAAAAGGCTGCCTCCCTTCATAACATGCTGCAAAATGACAACATGAAAATTCTGCTACCTAACTTGTCTGTTCTACCCCATCCACTATATTCCCCTGATCTCGTGAAACTGATTTTCATCTCTTTAAGTATTTGAGAATGAATTTCAAGGCAAACAATTTACTAGCGACCGACAAGTAAAAAGAGCATATTCAATGATTTTTTTAAATCAAAACCGTTTTCTGTTTATTCAGATGGAATTAAAAAGTACATTGGTAGAATCAAAAAGGTCATTGAAAACAATGCCGAATATACAATTGATTTATATTTGTTTATTTTCTTGCATTATTATTTGTATATATATATATATATATATATAGAGAGAGAGATAGAGAATGAGAGAGAGAAAAGGAGAGACAAGTAAAAGATGAGAATAAAGATTATACACCTACTATATCAATTACGTTATCAGTTACTCAAAATTGATGTTTAAAAAAAAGTTTTCATCAACTTCACAGTTTCCTCTTAAACTGTTTCATAAAAAAATATTTTATTTCATTTGAATCACATTGTTTTGAGCAACTAGTGACTTAATATATATTGTTCATCTACAATCTCTATCTAATCTTTTACTTGTCTATATAATGTATCTATCTCGTATATCGAGAATCCATTCTTTCGTGATATGTTCTAATTTAAAAGTATACCATATATTTTTATTTTCCTGTTCTTTATATATATACATCTATATATATATATATATATATATATATATATAAATATATATATATATATATATATATATATGTATATAAATGAAGTATGTTTTCATATTTGTATGCACAGAAATAACTTATTAACTAATTAACGGAACATTATTAGTATTGGATAATACCTATTAGGCATTATTTGTTTAAATTCAGATAGATCTGATTCTTGTGTTCCAAATTTCAGTTCGTTTAGATTATTTGAAAGGGTTTTGATAGGAAACACCTCACATTTGAAAGTTAAAATATACAAGATTTGTATTAGGTTTGATTCATCGACATTAGATCCAATTAAGCAAGATTCTCTAAACTCTTAATTTCAATTCCTTTTTTACACCTCTAACATTTATGCGTTAAATTTGAGGCAGATACTAGAATCAAAATTATGTAAAGAATTTTGATCTAAAAGAATGATTTTAGGCATAAGATTTATTATTTTACGGAATTCATTCGTTTGGAGTAAAATTGTGATATATATATATATATATATATATATATATATATATATATATATATATATATATATATATATATAAGTGAAGTCAAATTATGATACTTTACCAGTATTAAAATGGACAAATAATTAAGTATACCTTAGGTATATAAGGAACAGGTTAGGACAGAGTAATAGTATTATATACTCAAAAATACTGTAAATATTTAAATTAGCTCAATGATTGAGCCTATTGATATTCAAGAACTGATGTATGACAACCTAGAGAAAGAAAAGTTATACCACATTTATATATGTCAGTTCCAAGAATTAAACATTGACAAAAGTGTATGCGGATGATCGTTTCGGAGACGAAGCTATTCTTGATCAAATAGTCAGAACATATTTCAGGACGAAAACGATCGTACACATAACATTTTGTTGGTAAAAAAAAATTAAACTGGTATAATTTTTTATATATGTTATATTTTATATATGTTATAATTTTTATTTATTTTTAAATTGTCATAATAATGGAGATTATGTATCTGTCCGTATGTCCGTCTGTCTGTCTGTCTGAAGCCGAAACTCCATCAGAGTAATATTACTATTTACTTAGTCTGCTAGCTTCTATATATAATACTACAAAAACCGCCATAAACATCTATTAATAATTGAGATTATGTATCTGTCTGTTTGTCTTAAGCCGAAACTCGATCAGAGTAATATTACAATTTTCTTAGTCTGCCAGCTTCTATATATACTACTAACAAAACGCCGTAAACACTATGACCGTTTCTCAATTTACATAATTAATTGCTTTTAAACTTCTAATAAATTAGTATACGCAAATATACACTCATGATTATTTTCTTCAGAATTCGACATGTATTAACGCTATTTTCCTCGCTAACAATGTTACTTCTAAATTATAATTATTTATTTTATCATGTATCTCTTTCTCTTTATATATATATATATATATATATATATATATATATATATATATATATATATATATATATATTAAATGAGTTACGTAGTTGATCTATCTACTGCGAAACTGATTGAACAGCCAGCATTACTCCATTGAATCGGTTACCTTCCTCTTATTATTCAGTATGGACGCAAGACGGGCGCGTTATTTAAAATGTAAACAAAGCACTGGCATTTACCGTGTTACTTCTACTCTGATTCTTTTTATTAAAACGTTCTGAGTTTGTTTATTTTCTTAATCTTATTAACCATTATGTTTTAAAATACACATTTATTGAATCAAATTGTTTAATTAAAATAATAATTGATTAAAAATTAATATTTAGAAAAACACACGCACATTATAATGAATTTAGTTTAGGTAAACCTTTTTTTTCGAGAGCATTAACAAAACTATTCGCGTTTACTGTATTTGATTTTTTAATAATTTTATTATAGGCACATCTTTTTCCGATTTGAAAAACTTCCAATATTATCATTTTTTTACGACCTTAACTGTGTCTACGATTTCGGTTTCACCTTTTACGCTGTAAAGCTTTTATTTACAAACTGTTTTTATTATTCCGTGTTTTATTTATTAAAATAAAATATGTGATTTTTTCTTCTTTTCTGTCAACAAACACATTAACACATTGTACTGGTAAACTATATAACTGATTTACGAATCAAATTGTTTAATTGAAAATAGATAATTTAACAAAACACACACACACATTCTAATGAATTTCATTTATGTAACATTTCTTACCGAGAGCATTTACATAACTAATCGTGTTCACTTATTTGATTTTTGGTGCTTTTTCATTGTAGGACTCGCGCTAACTTTTACCTCGTCGTTAGGGTTAGGGTCAGGGTAAAAGTGAGTGTTAGGGTAACGGTTTAGAGTTAGGGTTAGAGTCATGGTCAAAGTTAGCGCGGGTCCTACAGTAAAACCGTACCGATTTTCTTATTGTTTTATTTTAGGTACACCTTCCTTTTCCGATCTGACAAATACTGTTCGCTGTATTTAGTTTTCTAAATTGTTGATTTTCACAAATTCATTGAATCAAATTGTTTATTTAAAATAATAATTGATTTAAAAATTACTAATTAAAAACACACACACATTCTAATGAATTTAATTCAGGTAAACTACTTCTCGAGAGCATTTAAATGACTAATCGTGTTCACTGTATTTGACTTTTTACTGTTTCCCTTTTTTGTTGTTTCTTTTCTTAACTAAAATATTTCTATGTATAGGGGAGGTTAAAGAAATATTGGGGGGGGGGGTGAATTTTTTTTTAAACTAAAAATAATTCTATTTATAGGGGAGGGTAAAAAAATTGGGGTGGGGTCGAAATTTCTTTCTTCTTTACTTTTAACTTAAAATATTCTTGGTCGGAAACAAAGAAAATCAATGCCGAACCACCCAAGAAATATGACTGGGGCTCCATCGGTTTACGGGTGAGCGTTCAGTCCTGACGCGGCAGCCTAGCAAAAATATGCTAGTATATATAATTATACTAAAAACAATGAATTATGTAATTTAAAGTTCTTCCCATCAACATTTGGTGTATCTAAGGCGCTGATTATCTTCTTTTCGTGTGGATCAGCATGTTACGACATTTGTCAACCTCGCTTTTGTTGTTAGTTATGCTCAACCCTTTTCCTTTTAGAAACATGCACTTACAGGAAAGACTACGTGAAGGTTGCGCACATCGATAGTAACATAGGTGTTATACAACTGATTGACTTCGAATTTGGCACGTCCGGCCTGCTTGTTTGTCCACGTTAGTATTCACACCACGACGGCCACCTCCCAGTGGTACTAATAGAGCATATCGACGTCGAAAAATTCTTTAAAATACTTCAATAGTAAACAATATTTTTCTCTTTTAACCGAGTAGCTTTAGACATTTGTGTTTTTTACTTTTTATAAAAACACACAATGTTACTTACAGAATGATATTTAAATTATTGTTAACGTCTTTTAAAGAGTTTTTTTGCCAAATTTTCGCGGTACTTAGAATCACATAAGTTTCTTTTATAAAACAAAGTACTTTCTTCGTTGGTAAAAATAAGTGAATCCTTCGATGGCTTTCAATGTAAAAAGGGTTCAAAGAACTTTTAGTTTCCAATTACATCAAACGAATCTTTTTAGGACTGTTCAGATATCTATATTTACAGGATGAGAAATTTTGAAAAAATATACTCCTGCGATATCTTCCCTATCAGTTTTTTTTCTTAAAGACTTCCTAGATAAACACTTTTACATCATTATCTTGTCAAAGGAAATGCAGGATTTTACTTGAACACATAATTATGGATGTTACTGAGAACCCACGCTATGCTTATATATTAATAGGAAATAACAACCAGCTAACGCAGAGTAAATTCCGCCAAAATCCCACCCATTTACTCGTAAATAAAAGACACAATCTTTTCTGCAATCTAAACATTGTAGGTACAAATAACATTTAGTCTAGGTCTGAATTGCCCACCAAGTTTCAGTTATGAATGACCCACATTCTTTGTTTGTACCACTAGAACTGACTTGTGTAAAAAAACTACTACTAATAATACTACTAATACTACTTATACTACTACTACTACTACTGATAAAATAATAATAATAATAATAGTAATAATAATAATAATTATAATAATAATTATAATAATCAATTGACTACAAAAAAGCATACGACAGAATCCGTCAAGCATGTATAATGGAATGCTTGATAATGTACAAGATACCCGACAGGATATTAATCTCATTAAGACAGAAATGGGAAAATGGACACTATAACTGACAGCTTGAGAACAACACCTGACTAAAATAAAAATATAGAGAGACATATTTAAAGTAGACTCTTTATCACCACTACAATTTATCATAGCCATGCCACCACTGAACTACATACTAAGGAAATGTGATGCCAGATACCAGTTTACAGAGACAGAACAAAAATAAGCCACCTCATGCACACGGACATCCTGAAGCTATTCTAAAAAACAAAAAGGAACTAGAACAGCTGATTAATACGACTTTAATCGTCATCCAGAACATTCTAATGGCAATTTGGAATAGAACAGTGTGCACTGCTAGAAATAAAAAAGGTGAAACTGGATACAATAGAGTCCATAGAATTATACAACCAAGAGGAAATGAGGGGGCTGGCTGAACCGGATAGCTATAAATATTTGAGAGTCTGGAAGTTTACACCATAAAATCTACAGAAAGGAAATAGACGATTAGAAAAGAATACTCGAGAAGAACAAAGGAACACGATGAAATATCGCTACTAAGATACTCTGCACCATTCATAAGCTGGACTAAAGAAAATCCCTAGCACTTTGACCAGAAGACAAGAAAATTAATGACCAAGTACAACACACTACATCCAAAAGACGATACGGAAATATCTATGTGAACAGAAACGAAGAAGAAAGAGGACTGGTATGTATATAATACTGCGTGGAAGAAAAATAGAGCTGAAGAAATACATAACCAGAACACAGAAAAACTGATCACCGCAATTAAAGACACCGTCACAATGTACAACTTGGGAAGCAGCGAAACCAGAAACAAAAGAACAAGAAAAGAAAAGAGGGAAGAAAAACAACAACATTGTCGTTTAATAAGAATGCCAAGAGAAGAGACCCGTGGAACAGAGAAACGGAAGCTCTACCGACAGCTGCACAGAACAATGCGATTAAACAAACCACATTAAAGCTAAAATAGATAAAACCCAAGAAAATACTATATGCTGATTGTGTGGGCAAAGAGACGAACCAGTAAATCACATAATAAGTAGATGCAACAAACTAGCGCAAAAAGAATGCAAAACATACACGACTGTGTAGGGAAAGCAGCACACTACACACTATGCGAACACGCGGACGAATGGTACTAACATAAACTAGAGACCGGGTGTCATAATAGTCAAGAAGAAGGAAAAATCCTGCCAAATTGTAGATTTTGCCGTCTAAGCAGTTCACAGAGTGAAGATAAAGGAGACGGAAAACTACACAAATTACACGGAACTTACACGAGAATTTAAAGAAATATGGAGCAATGATAGCTAATATAATACCAATAATTGTAGTCTATAAAAATGGAAAAAGACTAGGAGAAATTAGAATAAAACAGTACACGGAGACCATACAAAGGAAGCAAAAGTGAAACAGCTGCAATCTTAAAGAAAGTCCTCGAATGCGGAAACATATCAGCATAAGCTACGAACGGTAATCAGTCACATGGAAGTTACAATAATAAAAATACCACCATAAGAAGGACATAGCCACATGAACCGAAGAAACAGAAACTGCAAGAAATTTCATAAACTGCCTCCACCTCCCAAAAAGTGATGGCACCCGCGTGAGTTCATACCACAGAAAATAGTCGTGAATGGTTAAAAAGGAAGGGCAAGACCAAAGAGGAAGGGCATTAACAAGACCTCCGCTGGAAGAGTGCGGAGAGTACAGATACCTTGGGGAGACTTATTGCCACCCAAATCCCAAAGGAGACAAATGGTCGTTACCAGCTAGAAATCAATGGTAAGTGGCTATCGCGATAGAGCAACGTCATTGTTGTTACTCGCACTCCAGGGAAAGCCACCGGTTATTATTAGTGATACATCACTGACGAGGACTTGTGTGATAACTCATAGTGAGCACAAATCATCATCATCATCATCATAATAACAATAACAACAATAATAATAATAATGATGATGCTGATGATGATGATGATGATAATAATGATAATAATAATGATGATGATGATGATGATAATAATGATAATAATAATAATAATAATAATAATAATAATAATAATAATAATAATAATATCTAATCTGCAGACAACCAAATAACCACGTAAATAACATTGTTTTTCTGGTTTAGGAGAAGGAAAGCCACTTCCATTATCATAGCTTATTAAGTTCTTCTCTTACTGAACAGCTCTGGGTTTCTCTAATAAATGCTTGCTGGGCAAGGTTAATTAAAAATTCGTAGGTTCCTGCTGCGGGTTTATCGTTAATTTTCATTTCACAGACTATCAGACTACCAACTGAAAATGATGTGGAAAATATAAGAAAAGTTTCGATGTAGACGAACCTAGTGCTCCTCCTTCTGGTACTCGGCGTCTGTTTGCTTTGAGATATTGGTGTGTAAAAGCAATTTTCTGCTGAGTTTAATAATACCGTTTCCACAATGCAGAGGCGGAGAGTGTTTACTTTTGTAGATTAGCGAGTTCAGTCGCAGCCACTTCAGTGAAATTAAAAATGTCTGGCTTGAAATTAGAAAATTTGTGAAGAGGTCGATTAATATCGTGATATACGCAGCAGAATTTAAGTTTGGACTAGAGACACAGGCCAGCAAATGAACACTGGTTTTATGGGGGTTAGAAATTGGAATATTTTATGGACAGGACAAGAGAACGAGCGACCAAGGGAGTGAGAGAAAGAGAGAGAGAGAGAGAGAGAGAGAGAGATAGTCAAAATGAATGAAGGATCTTATAATATGCTACATATACAGACGTATACGCAGACACATACAAATACACATATCCACCCACATCCACACACACACACACACACACCCACACCCACACACCCACACACACACATATATATATATAGTAAGCAATGAAAATATATATGGCAATCAAGCTACACAGAGGCTCCCGTGTTTCATCCCCGGAGGGAATCGTCAGGCTAAATGCGTGGAGTTATTTTGTCAGGTGTTTTTATATACATGGCTTGCTAGTTAACCAATCAGATTTTTTGTTGTTCCCTCAGCCAATCGCTGGGCTTCCCGCGAACAAAGGCTTTGTTGGTGACGCTCCTATGTCAATCCTATTGTTAACAATGGATTTTCCTATATCCTGTTTCCTTTGTTTTATCAATAAAGTAGGCGAATTTATTTTAACACGTGGTTTCTTGTATTTCTATTTTAGGTTTTAAATTTTAACTTGTTAAGTTTTTTATTTATTTATTTTTTATTTTTTTATTTTATTTATTTTTTATTATATATCATCCTAAGGTAAATTTATTTCTGTGTAAACAGCTGTTTGCTATTTCGCTTCTAGAGTTGAATAGGTTTTAAAAATCCCCGAAACCTATTAAACTCTAGAGCGAAATAGCAAACAACTGTTTACACATAAATAAATTTACCTTAGGATGATATATAATTAAAAAAAGTAAAAAAATAAATAAAAATAAAAAATAAATAAATAAATAAATAAAAAACTTAACAAGTTAAAATTTAAAACCTAAAATAGAAATACAAGAAACCACGTGTTAAAATAAATTCGCCTACTGTATTGATAAAACAAAGGAAACAGGATATAGGAAAATCCATTGTTAACAATAGGATTGACATAGGAGCGTCACCAACAAAGCCTTTGTTCGCGGGAAGCCCAGCGATTGGCTGAGGGAACAACAAAGAATCGTATTGGTTTTACTAGCAAGCCATGTATATATACACACCTGACAAAAATAACTCCATGCATTTAGCCTGACGAGGATGAAACACGGGAGTCTCTGTGTAGCTTGATTGCCATATATATTTTCATTGGTTACTACCTAGCTCTACTTACGTATCGAGCACTGTTGAAGTAAATACTGACAACTGATACATAAAAGATTATATCTCATTATAATATTTTATGTAAATACATGAAGTACTAATATATATATATATATATATATATATATATATATATATATATATATATATATATTGTTCAATATAAGAGACAACTCATGTCTAGATATCCTTTGGTAGATCCTTTCAATAGTCCGAATCAGGATCTTAGTTTCGGAGGGGAATTGGCTGATGAATTTACCATTGTTCGGATTTGTCTACCAAGTACTTTTAGACCCCTCCGGGTCCATCTTCAGGGGAATGAGGTGTATGAGGTACATATCATGTTTTAGTATTATAGAAGGTTTGGCGGGAATTATGTAATAAGTACGAAACTATAAGATCCTGATTAGGACTATTGAAAGAATCTACCGAAGGCTATCTAGACATGAGGTGTCTTTTATATTCAACAATACTTGCCTATATATATATATATATATATATATATATATATATATATATATATATATATATATATATATATATATAATTATATTGTCGAGATTTAAAAAAGAATATTAAAGCAGACACATAAAAATTTGATTCTGACTAAACAATTTTCATTTGTTATTGTTGAACAATGTAATTTGGAAAAAAAAACTTATTTTGCTACAATTAATTGAAACAATTACATACTCCGACTATGCAGTTTTGTAATATAAAGACATTCATACATTATGATCGTAAAAGAGAAATCAGCTAAGGGGAACAACTCTTATTATTTTAGTAAAAGTTAGCGTTCCTAATTTTCTTTTATGTTCTGTACTAGATTAACAAAACATATCTACAACAAAAAAATTGAACGTATTGTCTCGGGCAAGGCTTGCTCCGTGAACCTAGCAGACGAATACGAAATAAATTCTATTAATAATTTCATCTAGTTTATTTGAATTTTCTAAAGGGGAGATTGTGCCCATATTATGATCTCGAAAAAATCCTACAAAATAATTGTAAGTAACTCAAATTTGGACAATATTCATTAATTGATGATGTCTAATACCTATCTTGTATAAATGGGATTTTGTCCGTCCGCCAGTCACATGTTTTTAAACGTAATAAATACATTGCGAAATAGAATACTACATTAAGCTAATTTAATATTCCAATCTAATCCAATCTAAATATCAATAAGTGAACAGCTTTCCTTAGTATATCAACATCAACACATTTTAGACTTACGTAAATACAATGATACAGTGTATGTAGGTATCTTTAAACTCGGTCAAACAAACCCGTTTTTACACATTTTAATATGTATTTCTTAAAAGTATCTAATAAATTACTACTCTGTAATATACATTTATAAATGGTATTGTCAAATGCTATTATATATTTATAATATTTTCCTCGATAGTAATATAATTATCATTATTAATACAATTAATGAAATATATTTTATGAATAGAAGAAGATAGCGTTTAAAAACATTTCAAAACTGTCAGTTTCAAGGGAGATAATTGCATGAAAACATGTTGATGTAAAGAGAACAGATACTAAACTTTGATCTTAATTAAAAGGCAAAGAAGCAATACAAATATTATTTTGTGACTAGACATTTTTAAATGAATGAACAAAAACTTGCACACTTATAGGTGAATAATCGCTTTTGTTGCTATAAGATAGTCCTCCGTCTTTGAATTAGTGAGGAGGAATCGTCCCATGTATTACATCCTACTTTATATTTCAAACATTTAAAAACATTAAAAATTACTAAATAGTATACATTCAAAACTAAAAAGACGAAATATACATTTCCATTCGGCGTTCAATTGTACTATAAAGATTATTTGAATATCTCGCTTATTTAATTTGATTTTCGTATATATTTTGAATGAACTTTACTTATTAGTCTTAAATTCTATTTTCATCTCGCAAAAAATTCTTATTTATTCTTTAATAATTTCAAAATTGTACTTTAATGCGATGTCTTAATCGCTCGTAGCTATGTTGTAATTTACTATTATTTTCTTTCACGCTTGACATCTATAAAAAGGAAATACGTTTGTATTAATTTAATTTATAAAACAAATGTGTTGGCTCCGTTTATTTTTACATCTAGAAAAAAGAAATAGGTTTTACTTCATTTTATTTATAAAAAATATTGTGAAGTTTGCGTTCGCATTTTACATTCATAAATAATGGACTTCCATTTTTATTTTATTTATAACAATAATATTTTAATATTCATTTTGTTTTAACGACGTATTGAATGTAGTTATGTTACAATTATATAATAATCCCAGCCTAGTAAATATATGAAACAAGAGAGCGAATATATTTGCTAGTTGTTAAAATTTTACTAAAACCAGATGTTTCTGCATTTTCACGAATGGAATCTACCGTCATTTTACCCCTTTTACATGAAGCTTAATTAAACTACATATAGCCCACGTTTCGTACCCTTACGCCTAGCAACTGTGTTCTAAACTTTATAATGATCGGTTAATTCGTTTAGAAGTATGTTGTACATACTACACATATATAAAGATATACGCACATTCTCTCTCTCTCTCTCTCTCTCTCTCTCTCTCTATATATATATATATATATATATATAACTTTTTGTGCACTCTAAAATTTATGTATAAATTAATTTTTAAAAGTTTAAAGATACAAAAAATAATTTATATTTTTTTCATTAAGCATATATATATATATATATATATATATATATATATAAATACATAAATATATCTATATCTATGTATATTATAATATAAATTATTCGCATTGTTATTGAGTTAACATTTCCTTATTTATAAGTGTAGTCTAAAAATAGCACTTATATGAATATATACACACACACATACATATATATATATATATATATATATATATATATATATATATATATATATATATATATATACAGAATTATAAATCTTGAGACGATAGGGGAGATAATCAATTAGTGTAACTTATTTGTTCATTAACTACAATATGATTGATATCCACCAAAATTATAAAATTATCCGATCCTAATTATGTTAATATGAAGTATTTATTTTGTAAAATAAAATTATAATGTTTTGGCTCACCTACCACGTTTATTTCCAGGACAACACACATCTTATCATACCCATAGTCGAAACTCAGTCACCATATTTTAAAAAAGTGCGAATAAACAAAATATTAAAGAAAGATTTTTATTTCTAAAGATTTTTACTTTTTTTAATATTCTAATTTTTGAGTTTATAATATAATCTTCAACCGAAAGCTTACTTTAATATTTTTTTCATTCGCACCTGCACGGTATCATCTTTTGATGAACATGGTCACTTACATATATACTAAAAATAAAAACGTATATGCCCATTATCGCATTTAATACATTTTTAGAACAGATTAATTAATTCGTGTTTGTTGATCAAATTTTTTCAACTCACTATTATATATGGTTTTCTCTTTGATACTTGATGTCATCGAATTGGATTTGATTTGAGTAAATCGGGGTAAATGGATAACTTTATCTTCTTGTTGATGTTGTCCATATAAGCGTCAAGCTAGACTAATTTTGTGACTCATTTTCTCATGTCAGTCACATAAGAATGTCTGGCTTAGAATTATAAAATTTCCGAAGTGATATACTCACCAAGATTAGAAACTTTGAGAATGAGTTAATGAATGAACGCATATTTGATGGAGGCAAAATTAGACAATTAGTCGTAATGACTAAAATGCTGTGTACAAGCATGCATCAACAACGATAGCAGTATCAGAAGTTGCAACAACTAATACTACAACAGTCGAAAAGCTTCGAAAAAAAATGTAACAGATCACCGGTGCAAGAACAAAACATTTTTTTTCTCCCGAAGGAATTGCAAATTCTTCATCTGAATTTGTATACACACCTGATTCTGGCGTTACATTTCCAGCATATTTCAGACTATTTGAAACGATATTTACTAAAAGGTGCTTAGATTGGTCGGATAAAGAACGGGTTACTCTTTTATTACAGAAACTAGGAACAGAGGATGATTCCAAATGTACAAACATGATATTGCTTAGAAAACATGAGAACGTTTCATTCGATGAAACTATGAATATACTGCCGAAGATATTCAACGAAAGAAATAGGCTATTCCACATGCGATACAAATGTCGAAACATCATGAAAACAGATAACGAGGACTTTTGGCATACGAAAGAATAGTAAACTCTTTGGTTGAGCAATTCAAGATAGATGAAATTCCCAAAGATGTATTCAAATGTCTAATCTTTTAAAGGACAAACAGCATCAACGTACAAAGAAGTAAGGTCTAGAAACCTAACAGTGGTTAAGCAAGACACGAAAATTACGTTACAAAGAGTGACAGAAGAATGTCAGCGTCTCATTAATTTTAAAAATCGAAGAAAAAAGTGTTGCCAAAGTACAACGCATAAAAAACATAAAACTCCTAAATTAAAACAGACAGGAAAATGTGAGATGTATGTTGGTATAAGAACAAATTCTGTGAATCTTGAGGTGTTAAGGGTCATAAACGATCTGTTTTCCGCAATAAGAAAACTAATTTTGTTAAAGTAAACTTTGTGTTATCAGAAAAAGATATCAAAAACAGTGAAAATCGACAATACGTAGATGTACGTATAAATTGGCGTACAATCACCTTTTTACTGGATTCTGGCTCAGATATAAGAATTATTGCCGAACAAACATGGAGAAAGATTGGAAAACCCAAATTATCTGAAACCAAGAAAATTTCCAAAGGTGTTTCAGAAAAAAAAACTTTAAAGGAGAATTACTGTGCGATATTTCTTTATGTGGTAAAACTGCAAACGCAAAAATACATGTGATTCAATGGAGAAATCCATGTCTTTTCGGAATAGACTGGATAGTACCGTTCAAATTATTTGAACTCCCAATTAACTCTTTTTTGCAACGAAATAAACAGTGTAGAAAATAAAAAATATGTATCAAAAATGAAACATTCATGAATGAATTGAAAGAAGTTTTCTCTGGGGCTATGGGTTAATGTACAAAGACAAATGTCAAGTTTGAACTTAGGGAAAATATCACCCCAATTTCTAAACACAAGAGAAACGCCCCTTTTTATTCTTTTTTAGACACAATCAATAAGGAACGGAAAAGGTTAGAAAAATGGGACCATGCGGGTTGGGCATCGCCCACCATCTACGTCAAAAACTAAAGCAAACAAATAAGAGTGTGCGTCGATTTTTAAACTGGGTTAAATGATTGCCTGAGGGATCATAATGATCCATTTTTTTCGCCAGAATAAATTTTCTTGAAGTTAAATATGGAAAATATTTTTTTCAAAAATCGATCTGTCTGACGCATACTTGAAGGTTAAAGTGTACGAGAAATGCTCAAAATATTTTGCATAAATATACATAAGGAAATTTTAAAACTAAATATGCTCCCTTTCGGCCCAAAGGTCACCCCAACTTACTTCCAGCAATTTATAGACACTATGTAGGCGGGTCTGTAGTTTGCTATCACATATTTAGACAATATTCTAGTCAAAAGTAAAAACGTTCAGTAACGCAAAAAACACACCAGAACTACGTTTAACCGACTATTTATTAGTTAACGGTTTCAAATAAAGTCCCGAGCAGTGTCAATTCTTCATGAAAAAAATTAAATACCTCGGACAAATGATAGAACGTGAATGCAGGACACCGGACTCACATCGGTCTAATGAAAGACATAAAATTAAATGAAATTACTGAACTCTATGGATACTGCTGTGCTACTCTTATAAAACAACTTATAGGTTTAGAAAAACAATGGTGTTCAAAAACTACAAACATTTCTAGAGTTGGCCCAATATTATGCGATCTACATTCCAAACATGTACGAGTCCCCCAAAGGCGAAAATGAATATGGTCAAAAGACGACTTTCCGGAAATAAAACAAAAACACTCTGCTCTCAGATCTAGTCTTAGCTCATTTTGATCCTGTGTAAAAAATCATCATTGCGACTTCTTCTTATTCTTTCGTATGAATCAGATGATTCTGGTGTTGGCATTATATTCCCCCATGTTTTTCTAGTTAGAAATCTTTCTGGAAAGACATCGGGTACTTGCGGGAAGAACCACGAGAAGGTTGTCAACATCCCTAAATTAAATTGGTACTGTGGAACCGACTGGATTCGAACTTAGAACACCCAGGTCTTCATTCTGTGTCGATATCTACTTAACCACCGTCACCTCCCAAAATGAGATGCTTACAGCACCTGGTATTCCCAAGCGGCCACCCATCTAAGTACTGCCCAAGCTCTACGTTGCTTAACTTCGGTGATCGGACGAGAACCGGTGTTTTTAGCGTGATATGGCCGTAAAGCGATCCTTGCGACTGATGCTAGTGAATACAAAGTGGGTGCTGCACTGCTACACACATATGAAGATGTTACAACTAAACCGATTGCGCACGCTTCAAGGACTATTCTAACGACTGTGAAAAATTATAGTCAGATCGGGAAAGAGGCATTATTGAATGTGTCAGGAGTTAAAAAAATACCGTCGCATTTTACATGGTAGATCATTTATACTTCAAACAGACCATACACTGTTAGTAACTATATTTGTATCAAAAACGACATTCATGCCCACACTGCTAACCGTTTATAGCGATGGGATGTAACCTTATTAAACTATTATTTTAGGATTGAATACATCGAATCCGAAAAACATGGGCATGCGGATGGACTGAATGAATGAAGAGATTTTAGGTGAGACGTTTATAGCAGCACTAAACATGGGGGGGTATCTCAGGTCAGTGGTTTAACTACCAGATGATTACTTGCAACTTTGCAACAAATAAAAAAGGAAGCCGGAAAAGAGTGTTTTATATTAAAATAAAGAACTAGGCGTAGTTAAACGATAGAAAGAAAAAGGAACGCATAGTTCACCTCTCACAATATGCCACAACGCTTTAATGCACGCAGATAGAATTGTAATACATAAATCTCTACGTAAAGTCATGCTTAAAGAATTGCATATCGGTTACACTGGATGGAATCATTCATGCGATGCTACGTATACTGGCCAGGAATGGACAAGAAAATAAAAAGTTTTGTAAAACTATGCCGAGGTTGTCAATTGGATGCAAACGCGCCTCCGTTCAAAACAAATCCTTGGCCACAAACGGATTTGCGTGAGCACGTCTACATATAGACTATGCTGGACCTATTCATAGATATTATTACTTGATATTGGTGGACTCTTTCTCGAAATGGCCTGAGGTATTCGAGTGCAAGCATCCTACATCTAGGAACACCAGTGCATTATATTACATTTTCAGTCATTTCGGCTTACCCCGGATACTGGTCAGCGACAATGATACGGTGTTCACATGAAAGGAATTTAAAGATTTAAAAAAATATTTATGTTGGTAAAGATAATGACAACCAAACAGTATTTATTTTTGTTTCATTTCCGTTATTAATAGCTAATAAACGAAATATGAATGCATTACTTATGAAATAAATTTTGAACCTCAGATTGACAAGCTTAACATCTATGCAAGCAAAATTGTTCATACCCATGATTTTGAAACGAATGCAAGATTATTAACACGTTTTAATTAATGGATATATCTTTATTAGATTTTGCATTTCGTAAAAGATGGACCGAAGTCATTCGAAAATTCCCTAACACCTAAATGAGAAAACAACATATTAAACCGTGGTTCTAAAAAAGAAGCAGTGAGTTGCAGTTTTTGTAATTTGTTTTTTTTTTACTTCCTATAATACTTATTAGAGAAAATTAAAACGAATACGTGAAACAAGGAAAAATTATATACATTATATTAAAAACAATATATATATATATATATATATATATATATATATATATATTAAGGAAAGGAAGTCAACATCTTAGAAGCACGGATTATAATGTATTAAAGTTAAATATTTTGAAAATCAACAATTGTGCAAATTTTAAATGAAAAATTCATTTATTTAATTTTTTTTCGCGAATTTCCATTGTAAAATACAACCTTGTCAAGCGAGACTGTCGTAAGATCGTGACGTGTTTTCGACCCCTTAGGGTTAATACCACCAATATGAGGAGGAAGAAAAGAACAACAAAAAACACTATATTTGATTTTCAAAATATTTCACTTTAATATATATATATATATATATATATATATATATATATATATATATATATATATATATATATATATATATGTACTAGTGTACACTCTTTGTTATTAATGACGGAAAGATTATGTATTGCCAGTGTTCGCACTCGCTATCTATCCAGCTATATAACGAAAACGTTCATGCAAAAACATAGACTTACCTAATTATTTACATTTTTCATGTATAAATTATTATTACTGATTGCCGAAAGAAAAACAACCACCAAGTGTTGATTTAGTGAGAAACCAAATATCAACCTAAACAACGCCGCTTGCAATGAATTCGAAACGAAATCGTCCACTTTTAATAAAAGGTTTACGGTTAGCGTTTTTCTTTTTTTAGATAGTCAGTAATGCTTATAATAATTTATATATGAAATATTAAATTACTGGCGTAATTCTATGATTTTATATGAATATTAGTGCAAACATTGGCGAAGGATAAGTTGTTTCCTACATTTTTAACGAAGGAAATATATATATATATATATATATATATATATATATTTGTGTGTGTTTGTGTGTGTGTGTTGGATTGTTTACTATTCTTTGTCCTAGAAACATGTCTTATGTTTGAACATTCCGATGAAAACTTCATTGACAGCCAAGTTTACACTTTGTTTTTCTGATTGATGAGATATTTATTCCTGTGTGAAGTTTGAATCAATTCGGTCCAATTCAGAACAGCCAAGTACATACAACTGATATTTATATAAATAGGTCAGAAATACAAGAAAATTCAGGACTTATCTTAATTTGAAGTGTATTTTACATCGCATCATTGCAAATTCTTTAATATTTTAGTTTCTATTTTGTATCTCAACGCATTCATATCATTCTATTCATCTTTACTAGCGGAAATCGGAAAAATCTGAACTTTGTATACTGTTGGAATTGGAAAAATTGTAGCCTTATTTCTCGATACAAAAAAAACAGTCTTTTTATTGTTTTGTTTGTGTCTTTTTGTTTAAAAACTTAATTTTCTATTGCTCATACCAATGATACAATGATACATATTTATCGATTTTAAACTACTAGCAAAACTAAAATCTATAGATCACGCTCCGCAAGTGTGATTTTACGTTTGCGAAAATATATGCACATATTACATGGGTAATCCGAATAAAAAATTAAAAAAAAAAAAAAAATTTAGATAAATATTTAAAGATTTTGAAAGAATCGGAATACGAATCGGTAATTTTATCGGAATCGGGAATTTATATCATAATGGGTAATTATATCGGATTCGGAAAATATTATAATTGCTCCATTACTAATCTTTACTTGTATTAGCAGATATATGTTTTCTTTCAGCTGCATCTGTTATTTTGTGATTGCATATAAACATTTTGATATACGATGTATTTTCGTATAAGAGTTCTTTGAGTCAGGCTGCGGCGGCATTTGAAAGGTTGCCGTCGCTGGAGAAGCGCATTTGAGTGACATAAGTTAAACAAGGACGAGCCAGCAACTGCCGGAACTTCAGATAGGAAAGGACGATAGGCACAAGCGTGGATACCGAAACATGTTCTCTCCCCTTGATAACACATCCTGCGCTTATGTACATTCACCCTTGAGCGTGCGCTGTAAAGATGGTATCAACCTACCGACTGACATCAATAGGAAGTCTGAGGTGATGTTTACACCATTGTTCTTATGAACCTATAAGTTGTTTTATAAGCGTCGCAAAGCAATATTCATAGAGTTCAGTAATTTAATTTAATTTTTATGTCTCTCATTAAGTTTCTATATATTGTTGTTGCTTATACGTATACACATAGAAAAATGTATTTAGCAATATATAAGCTATTCGGAGTTCTTCCATACACTTTACAATATGATCACCTTCAGATCGAATGTTGACAAATACCTGTCATAAACAGCCCTCTAATTAATCAAATTTACCATTGATTGATTCTCAACTTTTTATGACAATTATTTGATCTAATTAACCTTATACTCGTGTGACACTTTACCTTGATAAGTTGTCGGCCAATAGTTAAAAGAATATATTTATTTAAACAAAAATATTTAAGTCAGTATGTAAACTAGACATCTAATTTACTCTAATAGGTATTGTTTATTTATAAGAAATACTCAGTGACTTATTCGTAATAAACCATTGCACATGTAGAACTATATCTAGTATTCAATTTAAAGCTATATTTCTGCCTAGGTATATATTAAGTAAATAGTAAATTCAAATAATTGTATGAGAAACACTAGATAAGAAGTAACGCAGAGAAAAACTACACATAACTGTTTATGTGTAACATGCTTTTCTGAATCTGGGACTATGCCAACTGCAGAGTAGAATAATCTGAATGTAAGTATTACTAGCTATGTTGTAATAATAATGCTAAAAATAAATCCTTTCAGCAAATTCAGGAAGGCAATATATTTACAGTTAAAGGTAGATAGTTATTCATACAGTATTAACACGTGACTGTAATAACAGCTGCAGTTCTGAACCATAAGACCCTGCTTTTCCGGAATAGGTTTGCACTTGTTTGGTCATGCGAAGTGCACCTTTCCAGACATGACCCCTTTCTAAGGGAGAGTTGTTTTTATTGCTGTTCGTTCTAGACGTCCCTATCGGGATATGCCGACATGTCTGTTCTCCGCTGTTCTTGTACACCTCTAGAGGATCCCATCGGGGGGCCGTGTCTCTGTCCACGTTAAACTGACTTCCTGTCTAAGAGTGTTGCAGTCGGAAGCGGGTAAAATTATGAAAACGCCATTTGCTTGACATCGGTCATTCTGGGTTCAAATTCGATCGGATCTATTGTGGTAATTTGACAAATTAATAATGTTAGAAAAAGGTATGAAATTACAGTTAATTCCCGCTATAGGTAAAATATTGTATTTTTGTTCTATAAATCGTAAATAACGTATAGTCTAAACAAGACTCGGTTACACTAGGCGTGGTTTGCCTATTTTTATGCGTCTGAACTAAGATGCGTCCATATTGATCGGTACAGGATTCACCGGTCCATCATCAGCTGGATTAGGTCGTTTCTACAAGCACGAACTTTTCGAGTTTCTGTGAGTGGATGCACTTCAGCAGAAGCAAATGCTTGCAGCGGAGTACCACAAGGTTCAGTGCTTGGCCCGATTTTGTTCCTCCTGTTCGTCAACGACCTTCCAGACTTACTTCAGGGCAAAGTTTTGCTTTTCGCTGATGATGTCAAACTCATAGCGCAAAGACGCAATCATGCCATCCTGCAAACCGATCTGGATTGTACTGCAAACTGGGCCTCAGACTGGGACCTTCCACTCAACGCAGCCAAATGTAGTCATCTTCCAGTTGGCGCGCGACCATCCCAGCTCTTCACTATCGGTCCGAACAACCATGAAATGGCCTCAGTATCTCAGGCAACTGATCTTGGTGTAAGAGTGGATAGCTCTTTCAAACCGTCTCGTCACTGCGTTGAAATGTCCAGCAAAGCCCGGGGCGTCTTGTTTCAAATTCGACGTTCCTTCATCAACCTGACGGCCGAAGTGTTCCGTCCACTCTATTTGACGCTTGTTCGACCTTTGCTGGAGTACGGTGTTGAGGCGTGCAGTCCCTATCTCCGAAAGGATATACTTCATGTTGAACGCATCCAGAGGCGTGCAACCAAAATGATTTCTGGCTTTGCCGATCTCTCGTATGAAGAAAGACTCCACCGTCTTCAACTTCCGACGCTCGAAATTCGAAGGATGCGAGGGGACCTCATCCTGGTTTACAAAATCCTGAATGGGCTCATCAATCTCCCCGCTGACGAATTCTTTACTCGTGCGCCAGACAGAGGCCTTCGAGGTCATGACCAGAAGCTCTACTGTCGTAAATTTCGGCTTCAGAGGCGTCAAGCATCCTTCTCAATTCGTTCTGTCAACCCCTGGAACAGGCTTCCCGCTGAGGTCATCCAAGCGCCTACTATCAGTGCTTTCAAGAGAAAACTTGATTTATTTTTGTACACTGATTAAATTTTTGCCTATCTTACATGGCTTGTGCGTATGCTTTCTTAGCCAAAAAAAAAAAAAAAAAAAAAAAAAAAAAAAAAAAAAAAAATAATCTGTCTATTTAGTTATTAAAACACCATGTTGATATAACAGACTACCGATCGACGGACAAAACTTCTCACAGTTTAATAAAGCTGAAATATCCCCTTTTATTTCGAATATAAATTCTAATCTTGCTATGTGGTTTGTCCGTCTTCGTTAAGTTTCAAATAGTATTTACATCGCTAATAGCTAGCCAATGTTAAAGAATAGCTGTTCCTGTTTTCTTTTGAAAACCAGTGTGGTCTGAATAGGATAAAAATGTACACAACGCCCGAGACTATTATTTGTCTACATCGTAAAACTGTCTGCGCTCTCTTGAGAGTCACTTATAGTCAATATCGATGGTTTTCAAGTGTCGACCTGATGACCGGTGTTTGTCTGCTTGAATTTCCAGTCAGTTTGCGAAAAAGTTATTGACGTTTGCATGCGTGTGTGTTTGTAGCAGTGTACAACGAGACAACAAGACTCCCGACGCCAGTGTGCTTATATATTTAGACAACGAACGAGAAAATATATAGACTTATTAAAGTGACTTATAGTTTAACTTAATCATACGCGAGTTGGATACTCGTCATTGACTGCGTATAATATACCACCAAATAACATCAGGATAAATAAGCTATGGATTGAAATATCCTCTCTCAAGATATACATTAAATAGTAGGGTAGACTAGACTCCCAGTCATTTGTTGTGCCACTAGTTTCGAATAAGGAAAATCTCCGAAATGCAAACAGTATTTCGCTGCTTATCCAATTATTATTTCTAGTTGTTCTTGCATTTAAACGCAAGCACTGTCTCTGCACGAGAAATGCGATTCAGGATTGTGCACCCTTTGCTTTAGGATACACGTATCGTGCAGTCCGCCTTACAAGGATTGTCCATTGTCTCTCGATACTGAGAAAAAGCATTTTATCACGATTACCAAATGTATTTGATGGTGTTCCTTTCTTTTTTTACATTTATTGTTAATATTTTTACTAGTTTATGTTACTGTTATGTGAATACTTGTGTCCCTTTCTAAAGAACACCAGACTATTTCTATTTCCATTTCCAAGCATTCTCACAATCAATAATACGCTAAACATTATCTTTATCTTTATTTGATCTGCCAATGAATGCAAGAGTCTTGCTGGCGGAGATCACAACTAACGTCTCTCTTAAGGCAGCCTCATCAGTTTCTTCCCGTGAATCACGCCATCGTTGTCGATCGGCTGACTTCAGTGACGTGTCTCCCTCTATCGATTGTCTGACATATTCCTATGTAACTGACTAAATATATTTTCAGAAATCAAGTTGAAAATGGAAACGAATTTGAAATTTTGATATTATTATTATTATAGCGTGTATCAGAACTGATAAACTGAACATACCTCGTGGTAAAAAGCAAGTGTTCAGCTAAATTGTTATCCACGTATAAATTCCGGTTTTCGTAAACATTTTCGTTGTTCGAATATCCGTTTATTTCACAGCTCATGTATTAAGCACATATTCTAAACATATGCATCGTTTGAACCAGATGCTAAGACAAGTACGGTTTACACATTAATTACAGTTGACAATTATAAAATCCAAGCAATGCACATGATGCAAATAATATATATTTTGCTATTACTTTACCTCTAAATTGGAGCATTGCTGTATTCTTCATTTTGCCGGAGGCCCAACGGAAAGGTCCAACAATGGAATGTTGCTAATTTCTCTAGTCCTTTTTCGGGCACTACCAAGAGGAAACAATCAGCAGTGCTCAGAACGGGTATGCCAGCAGAATTGGTTTCCGTAATCAAGTATCATTTTCCCCCCGGGTAAACAAATTCCTTTAAAGCAATCTACAAATATTTACATCAGTAAAGTTTACGTCATATGAAAAGGGAAATAACATAACACGAACAGGTATTCTGACGATGCGTCTATTCGATCCGCGCGTTTAGCGATGCAAGTGCTGTTACATATCTAAATTTAATAGACGAGGGAAAATGCTATTCAAAACTTAAGTGTCATTGATCAACATACATGATATGTCAAAGTTTTGCGTGACAAACCGACCATAATTTTATTTCTAAACTTCGGAGTTACAGACCAACGATTACGGTATTTACAGCTTACGCGTGACAGATCAATAGACATGATATTTCAAAGTTTTGTCTGACAGACCGACCAAGGTAATTGGTAGTATTACCTTACGAACACGCTGCTTAAAACTTAAGTGTGCCAGTTTGACGTAAATGCTATTTGACACTTAACGTGACAGAAAGACGAAACTGTTATTTAAACAAAAACATGATAGACGAACAAAAGTGTTATTTTAAACTTAAACATGACAGACCAAATAATATTGTATCTAAAACTTACAGAGACATCAATTGCTATATAAAACAGTGTGACAGACCAGGGGAGTTCTATTTTAATCGTAAATGTTAAAAGTGGCTGAAAATATATTCAAAATCTTCACAATGTCAGACCGACGAAAATTCTCTTTTACGCTTAAACCTGAGAAGCGACTGACGGACAGAAATACTTATAGAGATGAGTGGACGCATGTAAAAAAAGATGCGTCGATTAATTAAGATAATTTGTGAAAGACCGACATAACTGTTTTGTCAAACTTAAACATGTTATAATAACGAAAGTTGATTTGAAACAAAAGCATCGAAAATACTATTTAAAACTTGAGCGTAACTGAGGGGCATATCCTCTTAAAGAGAGACTTTGACGTATCAGCGATTTAACTACTATTTTTAAATAACAGAGAACCCGATCGACAGACAAATCTTCTAACAGATGTACGAAGACGCACACAAATAAAAAACGAATTAAATGCGAGGGTTAGGATATATCGTCAACGAAATTATTGATTAATTGTGTTAAGGCGGAAAACTGAAAGTAAAGATAAGTTCTGAAAAGAAATTAACTTCAAAGAACTGTACATAGTCGTTAAATTCAATCTACTTCATTAAAACGCTTTCAACGACGGATTAGGATCCGACTTGAATTTCAACATAGGAAACAATAAATAAGAACATTTATTTCTAGTCATAGCCAGCACATTTATACAAAAAAACATTAAACTGAAAACTAGTTGGAGTATTCGTTCCAGAACGAGTTCTGAATGTCTATACAGTCGTAGGAACTTTAATAAATTTTAACACGTGGGGCTATCTTAACATACTTCAGATTAATGAAAAAAATATTGATATAGTTA
Organism: Sepiola atlantica; assembly: GCA_963556195.1. Lineage (NCBI taxonomy): Eukaryota > Metazoa > Mollusca > Cephalopoda > Sepiida > Sepiolidae > Sepiola > Sepiola atlantica. Next base: position 109,389,451 of record OY744521.1, read on the forward strand.
TAAACTGCAATAAATTAGATCTTGGGTCCAAGGTTAGACACTGCATAGTTCATTAGGGTTACTCTTTCCTAATAACGGGAACTGCACGCCGGCGTCACTCGAAGAAAATTAATAACCCAAAAAACGTCATGCCAACACCCTAGAATACTATATAAGCAATGCTAGTCTAATTTTCAACAGTCTATAAGTATTCATTATTGTGCTTTTTTATCATTAAAATTATTAATTATAATAACCATGTAAACGTTGTGGAGAATTTTGAATAATTTTGTGTATACCCAAACACTGGAAGGAAGGTAATATGTTATACGATTACATGTATTTTTTCAAGGTAATATTTGTAACATAATCGAATTGAAAAATAAAACAGATACTCAGTCAATTGTAATCTATGACAAATGCTTCTTGCATTCTCTTGACATTCTGTTGCTCATACAGTATTTCAATACTGTATGAGCAACAGTAGCTTTTTATGCATATAGCTATCGAAACCGACGCTAACTGTGTTTCCCGTCTATACGTAACTTTTACAAAAGCACATTGAATTATTTTGTTATTTACTATTAATGAAATATTTATTAAAATCAACTATAAATTAAAAAAAAAGTAAATGAGTTCATAAAATCTTATGCAGATGAAAAATAATGACCAAATTGAAACCGACATTGTCTCTATTTCTCTTACTGCCAACTTATGTGCCGCGTATTCTCTTCCTGATTCTCTCTCTGTCTCTCTTTCTCTCTCTTACTCTCCCTCTCGGTCACTGATATAGCACAATGCTTCTCATTCGGTCCAATATAGCGATATGTGTGAAGTACACTATCTTCCATACGTATCTGATTCTGACTTGGTCGTTCTTATTCACTCTGCATGAATGTATGTCTGCTGCTCTTCGCTGTAAACACTTTAGTGTGCTTTTATTGCCATGCATAAAAGGTACTAGTGCATAGCGTGTGAATGTTGGAATGACATAGACGATTATAATATATTGATAGTAATCGTCGAACCAGAATTAGAATAAAAAGGAAGAACATAAAAAACAAATTAATGAAAAGCCATAAGTTAAAAATAGTCAAAATCACGATGTAATAATAATAATGAAAATAATAATAATAACAATAATAATAATCTATATATTAATACGATATCGTGTGTGTGTTCGTGTGTCATGCTTACATCAATAGCTCTGCGCATGCGTGGCGACCTGGATTTGGCAAAGCATTCAAATAACCTAATTTTCGTAATTTATTCAAGTATTTTCATTGGCGCAACGATTGGCGACGTAGGATTTTGATGTCGGTTTTTGACGTCGAGCCGACTGGTGTATAGTGCGATCCCAAACAACGTCTAAGATTTTTTCTACATCGAAGGGGGGAGGTAGGGAGTGGACGGCAGGGAAGACACATATTACTACGATAGCGTGTGTGTTTTTGTGTGTGTCACGCTTACATCAAAAGCTACAACTTTCCGAATCTTTGTATGCTACTCATGAATGACCATTAATAAAGCTCAAGGATAGATTATCGATATGGTTGGGATCTACCTACAACAACCTTGCTTTATTCATGGACAACTACGTGTAGCCGTCTAAAGAGCAAGGTCTATGAACAGTTTAAGAGTGAAAATGTGTCCTCAGAATAATTATACTCATGGCCAGAGAATAGGAACTACTTTCACTAGAAATATTGTATATAAAGAAGTTTTGTATATTGTTTCATGTATTGTTCATATTTTAAAAATAAATATACAAGTCAAATCTTATCATATTTTATTCAAACATGTATAGGTTAGGAACAAGATGATTAGTATTGAAAACATCATTCATGTAATTTACACGGATTCCGTTAGTAATAATAATAATAATAATAATAATAATAATAATAATAATAATAATAATAATAATAATAATAATAATAACAATAACAATAACAATAATAATAATAATAATAAATATAATAATAATAATAATAATAATAATAATAATAAGAAGAAGAAGAAGAAGAAGAAGAAGAGGAAGAAGAAGACGAAAAAGAAAGATGCAAAGAACGGCAATGATAGAAAACAGACGAAATATTAAAGAAAACACCTTGAATGTGGGAAACGACCTACATAACCAATAAACGCTTACCACTTCTAAGTAAATGGCAATTTAGCCAAAAAAATCACAAGTGCCCAAATGAACGGAAACTACCAGATTATTCATAAACTGACACCCACTCACACTTGGAGGTAAAAAGCAACAAAATACATATATATGCCGTGACACCAACCTCAGATGATGACAAAAAAAAAATGGTGCATAAAATACTGAAACCTTAAGGAGGCTTAATGTCACTCAAATTCCGTTGGTAGCGAAAAACTAATGGTAAACGGCTTGTGCCAAAACGAAAAATGATTTGTAAAGGCTATGGAAAGAGGTGAAGAGTGCTGAAAATCGGAGGCGGCTTGTTGTTAATTAGACATAAGAAGAACAGCATTGGTTATTCTCAGTGAGAAATCACTGATAATGACTTGTTTGAAACCCCCTAGTGAGTAATTGATAATAGTAATGACACTGATGTCGGTTGGAGTCACATATAAATTTCGTGAAAGGTCAACTGTGATAGAACACCAGAAAATAGATAGAGAGGAAAACAGATCACCACAGAATGGGCACAACAACTACACGGATCATTGTGAGGATTATCATCGCTCAAATGCAGGAGAAAGCCAACAGTCGTTATAAACTAGAAACTAATGATAAACGGTTGTTGCGAGAACGCACCATGATTTATAACGTTTATTGAGGGTAGAAGATCACACTGGAAATATGGGAACAGTTGTGGTCATTCAGACTCAATTGAACACTACTCGTTATTATCAGTGATCCATCACTGGTAATGACTCCTGTGTAAACTTTTAGTGAGTAAAGATTATTATTATTATTATTATTATTACAACTACTACTACGACTAATAATAATAATAACGTCAATATATATATATATATATAGCAAAACTGAACGCACACATCTACAACTACCTTAATAACCATTGCCTTCTCCCTGAAGAACAGAAAGGCTGTCTGAAGGCAACAAGTGTGACATGAAATGCTATACTAGATCAAACCATCCCGAAAGTTTTAAAAAGCAGAAAAGCTAACATAACGTTAGGATGGACCGACACCAAAACAGCCTACGACACATTTCTTCAAGGATGATTAATCGAATTTTTAAGGGTGCGCAAAATATCCGATTAAATCATGAATTTAATGGCAAAAATAATGGAACCAACTAGACTGGAAGTCACAGCTGGAGAACAAAACCTGACAGAGATAAGGATACAGCGAGATATTTTCCAGGGAGACTCACTAGCTCCACTACTTTTTATCCTAGCGATGATGCAACTCAACAACATATACAGAAGAGGCAATGTGAAATACGCATTCACAAATAAAAGCTATACACCACCTCATGTAAATAGACTGCGTGAAATTATTTGCAAAAATAAACAAACTTGAACTAGAAAATATAATAATGACAACTCAAAACTTCATCCAAGTAAAATTCGAAACGGGAACGTGTACACTAATGGAGATTCAAAAATTTAAAACTCGAAAAAAAAAACATAGAATTGCTTAACCGAGAGGTGATTAGTGTATTTAGCAAAACATGATAAATATAAATATATGGGAGTTCTCGAAGCGGAGCCAATCAAATCAAAAGAAATGAATGAGAAGATTTAAAAGGAATATGCGAAAAGAAAAAGAACGCTGCTTGAAACGAAATTATATAGTAGAAACATAATGAAAGGAATAAATACATGTCATTCTAGTTAGTAAGATATTTTAGATCAATAATGGGCCGAACAAAAGAACAAGTTAGGCACGTAAGGCAGAGAACTAAGAAACTAATGAAAATGCATTACACCGTAAAGACGCTACTGGCCGACTCGATGTAAAAAGAAAAAAAGAAGGAAGAGGGGTATACACATGAACGACTGTGTGGATGATACGTTTAAAGACTAAAACTATATATCACCAAACATGCAGAAAGGTTGATTACGCTGCTAAATTCAACACAAAATCTACGATTCAACAATCAGTAAAACTGAAAACGAAATAGCGAAAAAAAAACAAAATGGAAAGAGAAACTACTACATAGACTTATCAAATAGGATATGTAGGAAAATATGTCGATCTGGCTTCAAAAAGAACACATGAACAGATAAATCGAATCGTTACTGACAGCGGTTAAGTAACGTTATCAGTCTAATGATAAGATAATATGGGAATGAATAAAAAAGCCCAAAATGAGTACAGCAACAGACACGACTAAGTGTGGAAGGTAGTCCATCGGGAACCATGCAATGGTTTTCACTTTATACATGCAGACAAATGATAGTTAAACTTTTCTGAAACCAACTATCTATTAGACTTTTATGTAATATGTAATTGGCATACATTCTATGTCCAATAGCTCTGAATTTTCAAGGGGAGAGTTGAACATTTTTATCGCTTGACCATGGAGAACAATCTTTTTGAAGATGTGCACGTATCTTTGAACATTTGCTGTAAAATCTGACATGTAGAATTCTCCATTATTATGATTATAACATCCTCAGAATAAGGATCAGTGTTACCTTTGTTGCTATCTCTCGAATAATTTTCGAAGAGTCTTGCAAAAGATTCTTACTGTTTTTAAAGTGTTCTTAATGTTGCTTATCATGCCTTTCCATAACTTGAATATGCTGTTTTCGAGTGTTTCCATGTTTTGACTACGCCGTTGTTTTTTTGCGTTTCTGTGTTGAAAAGGATTTCAACAAAAAACACTTTGAAAATCTTTTATTTTTATGTTTTAAACTTGGTAAAGTTTTTTACGTCTTTTAGTAATTTCGTTAATACGGCATATGTTAATAACAAATTAATCGCTGGTCACCAATTTATTGTATGGACACCAACTGCTAATATAATAAATATACTAGAGAAGAAGGTTTGAAAATGGAATAAGCATATTTTATTCTCGATCAAACACACCACAACTAATAACAATTACAAATGCATAATATTTACAGTCCTTGTGTCCGTTTTGTTTGTTTTTAGCTCTCAGAAAATTATATATATATATATATATATATATATATATATATATATATATATATATATATATATATATATATATGTGTGTGTGTGTGTGTGTGTGATTAAATATATATGATCATATATTAATTTAAGGAGAAACAACGTATTAATATAATGCACTTAAAACCAATATTTTTAAAAACTGCTCAATACAAGGCAGATTTTTATAAATATGTTTATATAAGTATTTAAATCGGCTTACGCAAATACCATTACTTTTCAGCTCCCAAGCCAAGAGATGATAATGAAAATATATTCGTACAATAGATACAAAAGAAACAGAAACGGAATCCGAAATCATCAATAAATTGGAAGCTTTGCTATTTTGGATTTCTGGTTCTGTTTCTTCACATTATAATCTATTGGCTAGGGTACTGAAACGTAATTGCGTTTGAGTAATCCAATTCAAATAGTATATATATATATATATATATATATATATATATATATATATATATATATATATATATATATATATATATGTTGGTTAAGATGAAAATAATTTGAACAGTGTTTCCAGAATTCAAAACCAACTATCAATCGGCGTACGATCGTTTCAAAGACTTTTTGGAAACATTTTATTGTTCATTATTAATGATGATGATACCAAAACGTATATTTATCTTTCATAACATTACATATAGTACTCACTTGAAATATATATATAAATATATATATATATATATATTTTTTTTTTGAGTGTGTGTGTTAGTATAGCCAGTGATAGGTAATACGCAAAGAACAGACTTTATTGAACAGAAAATATTAATACAAAATAATGCTTACGTCGATTCATTATTTTGTTTCAATTATGAAACTGTCATAGAATGAAAATTCATTGAAAGGAAACAGATGAAATATACAAAAAGATGGAAGTGATAATAGGAGGGAAATGGGTTTGTAGTAGGTATGGATATGTTGGAAAATAGTTCGTAGAAAAGTAAGATAAATAGTGTTTAGAGCAAACACGAATGAACGAATTAAGGTAGTAAGGATGAAGGTTATGGTGAGTAGTAGGAGAGGTACGACGGAGTGTCGAAGAACAAAAGAGCAGGTGAGAAAAAGAGAGATAACAGCTAAAGAAAGTTATAATTAAAATGAATCGACAAGTATTGTGGTATATAATGGTTGTTATATGGGGAGAAGAAGATTTTAGTAAATTGACGAAGAGTAAAAAAAATCAAATGGGATATAGAATTGGGCCATTATTGTCTTTTAATTCGGAAATTAAATAACACTTTAAGCTCAGGAATTTGCTATTTCAAATCATCCCGGTCGTTGTCTACGGGTTTTGATATTAAATGAGGTTACTTCAACGTGTGTTAATTGTATCTCGTTGCATACATGATTATCGAATATTGTATAAACTTTGTGGTTTAAAATTAACATGTGTGTATCTAATGTATTGTTTGTGTTGCATAAATTTATTGGTCTACTTTGTACATGAATTATTTTCTTGGGGGGATATATGCCTTATTGCAGTCATTATAGGCGAATTTTTCGAAACCAATTTCGGATAATGCTATGTAAGAATTGTCGTTGTGTGTGTTAGGACGTACAGCGAAATGTCTGGTGTGGGAGACGTAGTGTTTTGCGATTTTAATTTTACTTTGTGCAATATATTATGCTTACGACCCTCCCTGTTGCATTTACAATAAATCTTCGAGTATTTGAAAGTTTTGTTGCATCGTTCTGTTATATTACATTGGTTTATTATGTATTTAGCTCTTAGATATAGTCATATTATGAATTCTATTTTTAACACGCGTTGACGGAAATAATTGCGTATGTTTGTAAGTTTTCGATATACTTGAAGGGTAGAGTGTGATCGTTTCTATTTATGAAATGTTTATATTCAGTTTCAAACGTGAATGTTATCGTCGATTCAATATTATTATGCGTATAAGTTTTCCATGTTTGTTTGTTTAAAGACAAATGAAGATGTTATCAATATATTTATTTAAAAACGTGGAGTTTATTGGGATTCGTTATTTGAATAGACCTTGCGAAATACATTCTAAAAATTACACCTTAGGGCATTTCCCATATAAGTCAAATTGTTTTCAGCAACAATTTGTTTATAATTAAAACTAAAAAACGGTGAATCAACACATATCTTTCAAAATGCATCTTCTTTCCAGATACACACCAGGTGTCCTCTTCCTTAAAACTTTCCTTATCTGCTATATTTCTTTCCTCTTCCTTTTTCCTCCAATGTTTCTTTTCGCTCCTTCTTCACCGCGCACCCCAAATCGACATTACTACTTTTTTTTTAATTCACTCACATATACGAAACGCCCTTCCTCCACACCAGTCACATACAGTCTCAGAAATTATTTTTCAACACGCCTATACATACTACTAACAACATTTACTCCCACTACCACTTCCATGTTTTCATATATTTAACATTCCTACTTTCAATATATGCTTATTCTGTGCTAAAGTTTGAAAATGCTCCGAAATATAAAATCTTTAGGAGAATGTTTGTGTAATATGTTTTTGTAATATGTTTTCGTTTTTATTCAGTACTAGGGGGCTACCCGGCGTTTCTCTGGGTCATAATTGAAGAAAAATCGCGTGTGTAATATCTTTATATTCAAACTTCTATTTCTCTCTCTCTCTCTATAGCCGTCTCTTTATATTTCTACCTTTCTCTTCCCTCGTCGCCCCATTTCACCGCTACTTTCTAATTTTGCCTTTTGCGAAAGCTGTTTCTTTCCCACCATTTCTTCTACGTTGCCCAAGGCAATAGTATAGACATATTTCTATAAAATTACCACCATTGTCTGCACCTTCTATATAGGTACTTATCTCCGCCTCGGTGTTCATACTATATACGTATCTATCGCCTCCCTGATGCTCATACTACATAGTACCTATCGCCGTCCAAGTGCAGATTATATATACGTACCTATCGCCGCCCAAGTGCAGATACTATATAAGTACCTATCGCCGCCCCGATGCGAATGCTAAATATGTAACTATTGCCGCCCCGGTGTGCATGCTACATAAGTACCTATCGCTACCATAGTACGAATAAATAATATGTACATATTGTCGCTTTGGTGCGAATGCTATATATGTACCTATCGCCACACCGGTGCGCGTGCTATATATGTACCGATCGCTGCCCCAGAGCGCATGCTAAATACATACCTATCACCGCCCGGTGCGCATGCTATATACGTTCCTATCGCCACCGCTGAATGCTAAATATGGACATATTGCCGCCGCGGTGCGAATGCTAAATAGGTACCTTTCCCGACCCCCTAATCTCTCCTGCCCCCCAACTTTTTTTTACTATCTCCTAACCATTTGAAATATTTTTAGTTCAAAAAATAAAAAAGAAAAAAATTTGGCCCGACCCCTAAAAAATTTAGTCCGACCCTCTAAAATTTTCCCCGACCCCTTAATCTCTCCAGCATCCCCCCACACAACTTTTTTTTCACTATCCCACAACCCTGAGAAATATTTTAAGTTAAAAAAAAAAGAAAATTTGTCCCGACCCCTAAAAAATTTGTCCTGACCCATAAAATTTTACCCGACCCCCTAATCATTCCGCCCTCCCCCCAATGCAACTTTTTTCACTCTCCCACAATCCTGAGAAATATTTTAAGTTAAAAAAAAAAAATTTGGCCCGACCCCTAAAAAATTTGACCCGACCCCTAAAATTTTCCCCGACCCCCTAATCTCTCCAACCCTACCAACTTTTTTTAAAACGTGAGTTATCGCTCTTCCTTAGCTATCCTTTAACCACATTCCTGGGGGGGACCGTTATACTTTGGAAGCAGCAATATATCTAGGGACCGTTATACTTTAGAAGCACCAATATTTCTAGGGACCGTTATACTTCAGAAGCACCAACATTCCTTTGAAAATCAAGTTGACCTCTTGAGCACTACTGAAATCACTCTTACCGGTTGTCAAGTGCGAATGTGATTGAGCAACCTTTGTTTCACTACACACTATTAACGTAGCCTTCCTGTGATGTTATTGATGAATCCGGACATAACTTATAGGATGGCCTGATACAACCGGACAGAATTTAGGGCAAGATTTACGGATTTACGGACGGACGTATCTAGACGGACGGACGTATCTAGACCGACGGACGTTGCTGGAATGACGAACAGACAGACGGACGGACGTAGCTTGAGAGATGGACTGACATAGCTGGGACGTATCTAGACGGACGGACGTAGCTGGACAGACAGACAGACGGACGGACAGACATAGGTTAAGAGATGGACTGACATAGTAGGACAGACAGACGGACAGACAGACGTAGGTTTACATATGGACGGAAGTATGTTGACGTAGCTAGACAGACAGACAAACGGACAGATAGGTGGAGAGATAGACTCACGTAGCTGGACAGACAGACGGACGCACGTAGGTCGTCTGATTGACGGCCGTTATTGGATCGATTTACGGACGGACGTATCTAAACGGACGGACGTATCTGGACAGACAGACAGACGGACGGACGGACGGACGGACGTAGCTGGACAGACGGACGGACGTAGGTTGACGGATTGACGGACGGACGTAACTAGACGGACGGACGTAGCTCGACAGACAAACGAACGGACGGACGGACGTAGGTCGACGGATTGACTGATCAATGTTTGTTCAAAGAAAATCATACTTATTATTACTTGTGAATTTAGTAACGAAATATGAATACTCCCTTAACAGTAAAAAATAATTTGCATTGTTGGCCTTTTTGCCAAGATCAAAGTGTAGTATCTGTTCTCGGCATTGTTGCCTTGAGATCAAGTGTATCTTACACCCTCGAATAAAAAATCAGACTTTTTTAATTCTGGTTTCCTTGGCTGATACGTACTCCCCAGATTTAGCCTGAACTCACCCCTTTCCCAAATTTGGCCTGAAGCGCTCACACTGGCGAATGCCGACACCCCCCTCTCCAAATTTGGCCTGAGGCGCTCACACCGGCGAATGCCGACACCCCCCTCCCTCAAATTTGGCCTGAGCCGCCCCACCGGCGAATGCCGACACTCCCCCTCCCCCAAATTTGGCCTGAAGCGCTCACACCGACGAATGCCGACACTCCCCCTCCCCCAAATTTGGCCTGGGGCGCTCACACCGGCGAATGCCGACACTCCCCCCCACACACCAATTTGGCCTGGAAGTATTTTATCATGATAACAGAACGGCCATAGGAAGGGAGGGGGAAGGAATATTAGCGTCTATTAATGGTTAAGAAAGAAAGGTAAAAAGTGTGAGAGGGAGAGGGAAAGAAGAAAGAAAGGAAATAAGGGTTGTAGTGCGAGTGAATTTCTTTCCGGCACTCCCTTACTTTGGCGTCATTTCTTGTTTATCGTGACTTGGCATTATTTTTCAAATTATACATGATAGCATTGCTTTCTTCTCAAATTAGTGCTAAACAACGTTGAAAATCGAGGAAAAAGCCCCCCCCCCAATTGGAGAAAAGTGCTCAGTCGACCCCGGAAGAGTCAAATTTTTTTCCGGTTCCGAGATATTACACGCGCCTGGGCTAATCGGTTGGAATGATGTCACCCGTGTGACCGTTTGTTGAGTACCCTCGGAGGAGAAGCTTTACATACATACATACATACATACATACATACATACATACATACATACATACAGGTGGGATTTATATAATAGACTAGCGGGGCTACCCGGCGTTGCTCGGGGTCATAAAAACATATAATTGAAGAAAAATCGCGTGTGTAACATCTTTATATTCAAACTTCTATTTCTCGCCCTCCTCTATAGCCGTCTCTTTATTTTTCTATTTTTCTCTTCCCTGGTCGCCCCATTTCACCACTACTTACTCATTTTGCCTTCTGCGAAAGCTGTTTCTTCCCCTAACATTTCTCCTACGTTGCCCAGGGCAAAAGTATGCCATATTTCTATAAAATTACCACCACTGTCTGCGCCTTCTATAAAGGTACATATCTCCGCCCCAGTGTGCATACTATATAGGTACATATCTCCGCCCTGGTGTTCATACTAAATACGTACCTGTCGCCACCCGGTTCGCATACTATATACGTACCTATTGCCGCCACGGTGCAGATACTATATAATTACCTATTACACCCCGGTATGCATACTACATAAGTACCTACTGCTGCACCGGTGCGAATGCTAAATACGTACTTATCCCCGCCCCGGTGCGAATGCTAAATATGTACCTATCGCCGTTTTGGTGCGCGTGCTATATACGTACTGATCGCCGCCCCGGAGCGTATGCTAAATATTGACCTATCACCGCCCCGGTGCGCATTCTATATACGTCCTTATTGCCGCCCCTGTGCACATGCTATATACATATCTATTGCTATTTCGGATGTTTTTTTTATTTAAAGGAAACGTTCACAGACTAACACATACACATATCTATCTATCTATCTATCTATCTATCTATCTATATATATATATATATCTATCTATCTATCTATCTATCTGCATGCATGTCTGTCTGTCTGTCTCTCTCTCTCTATCTCTCTCTTTATATATATATATATATATATATAAATATAAATGACCATTTATTTCACTTTGACTACAAAATTGATTTTGTTTAACTAGAGCAGTTTGAGAGGCTCCCGATCTTCAGATCTTGAAATTATATTATGCCTGTTAAGATAAGTTCACAATCACACAAAGTTTTATGAAAGTAACAGAAAATTGAAATCAAAATTGAATATGAATAGAAATAAAACAAAAACAAAAACAAAAATACAAGAAGAAAACAAGACAACGGAAAAAGAAAAAGAAAAAGAAAAAGAGATAAAAGGGGAAAAAAGAGAAAAATGAGAAAAAGAAAAAGGAAATATTAAGAACTACACGAGACATAGGAAGGAAACAGAAAGAAAGGGAGAGAACGCAGATATGACTTGGTGGGGGTGGTCGAAATATGAAAGCATATATTTACGGCGGACGCGTGTTTATGCGTGTCAAAAGAATCTATGTCTGGGAAGCAAGTGAGCGATTATCCAATTTGGTAATTTTCCTATAAAGAGAGGCAGGGACGAGTAACCCTATATAGAAAGCGGATTGAGGAGGAGGGGGAAGCGATACAAATACTTAAAGCGCTAATAACAATAACATTAAAAAGTTAAAGAATTGAAAATTAAAAATGTCTATATACGGATAAAAATAAATATAACATTATGAATACAGTAAATATGTAATCATAATTATACTAATAATATAAAAATATAAGAAATATATAGACATACATATATATATATATATATATATATATATATATATATATATATATATATAATATATAAAGTTAATCCAACAAAAGATATCAGAAGCAACTAATATCTTTAATTGGTGAACATCCGGATAAAACTGAAGCTCAATATACTGGATAGAGATTTGCATTATATGAAAAAAAATAATAAAATTAGGTGCGAATCAAATTTTATTAGAATTCAATGTTCAGGTGTTGAGAGGCGTTGACCTAAATTTACACATCTGTCTCTGTGACATAAACTTATGATTTCAGTTATACACATAACTGATTCGACCAAGACAAGTAACATCCGGTGTGCATATGGTTGATTTCACATATCTGTCAATATATGATGACGTTTTTCATTGTTAACGTAGACATTCAACATCCGTTCTGAAAACGTCGTTTGAATAAGTAGATATTCAACGACCTTAGTGTAGCTTTCTTATCGAGGAGTGGAAGGTTCTGTTACTTGGCTTGCGGGAGACTGATTACCTTCGAATGTAATTTTATTCATTAGAATAGTTTTTATCGGACCCGGAAAAAATAGCCGAATACATCGGGTCAGTTTAATTTTATTCGAATTGGATTTAGCGGAGCTTTCATTTGACCAGGGAACAATGGTTGGCACTACTCCGATCAGCTCATAAGAACCCTGAATTTTGAGCATAATAATATGTTTTCTGAACTTTTCATATGATTTGGTTTCTTTATCGTTTTATTAATTTGCATACACCTTGGATACATTTTTCACTGTCATTTACTGCATCAATTGCAAACAGATTTCCTGTCTGGTTTACTTTTTCGTTTATGTTCTACTACTATCCACCGGTATAACTTTGCAATCAACCTCTTGGATATCTTTCCTGAATATATTTTAAATTGTATGACTTGGATGAACTGTATAGCTTTAACAAAAAAGTATGTTTTTGGCTGATATATTTGATGTTTTATATACTTTTATGTATTTTTATATATATTTTTATATATTTTCAAAGTTTAATTTTATTACCTGCAGTAATGTCATTGCGATAATGGTCCTCTGAGGAGAAGACTTTCTTTGAAAACTCATGAGTAAAGAACTTTAAGGTACTTTGCCTGAACATTGAATTCTAATGAAATTTGATACACACCTTATTTTATTATTTAACTTTATATAATTCTATATATACATATATATATATATATATATATATATATATATATATATATATATATAGACATACATATATATAGACATACACACATACACATATACATATACATCTCTCTCTATATATATACATATATATATACATATATGTATACACCCATGTATATATATGTATATATATATATAAATATATATATATATATATGTATTTGTATATGTATATATGTATGTATGTGCGTGTATGTGTATGTGTGTATGTCTCTATATATATGTATGTGTATGTGTGTATGCATATATATATGTATATATATATGTATATGTAGGTATATATATTTCTCATATCTTTATATTATTAGTATAATTATGATTACATATTTAGTGTATTCATAATTTTATATTTATGTTTATCCGTATGTAGACATTTTTAATTTTCAATTCTTTAACTTTTTAATTTTATTGTTATTAGCACTTTTAAAATTGTTTCTCTCCCCCTCTCCACAACCCGCTCTCCATACAGGGTTACTCTTCACTCCCCCCCTTCATAGGCAAATTACCAAATTAGATAATTTGTGACTTGCTTCCTTGACAGAGATACTGTTGACACGCATAAAAACGCGTCCGCTGTAAATATATTCTTTCATATTTCGACCACCCCCTACCATGTCATATCTGCGTTCTCTCACTCTCTTTCTTTTTCCTTCCTATGTCTCGTGCAGCTCTTAATATGTCCTTTTTCTTTTCCACTTTTTCTTTTTCTTTTCTTTGTTCTTCTTACTTGTATTTTTGTTTTTGTTTTATTTCTATTCATATTCAATTGTTATTTTAATTTTCTGTGACCTTCATAAAACTTTGTGTGATTGTGAACTTATCTTAACAGGCATGATGTTATTTCAAGACCTTAAGATCGGGAGCCCCAAACTGCTCCTGTGAAACAAAATCAATTTTGAAGTCAAAATGAAATAAATTGTCATTTATATTTATATTTCTGCTGTATATATTTATTGAGCACTCTCATTAATCCGGTTCAACTCTCCTGGATTTATACCCTGTTGATCTATACCATACTCAGATTATATATATATATATATATATATATATATATATATATATATATATATATATATATATATATAATATATTCTGGACATGTCAGGAGGAAATAATATTTTCGCCCAAGAACATGACAATTTTAGATCCCAAATCATATACATCTCTCACCCCCCACACACACACCCTCTCTCTCTCTCACTAACTCTCTCTCTCTCTCTCTCTCTCTCTCTCTATATATATATATATATATATATATATATACATATATATATATATATATATATTAAACTTTTAAGATTGACTATGGATTAACATTCATTTACCTATGAAAAAGCCATACAAGTATATTTTCTTTTAAAAGGAAACCTATTTTAAAAATAAACCTAGATATATTTTTCATATGAGATATCGGGCGACTGACAACAACATCCATCTAATATATATATATATATATATATATATATATGTAAATATATATATTAATATGGCGGCGATGAGACGCTAGTTAGTTTGACGTTAAAACTGACATTAAATATTGAGCCTCTGAAAATCTAACAATTCTAATGCATTTTTCACCTGTTCCATACTTAAATAGTGATATTTGAGCGAAACTTTGATATCTTTAAAACAAGCATACTAAGTGTTATATATATATATATATATATATATATATATATATATATATATATATATACATATATATATATATATATATATATATATATATATCACCGTTTTAAACCTTTACATCTACTTTTTATGATCGTCGACGAAAGAAAACACAAAATATATTATCAGTCATGTAGACAAAGTCGTTTTTATTGGACTTTTGGTATAAACAAACTCAACCATATCCGAAATTACCTAAAGATTGTACGGACATGCAATGCACACGAACAACGACACCAGCTCGAAGATGAGGATAGCTGGTTGGATACCCTACAAAAGATCTCAAGTCGGACTGATGTCCTGCTGACTAAATGTCTTACTGTGTATAATGGAGGAATCCTGTGCGGGGCCGACTTCGATGGATAAAGACAAGAAAATGTCGATAGATTTTTCGAAATGTTTTAGTTGAGTAGTAATTATTTATATTCCTTGGATTATTTGTACTACAGTTCTCATCTTGGATATTTTTTCTGATAAGGTCTCGGTCGATTTAATCTCCGCCATTATTCAGGTGCGTTATGTAGAACTCGGGAGTCTTTATGTCGAACTCATTGTCAAACTAATGTCTAACTTTATGTCGAACTAATTAGTTAAAGGGTTAATTTTGAAATTCCGTATAGATTCCTGAATTCGATATATAAATTCAGGAGTTCGACAAGAAGCATTTTAAGAAAGTTTGCGGTTATAAAAGCTGAACGTTGTCGAATCCCATCCAACATTAGAACAGTCGTCCAAATAATTAAAATAATGTAAGCTAGTCGATCAATGTCTCAAACTTTAAAAACCGTATTACTAATTTGTGTAGGATGTTTATTTATATCTCTATTGTGTCTGCGAATCAGCTGTATATCGCTAGCCTAATGAGTCCTAATAGAGACGAAACATACCTGTCTATTGCTATAAATATTAAAATAATAATAATATTTAAGACTTAAATAAGTCAGATTGCACAAGAATCTAACAGATTTAAAGTAATATATCTATCTTTTAAATGTCAATAAAATTAGAGATACTACTTTCTGGGTATTCATTTTACTTATTTGTACTCTATATATAAATGGACGTGAATATTACATCTTATCGCAAACCGCATAGGTCGGGTATCATTTCGATAAAATTTGAAATTCTTAGGCTGAATAACTACACACAGACAAGCATATAGGCAGACGTACAGTTATTTGCCATATTGGTATTGATTGATCAAAGGTTATGGTTGATAACTTAGAACAGATCGATCATTGATTGGCTCTATCAATTGTATAGAGAAGAAGACTGACAAGTAGATTACAAGTATCATCCGATCAATTGATCGATAGTCAGACATAAAAACAGGTCGATAATGGCGAGGAAAATAAGCAGATCGATAAGATGGACAGCTGGAAAGTAAAAAGGCAAGATTAAGACCGCAGAGCTGAACAGAGAGAAAGAAACTTCGGGCACAAAGTGCTTCTCGGAGAAAACGAGATTTACGCTTGTTATTGTGTTATTTTGTTTAGACGAAACGCACGGGATGTAGAATTAAAAGTGACGTTTTTCCCCAGGAAAAAAATAACAGAGATAATAAGGAAGAAAACACTATAGAAACATAGGCGAATAATCGATGCGTCGTGGATTGAAAGATAGAATAATGGAAATAATGAAGTTAGTAGATAACACTGAATAAAGAATGGGCGAACCTGAAGGGGAAATACAGAATAGAAGCGAAACGAATGAAAGGATATAAATAATAGTAAAAGTAAGAAAAATGGAGATACGTGGTAAGAATAAGGAAGACAATTATATATTAAAAGAGAAAAGGGTAAAATGAAAATAAAATAAGATAAGACAAAAGGAAACATGCGGGAAAAGGGAGCGTAACTTAGAAACAGAAATTTAAAACGGAACGAAAAGGAAAAAATAACGAAACGAAATTCAGAAACAAACAAAGAATTGCGTTAAGTAAAACGAAATAAAAAAAACAGACCTAATCAGAATTTCAAAAGACAAGGACATAACACTAATAAACTTGCGTAGTTTGAAGTTGAATGAAATACCTGATATAATAATATATAATGAAAATATTAAACATAATCTGGTGTTTACTTATAGTAGTGTGGTATAATGAGATATAAGGGGAGACGAGATTTCGTGAATGACGTCACGACGGGAGTTGGCTGAAAAAGGCCGTTCTCTTTTTCAGTATGTAGCTTGTGCTGAATTTATATGAACATCGACAAAGAACATTGATTTGCCAGAGATTTATTTAAGATTCAGTTTTGTTCAACCTTGGAAGGTAGGTGGCGCAAATTAACAGTGTCCGGTTTGTAAAGAAACAATATAATAACAAGTTAAACAAATAAATGGAAAACCGTCAATGTGATTTGGAGAGAAAAAAATTAAGAGAACATGAGCAAAAATAGAGTAGAAAAAAGACAACTGTACGACAATTAAATGAGGGAAAAACAAAAGTTAAAAACGGAGGAAACAGTGAATGGAAATGGAAACACGATTTACGCTTATATTTGTATCATTTTGTTGTGAGGAAATGTGCACGTTGGAGATTTCAATATGATATTTTTCTTAATCAAGAAAAACATATAAAATAAAAAAATATAACAAAAAATAAATAAAGTACTGAAACAAAGAATATTGGTTATATGGGAATAGGTAAAGGTGAATAAAAACAGAAGTTACCTGATGGATAGTCTAACAATGAGTAAAACAATGTCGCGTTAATATCCTGTTGAATCTATAATGTTCAAATATATACTATTATTGTTCTGAAAGTTATGAGGAATTACAGGTCAATACCTTTTGGTATTGATAGCAAGACTTTCGGACAATCTCTTTTGGAAAAGATGACAAGATGTTCGGATTACCCTACTTCTTTCTCTGGTGTTTATACACCATTATTATGTGTTTACAAAAGTGTATCAATTGAATCCATTACATATTTTCATTACTGTATTAATTGTTTTAGTGTTCTAATTTATCTTGCTGTTGTTACAGTGAATACACCCAACTTAAAAAAAAACATCTGTTTTGTGTTGCTGTATTACGCGTTCCTCTATTCTTGTTTGTTTTCAGTGCGGTTAAGACTTCCGGCCACGCAGTAAAATAGAGAAATAAAAATGTTTTATCACGGCGTAAAGAACGAAAAGAAAGAATACAATAAAATACGAATACAATTGTGAAAAGAAATTCTTGTATAAAAAAATATCCGATCGTATTTTTCAGGCTCAGAGTAGAATGTGGTGTGTGCACTGGTTCTGTTCGGTGTTCATGGGGCCACCTTCTTTGGTATTACATTTCGAGAGCGACAAAAGCTTAAACCAATCGTCTACCATATTATGAGGAGTTAATTTAGCGTCGATCGCCTACAGAGTTATTACTGGGAAATGCTAATTCAGCCAGTTTTATGGGAACATGATACTGGTTGCGAGCTCCCTTCTAATCCTCATGGCCTACATTGTATTATTGCTCAAGCTTGTGCCACATCTGACCTCCATAGTTAGATTGGTAATACGAGCAAGTTATCAATGCGTTAGTTTCCCTGATCTTCTTTTAGAGAATAAGGGTTATTAACATAGGGGACCATGTGAAGGTTGTAAACAAGGTTGTAAACAATCCAAGTCATAGAAACAAATGGAACAAGAGAGAAAATAAATTAGAAGAATGCGTGGAGGCTATCTTCTCGCTTGCCTTAAAATGCATTCAGTAGTAAGGACGGATTTTAAACGTTTCGGAGAGTATAGAATCATCCCTAAGTTAACAATAGCCGCAGATCCAGTCTACCTTAGAGTTTTAGTATCTATATTTTAAATAGAATAGAATAGTGTTCGTAGCTATGTGTTTAATATTAATTTCTTTTCAACACAACACTATACTACTTGAATACACTTCGGAAAATCTTCGCCTATAATCTTAACTACTGAAGCGCTCTATCACCATCAGTACGGGGTATGTCACACAACTGCACCCGATGGTGACGCCCTTATTTGAGTGCTTCTAGAGTTTAGAGTTAACTTTTAGTTGCCATTGCTCCAAGTTGAACCCTGACTCGGATTGGTATACATTTTACGGTCTCATCTATATAATCCATCAATAAAGAAAATGTTATTTACAAAATATACACCTACTAAACAAATTAATCTAAAAATATTTATATAAAAACAATTGATTTTAAGATGGTAAGAACTTTAAGCATAACATATTTTACCAAAATGACAGCATGCAATATTACATGACTCGAAATGGGTTGATATGATGTAAATGAAAACAACTAAGCAGTAATTACATTAATAGCTATTCTTGGTAAGAACTAAAACTAAATTGATTTTTATGAGTGTTATCTGAAAATAATCTATAAAGTTCTTACATCCTGAACTTACAGCACATGTCATTTGGCTAATGTGTTATCTAATATATAGCAAATCTACATAAATAAACATAAACTTCGTGTTTTTTTTTATAATAACTCAAGATTTTTACTTGATTACCTTGTACATATAAGTTTTTTTAAACACTACTGAATCATAACTTACTAAGTCAATAAATCCCTTTGGGATAGAGGTTAATGATATTGATTAACAATGCTATGAGAAGATTGGACACGATGAGTGGAAAGGAAATAATTTTATTATTTAAGAGGACGGTTCGACAAGTATTTCTAGACATCAGACTTGACGACGACCATGTTGCAGTCAGCAAGAAAGCTGTACAATGGTATTGGGTTCCACAGAAAATAAATTCTTTGAAATAAACTTTGTTCAAAGAAGTTCGATTAGTATTTTGGTGGACAGGAGAATAAAGAAAAGTTCTTGGCAGTGGTGGTAACTGGGCATGTTCTTTCTGTGAATGTTTTACAGATGGAAGTTAGAGATCGGAGCTTACTGGAGCACCTTCAATGAAAATAAAAATAGATTATATAAAGACTAGCAACGTCTCTTCTGTGTGAAACTGGTGTGTAGGGAAAAGAAATACAGAAGGAACACAGTAGTATATCTAAATTTAGAAATATCATTAAGTTAAATTTCTTAAGTTCAAATCTGACATTTGACAGATCAACGAAATGGCGATTCCGATTAATGAACACGTCTAGACTATTAGCCATTTACATTCAATTCTAAAAATAATTGTATATACAACTATTCTTGATATATTATATGAACGCAATTGCCACTATTTATCAACGTATCTATCTACCTGCTATGCAACTACGCACATACGCTATTTGTTATGATACCGTGTGTATGCATAATTTCCAGCGTTCGTGGTATGCTTTACTAGTTGTTCGAAGCTGGATGTGAGCCTTCAGATTAGACATTATTCGGGTTGAGTACAAATAAAAAGAAAGAAAAGCGTACATTGTATTTCGTCCGGTCCAAAGTGGTTCCACATTTAGAAAACGCCACAGAGGAAGTTTCTTCATTTCCACTTGGCGTCTTTATGTCAGTCTCAATTAGACGTCCGCCACCTACTGACTTTTTAAGAGCAACTACTTAAGGTTTCGAATCCAACCTTCCAATTTCAGTCAGATGTTAAAATTATATCAACAACTGAATTCTCACATATCCGGCTCGATATAACAACCCTTACGCTTCTAACCTGTCATTTAAAATCGCAGGGGCATGTAACAGCAGACAATACAAACACATGCAATGATTCTACTAAACATGAGTCACCTATGGACTGGAAAATAGAGCGTAAGTGTGCGGAGTCCAATGTGACTCTGTGAACCAGGTTCGCGCCTTGTGACCGTCTTAAATTACCACCTCCTACACTGATGAAAGCATGCTCGAAAATAAGTCTTCTGTAGGTGAGTATCATTTAATATTTATTTCTAAATATTATTATGAAAACACCTTTCAGAAAATCAAAGTTGAACACTGTTAGGAGATAGTAAAAATAGATATTCACTTAAACTACAAAGCGAAACTCTTTGGTTTGTTGAGTTCTCTAGATTGTCTTGATATGCATAACTCGCTGCATTTGCCATGGATACAACTTAGTTTCTCCGTATCACGTTGCAATTTCCTATGGTCTAGAGGAGATACCGGAATGGTGCGAAGTTAAATGTGACTCTGTGAACCGGGTTCGCGCCATGTGACTGTCTGAAATAATCACCCCATTACACTAATGAGAGCATAAGCACGAAACGACGTAATGAGTAGATAAATGTAATGAATATTACGTATGCATATTTATATATATATATATATATGTGTGTGTGTGTGTATATATATAATGCCATGCAAAAGTTGACGATATATTAAATGCATGTTTTAAATTATTTTAATATTATGAGCCCATATAAATTCTTATTGCTTGTAACACTTATCCTTAATTATTTAGTCAAACAATTAGATGTTTTTGACTAAAACCATATTTTACGACGAAAAGCCGATATATATTAACTCAATATTTTACAACACACTTTTCTATTCATAACGGTTGGCATGTTTTGCTACACAGAAGCAGAAATCCACCTGAA
This sequence comes from Sepiola atlantica, assembly GCA_963556195.1. Lineage (NCBI taxonomy): Eukaryota > Metazoa > Mollusca > Cephalopoda > Sepiida > Sepiolidae > Sepiola > Sepiola atlantica. Next base: position 109,411,156 of record OY744521.1, read on the forward strand.
ATCATGTTGTAATGTTCTACAATGTTACAGAATTGAGTGTGTAAATATTTCCACTGGAGCATCTGAAATATAGAATATCCAGTGTAGCAGCAAGTCTTGGGAACATATACCAGAAATAACTGTTTGAAATAAGTCATACACCATCTACTATGACTATCCACTCCCTACAACAACATACATAGACAATGGGGCTATTAAACTTGACATAGTTATATGGGACTAGACGGAAAATCTAGCAACCTTAGTTGAAACCAGTCCCTAATGATGCTGACTAAAACAGAGCTGCGAGAGAAAAGATAACTATGTACGGCATGAAAAGAAACTGGAACATAAACAAGATCTCTATTATTAAAGTAATCATGAGAGCAACCGTAATCATGAAATAGAATTTCAAAAACTACCTGGCGAATATCCCCGGTGAACCAAGTGTAAGAGATATCCAAATAAATGCACTTAAAGGGACGATTAGAATCATCAAAAGATCTCTCGGTTGGAGTCTTTGAAATAGTGGGTGAATGTCCGGCATCTGGTTGGATACCCAATCCTAAGCAATTACAAAATGTAAATGTAATAGTAATATAATAATAAGAATTTTCTAGAATATTAAAAAATCCGAAGGAGACTGGTTTTTAGAACGTCCCAGATAAATTTTACGATTACACATTTGAATAACTTAAACGATTGTTCCATTCTTTTGCTGCCAGCCGTCCGATACACAGTGGAACAATGGTTAAAGGCTATATAACTCCGTAAACGTATTATTGACCTTGATACAAAGGAGCTTGGCTAGAGGAAGATACATTGTGAGTTACATGTGTCGTTGAAGTCAGTTAGTACGATTGTCCGTCATTAGAAGACGTGTCATTTCATTCGTCCAAGACACAAGCTATTACAAAGTTAATGGAAGGTATAGCAATAGTATTAGCTGGAAAAGTTGGCAAGGAACCGCGAGTTACGCTTTAAGAACTTCGAGAAGGACAGGAACTTAATAAAGTAAAAGTGAATACGGATACAATTAGCCATTCCCGTTATCGATATTACATCACCTCAAAGACTCCAATGACAAACCAGTTCTTCATTGAAAACACGTTATTGCTAGATTGGATTTTGCAAACGAGCATTGTCTGACACTTGCAGCATTTTATAAAAATGTATTTTGCTCAAAAGAAACGAAAATTGAACTTTTCGGTACAAATGTCCTGGCACATATCTGGAGATGGTTCCTGAATATTAGCCGAAGAATGCTATAGCAACAGAAACATTTGGAAGAGGAGCAATCATGATCTGGGGTTGTTTTAGTGTCCAAGCTGTAGAAAACTTTGAAATAATAGAAGAGTTTATAATACGGATATTTTCTAGAGAAACTTAATTCCGCGTGTACATTTGCAAGGCTTAAAACTAGGTTGGTGCTTTCAACAAGACAAACATACGAAACTTACTTCAAAGCTTACAAAATCATAGTAAACAAAGAATAGAATGAACCATCTTAAATAAACGGTTCTCAGCACGATTGGAAATTTATGGCGACAGATGAAATTGAGAATTAAAAGAAATAACATACACATTCTAGATGAACGAAAGGAATTACTTCGTGAATAATTGAAAAATATTACCAACGAAACATACAAGTGATTTGTAGGCGATTACACTTAAACCCCCTGCAGTAATTAGAAATGCCCGATACGCTAGAAACTATTAATCGACGATTCGATAAAGTTTTGCGTTACTAAATATTGATTTTTTTCTGGGATACTTTATTGACAATTTTGTTAACTCTGGTTGTTGGACTACAGGCTTTAAGATGTGTATCGTTAGCAGTAACAGTTGCCTTAATATAACTATGTTACACATGAATAACATTTTCTTGTAATATGTTATAAACTTATTTCTGGCACCGTTACACATATTAATACTATATAAAGTTAATTTTATAGATTTTGTGATCAATTCGTAGTGAAGAATAAGTGTGAAAGATCATTGTATAAATATATATATATATATATATATATATATATATATATATATATATATATATATATATATATACATACACGCAATGATCTTACTTGCTGCTTGGAGGGAGGGTAGTAAGTTTTACTATTATATATATATATATATATATATATATATATATATATATATATATATATACTAGCAAAGTCTACCACCAAACAAACCTCCGGACAGCAATTAAGATCATTGCATATATATATATATATATATATATATATATATATATATATATATTATTTAATTTATTTATCATGTTGTTATTGTAAGGATTGGGTACTTAACTAGAGATGCCAGACATTCACCGCCTATTTAAAAGATATATATATATATATATATATATATATATATATATATATATATATATATATATATATATATATATAACGCGGTGCCTTTTAATCGTTTTTTAAGTAAATCATTAAATTGACTTTTAATCACTCTATTGTTAATTTAGGCACTTTCAAATCCCCATTTGCATATAATGTATAGTCAGGTTGATGGGGTCTCAATGGGTAGTCCATTGGCACATACTTTAGCTGATATCTTCGTCGGATATTACGAATCCGTTTTATTTAGGTCTGTAAAGATGCCCTCTACTTATGTTAGATATGTAGATGACACTTTTGCGATGTTTTCCTCGCAGAGTGAAGCACTGGCATTCTTTCATGAGTTAAATTCTATTCAAGAGGCTCTAAAGTTTACGATGAAAAGTGAGAAGGATAATTGTCTTCCATTCTTGGATGTTCTTGTTGAACGTTAATGGGGTGGCTTTCTCACTTCCATCTACAGGAAGCCTACTTTTACTGGCCTGTATGTAAACCGGTCTTCTTTTGTGCCTAAGTCTAGAAAGGTGGGCTTAATTTACACTTTGGTGCATAGAGCCCTCGTGATTTGTTCTCCAAGTAAATTAGAGTGTGAACTTAATAGGATCAGGAGTATATTCATTGATAATGATTATCCCGAGGACCTTATCAATGATTGCATTAATAAAAAAGTTGCTGACTTTAAATCCCCCAAAATATTTGGGCCTGTAAAATGCCCCATTTATTTGAAATCACCTTGGATAGGGGGAAATAGTATTACACTAGGTAAACAGATTGTTGATAGCATTAGTAATTGGTTCTTCTCTGTTGCCTTACGATTAGTTTATGCTACTAGACCTGCTTTCTCTTCCTTTCGCAAGGATAGTGTGCCCTATACAAATTATAGTAATATTGTATACCAATTTAAATGCCAATGTGATGCTGGCTACATAGGGCGCACTTCCTTGCATTTGCAGACCCGCATAAACCAGCACATTCGATCAAAAATACGTCAGGGAAGGGTAGGATCCTTGGGTTACCCCTACTCTAATAATTAGGACTCTGCTATTGGCCAGCATTTGGTTGAAAACCCTAGCTGTGCCAGTAGCTATAAAGTAGACCGTTTTAAGGTCTTGCATTGAGAAGATTCCAAGAACCATTTGAAAATATTGGAGTCTGTCTCTATCGCTATTCGAAAACCTTCCTTGTGCCGGCAGAAGGAATTTGTTAGATCGGTTAATCTCTTTGGGGAACTTTGAACTCCCTCCCTTTTTTTTTCTGCCTCCCCTAACGCAGTGCCTTTTAATCGTTTTTTAACGAAATCATTGAATTGACTTTCAATCGCTCTATCGTTAATTTAGGTACTTTGAAATCCCCATTCGCTCTTTATTTCGACAATATTATTAATAAAAACTATCGATTTTCTCATGACGAGATGATAGTCGAAAGGGCCTTAGAGAGATTTCCGCGTATCATTTTTAAATGTATTTATAAGTTTTGTACCTCAAAACATTTATTTATATATATATATATATATATATGTATATATATATACACATTTTTTCTTATCATTTTGTTATTGTAAGGATTGGGTATTTAATCAGATACCAGACATTAACTGTCTATTTAATATATATATAGTAAACGTATGAACTCCTTGATTGAAATTGCCATTAAAATCAACATCTTCCAAATTTTTACATGCCCCATCTTTGTTGTAAAGTCTCTCGTACAAACATTAATGGTGCATATATTATTATATATTATATTAGCAGTTCATGTGGGTCGATATTTTCTTGTTGAAATGACGAATTTATCATTTCAAATTCCTGCACAACAAGAGTTGCAAACAAAAAATAAAAATGATTTATTATATTTGACAGCATTTATTTTAGCAAACGACATTTATATTTGACATTAATACTTAATTTTGCTTCGCAAGTACTGGAATAACCTTACAATTTCTCCCAGTTCAGCAAGATATTATATAACACTTTTTACTCTAACTAGCCTTCTTGTTTTAGCTTAATTTTGAAATGGAAGGGGAAAATGTATCTCTTAGTTATTCTCCCCATCTAAATTGTACACTATTGTAAATACATTTTTGAATTATTTTCTTCTAAGGGCACTATTGCTGAACCATAACTGCACTTCAGTTTAAAAAAAAACATTAGCAGGCAATTTTTAAAATGCATGTTAAATGCAACGACTCAAGGAATGGCAGATACATTTCATTTGAGTACTGCCTGGTAACTCATTCTTGATCACACTGAATTTTTACTGTCAACCATAGAAGCTGCTCCATCACTGGCAAATCCTATAAAGTTTTAAAGAGTTTTGCCAAAATTAGTTATTTCATCAAACAAAATATGTGCAGTAGTTTCGATAACTTGCATACTAGATAGAAAATCTGTTTGAATGTTTTATTTCTTATTGCAGTAAAATCATAGATGTTTCTGAGTCGCTACATCAGTAGATTCATCCACAAGTTAAACATATTTTTTATCTTTCAAATTATTTTTCAGTTCTTCTTTGAGGGCAGACGAAATAACATTCTTAATTATTGATGTGCACTTAGTTCTATGCACATTACTGGTCTCCAAAACACATTTTTCACTATATTTCCTCACAATCTCACCAATATGGTCAATGGGACGGATTGAAGAATGGCAAGCTATACTTAAACTAAGTTTTATTTCTGCTTCCTCTTCTTTATTAGTTGATTTTGTGCGTAGTAACTTATCAAGAGAACTTTGATACATTTTCTGTTTTGTGTTTTATCTTGATGCTTTTTTTGTTTTCTGTGTGCTGAAATATTGCATTGCTTCGGTAAAACTGATACCTTGCACAACACCCAGTATGTCGCTAACAGTCATCAGCACTTTTTAACTATGGGTATGACTTTCTCCAGATTTTATTATATTTTCGCCCACTTTAATAACGATTTTTCTACTTGGGCATTTTGAAAGGATAAACAAGAAACAAAATTAATATTTGTTCAATTCAAAGGCCAGACGTAGTGAGTGGTGTGTGTTTGTGTGTGTGTGTTTTTGTGTGTGAATGTCTGTCACTAACCTATGTTGCTGGTAGCAGTAGTAATTAGTTTCTCATGGGGTTTATGTTTGCACTGACAGCTGGTGGTGAGGTAGGTCTTCTTCTTGTTAATATTAATTGATTGTGTCCTTCTACAGAACTGTCATATTTAGTCAGCTAGTGATTGTTTACATTGTGATCTATTGGCCCCAGTTAATTCTAAATAAGCAATTTTCATTAGTTAAGAATTTATGATTTCACAGGTAGATGTGTATCCATAACATGGATACAGCGTTCTGTGATCTGGTTGAACATGTCTACTTACTATAAGGGTCTACTTTTTATGAATGGGAATGAAAAGTGAAAAGAGTAAGTCAAACAAACAGGGCAAGAAAGAGGGTACGTTATACAAACTAGTACCTTTTTCTAACTGGTCACATTTGACTAAATTTGTACATTTTTGCCTATTTTCAATTATTTTACATAAATATCTATCTGACAGAAATTATTGAGGAAAACGTTATATTTAAATAATTTTTGACCTAAAATAATTTTAGTTCACATAATTATTTACGTTTTTAAATACGTTTCAGTTTTGTTTTTAAACTTTTAATTTATTATTTTTAAATTGCTAGTTTAAAATAAATTCGTTTCAGTTTTATCCTATTTCATCGTTTCAGTAAATATTCGATTAATAGTAAATTATATATATATATATATATATATATATATATATATATATATATATATATTACTGTTTTGGTCACTCACATATAACTTTACTAAATTCTAATGTGTATTATTTAAATGCACTTAATTTTGTGTTTACTTAAACGTGTTCACTTCTTGATATGAATCTATATATATATACTGTTTTATTGCCTGTCTATTGATTTCACACAAGTAATTACTGAACTCACACGTTATGGCTGTCATACTCTTATTTGTACTTACCTGTGAGAGGGAAACTTATCTTCAACTTTCTGTTCCCTCCGGAGTATACGGTAAACTTGTACATAATATAATTAAATCTTGTAACCAACGTCATGGCAAGAAACCGTTTAGGAATGAGGCTTTCTCAGTCCTGATTGACAACCTTCCTAGAGATGGACTCTCGAACAAAATATCCCGTTTTCAAACCTATATTGCTTAAGTAGTAGATTGGTTCTGCCTATCGTCGGTCTTTGCACTCCTTCTTTGTCTATTAGCCAGGCGCAGAGGTACCAGCGCCGGGACACCACAACACACTCAGTGCCTGGCCTTGTTTATATACTAGGACATGAACATCGTTTGTATTTCCCTCTATTTTAACAACTTGGGAAAGTTGTTTCGTCACTAAGTCTTACATGACCAGTCTGGGTCGCTATTGATCCGACAGATTGAGGATACAGGTTATACAGCTTGTCTGGTTGCTGTTTCTGACTGACAAGGCAGGAACCCAAACTCTTAGGTAGCACGATGCTCCATCATCAGTTGCATAATACCGTGGACATTTGTACGTGCCGTGTCGCGCATGGAAAGGGACACTACAGTTATTTCTGGTTGGCTTTTCCAACGCCAAAACCCCCATGGACAAGGTCGCGACTAATGGACTGGTTGTGTAAGCTTATTGCCCACCCTACTCTATATAAAATAAACATGTCATTGCCATAAAATAAAATTAAACCTAAACCAGACACCTAAAAAAAACACTTTCGCCTCCGACCTTAAGGCTCGCATTCGCTAATATCCGGGAACTTAGAACCTACATCAACGACGTAGAAAGATGTCTCCTGGCAAACTCCCCGGATATCCTAGCACTAAGTGAAATGAACATTCAATCCTAAATCTCCTCTCACCACGTTGACATGACTGGTTACCTTCCACTATACCGTAAATACTCTGACAAACATATGCACGGGCTAGGAGTTTATGTTTAGAACCCCCCCCCCCCCATTGACTAGAGAACATAGGTTAGAATCGGATAACCACGACTACATGTGTTTTAGATTGAGTTTTAAACACAGCATTAGTTACTTATATTTCTTATACTATTCCCCTTCGACCCAAGATCCTGCTAAACCCTGTCTTTGAAACCATAGGTAGAGCTCTCACACTTGACTCAAATGCCTATATAGATGTTTTGGGGGATTTTAATGCTCATCACGGTGACTGGTTTGGATTCTCCAGCCTTACGGACGCAGCCGGAAACTCTACGTAAACTTTCTGTAAAGCTCACTCCCTCTCTCAGACTGTCAATTTCCAGACCCGCATCCCCGATCGAGTATACCAGCAAGCCTACCTTCTAGACCTGTTCTTGACCTCAATGCCTAAGGCTTGTGTGGCAAAAGCTCATAGCCCACTCGGGAACGCTGATCACGTTGTGCTAATGATTCATATCATCCTTAAAAGTTTTCCAAAAGCTGATAAGCCATTGCTCAAAATAACGAGATACTACGAGCAAGCTGATTTTGAGTCAATCTGAGATCACATTAGCGACGCCTCATGGAAGAAACCCCAATTACTCCCTCTTGATCAGATTAGATAACTGAATTGGGCAAAGTAAGCATTGAAACCTATGTCCCCATGCGAACATTCTTTAGCAAGCCCCACTTCCCCCAATTGTTCACTTCGGAATGTGCAGTTGCTATTACTGAAAGGCAACAATCAATCCGTAAATTCGGCCGCCATTCGTCAGCTATTAATAGACAGACATTCATAGAATCGGGAAATAATTGTAAGGCTGTGATAGGTGAAGCAAAGAGAAGGCATACAGAGTTAACTAAAAACGCATTCAGTCACATAAACTAGGTGCTCGCGGTTTCTGGAAAATCTACAATAGAAAATCTACAAGGGTCTATCAACGATTCCTCTACTATCAAACCACAACGATGTCGTTTGCACGGCCACTGATAAGGCTAAACTACTTGCCCGGCGTTTCGCCTCAAACTCCACTTTTGACTCAGAAAATCAACCTCTTCCTAAATTACCATTGCGGACCGAAGCCACACTTGATAACCTGGTCATCACCCCATCCCAGATCAGAGACATCATAAAAAACCTTGCACCTCAAAAGCTTGTGGGCCTGATCTTATACCTGTAATAGTAATAAATAAATGCTCTACAGAACTGGCCCCTGTCCTCTCTAAACTCTACAATAAATGACTAGATGAATCTTGCTTTCCCGATAGCTCGAATAATTGTCTCTGTGGTACTAGTCTTCAAAAATTCTGGGGATAGAACTAATCGTCAGAACTACCGCCCATCAGTCTACTCCCGATCTTTGCTAAAATATTTGAAACCTTTATCAATCTAGTGATTGTCTGCCACTTAGTTAATGCTAAAGTTCTTTTCGCCCGCCAGTATGGATTTAGACAAGCACGATCTACTGCAGACATCCTAACGGTCATCTCTGAACGCATGTATCATACTCTCGACAAGGCAGGTGAATCTAGGGCACTAGTGCTTAATTTATCTAAGGATTTTGACAAGGTATGTCATATAGGCTTTTCCTGAAAATACGCTCATACGGTATTACTGAGACACTACTTAATATAATCAGATCCTTCCCAACGAAAAGAAAGATCCAGGTTGTCCTCGATGGCCGTTCATCTAAGCAACATGACATAAATGCTGGTGTTCCTCAGGGATCTATACTTTGACCTTTATGGTTCCTGGTCTTCATAAACGATCTCCGTGATGACATTGGTTCTGCTGAGTGGTTTATTTGCTGACGACACCACGTTGTACTCTCGTCGTGTGGGCAAAACGAACGCGATCCTACCCGAGGCAATGGCTCACTCCTTAGAAAATGACCCCCAGGCTGTATTGGGTTGGGGTCATAAATGGTTGGTAACATTTAATGCCGCAAACACAAAGCTACTTTCCTTCAATAACTACAAAAAACCTGTTCAATCACGGATTGTCATGGCCAATAGAACCCTACTCGAGAGTTAAAACTTCTTCGGCCTTACCTTCACATGTAACATGAATTAGAACAAATACATTGAAGACATTGCAAAGACTGAATCAAAGAATGTCGGATCCTTCTACCGTGCTAGTAAACTCCTAACACATTACATTCTCCTGTATTTCTACAAAGTCACCATCCGCCTATGCATGGAATATTGTTGTCACATCTGGGCTGATGCAGCATCCACTACTCTTTCCCTCCTAGACAAGGCCCCAAACAGATTCGCCCACTTGATAGGTCACTCACTGTCAACCAAGCTTCAGCCCCTGCCCCATCGCCGCAATGTTGCATCCTTGTGCTTGTTTTACAAATACGTCAACTGATTTGTGCTCCGATAAGCTGGCTACTCTGGTGCTCCTTCGACGTAAATTCAGTAGACCAACTCGACAATCAGCTAAATCCCATCCATTCACTGTGGAGGTCCCCAGATGCCGGAGAGCCTTCTACTTCGATAGCTTCTTTCCACGTGCTGCTGATCCCTGGAACTCCCTCACTTCTCCCTGTTTCCTCGACTGTACCGCAGTTGTTTAAAACTAATGTAAATAGACATATCGCTACACTGCTCCCAACTTGGGGTGACACCTAAAACATACACTCTTATTCTCAGTAACCCCTTACGTCCACAGTGACGGCATGTCTTGTTTGGGGTGAAATATGTGTAAAAAAATAGTAGAAAAATAATTTAAATATAAAAGTTTATAATTCAATTCTACCGAGAGGGAAAGAAAACAGCTTACCCGATTAACAAATACAGATTCTGAGTGCATGTTTTTTATTTTAATATTTTGTGAGAGCACGGAGTAATATTTGAAAATCAATTCTTTTAAAAATTAAACTAAGCTAAAAGATCACAAAGCGTTAACAATTCAATCAACGTTAACTTCATTTTGAAAACTGTATTGTGATAATTTAATAAAAAATATAACAACTATTATGAACGAAGTGTATTATCTGTTCTAATTTTACATTTTGTTTATTATGCCCTCAGTCAGTTAAAAAGAAATCCTTCTAGACTGACCCAATTTTAATTTTTGTTCAAATCCAGAGTGCTCTTTAAAGGGAGCTTGATTATCGCACGTTAAAATTCGACCTTATGCGTGCTTTTTTACGTTGCGTACGTTTTCAGCGTCTAAAATTCTCTTTGTAAAAAGCCAATATCCTATACAATTATTAGATTCGTAGTTCTAAAATTCCATTGCAATTTAAGATTTAGTAAAAAAATATTAATAAAGATTTATTTAATATCGATTCTCATTTTGAAAGAACGAAGTATTTTGTTTTTAAATCACATACAGGAAAGGAATATAAAATATCTTTTAAAACAGAATCGGTATCAAATTAAATATTTAGATATTTTTAATTTATTATTACATCTTAAATTTCACAAAGCGTTCTTATTTGCAATATTTTGCCACAATTCTTTCAGTGTCACCCAAAACGTTTTGCTGCTTTCGGCCTCGACTCAATCTATATACCACTAAAATGTATGTTTGACTGTGATTAAAGAGATAATTCGAAATACACCGTGTAGTGCGATAGAATTCATGGAATTAAAATAAAGAAATGTTCGTGGTTAATACATCTATTCTTCCCTTTTTGTCACATCCTTTTATCTCAAGCATTCAGAGTGAAAACAATAAAGCAAGAACAGTTATCAGCGTTTTAGTATTTTTAGCGTTAGACCCAATTTCCATAAACAGAGCTTCTTCAAAAGAGCTTCCGTCTATTGAACACATTTCCAAGGGAATGCTTCTCTTCAGATTACGACATCGTTTTCTTCAAATCCAACGAAAAAAGATTCCTGTTATGAAGCGTCCCCACAAGTATCCAAACTTTCACCATCCCAGCAATCATTCTCAATCTTCTTATAAGGTTTTTTAGTTGTTCTCTACTGACAATCATTCAATCTCATTATCTCTAATACTCGACTGGCTTTTGGTCTTGGTACATTAATATAAATAGTGTACGAATGTTTGTGAGGTTGGTCTTGATACAATAGTGAAACTCATTACGAGATATATAGAGATATTGAAAGTTAACTAGTGAGTGACATTGTCAGTTGCTTAGTTGTACAAACACAAGCGTAGCGTAAATATGCCTGTAAAGATTGTCATATAAGTGACCTATTATTGATTCAGAAACGGTCCTTTGCTCATGCCATTCCGCCGAGATTCGCGCAGAGATCGACGTCATACTGTCTGTGCTAATATCGATCGTTTGACTTAACGTACTGATGCCAATATCGAGGTCTTTATAAGCAGTCCCGCCTTTCACTCGTACAGTATAAAAACTTTTGATGCTTTTCCTGGTCTAAAAAAGCTAAAGGTGTCCTCTATCGCAACAATGGATTACTATACATATTATATAGTTTTTCGTGTTTTTTTCTTACTATTTATGTCTTCGTTTTATTTATTAAATTATCTCTCTCTATTTCCCTCTCTCTCTCTCTCGCTCTCTCTCTATATATCTATCTCTCGCTCTCTCTCGCTCTCTCTCGCTCTCTCTCTATCTCTCTCTCTCTCTCTCTCTTTATATATATACTAGACCACCCGTGACCCGTTGGGTCAGTTTGTTATATTAGCTATGGAATTCATGTATGTGCGTGACACTTGTGGATGTTATGATTTTTAGATCTCGTTTTGATTTGACGACGCTTGTCATGCCAGCTGGAGTGTTGTTGTCATGGCGACCGCCACCTCGATGTGTCTTGTTTGGGCGATTCCCGACTGCTCAAAAGTGGAATCTCAGGCACTGGGAGGCGTTCTGTGATCGCCACAGTGGCACAAAAGTCGGTAAACATAATCATGTTTACTACCACGAAATTACGGGCTGACTGATCATGTATCGGGATTATTGTGGCGAAAATAGAAATTCAAACAAACACAGTTTGTTGACGCCGGCCGTCAGATTTTCATCTCCGTGTTATCGGTCGTATGTCTACACCTACGTCCGCAGGCTTTTCCATAAAACCAGCTGGCCCAAGCAGACGACAGGAAAGAAATCTGGAATCAGCCAAGAACACAATAATAGCGACGTTCGGTCCTCCTCAAACAACGACAAAAAAAACCAGCAACTTCAAGTACAAAAATTAAACAATTCAACAACGTATCACGACAATTTCGTCGGCCAAACGCCATTGAATCAGCGACGCTGAACAACAACAACACAACTATTGGCGCTACTGCTACACCGCGTCATCCGACGCCGACATCGTATAACGCAACTATTACTGCTTCTACCACTGCTCGCCTACAGGACATTGTCAACAATTTACTACTACCCACCAAGGCTTCTCGACTGTTGCGACATCCACTCCAATTCCGAAATCCCTTATCGGAAATTTCTTCCCGTTGAATTGTTCTGGAAAATAAACCATAATATTTTCCCAATTTTAATCCTGTGTTGTTCGTTCATTTTTGCTTGTCACCATACGCTTACAGTAATATAACATGGAGAAAACAAAAAAACTATTTGATGAAATTAAATGTAATTGTTGAAAAAAGAATAGATAGATTTCTATGCGTCGTTCTGTTTATTATAATTGTTTTTTTTTTAAATTATAGTTACTGAATTATAAGTGGTTGGCCATACTTATAGGTAAATATGCACTGAACAGGTACCATAATACTTATTATAGTTAAATTCAAATTTTTATATATAATCTTTTAAATGAAATTGTTAGTTTCAACTAACAATTTCATTTAAAAGATTATAAAAATAAAGGCGATTTGAGAAAGGAAGGGGGTACAACCGGCTGTCTCGCGTACGTAACGAAAACAGAGGGAGTAGGAGTGGTGAAATCTGTGAGAGGAAAAGTGGGAGGTGGTTTCGTCACCGCCGCTATTGATATTAATAATGATTGTTGTTTGTTTGTTTTTGTTTTTTAAAAGGGTGGAGCTTTTTTGAAACTGCGACAGACTTTACAAAGTCCTGCCGTTGAATGTTTTTAGCCGTGGAGAAAACAAAAAAACTATTTGATGAAATTAAATGTAATTGTTTTATATTTAAAGCGATATAAACATTTCCAGAATTAAAAATTTCATGCGTTCGTTAATAATAAGAGTTCAACGGAATTGGATTAACAGATTGAAAGACGATGCTATTTACGCATGCGCAACCGGATGTTGAAAACCGGAAAGCTGAAAGCTGATTGCAAACATACAAGACCCATAGACTTTTAGTAGTATATAGATATATATATATATATTATTAAGACGCAGCCATTTATACGTATCTTGAAAATAAACGCGGTACGAAGATGTTAACTGATTTGATACTTCGGTATAACATTCCTTATTCTCTGAAGTTGAGAAAACTATCTTTTTGTCGTTTTCCCTTCATTTGTAACTATTAATTGTTTCTGGATATCCGGTCTGGCCAGTTGAAACAATTCCGCATTTGGAAAGTTGACTTTTTCAATTAAAAATATAAACGATACTAACAAAATAAAATTATATTTTAAAATATTATTGTTTAAATTGTAAAAGAAAAACGAATCCATAATAAATTCACAATCTCTATTGCAATCCAATCACATATAGTACACGCACATTTTAGTCTCTGCTTGACTTTTTCACTAAGTTTCATTCATGAATATCCAACAATCGTTGTTTATAGCTGTTACACTCACTGACTTTTAATGTCAGGATTTTTATTTCGAACATAATATCTATCAAGCCAATCCCTATATATTCCTGGAACGAAGATAGCCATCACGACCACAAAAGCGGAGTGTATGTTATTGACAAGTTTTCACGTCGTATCGAGGTTTAATTATCGTTGGATGTCGTTACAACAGAGTTTGTTTGATACTCATGCCGGAAATATTCTGAACATTTCAGATATGAACTGACGTTTATTTACATTAAATGTTATTAGGTTGCATGAAGGGTCGTGAATTTCACTAACACTATAACTACCTCTCAAAACACAGATATTCAAATGTCACCCGAAACCGAACCGATTAAAGGAAGCAGTTTTTACACATATGTAGTATTTAATATCTTGTCTGAGATAGGCATATTGTTTTTAAATAACTAATGTGATTATCTTTAAGCATTACTGCAGTTTTATGGTTTATTTTTTCTTCGGAAATGTATTATTGCCCTCGATGCTTATAAGTTTTCATAACAATTCTAATTGACAAAATATCTCATTTCTTAAAAAGGCTTTAAAATTAATGCCACAACGTATGTTACTTCATTCGTTTACTAAGTAAAACAATGTGTCTGGGTTTTCTTTCAAACATCTTTAACAAAGCCACATGCGCCGATGTCGCGTTATATTAATGAAATTCTGATAATTAAAATATATTATTTATTATGCTAACGCTGATAATACTCTTCAAAGAAAAGGTTAATGTATTTTACGTGACTGAAACGCTGAGAAATAACAGAAATATAAGAGGAGTAGATAGATAATTCAACACTCTCCCTCACAAATAGAGACCATGTTACGATGACGTCGCTTTGACCAATCAGTTAACACGTGTTTATAGCCTAACACAGATTTTGATATTTTCAGTGTTAAACATATCTCGTCTGATTCTGTTACTTCATGATAAACGTAACATAATAATTTAGTTGCGACATTATATTATTTATATTGTGTTAGACAAAACCTAGTTTCGGTATCAGGAAAAAATGAAGACCCCCAAGTTATACTTATAAAACAAGGAGTCATTCTGATCTCCCACCCTAATTATTGGACTTTGTATAAGTTTAACTCTTTATGATACCTTATCACACGACTAATTACATATTTGACCTATTCTTGACTTTTTGCAAACTCAAAACGTTGATCTAGATCAACTTTACATTTACTATTATTGTTGAAAAACAACTAACACCAGAACAACAGATTGTGATCATTGGTAAAATACTTAATAAAGTTCGATTAAACTTTTTGTTCCTATAACTAAGGATCACTTTGCTCTACAACTTACACATCTTTTTATAATTCTAACCACACCTTTAAGCGCAATTGTTTATATTCCTTTTGTACTTGGTTCACCGGGTATATTCGCCATATAGTTTTGTAAATTGTCTTTCATGAGCCTAGTAGCTCATATGATCACTCGAATAATAGAGATCTTTCCTAAATTCCTGTTTGTTTTATGTCGCACATAGGACCTTTGTATTTAGTTATTATTTCTTTCTCATCTCTGTTTAAGCCAGCATCATTTGGAAGATTGATTTCACTATTACATGCTAAAGAGCTCCGCTGTAGCTGTAGCAATTGCCTAATAATAATAGTAGATTGTGTATGACTTATTTCCAACAGTTATTTCTGTTATATGTTCCGAGGACTTTAATCTTTTACAGATAGTCCAGTGGAGATAATTAAATATTCAATTGGGTGGCATTGTATAGTAGCTGACCACAGTAGAATCTTACAGCTGGATATAAGATAGTTCACAATCTCGATCCTGTGCGGCAAAAGCAATGCTAATAAATCCTTGATCTTCGGGCAGCCATTACCATCCTCTCTTGATCATAGTAGTGCGATCCTTTTTTGAGCCAGTCTACGGAACCTTTCCTGTCTATATATTCCTGGCATATTTTAAAAAAATATATATATATATAGCACGTAGTTTGATGGCCGATTATTGCAGTTTAGTATTATAGAAGGTCTTTGTCTACCTCTGACGGCTATTTCATGCTATTTTAATGGCGTGCTTGATTGGTGTCGCTGTCCTATTTGTGAGGCTGTCTTTTCACAAATGTTTGTCCAGTTTAGTTATAGAGATTGCTTTACTGGCTCTTGTTTGTTTGAGATCTCAGCAAATATTGGCCAGTGCTGATAATATTGGCTCGATCTTGATGAGACTCATACCTCGTTCTTTTTGGTGGACATGAATATGCTGGTTTCTGTAGATTATTATTACAGTGCCAATATTTTCCTTGTTTTTTGGCTAGTCTGTTTATGGTAATTCTACAATAGCCACGCTGTATGTTATCACTGCCATGGCAAGATGGTTGTGGCATTAATTCTGTTGGCTTGTAAGCTATGTATTGAAGATTTTTCTTACACGGCGCACATTTTCTCTGCCAATTTTTCTCTCATATTGGCGTGTTAAATTGAACCATTTTCTCTAATGTTTAGGTATTCGTATTGTTCTTGTTCGTCTAGGTCTTTTATTTCTAGTCTATTAATAAGGCTGTATATTTTCCGCGTTAATCTTGTTCTCATATTTGAGGGAGCACTTGACACTTTTCTCCAGGCTTAACCATATTTATATAGTTTTAGAAAAAGTATGTACACCCTGTAATAGTTGATTTATATAGGTTTCTTAGCTAGCACGCAGCTTGATATCATCTATGACAAACCGATGGTTGACTCTTTTGTCTTAAGTTTAAGAATCTTATTTAGCAGATTAATCGCCAGACCAAAAAAAGTAAAGGAGATAAGGTGTCTACTTTGAAGATTCATCTTCCGATTTTGTCGCCAAAGATTGTAATTGTTCCATTGGTGTGGCTTAATGACATGCTCGTTTCCCACATCTTTATATAGGGAGTCATGTTTGTTTTGATTACCAATGGATTTTATATATTTCAAGACACCTTAGTAGCCACGAGTTGGACGCACTATCATACGCTTTTTGAAATCTATGCACGCAATGCTTAGATATTCTGGTTCTTCTTAAAGTTTTAAGGATAGTCTTGTTAATTAACAACTGGTCATTGGTATCAAACACCTTCCTCTTACACTTTTCCTGTATCTGAAGTATGCCATAGACGAAAGGTGTTCATGAATGGTGTCTTCAACAAAGCCAGTACAGAGCTTGTAGGTGGTAGTGAGCCAGCAGATTTGTCAACATTTATTAGAACGTTGCTTCTCAATTATTTTGGGTATGAAGATTGCATCGCTTTATACTAGACATGATGGTGTGGCCTTCTCACCCCTAAACAGACTGTGTAAGTAGTCACTATAGTCGCTATGATGTGCTTTATGTTGCTTTATCCCAAAATTGGATAGGTTTTCGATGCATGATTTTTGTGATTCTAGAATCTATTCAACCTTTATTAGCATACCAGGTGTTATTCCTGGCTCTGACATTGAACGCTTAGTCTGATTACTTTGAACAATATCTAAAATGAACTGGGCCTGTTAAATACATGACTCTCCCCTCTCAAACAGAGGCCTTGAGTAGTCTTCTTGCTCTTGTTTTTTTTCAGGTAGATTTTCTGCAAGGTGCTTGTAGAATATTCTTCATTTTGTTAAAAAAATGTTTATTCTCCATTTTTTCTGTGTTTTGTATTATTATTTAGTTTGTTCTATTCTTTTCGAAAGTGCTAGTATCATTCCTTTCAGCTCCTTTAAAATATTTATATTTCCTCTGTATTACGCTGATATTTTGAACTGAGAATGCAAATTATTTCATTTAGCTGACCCTGCACTTCTGGAGACTGAAAGGAATTGTTTTGTCTGTGACAATTTATCCGTGCATAGGTTTATTTTCTTTTGCGAATTCAGTTTTCAAGGTGTTGTTCTGAATGTTGTTCTCGGTGCTTTGGGCTGCAAATGTTTTTTGAATTGAGGGAGTTATTTTTCTAAGAATGTATAATTCTGCAGCGTAAGTAGCTTGTTCAGTTCTGTGAGGTATATGTTGGCACGTACAAGTCTATGAAGAGCGGAGTTTATTTTATTTTTATCACTGTCTTGGTAGCTCATGCGGTTTGGATTTTAAGCAGTTGATGTTTTTCATATCCATGGCTACATTTGTATGATGATGTTCTCCTCTAGGAAACAAGCGCTCGTTCGTCAGCAACCGGTGCATTGTCTTGTCTTCGGGGCGGGCCGATTCATATATCTTTTCGGTTAATACTACATTCCATTTTTTGCTGTCATAGGCGCACTTAGAATAGTGTTAGCGATGCACTAGCACCTTTTTCTGTACAACATACCATGGCTGGGATTTTTGTCCTCTAATTCTTTTTAAAGAGATAAGGGGCCAATACTCTTTGTAATCACGGCCTGATGGCTGTCTATGGTTGGCTTCTGTCATAGCTGGAGTGCAACTTCTAGAAGAAGGAAGGTTTACATCATTGCTTACCTTTTCCCACCTCTTATGTAAACAAGCTGAAGGGGTTCTTTTATTGTGGGGGCTAGTATTGACTCTTGTTCTCTTCATATTTTCCATAGGTTCTACATTGTAAATGGCTTTTTTTGTTATTCAAAGCTGTCCTTTACTACTAGATGAGGTGCCACCTTTGTAACCGGGGGGCGTTTTAAATCGTCTTAAAAAATAGCGTACCATTTTTATAAATAATTGGTCAGAGTGTATTTTATATGGGAAATATCCTCATGTAAGGGTGTCCTGACAAACCCTTAAACGAAAAGACTAGAGACACATGTGGATGATGTCTAGTAGGCGCTCAATACTCTTCAGTAGGCATTCAATTCTATCAATTCGCCGTGTGCATTCATTATTGTGCAGATGAAAACTTTTCTTTTATATAGTTCTGTTTCCAATAGAAAAAAGAATTAAAAAACTAATCGGTAGGAAAAAGGAAGAAATAAACTAATCAACAAAGAGACAAAAATAATCCATATGAAAAAGAAGTCAAAATTAATCGATCAGAAGATCAGACAAAGACAAAACTAATCGTTAAGAAACAAAACTAATCGGTTAGAAAAAGAAGACAATACTAATCTATAAGAAAAAAGTTTACGTGTCCTCGTTCGTTTTTTTGTCTTTTCTAACCGATTATTTTCTTTTAATTTTTACAAGAATCAACGAACTTTGAAGGTATTTTTATCTATTTCGAAGCTGGATTTATACATTTTCCGACTTTTCGTACTTATTTTTTTAACAAAGAAAATTATATAGTTGTGTGTCCATATCACAAGTTAAATAAATGATTACGTTCTGTTTTTTTTATTATCATCATTTTTACTCACTAATAGTTTTCACACAAGGCATTGTCAGTGATTGTTCACCGACAACAACCGATGGTATTCCTTGGAGTCTGAGTGGCAACAAGCCTCCTCGGATTTCCAATATTCTCCACCTCTTTTCGATATCCACCGCAAATGGTCTTGCGGTATCTGAACAGTTGTCTAGGATTGATTTCTCGCTGGCAGCGACTATTACTCTCCTCTGTGATTTGGCTGACAATAAGCCCCCCCCCCCCCAAGGTCCCAATACTTTCCGCACCCGTCCAGTGGAGGTCTGGTTACTGCTCTCCCTTCTCGTTCTTCCCATCCTTGTGTGGTATCAGCTGTGGTTGGTGCCATCACTTTTTGGGGAGGGATTCATGAGATTTCTTGCAGTTCCTGTTCCTTTGTTCTTGCGGTGGTGTTCTTCCTGTGGTTTTGCTTTCTTTCTATTGTAACTGCCATATGGTTTGCTACACTTCGTAACTTATGCTGTTTGTTTACCGTATTTTAGGATTTCCCTTTTTTGGGACTGCTCCTAGTGATCCTACGGTTATAGGCATTATTTTTACTTTATTCATGTTCCATATTCCTGTTAGTTCTCTGGTTCCATATATTTGCACCGTTTTCCAGTCTCCTTGATCTTCACTCTGTGGTTAGCTGGAACTCGAAATTTACGATTTTGCAAAATGTATTCTTTCTTGTCAATTATTATGACCTCCGGTCTCCTTGTTTGTATGCGTTTATATGTTTGTACATTTACGTCCCAAAGGAATGTGTGTCTTATGTTTTCGAGTACTGTCGCTGGTTTATGTTTGTGCCATTTGTCTTCGTGATCGAAATGCAATCGTTAGCACGCTTCCCAGTGTACTGCTTTCCCACCAAAATGATGCCTGTTCTTGTATTCTGTTTTAGGCTAGTATGCTGTATTCACTTATTATATGATTTACTGTTTCGTCGTTATGTCAACACAGTCTGCATTGACTTCTCTCCTGCGTTTTATTTATTTTAGCTTTAATGTAGTTTGTCCGTATCGCATTGTTCTGTGCAACCGTAAATAAAAATTCCATTCTCCTGTTCAAGTGTCCTTTTCTTAGCCATACACAGGTATTTACATTTGATTCTTTTCTTGTAAGTCGTAAGAAGCGTACATGTTGTTGTTTTCTTCCCACTTTTTTCTTGTCGTTTTGTTTCTGGTTTCGATACTTCCCGAATTGTTCGTTTGTCACTTTCTGCAGGGATTAGCCTTTCCATGTTTGGTGTATATATTACTCTAGCTCTTATCTTCAACTCTATACTTACCAGTCCTCTTTCCTCTTCATTTCTTTTAATGTAGTGTCTGTCCATATCGTCTTTTGGGTATAGTTCGTTGCGCATGGTCATCTGTTTTCTAGTCTTCTGATCAAAGTGTCTAAGTTCTTCTTTCCTCCAGCCTATAAATGGTCCAGAGTATCTTATTAGTCATACTGCCCAGATGTTCATAATTTTTACGAGATTTTAGTTCTATAATTTCGCTTTTTATACTTCGTATATATTCTTTTCCTATCTTCTCTTTCATTTCTGTAGATTCCAAAACTCCCAAATATTTATAGCGCCCTTATCTCAATTTGGTTGTGGAGTTCTATGCCCCTTTTTTCTCCAGTGTTCCTCTTTTCATGTCTAGCAGTGCACATGTTTCCATTACAAATTCAATTTGAATATCCTGACTTAAGATTCTGGTCGTATTTATCAGCTTATATTTTGTGCTGGTATACCAAATATATAATTGGAATATTTTTTGATTAAGCCTATAATTTATTTATTATTAACTTGTCTTTCTTAGTCATTTCTTAGAGAAAATATTGCTATATTAACATTTTCTTTTAACTCGACTATTGATCGATGGAAATATCTTGCTTTTCTATTCTATCAGTTTATTTTCTCATGAATTGGTATGATTGCAAATAGACGAACACGACACAGTGTTATGTGATAGAGTTTACCATATATTGTTCAATGTGTTTACGGTCATCGGCTTGTGTCCTGTATTAGCGCCAAACACTTATTTTACGCGGGAACGAACAGCCGTGAATAAGAACCGCTAATTGGATTATCTCTTCTTATTTTCATTGTCTGTAGTTGCAACAAAATATAATAATCGAAGAGTGTAGACATTGCAAGTACAGGCTTGAGAACGGACAGCGATCTGTCAGTTGGTTGTATTTCGCAGAGTAAATTACGGTTATTATGGACGGTATAACACTTTATCCTTGGAAATCTAAACACCTAAGTGGACAAATATTTCTTTCACAAATGTCAACGTAGAACAATTGTCACGATTAAATCAAGTTATTTGTCTACGTATTGGGAATAATATTGCAGAGTAACAATGACTATGTCATTCGATTGTGTACAATTCTTTTATTCAATAGAAAAAGCGGATTTTATTATTATTTTTGCGAATATTCTGATAGAAAAAATGTTTTTCTTCGGACTTTTTGACATAAAGATTCAGAATTTTTTTAAATATGATAATTTGGATGACTGTTCTCATCTTGAATATTGTTCTCACAAGTGCTGTATATATTGACTGTTCTCATCTTGAATATTGTTCTCACAAGTGCTATATATATTGACTGTTCTCATCTTGAATATTGTTCTCACAAGTGCTATATATATTGACTGTTCTCATCTTGAATATTGTTCTCACAAGTGCTATATATATTGACTGTTCTCATCTTGAATATTGTTCTCACAAGTGCTATATATATTGACTGTTCTCATCTTGAATATTGTTCTCACAAGTGCTATATATATTGACTGTTCTCATCTTGAATATTGTTCTCACAAGTGCTATATATATTGACTGTTCTCATCTTGAATATTGTTCTCACAAGTGCTATATATATTGACTGTACTCATCTTGAATATTGTTCTCACAAGTGCTATATATATTGACTGTTCTCATCTTGAATATTGTTCTCACAAGTGCTATATATATTGACTGTTCTCATCTTGAATATTGTTCTCACACGTGTTATATTGACAAGAGGCAACCGAAGAAGGGAGGAGCTTAAATCGGCAGAATGATTGTGAGAATACCACTGAAGTTGAGAACTGTAGTCTGAATAATCCAAATAAGACACCGGTTTGTGATGTATATTCTATGAACGTCACTGGAAAAATGTGAATCTTTTTTGTATTGTTTTTAATGACGACGTGAATACCGATAAGCGTAGTGTTTAATACAAACTGAGCTGACCGACAATGTCGTACGAAATAGCAACCCATGTCAGGAAATAATAAATAAATATATCACTTTTGCACGACTAAATATCTAAGAATCCTGCAATAAATACACTCACACGTAAATAAATTTGAACTATTAAACACAAATGTCTTTAGAGGTTGTCCGCAAAAAAGAAATTACTTACTAGCTAAAGCCTTGAATCCGCAGCCACTGTAGCACCTCTATCCTAATTGACAGCAAAGAAGATCGCAGTACATGTTACACACACAAAAGAACACTAACTAGCTACCTTGTGCCGTCGACCGACAAAAAATATTAAAATAACTCCTCGAAATCGGAAAGACAACACTTGTTCACTACCCAATGAGCAAACTCCACTTCCTAAAAATAAGTCCACCTACTTTAACCATAAAATATAGCCTAACAACTGTCTCTTGTAATCCGGCTATAAATGTATACATATACCGATATGTGTGTATGCGCTTGCATGTTCTTGCATTTATTTATGTAAATTTCTTTCTCTCTCTCTCTCTCCCTCTCTCCCTCTCTCTCTCTCTCTCTCTATCTATATATATATATATATATATATATATATTAATTACTTATGTAATTAAGTACAAATATATTGAGAAAGGGAAATTAAAACGAATAGTTTTTTTAAAGTGCTCAATTCAAAATATAGTTTTATAAAAATAAACTCATATGAACATCAGAACAGTCTCCGTTAGTTAACCAGCGTTTCGATGTTAATAGATCTCCTCGGGTCTATAAGATCAATTGAATGACTTTTATGACCATTTACGAAGACTTAAATCAACATATAATGAGACTACACTGTATGTCTGGAATCCTTATTCTAACGTTGATACAACATCCATTTAATAACTTTGATTCTAAAAAAGTTCTAAAATGTCATCTTTTATACTAAATTGGCGTCTAATAACTATGAATCACATTTCATGCAAATCTGGAAGAAGTCGATTTCAACTCGAAGTCTTTGCTCATATTTTACTTCATTAGAACCCTTTCAGAAACTCCAAGTATAATTTTGGAAATATTTATAAATTGATGTAAAATTCCTATTATTACAATTTAACAAAAATCAGATGTACTTCAATTTTCACAAATGGTTTCCACTGCTTTTTTACCCCTTTATATACAACTAAATTAAACAAAATACAGCCAATATTACCCACCTATACGTTTAGCAGACGCCACCCCAAAATTAATGATAATCGGGTTATTCGTTCATGAGTGAGTGCTGTACATGAAAATACATACACCTAGGAACATACTTAACCTTATATAAAAACAAAAAGATTCATACATCATATCAGATCTAGAATTCGAATAATGTAAATATTCATCCTGATAAACAAAACACGCAGACAACTAAAGGTAAACATCGAATGGCACACAGGTGTGTGCACAATGTCGGTGGATAAACAATCTTATATTTGGCCCTTGCCCACAGGATATGTCGATCCATGGCGCGAATGTCTCTTACTCTAATAAATTGGTCTTGATCAAAAAGTGTCTCTCGCCATTGCTACCGTCTCTTTATCCTTAATTACTAAAACTAACAGTTATCTGCCCGACCAAATATCCTACCGTGAGACTGACCCTGCGCTCGCCATGCTGTCTGGTTGCCGGCGTGTTTGTTTTCCAGGTCCTCCCTGCACGAGTCGAGCAGGCCATTAAAATTGAGTACTACAGCCGGAGTTGTGTCGGCCGCCAACGGAAGTCCGTGTTGGTATTATCGGGTTCACTGGCACCTCAGGTGAGGCGAGATAAATATTTGCGTTCACCTGATTCTGTCAACAATACCAGCCACAATGGAGAAGTTGTTACTAAAAGCATGCACTCTATCGATCTGAGAATATAAGTAGTAATGAAATAGTATATGTACTTATATATCTATCTATCTAAGTGTTTACTGGTTAATATATATATATATATATATATATATATATATATATATATATATATATATATATATATATATGAATTAATCTATGCTTCTGTCTTTTAATATCGGTTGAAATATACCTATCTATATATATTTCTATCTATCTATCTATCTATATATATATATATATATATCTATCTAGCGCATACAGTAATGTATGCATACATTTATTTATCTATTTTCTTTCGATTATCAGTAAAAATTAATTTACTTGTATGTATATCTCTTTATGGAACGTAAAAAAACATATGTGTATGGAGTTATCTATCTATTCATTAATATATTATTGGGAACTTGTCTGAACACATCTATCTATCTATATATCTATCTATATAATACTTTATCTATATATAGTTTATATAATGCTCATTGTTTTAAAAAATATCATATATTAATGTTTGCTATCTGTACTTTCACCTTTATTTTGGTTATAATATATATAGTACTGTTTTATACTATATACTTATATTATCAAATCAAACATCACGTATATATATATATATATATATATATATATATATATATATATATATATATATATATATATATATATAATACGGAGAGGTAGTTTGCTTGAAGTATTGTGTGTAATACGTTTTAGATGAGTATTAGAAGGCTATAACAAGAAGTAAGACAAACACCAGTGATCTTTGTATATATTTCATATTATATATATTACAAAAAATATTTTTTATAGCAACTCTTATTTGATTAGGCAAGACCTCAATACTGTGACGTAATTCGGGTGTTTACAATCTCAAAAACACGTGAGCTTGTGTTTTAAAGATTCGAAAAAGCAATCATTTGATAAAGAGGTCTTTCTTGAAATATATTATGGAACACGGTCACACACATTTCATCACAGTGTTGAAGTCTTGCCTAATCAAGAAAGATTTACTATAAAAATAGAAACATTTAAAAAAATATATATAAAAAATAACTTGTTTTTATCTTACTTCTCACGCCGACATATTTCTATTCATTGCATTTTTATAGCCTCCCAGTACTGCTCTCTCTCTCTTTCTCTCTCCCTCTCTCTCTCTCTCTATATATATATATATATATATATAAATATATATATATATATGTATATATATATATATACATGTATATATATATATATACATGTATAGGTATATAGGTTCATGTAATTACTTCAGCAAAAAGAAGGTCATCAAGCTAACTTCGATGATTAATATTCTAGATTCGTTTTTGTGAGCAAATGATATTCACATTAAATTCCTACCAATTACTACTTTTAATGTCATTGCATATGTATACTCAAACACCGTTCACGATTCATTCGGATAAGCCAATACAATTTTAACAGTTTTCTACTAAGAGCTGAACGGGTATTTTTTAAGTAGGTTAAACAAATGTTTTGCATTAACTACTTTATACACTGAAAGATCAATCTCGCGGCCGCAATAGTCAGCACAGACACGACGCTTTAAAGAAAACAATCCTTTCTTTTAAAAGTATGATGGTGTAGTGTTTAAAGTTTCTTTTAATATGCATTTTACAGTATTTATATATATATATATATATATATATATATATATATATATATATATATATATGATTATTTTTATTTACACAGACATGTACAAAATCTGAAACGTTGGCATGTCGATGTTATCGATCAACAGTTATTATAAACTGAGATCTCATCAGGCAGAGTTAGAATCCGATCTCAACCTCAGATCATATTTGGAGAGAATGAAGTGGAGAGAAAAAGAAGAAGAAAGGAAATGTAGAATTTCAAAATTAAGGGAGTCACGTGATTTAGGGCCGTTAAAATTTAAAAAGTTAAAAACTAAAATCTAAAATCTAAAACAAACAAAACAAATACAAATAGATAAATAAATGAAATAAAATAAAATAAAATAAAGTGGAAAGAGAGACATATAATGAAGAGAGTAGATTGGTAGATAGACAGATAGAGAAGTGAAAACGTCTGTTGATTCAGATCGAAACAGGAAAGAGGTGGGGGAGGAAAGAGACATGCAGGGTAATATGTCAAAGAATCGACAGTTATTATAAATTCAGGGCGCATAGGCGAATTTTCAATTCAATTTGTCTGGGTAGAAAGAAGGATGGGGCGATGGGAAGACACGTATAAACGTAGGATTTAAACGAAAGTAATTCGCACGTGCTGATATATACAGGATTAGGGAATATTTCTTTGTTATATGTAATTATAAGAAATGCAATATGTAAAACGGTAGAAAAGATGAAACTGGTACTAATACTTCTTCTCTACTCCTCCTCCTCATCGTTTTACTCTTACTACTACTACCAATAATAATACTGATACTTAATCCCTCTAAAACACCAATATCTCGAGGTATCTGTAGACGACGTTCTGATAGAGTATCTAAGACTGAGGAGGGGTAGTATTCTGTATGCCTCAACTAGAAGGAAACACAGAGTACTATAATATTGATGAGATCTGATGTTATTCAGATTTGGGAGTAACCCAGTAAGATTCAATTACATTAAGTCAGTTACCATAACAATGAAATGGAAGTAAAACTCCTGGAATATTTGAGTAGACTTACTGTCGCGCAGCTTCTAGAGAAAACTATCGAGAACTGCCTTGTGAGAATAAAACAACACTAACCTATCAGACTCTTGTTTGTGTTAGGGATACTCTGAAGCTAATAACCAACGTACAGTTAAACCTAGACGAGAACACACGCATGCGCACAACATATGGAAATACCACGCACACACACACGCAATGCAGAATATAATTCAGCGATCCAAATATGACACACCAGTCATGTTCGGCAATAGATTGACATTCGCCTCTTACTGACATGAATGTATTTAAATACAAAAACAACAAAAACACTTATCTCGCCCCGATTCACACACACGCGTGCGGGGCATTGGGAATACTTGTTTTATTCGCGTCCTTCAAAATACCTCCAGCTTGCCTCTGCTTTTCGTGTGAAAACGTAAATAAAAATAAAAGCACACAAAATCACTTACATTAGAAAAAATAATGCGTATTGTACATATTTGTCGAGTAGTGGGCTCGTTCATTGTGGTGACATGCTGTCAATCGCGCTCTAATAATTAAAATCAGTCAACTTCTGCTGGTGTGAAAAAAAAAAAATAATAATAATGATAATGAAAAAGAATAAAAATTAAAAATAATTAAAAAAAACGAAAAATAGTGCCGGCCTAGGCTGACACCAAACAAAATATTTGTAGAGGGTCGAGGAGGATAAGACCGAGGAAGGACAGCACAAACCAGACCTCCACTGGAAAAGATAATAGAATACTGGGACCTTTGGCAGGCTGATTGCCACCCAACTCCCATAGAAGACCAATGGTGCTTACAGCGACAAATCAATGGTAAGAAGCTATTGCGATACCGCAATATTATTTGCAGTGGTTATCGAAACGAGGTAAAGAATACTGGATCTGGGGAGGCTTGTTGTCACTCAGACTCCAGGAAATATCACTGGTTGTTGTCGGTGAATAATCACTGACGATGATCTTTGGGAGAACTCTTTGTGAGTATAAATAATAATAATAATAATAATAATAATAATAATAATAATAATCATAATCATAATAATAATAATAATAGAAAGTACATCATCACATAAGTCCAAAGAGCATGCAACTGTAAGAAAATTCATAAACTGCCACCCCCACTAAGTGATACCACACGAAATAGTTGTAAAAAGTGAAAGAAGATGGAAAGGCCGAGGAGTAAGCGCCCTGACCAGACCTCACCGGGACGGATGCGAGAGTACTATTGCCACTAAAATCCTGGAAAAGACCAATAGTCGTTGCCACAAGAAATCAATGGTTAGTTGCTGTTGCGGTAACGCAGAATCATTTGAAATGGTGATCGAATATTGTGGAGAGTACTGGAAATCTAGAGAGAGTTGTTGTCACCTAGAATCCTGAGAATACAACCGGTTATGATCAGTGAGTAATCACTGATGATGACTTGTGTGTGAACAACTAGTGAGTACTACTACTACTACTACTACTACTACTACTACTACTACTACTACTACTACTACTACTACTAATAATAATAATAATAATAATAATAATGATAATAATAATATTTTTGTCAGTGTGCTATCATTGGTAATTATTAGTGCTTGAAATTCGAGTAAACAAGAATGTTTACCAGTTCGTATCGCTAAGGTGTCGCTATGCCAGTTTCGATTTAAACTCAATTTTCACCAAAAAATTACACTTATCCGAAAAATGTTTGAAATTATAGTTTCACAATTGTGATACACCTACTCAATTAAATTATTTCTCATATGATTAACAAACAAAGTTTGCAATAAATAACAATAAAGTTATACATAAATAAGCTGATATATCAACGTTTCATTCTAAGTAAGCAATTTCCCTTTGTTATTGTAGAACAATTTCATTGGATTTGTATAACACTTGATCTTTGTGTGCTTCGCATTTAATAGCTCCGCTACCGGATCGAGCAGGCCACCGTTATCAGAAGGAACCACTTCGCAGTTTCGGCTCCAACTTCTCGACTGTTTTTCTGAAGGTGAGGGGACACTCTTCTAGGCGGTGATTATACAGCACTTGTATTATCTTCCCATAAATGTAATGAAGCTAACTTTTCTTTCTTGACACACTCCTCTTAACAGTAGAGTTATCCTCGATGTGGTTTGCGCCCTTGTGGTATTTGCTACACGTCTTATTGTTCATTGACTCGCACTGTTGAGGAAGAAAACCAGAAAATAGTTCAACTACTTAAACAAAAATAATGCTAACATCATTTTCTACATGACATATTATATTAAAAATCAGCAATCCGAATAACTCATATTCAAGATCCTATTGTCGTCAACGAACAGAACATCGGTTGTAATAGAACTATCGTCGTTGAAGAGGACAATAGTCTGAAGAAATAAAAATGATTACTCCTCATCTAAAAAGAGTCAGATACGTTTGAGGATGGAGTGCTGCTGCTACATTTTGGGAGGTGCCGCTCAGAGCACATTTCTTGCTTCGACGAGCGACAAAATCGATCTCGCAATCAAGTAGGGATAATCTTCTTTGCCCTATACAGCCCCATTCTCATAGAAAACTAGTCTCTTTCTGTTATGGTATTAGTTCAATAGAAGGTTCTCGACTAAGCGCCAATATATAGGTCCTCATTGTAAGATATTTATAGCAATAATTCACCCTTTACGACAATTGAAAATAACTTTTCTCTATTCCTACGAAATTTCCATGAACAAAGGGTTTTTCCCAATAACTTCCCATCTGTCAAACACATTATTAAAACACTGCTTCCCTTCAGACTACAACATGTTCGTCTTCAAATTCTATCCAAAAAGATTATTGTCATAAAGCGTCCTCAAAAGTAACTAAATTTTGTCCATTCTATTTAGCAATTTTAATTCACTCATAACATTTTCCATCATTCAAATGAAAATTTATTCATTTCATGAACCATTATCATCAAATGGCTTTTGATGTTGATTAGTGGTGACTCATTAGTAAATATACACAGTTTCGATATCAAAAATAGGATAAAAGTTAAAATGGAGAGATGGTTTTAAAATCGGTTATTTTGTAATTTCGTGTATATCTTCAGTGAACGCCACCATTTTGAATTAAGAGAGGGGTTACTGGTGAAGAAACTGATATTGCTACCGTGCTTGTAAAATATGTTATTTTTATGTATTTCCGGCGCGAACGTAGACCCTGCGGTATTATTGTCCCGTATTTTGACAACACATATATTGCACCTTTAATTACTTATATAGAAGTATACCAAAATTACATTTTAGAAAATTAGGCACAAGGCCATTAAAAGCGGGGTCGTTGTTTAACTGTTATATCGTAGCCTCGACAATCGGACGATCCAATTTTTTAAAAATTAGTTGAAAATGATAACGTACGTCGGAACATGAAATTGCCATAGCGAATTATTTTATAAGTCGGTGGCGTTCAACTAATTAGATTAATTATTTACGAAGTGTGGTTAATATCTGATTTCTTAATTGTCTAGTCCATATATTCATTTTAAGATTAATTTAATTAAATGTTTAAAAGGCCATAGTTACGGCATCTGGATATTTTAAGCAACTAATATTATTATATTTAATAAACATTTTCTAATAGAACTAAAATAAATATAACATATAACTCGTACAAAATATTTCAATCAAATATTTGCTAATTTATTTCCAAACTTTACAATCTAATCTAAATACTGATAAAATCATAGATACTTTCTTTTGAGTCGCACATTAAAACTGAGGAGCTGACCCTAAACCCCTGCTCACAACAACATTTGCACTTTATTACTCTTTCGCTGAAATCAATTGACCCACAACAAAATAATGCATTTCGACCCTAAGCACAACTCCACTAACAGCGGTTTACAGATAAGCTGGTATATAACCCCCTCCCGATATTCGAAGAGATGCCGATGTGAAAATCCATAAACAGACGAACAGAAAACCGACAGAAGACATCCCCTATTTGGCCATGGAAAACCAAGAGGCAAATTGAAATCAAGAATATTTTCATAGCCAAAGGGAACTATGACCCTCAACAATCACCGAACTACCGCATTGATATATGGAATTATTGGAATAACAACTTAGAGAACATCAATCACATAGAATCTCCCAGGGAATAACTGAGTGACCCTAGAGCCGAGAAAGAGCGAATTTTTGAAGGGCAGCCAGCAACGTTCACAAGTGAGGATTAGTATTAAGAAGCTTTTGTTGAAATCCCGAAGAGGCAATTGAACATATTCCCAGTAACTGCAGTGATGGACCAACGTATACTGACCAGGATTTGATGGCCTAACCATTGCTGCCAAACGATGGATCCAGTAATAACATGAAAATATATTATGATAATTCTTTGACTTATTGAAAGGACAAATTGAACAAACACAATGATAACAACATTGTGCTGTCAATGCTAACGGTAAAGTTTTTATTTTCTCACTTAACAGTTTCAATATCCAACTGTCTAGTGTCTCGAAGTGAATTTGTTACTTCGTCAATATTCTCGGTCTATGTTTTTCCCAATGCGAGGGAATTATTGCATCTACTCGGTGTACAGTTTTTTAACTTTAACAAATATAAAATACATAATGATAGATCATGGTCGCCAGTTGAAGAGCCTTCAGTAAGTATACATTTTCTCCGTAAGTAGTATAATACATCTTTAATTATTTTTTATTTCTGAAACTGCAAACGTCTAAAATCGGTATTCCACACACACGCACAAACACACACACATACATACATACACATTGTACCCAACTTTAAGGTATAGCCCATTGAGTAAAACAGTTCGAGTTCTCAGCACTTGTCAATGTTTACATTGAGAGTTCACTTACATACAGCCAGTGTCATGTGATAACATAGGCCTAAAAGGTCCGTCTGTCAGCTCAATGAATCAGTTTCCATTCCGGCTGGATGCATTAGCTCGTTTAGCCGCACTGAAAAGTTGTATGTGAATGACTACATATAAACATATGTATATAATTTGTTTATTATTTAATGTAATATACACATACTGTTATAATGTGATATATTATATTGCGTATAGATTTTCAAAATTTACTTAAATAGAGCTATGTCTAAGTAGTGATAGTTTACACAATAATTATGGAAATAAGGTTACACAGATGTAAATCTTCACTTACGAACGCATCTGTGTATCTCAATCACCATGAATTTATTTTCATATTATTACTACACATACACACACACACACACCCCACACACAAATATATATATATATATATATATAAAATTAGTCAGTTAGATTACAGAAGCAGAATGACCCATATATACATATAACAATATATATATATATATATATATATATATATATATATATATATATATATATATATATAATTAACACCAACTATTTCGTGGTCCATACTATGTCATTCGAACACTCCTAAAGGATTTAGACATAGATGCAATTTGTGCCTGGAGGAAAAAATTAGAATACTAAAATATGAAGACAAGAACATTTTAAATAGACGAGACGAACTGATGGCTAAATGTAGACACAGGCACAGGTTTAAAATCAACAGCACGTTTTAAAGTTCTTTGAAAATAACAATTCTTTTAAAGTATAGTTACAATAAGAGTTATAACTGTAAAGGTAAATGTTAACAAATTAGTAATTTTTTTTTTTTTTTTTTAATTTAGTAAAACTCTAGTTTGTAAATTAATCGTGCTTAAATGTCGCCAAACTTTAATTCCGTATTGACGTTATAACCAATTAAGTTTTCTTATAATTTCCTATATAAATCGAAATCTTCGTCCTGAATTTTCGTCTTTTTATTTCTAATCATAAATAATTAATCGTGAACGCCCGAATCTTTACCAATTTTGTAAATAAACCGTTTTTAAATTGTCGCTAAACTTTAATTCCATAGTGTAAATCATTTTGAATCTTGACGCTATACAACTTAAATTTTTAATATGTTCTAATCTGAACCGAAATCTTCGTCCTACATTTTCGTCTTCTAATTTTTAATCGTAAATAATTAAACGTAGTTTTTAATCGTGAACGCTCGAATATTTCATCATATATTTTTACCCATGAAGCTCACATTCGAAATTTTAAATGAGATGATTTATTTGTTTAAATAGCAAAAAAGAATTCTTTTATATATATTTTTATATTTTTATATTTCTGCATATATTAAAAAATAAATCTTACTTCTGTCACCCCTCCTCGATTATTTTAACATTTACCTCCTTTTTACATAGACCAATCACAAAAGTGAATTTATCTTTTTAAGACGATCAATTTCTCTCATTATTTGTTTTTTTTGACGTGGTTGTCTATACATCTGAGGAGACCTAATTAAAGGGGTCGAAATAAGTTATTATGTGTACACCCTTAATGTGTGTATAGTTTTTCTTTTTATAATTCTATTTTGCTCTGTTTAAATTACATTGAGCTCTGTTATTCAGATTCTCTACACAAAATTGAAATCTACACACTATATATATATATATATATATATATATATATATATATATATATATATATATATATATATATATATTTTACTTACCTGGAAGTTCTCAGAAATCAAGGGGCCCCTTCCTCGGGCTAACACTTGATCTCTATATGAGATACATAGAGACCCGAATATTCTATTAAAATTCTCCTTTATTTCTCAAACATTGAGTTAGTAAAAAAGTTAAGAATAATAAATTTCTTCTCTTCCCAACTGACCAGTCAAGTATTTCATAGTATATATTTGGTTGTGGTCTGTTGGTCTTACCGAATACCAGGACAAGAATTCATCTAGTCTGGTGGAGTATCCAGCTATGTTGTGTTACTTGGTGTAACATCACTAGGAGAAGATGCACTATTCCTCGTATGAGGGGATCTTATTTGTGCTGCGGATACTATGTAATTTTGAATATTTGGTCAGAGTTTACTTGTAGGGGTAAGTATCCTCATGTCAGGTTGTCCTGACAAACCCTTGTACAGAGAGACCGAAGACACTCGAGGATAGTGTCTAGTAGGTCATTCAAACTCCCCAGTAGGTAATTTGTGTGTTTGTGTGTGTATGGATAAATATAATATTGCAAGACAGTATGTTATTTGAAGTTAACACCATCCGTTTTCAATAGTACATGCATTACTCACTGTGTGGCCAGCCTTATATTAGTAATATGTTCACAAACTCAAAACTATGGCGGATAACTTTTGATTTCCCGTTTACAAATAGAGATTTATGAAACTTTTTAGCGGAAGTCGTCCTGAAATGACGGAACAATACATCAAACGGGTCTGAGTAGTGAGTTCTTTGGTCTGTTCAAAATTCACTGGATACAGAGACCTTGCATAAAGAACTTATAACAAAAGAGAGAATTCATTTGATGTTTGCAGTAACAATACATCGTGCGCATTACATTAAACACTGTGAAATAGAGAAACGTTGATAATAGTGTCTACTTAACTACTTATATATACACACACCCATATATACATATATATGCATATATATATGTATACATATTTATATATACATATATATACATATATATATATATATATGCATATCTATATACATATATATATGTTCGACTACACTGAATTCGAATTTCACTAATATTTCTGGGAGATATATGCATGTATCTCTTTTCCGCCCAGTTCGGGTTTAAATATGTGATTAGGCTAAACTTCTTTCGGCTTTACATAGGGAATGAACATGTATTATTTAGGATGTTTTTAATCAGAGCAGAAGTAATTCTTCTAGACTGAAGTTATTATTTTATGTTTGTCCATGTCAAAAGTTCTCGGTATCTTCAACATTAAGAACTACCATCATACTTTAATTTGGTTGCATGAGGAAGCTGATAAATAGGGATTCAAGAGCATTGGGGGGGCATAGAGTCTAGAAGAGATAAAGCCCCGAAAAAAGGTGAGGCTTGCTAGGCTTTGATGTCGTTACTAGTGTCGGAACTTTTTAGGGGTATCGGAATTGGGAACATTTTACCCTCATTTCCGCTTTCCAAAAACGATGCTTTTAATTTGTTATTTTGTTTAAAACTAAATTTTCTATTACTGACACTAATGATAAAATGATATATAATTATTGATTTTAAACTACCAGTGAAAATAATATTTATAGATTATAATAACAAATTTAGGTAAGATGGAACCGGAAAAATGACCCGGTTAAAATAGCAGAGGTAAAAAAAAAGCCGCAAACAGATATATAGAAAAAATAGCACAAGTAAAGAATATAGATGAAAAGTTCACAATTAGTTTTTCAAAATATTGGATACAATGCATGAAGAAGTTTGTCAAACTAAAAAGAACATTATCTCTACATTTAGAAGTAGATGAGAACTCTCCGTTAAATCGCCCCCTCCCTCTTAATGAATCTCTTCCTTTTTAGTCGTTTAAGCGATTTTATAATCAGAATCGGAATCGGTAATTGTATTGAAATTGAATATTTACAAGAAAATCAATAACTGTACGTGAATCGGGAAAATATTGGAATAATCTCATCACTCGTCATGACTTTAGTTTGCACCACTCCGTTTCTATACAAACCTGGCCCAGGATATTTTGTGATGGTATATGAGAATTAAAACCAATGCAGCAGCAACGGTGTTCTGCCCACTTAGCACTAATTGAAACACAAATCTGAACTCAAAACACATTCCTCTATTCTAAAATAAACACAAGTTTGTAGCCATTATCTACCTGTGTATGAAACTGTTAATATATAGATATAACAGGAATATGTATGAATATTTACGTCACTGTGAGAGACAATCTATCTAGAATGCTACACACATGCAATCATGTTTCCATACGCCATTTCCTGCGCCACCAAAATCTAGGTTGAAAACACGATTGTATTTGTGTAACGATTCAAGAACCTATGCTTTTACTTATAACAACTTCCATTCTCTTTACCGTTTTTTCCGCAGTAGTCTGTGCTCAGTATATCTATTTATCTCTACAAATTTATATATATATATATATATATATATATATTTGAATAGTTCAAATGTAAAACACGATAAATTAATTTGCTTTTAATCAAGAATGAGTGGCCATAATGTTATTTTTTTAGCTTTTATATCTGTTGGCCATCATGTTAAGCACCAGGGAGGGTAGTGGGATGTTAAACAGACTGATATTCAGTAGAAGTATACCATGTAGGGATTCTGAGGCCCCAATCACCATCATTTTGGGCCAATACATTGAGGGGTTAAATTCTGGGTGAATTTCAAATTATCATAACTCGCAAAGTAAACAAGTTGAGCAAAAAAACAATACCTTTTTTTAGTATTACAGGAAGAGAACTCTTCAAATATCCACTTTAAAATGAAAATATATAACTCAAACAACAATGAAACAACAAACACATTATGCATCATCCGTCAGAAAGCACAACATAGATTCGTGCTCGGTGTTACACTCAAGTATCGCAGCTTTGAGCTGCTCACAGCTACGAATACTGTGCCCTGTCCTTTTACAATGTCTGCAATTTAATCGTTCTCTGGCCTTCATGACACTGGTGTCACTTTTATCCCATAATCGATTGATACAATCTGATAAATTATCAAACTGATTGGTCTTCCTGGCTTTGTTGATTCGGTATTGTCGAAGAAACTTGTTGTTGGCTTCAATACCTGACTCAGTGAAATTGAGTAAACCAATACAGCCGTTTTCAGCAATGAACTCTGCACTGTACCCCAGAACAACATGTGCACTAGGTGTGATGTGGATCCATGGAATTGAAGCAACGTGGAGGTATGTTGTTCTGCGGAATTCTCTGAACTCATCAATCTTAACCTTTCGATCTGAGTTGATGATAGTCAGAATCACTGATATGTTCAGCACCAGTTGTTCGATCTTAGCCCTCAATTCAGAGCTATTAATTCCTTGGGTGAGCAGTTTTCGATTGTTGGTGTTCAACATAACCTTAGCAATATTCTCAGTTGTGGAGGTTCCACCATGACCAGTTGGATCAGCTTTATTCAAGGTGATAGATGTTTCTTCCTTGACTCTGGCTTGTATATCCTCTTTGACTTGTTTTAGGAATTCTAACGCTCGAGCCATCCTATTTGACACATTAAACTTTGCCTCCGACCAAGACAAATGACCAACAGTGGCATGGTAGCACATTTTAAAGATCCATCCAAAACACTGAAGAAGATTGTGGAGAGGGTCATGTTGTTGATGTGTTCTGTTGTGATAGGTTCCTGAGTGACTCCTTTACGAACATCATCTTTCGGTTTTCTTCCAGGCGCATGTCCTTCTCACAGATCTCGAGGGTATCTTCTAGGGACCGATCGACCTTGAACCCTGATGATATGAAATCAACATCATGACAATGTTCTTTGCTCTTTGTGCAGAGACAACAAAATGCGCCACCCAGACCAGATATGGTTGTGTGCATTTTGCCATCTATCATGGACATTTTGGCATGAACTTCAACATTGATAGATTTGTTGAGATGGTCCACCGAGAACATAACACCTTGTCGTTCCTTCGGAAGATCTGCTACAACTTCACAGTCCTCACGGATTTCTCTTCCCATCAACAACATCACTGGACGACAAGATGAAGAGGAGGCATGTGAGGGGTTTTCCCAGAGCACTTCACCATTCACAGTCTTTAGGTTCTTGATACGGAACATGAATATGATAATGTTGTTTGTGTCGATGGAACCCTTCTGGTTGAAAATGGAATGTCCACATAAGCCATCGTGAAACATCATCTGGATCTCGTTGAGGTTGTGGAATGCGGGCAACTGAAGTGATGCAAACAATTGGGAAGACGTAAGTTGCAAGCACTGAAGGTAATGGTACTTCACACCACTGTACGGAGTTACAAGTTTTTGTACTGTTGGCATCCGCTCCTTAAATTTCAACAGTTTGTCGTACGATGGAAGAACATCAACTCCAGCATCTTTCAGGAGTAAACGGATGTCTGTGTAAATCCGTTTGGTCATTTTGCCACTTTCGTAGATGGCAGATGCAACCTCCAGTGAAACGTGTCGGTCTGTGATGGACTCATTGCGTAGGATAGAGTATCCCACTTTAGCAACCTTTTTGTTTTGAAGATATTTGTTCTTCAGACCGAAAGCAAACATGTTTTGTGGGGGAAGTGTTCTGTGCTTGATCCGCTTTGGTCGAATCCATATATGGCTCAGTCGTCGGCGTTGTTGACGGTCACTGACTTCCTCCAGAGGACGCTTTGCCTTCGGTACATAGGTGTGACGTTGGAGCACTACCTTCTCATCAAATGACCTGGATAGACTGACCACTGAACGATTCTTGTTTTGTTGCTGCTGAAAGTCTTTGAACACAACTTGGATGTCAGATAGAAGTTTATCACTAGGTGGGACCTCTAGCTTGGATGAGACCTGTTTCATAACTTCATCGAATCGAGATCTCTTGCAGTTCTTGAAAATCTCAATGAGAGCAATGTTTGTCATGCCATTCATTATAGTTGTGTATAGAAAATAAAATTATGACATAATGTGAGATGTTGAAAAATTGAAAATTAGAAAAATGGAAATATTAAATTTTTCCATTTTTATTTTTAACATAGGGAAAAAACGGGGAAACAACATCAGAGTGGGCATGAATTTAAGGTTGAAAAGGATAGTGTAAATTGTTTTCAACTTGAGAGAACATTCTCTGTCAATTATAATGAATAAATTTTGAAAAAATCAAGATTTGTTTCTGGTTTACGGCTAATATTTAACTGAAAATAGCTTAAAAAAGGGTAAAACTCAGGATTTTCCAGAAAACAGTACAGTTTCATGGTTTTCTGATGCCAGATTTAGATTCTGCACCCAAAAAACATAGGAAAAGTTGTCTGGATGATCAAATTTGAGTAAGAATGATAAGAATTATCTGGATTTATTGTTTCAGAAGTCATTGTTGGTTGTCCAAAATTACGAAAAAATGGGCAAGTTCAAATTTTGTCAGTATGTTAGAATTAAAATGGTTCCCGGGAGTGATTTTTTTTATCAAATTGGATTATGATAGCTTTCTATGTCTAGATTCTTATTTGTGAAGCATGAGAAATTTAATCTCGGGGCTTATTTGGAATCTTTCGTTAAAATATGCCGGCCGGGGCAAATTTTGTCGTTTTTTTATGGAAAAAATGCTCATTTTTATGATTAATGTTGTGGAAAAAAAAACAGGTCAAAAACTTGTTCATATGTCCCATTTTTTATATTGAAGTAAATTTAGGGCATCTGGCATTATCTAAGGGGCTAATAGGACATATTTAGGGCTTTCTGGGAGAAATTTGTAGCAATTCTTCAGCTGCACCCAAATGTATTCCTTGGTAAAATCACTTTTGTCGCGATTTCGCAAAAATTCGAAATTCACGAACTTCAAACTGGCATATCTAGGAAAATAATTGAAGTTAGAAGACAAATGAGCCTATTTTTTGCAACCTCAGACTCTGGGCTATTCAAATATATAGGTTTTATAATGATTTGAGAAAGTTGCTAAAAATCCATATGTCCGCTTGCCAGCCCACTGTGGAATAAACTCCAGTAGAAAATTGAATTTAGGTTTACTTTCGGAAAAATCGTAACTCCCGACACCCTCCCCATTTTTGTCCTCTAGTTGTCACATTCCACCAGTTATATGTGTGACAAAAGGGGGAAGATTTGCTTGATCAGCTATAATTTTGAGGGGTATTTTTCAAATCTCACATTCAACTGTCAATCTATTAATCTTATTAAGGCTTATCTCTGAGTGATTTAGCCGCGCTATTCCGTATTCATTAGTTAAGTAAATGTTTTTCATAAAAAATATATTCGACAGCGTATGCATCTATCTATATATTATTAGTTCATTCGTTCTAACTATCTATGTAGAAGTATATTGTTATTTAGCTATCTATATAGTGAGATAACTTATAATCAGTTTCTTATTACCTACTAATCTGCGTACTTCCCTGTATATACCCGAAAATTTGGTTATTCATTTATGTCCGAAAAGGTCCGCCAAAATGTACCGATGTTATTTGTATTTGAAAAAAAATGTAATTAATAAAATCTTGGTCATTGCAATTTAGCCTAATTATGTTTATATACATATATATATATATATATATATATATATATATATATATATATATATATAAACTAGACGTATCCATGCTTAATTTGATTACAAAATCTGCAATCGTACATTGATTACATTCGAAAATTCAAAACCTATTACATATTTATTAAAAGTTTATTTTTAAATATTTAAAAATAATAAAGCTCTTTACTTCTATCTTACCATTATTATATACATATATATAACATTGAGGTGTTTCCTGTTCGTAGGTACGTTATCACATTTAATTTGAAAGTAAGATAGTCTGTTTAGCAAATCAATTCGATGTCGCAAAGATAAAGAATACCGACTTTATCTATTTAAAAATGAATTATTCAAAAATTCAAAGTATGTCGCCCCGTCGACAATTAAAAAGAAAATTAGAATCAATGACATTCGTCTAATTCATTTGACAATTACTTTTACGGCAAGGAGACAGAGAAAATTTATTGAATTACAAATAATTAAATTGCTACGATTTTAAATCAATAAAAAATACAAATTTGTTTTATTTATTTAAATAATAGTTAGCTCAAAATAGCAATTATTTTTACGTTAAAAGAAATGGTTATGTTTTCACAATAGTAATTACTCTAGAACACATTTATTATTTCAAAATAAATGTATTAATATTAACAGTTAGTTATACAGATTGATTTAGAAAACACCATGCAATTTCCCTGTAATCCGGCTAGTTATGATTATTATTATTATTATTATTATTATTATTATTATTATTATTATTATTAGTAGTAGTAGTAGTAGTAGTAGTAGTAGTATTCTCTAAATTGTTATTTTTATTATCATTATCATGATTATTATTATTACTATCATTATTAGTGTTGTTGTTGTGGTTGTTGTAATGATGATGATGATGATGATGATGATGATGATGATGATGATGATGATGATGATGATGGTGGTGGTGGTGGTGGTGATGGTGGTGGTGGTGGTGGCTTAGGTGGTGCTGACGATCATTATGATAATGATAATATTATTAATAATAATAATAATAATAATCATAATAGTAATAGTAATAACAACAACAACAGCAGTAACAGTAACAACAACAACAACAACAACAACAGCAACAACCACGATAACACCATTAACAACAACAATAATAATAATAAAAATAATAATAATAACAGTAATAATACTAATACTAATAATAATAAAAAGTCGCCACCACACAGAAAGAGACTACCGGACGTGATTCAAATATCTTTGGAACACTGCTACTGGATACTATTCAACGGAACAAAGGATTGCAGACTAAGCAAAACAGATCCTCAAGTAAGGATCGTTCTCGGAGATGGAACTGACGGAAATCAAACAAAAGAGCGATACAGAGCAAGAGACATCACTAGACGAAATCCCGTTAGAAGAAGGCAGACAAAACATAAACCCAGTAACGAAAAAGGTCGAAGGCTACGAAATCACAGAACTCACCGAAGTAGAACTCACCGAGAGAGAAGCAAGATAAGGGGAAAACATCAAACGATACATGTATGAGAACAAAACAAACTGCCCATCTCTAAGGAACGAAGATTGGAAAAAGTTAAAAGTTGAAAAAGAGATAGTAAACAAGGTACTCGCGTACATCCCAACAGACACTATCACAGACCTAAACAACTTGATATATGCGGGGGGCAAATCAGTAACTAATAAACTAAACAAAGAAAACAAGTTTGGCCAAAAGAATGGACCGACAACACCTTGATGGGACATAAGACTGCACACCCAAGCAACCACATTCCGGAAAGAAGCTAACACCGTAAACAGGGTGAAAGAGAATAGGAAAGGATAGAAGAGAAGAAATCCAATTCACAAGGAAATACTGAATAAGAAACATAAAAAATTAAAACAAAAGATAGCAGCAATAGAGGGAAGACTGAGAAGATATAGATACAAATCAGTACAGCAAAAATAGAACAGGACCTTTGAAAACAATCAAAGCCAGTTTTACAAAAACGTAAACATCAGAACAACCTGACCCGACGGAGACAAAACACTTCTGGAGCAAAGTAAGGGAAAAGGCTAAAACACTACAAAAATGCTAAGTGGTTGAAAAACATGAACAATGAACTACATGAAATAGAAGAAGGAACATAAACGGAGATTACTAAAGGCCATGA
This sequence comes from Sepiola atlantica, assembly GCA_963556195.1. Lineage (NCBI taxonomy): Eukaryota > Metazoa > Mollusca > Cephalopoda > Sepiida > Sepiolidae > Sepiola > Sepiola atlantica. The sequence goes on from OY744521.1 coordinate 109,453,288, forward strand.
TGGAATACATGCATATTGGTTTTAAAAATTCATGACCCTATGCAGAAACTGAGAGGATGTATTCACAAAACATACATACCAGTGTGGATGACCAAATGAAGGACAACGCTTACAGAAAAAGATGCCAAAAAAGGTTTGACCCCAAGAAACTACAGACCAATAACCTATTTACCAACAACGTGGAAAATCCTGACGGCACAACTGAGAGAACAAATCTACCAGTCTTCAAACCAACGTAGACTACTTCCCAAAGAACAAAAAGGATGCTATAAAGGGAAAAGAGGAACGCATGACCAACTATACATCGATCAAAATATCCTGAAGAAGGTGAACACAGAAAAAAGACCATATCCATGGCATGGATTGATTGCTAAAAACTTACGACATAATCCCTCAGACATGGATAATTGAAGGTTTGAAAATATACAAAATACCCGAAAGGATGATTAATCTTATTAGGAAAGCAATGGGAACATTGAGACTGGAACTGACAGCCGGATGGCAACTCCTAAATGAGATATAGATACAGAGAGGCATCTTCAAAGGAGACTCACTATCACCACTACTGTTTATAATAGCTATGATGCAACTTAACTACATACACAGAAAATGTGATGTCGGATACAAGTTTACGGTCACAGAACTAAGAGTACACCACCTGATGTACATGGATGACCTGAAACTATTTGCAAAAAGCCAAAAGGAACTGGAAAAGCTGATAAATATTACCAGAATATTCAGCCAGGACATCCAAATGGAATTCGGAATGGAAAGGTGTGCACTACTAGAAATGAAAAATGGAAAACTGGAAACAACGGAGGCCATGGAACTCTCCAACCCAGAAGAAATTAGGGCGCTAGGCGAACAGGATAGCTACAAATATCTTGGAGTTCTGGAAGCAGACACCATCAAATCTACAGAAATGAAAGAGAAGATTGGAAAAGAATATTTACAAAGAACAAGAAAACTCCTAGAAACGAAATTATATAGCATGAATCTAGTAAACACCTGGGCAGTAGCACTAATAAGATACTCTGGACCATTCATAGGCTTGACCAAAGAGGACCTCAGGCACCTTGACCAGAGAACTAGAAAACTGATGACCATGCACAACGCACTACATCCAAAAGACAATACGGACAGACTCTACATGATGAGTAACGAAGGGGGAAGAGGGCTAGTAAGTATAGAAGATAGTGTGGAAGACTCAAAAATGAGCTGGAGAAATACATAACTCAACACATAGAAATCTTTATCACTGCAGCAAGAAGCTTCGTTCCAACGAACAACTCGGGAAGCACAGACACCAGAAACAAAACAACAATAAAAGAAAAGTGGGAAGAAACCAACTACATGGACGCCTCAGAAGACTGACAAGAGAAAAAACTAACGAAAATATCTGTGCATGGCTAAGAAAAGGAAAGTTGAACCGAGAAACGGAATCTTTACTGATGGTTGCACAGAACAATGTAATTCGGACAAACTACATCAAAGCTAAAATAGATAAAACCCAGGAAAACAGTAAATGCAGACTGTATGGACAAAGAGACGAAACAGTAAATACTATAAGTAAATTTAGCAAGCTAGCCCAAAAAGAATACACAAACATACATGACTGTGTGGGGAAAGCAGTACACCGGCAACTGTGCAAACAATTAAATTTCGAATACGCAAACAAATGGTAGAAACATAAACCTGAAACAGTACTTGAAAACGAATAACACAAAATTATCTCGTATATGGATATACAAACAAACAATCTCATACAACCAACGAGGCCGGATGTTATAATAATCAACAAGAAGGAAAAATCTTGCAAAATCGCAGACTTCGCCATTCCAGCAGTCCACAAAGTGAAAATCAAAGAAACAGAAAAACGAAGCAAATGCACAGAACTAACCAGAGAACTGAAAGGAATATTGAGCATGAAGAAAGCCAGTATAATACCAATAACCGTAGGAGCACAAGGAACAATCTCCCAAAAGCTGGCAAAAAGACTAGGAGAAATTAGAATCAAAGGGGTCATTGGAACTATACAAAAGAAGGCAATTATCAAAACAGCTGCAATCTTAAGAAAAATAATTGAATGCGGAAACCAATCCGCACAAGCTACGATTGATCACATGGAATAAACTACAGGAAGAAAACAAAACCACTGAAAGAACATATCACAAAAAAGAAACAGAAAATGCAAAAAACACTACTTAATAAGCTCCCCCCCCGATAAAATACAGCGGCCTCAACAAACACGACACAAAAATGAACCAATGAACAGGAATAGAAAGAAAGACTATCAGCTCCTCGCCCCTCTAAAAAAATACAAACATTTATAAAAGTAAAAACATTTTTTTTTTGTTTTAAATAAATTAATTTTTTTTTAATTTAAAAACTAAAAAAAATAAAAAATGGTACCAGCCTAGGCTGACACCACACAAAATATTTGTATAGTTTCAAGGAGGATGAGAAGACCAAGGAGGGACAGCACAAACTAAACCTCCACTGGAAATGCAGAGTCTGCTGGGACCTTGGGGATGCTTATTGCCACCCAAATCCCAGAGAAAACAATTCGTCTTTACCAGCGAGAAATCAATGGTAAACGGCTGTTGTGATACTACAAGTTAATTTGCAATGGGTATCGAAAAGAGGTGAATAATAATCATCATCATCATCATCATCATCATCATCATCATCATCATCATCATCATCATCATCATCATCATCATAAAAAACAAACTTTAAAAAATATTATATAGATGGTACCGGTAATGAAATAGATCAATTTTTCACGAAATGATCATAGATACATAAACATATTAATGTTGTTCAATTAGCTCGTCACTAGGTTTTGAATTTAAGGGTTTATGTTTCGCTACAACTGAACACGCTTATGAGTCTTAGAACACTAGTACATCTATGTGTGGATGACATATATATATATATATATATATATATATATATATATATATATGTATATTTCAAAAATGTAATCGCTTCGCCGGGATGCTTGAATTAGGCCGTAGGGTCGAAATAAATTATTGCACAGCTGATAAAGTGATTCCGTGTTACTTTATTTTATTGTTACTCTGTTTATTACATTGAGCTCTCATACTCTGATTTCCTTTTGAAATTTAGTTCACTTTTACACACTATATATATGTATATATATATATATATATATATATATATATATATTCATATATATATACAAATATATATATATATGTATGTATATATATATATATATATATATATATATTAATTTATATATATATATATATATTAATTCATATATATATATATATTAATTTATATATATATATATATATATATATATATATTTATATACATGTATATATATGTTTAAATATATATAAACGAAGGTATGCACTTTGAAAACATTGTTTTAAAGGAAAACACATAAAAAAATGGAAGGACTCGTTTAGAAAATGGAAAGTATCAAACATTACAAAATACATCGAGACACATTTTTATATAAATTACGAAAAGATTACGAAATTGAGAAGTGAAAATACAATTTGCGCGAGGATTAATTCCATGTTCCTTCGGAGATCCTTTTTATAAAGATCAACGATAAATATGACCTCTTACGACATTATGGAAAGTAAAATGATCATTTTTACAAAATGTCAAGTTTCTATGACTTATAGCCTACACTATTTAAAGGAGAGCAGAATTATTGACAGACCGGCACACGTCACCCATATTTGTATATATTCAGAAACTCGATGATCGTGATTCGAAGTAGAGATAAAGAGAACTCCATAAGAAAGCTGCGTATGGATAAGTACGCCACTGCTTATATTTCTTTTCTTTTTTTTTCTTTTGGCCAGTGCAACTTGTGTCCACCAAGTAAACGTCAAGGTAAATTATATTCGTCATTATGACAGATTTATTGAAGGCATCAACCAGTTTCCTTTGGTAAATTTTGAGTTAAAAATATATTTACAAAAACTGGCATTAAAAGCAGATTCTGTGACTTCTCCGAATCCCCGGATGTGTCACTTCTTCCTACCGGAAGGCTGGTTCTTGACATATTCATGGCTAAAAACACTTTTATACGTTCTTTTATGTGCGCTTGTGTTTTGCTTTCTGAGTTTTCATCGTAACTTCTTGCGTCATTATTTATTTTAACCTTTCCTTTTTATTTATTTACTAGCTTTATACGTGTCCCCGGATAGGTTCATAACGTTACTGACTTTTATCAGAACAGGCAGTTGCAGATGCGAAATGAAAAATGAAACACTATCAGGATACATAAATGCCGTTTGCCATGTATACGATGGATGGAACGGAAGGATTTGAGATGCGAAAGATTTATTCAGTTTGCAGCCCACCGAATAAACCTTTGCTTTGATAAAGGAGAGTGTTACTTCCGCAATATAAACATATTTTCGATCCTTTTGGACAATACAACAGTAAATGACAGACTTACAGAAACTTGGATATTAAATAAATAAGTTTTATTGAAGAAATTTGTCACTTTTACTTTCTTTCTGAATTATTTATTTTCGTTCATTTTCTCTTTCACCGGAGCCTTCCACCGCATTACAAATGTATATATATATATATATATATATATATATATATATATATATATATATCATACCTATATATACTTATATATATTATATCATGTATATATATATACATACATATATATAATAAAATATAGTAACACGAAATTACGTAATCGGGTCGTGTTTTTTGAGAAACTTTAAATTCTCCCCGTCTCTTCCCCCCTCCTCTACCCTAAAGTTATGCCCAATTTTACAATTTCTACTTATACATATGACCTCCCCTTCACTGTATGTAATAACTTATGCAATTCCCTATCTCAATTTATATTTATAGATTAGATATGCTTCAAATTTCCCTCTCTTTCTAATTATATATTATATAGGTTGTTACCCACTCTCTCTCCAATTACATTAGAATTGTCGAGTGTGAATTAAAAAAAATTCTCTTTTAGTTTCAAGAATGTAATCGTCTAAATCGGATGCTTGAAAATACGACAAGGTTGAAATAAATTATTGCATCGATGATTACGTAATTTTGTGTTACTATATTTTATTTTATTCTTGCTCTGTTTATTACATTGAGCTTTCATACCCGGATTTTCTCCTGGAATTACTTCATTGTAACACAAATGTATATATATATATATATATATATATATATATATATATATATATATATATATATATATTAACACATCATGTCTTCACGGCATTTAATTTCATGATATATCGTGCATTTTATCCTCCTATAGAAAATGAAAAAAAGAGAAAACCAAAAATATGATTTATGTTTTCATGAACGTTTCGTCTTCATTTCAAGACTTCTTCGGATGATTGATCTAAAGAAATAACACACAAGTACAACTATTTGAAAAGGTTTAGTCCGTACTTGTGTGCAATTTCTTTAAACCAATCATCCCGAGGAAGTCTTGAAATAAATACGAAACGTTGATGAATACATAAATAATATTTTTAGTCGTCCCTAGTTCTTTTCCCATTACGTTTGAATATCATTTCCATTGCTTATCACACATATATATATATATATATATATATATATATATATATATATATATATATATATATGTGTGTGTGTGTGTGTGTGTGTGTGTGTGTGTGTGTGTGTGTGTGTGTGTGTGCTGGACGTACTCGTGACCCTTGAAATGATAGCCACTACCACTGATTATTCTACCTTTATTTTATTGGAGAATTCATACACTGTGATATCTCCTTAAAGGTATTCGTCTTGTATGAGGAAAAAGTCTAATATTTTGTTCCTAGAGTTTTAAAATTATTATTATTAAATTAGAAATAAAGAATCTTAGTATTTTATCATAAAATTTACCTACGTGTTTGTAGTGTATACAGGCATCCTCATGTTTATTATATGAGAATCACATTTTCACTAACTTGTACATATGTAAGCCATATACGAAGATTGTTTAATCAACATGAATTGAGGATTAACGAGAAAAATACATAGACGACGAGGAGAAAAATGACTGATTAATTCAGTAAATTATAATTTCCTGCTAATTATAACAATAAATAATATTTTATTTAAAATATAACGCAATCCCTAAACAAATGTATATTTTAGTATGTATTTTTTGTTATTAAATGTTATGGGAAAAGTGCTTACGAAGTTTAAATAATTTAGATTATTTGTAGTAACTGATATTTCCCGGCAGCCGTTTTTTATTTAAAGTAAGAGGTTATAAATTAGTAATTCATTTTAAAAATTTACATTTTGAAACGTAAATTTTAAAAGCTTTTTAATAATGTTTTGATCGAAATCAATACATATAGAAATACACGAACAAATATGTAAAATGTATTTACATATGCGGAAAAATAAATTGTTGAAATACATTATTTACTCAAGCCACCGACAAAATATTGTCAGCACTTATTACCACTCGGGTTTAACATTTCGGTGATTTCTGATATAACACTCCTTTAAAAAAGCAAATAGATTTAATTTAAAATCGATGAATTTTAACAACACTATGTGTATAATTTCTCTACACACGTACAAAGTAACTTCCCTGAATAGCTCCGAAATAAAATTTTACATCTTTTTGTTCTATAACTGTTTACAGGACAGCTAACTTTAATTCACAAGATACATACATATATATATATATATATATATACAAATTATGTATACAGTAGTAGGTTTTGATTAGATATACATTTTCATGTATAGCATTGACTTCTAAACGAATGAACCGATTATCATGATCATGGAATATATATTCTAGACAACAGAGTAAGGTGGGCACACTATTTTTTTTTAAATTTACAACTAATAAAAAGTCAAATTAATTTTTAAGGGTGTCAATCACATCTTAAAGGAGGTATCAACTTTCTACAACATTTTTAATCTGATTTACTCCAATAAACGAAGCTTATCAAGTCTAGAAAAAAATAACAATCTGTTGTTAGAATAGCACATTTATGTTTTGCTTTTTATTGACCTAAGTTCGATTACAAAACGTTTTTGCAGCTTAATACGCCTTCTGAAAAATGCCATCCAAATAGAATTTGTGTAATGACGACGAAAATCATTACATTTGCAATTCTTTTACTCTGATGTGAAAGTGATAATAAATGTGTAATTTATGAAACACGTGTACAGAAATGTAAATATTGTAAGTGTTGTAATTTTTTCGGAGCACAATTAGAAAATATTAATTCTTTAACTTGTATTCTACTTAGTTATAGTATATCAGTTATCTCTCTCCTTAAAGTTAATCGTTGAGATTAAGCTTATCTACAATATTTAATTATATACTGAAGATTCGTAATATTTTGTTTATGTGTGAATAGTCTGTGTTAATCTCTCTAAATGTTGCTACAATTATATTCATTTAACTAATCTTTATTTATATATAGGGTGGGCCAAAATAAGGGTCATATCTTTAAATTTGAATAATTTGAATTTGAATAACTTCCACAAAATAAAAGTTAAACTCACCAAACTTTATGTGTGTGTAGACTGACCCTTCCGAGATTTTTTGAAATAAACAAAACAAATTTTAGCCGAAAAACACTTCTTAAAACTTACAAAAACTAAAGTATTGTTTTTTACACTGTTTTGAGTTTTTTTAAGCAAAAATAATGTTTTCTAAATGAGGGTACGTTCCTTAGGGCTAATACGGCTCATGCTTACTTCGGAAGGGGTCCTTTACTTATTCGGAAAAAAAAAAAAATCAATAAATAAAAAAGTTATGAATTTTTAAAAATAGGACCCTTATTTTTGCCCACCCTGTATATATATATATATATATATATATATATATATATATATATATATATATATATATATAAGACGGAGAGGTAGTTTTCTCGTTTTCCATTTCACTTAGATTTAAGAAAGCAAGGTACCGCTTCCTAGGGCTTACACTTCATTTCTATATGAGAAACATAGATAACCAAATGTTCAATAAAAGTTCTCTCTTACTTCTAAAATGTTGAGTTATTAAAGCAAATGAGAACATACATTTTTTACCGTTAGTTTGGCATTTTCATGGTCGTGCAAGATTCCAGGAAAATAATTAATCTGGTTTGGTGGAGTATGTAGCTATTACTTGAGTGAGGATCACATAGTGAAGTTCACCATTCCTCGTATGAGCCAATTTATAGTTGTGTCGAGTGAATCTTATTTGAGCTACGAATACTATGTTATATTTGATATTGGGTCAGGGTTTACTTGTAGAGCTCAGTATCATCATATAAGGGTATCCTAACAAAACCCAGCATAGAGAGACCCAAAACACTCGAGAATAGTGTCTCGTAGGCATTCAAACCTTCTTCTGTATATATTTATATATATCTATATATATCGATTTGATTTCGACGTATGAGTGCCCCGCCAGGGGCTGCCCGCGCGTGAATTTGTAATTGCAAGGGTTGCGCAACCTTTAACAACCGCTCTCCTGAGTCGGCATTGCTTGATTCCAATGGCAAGTGGTAATACAAGACGTCTGGAAACAATGCCGAGATAAGCAGAGAGCACATACAGCACCTTGTATTCCTAAATGGTCACCGATTTAGTAATGGCCAGGCTCGACGTTGCTTAACTTCGGTGATCTAACGGGAACCGGTGTGTCAACGTGATTGTGCCGTGTATGTATATATATATATATATATATATATATATATATATATATATATATATATATATATATATATATATATATATATATATATATATATATATATATATGTATATATATATATATATATATATATATATATATGTATATATATATATATATATATATATATATATATATATATATATATATATCCTCTTTTGTTTACTCAAGCGTATTTGCGGAAACGTTCGCATACTTTCTCCAACATAAAATAATGATTATATTTATTCCTAGATCGCTAACTCTCTTAAATACAACATCCACACCACCAGTGATCACTATACTTACTACTTTACCCGTCATTTAAAACACTGCATGCTTTAATTTCATTCGGAGCTGTTAAACAGAAATCCCGCCAATTACAGATTACGGGAATATCATTCCGCAATTCCAAATACATAACATATATAAGTTATGGAAACACAGCTTATGTTAAAACAAACACATCTCATTTTTATTTTCATTCGTCAACATTAAACATATATTTCGTTTCTTTCACTCTTTGTCAATACTTTTATAATATTTTAACTCGAAAATAAAAACAAAAAAAAGAAACACACCTTAAAAACGGTATTCGTTTATTACCCACTCCCCCCCAAAAAAAAATTTAAAAACGATTTCTACTTTGTATTTCCTGGCACATATGAAATAACTAAGTGTTTATTGAACATTATTAGGGAACTCAGGGGTAAACTTACGCTTCCGAATTCATTGAAAATTACATATAAACATAATATATTAATAATCATAGTTATTCATTATTCAAAAATAATTACATGTTTAATTCTTCAACTTAATAAAAAATACTTAAAATAGCATTTTTGTACGGAACCTCAAAGTTTTCCTTGTTTCTTTTACCAACAAAAAAAATCGGATATTCACACTAAAAAAACATGTTTTTATTTTTGTAGACACATGAAAATTAGCACCCCCACCCCCAGAAAAACGCCACATTTTATTTAATATCTAATATGAACTAATTATTAACTTACTAAATATTGTTACGGAACTCAGGGGTTGTTTGGGTCAAGAGGTTTATTTAGATCACAGCATTGTGCCGCTTTTATGGATGCCATTCAAAGGTGCACCAATTACACTGACTTTTCATTGAAAAGTCAACATGTGTTTTAATCTTTATTGATGTTAAACTAGTTTTTTATAAAGTTTTGCGTATAAAAATATACATTTAATTAAGATGAGTCTTATTTTCACTGACCCAAATCACCCACGTTTTAGAAATCGGATAAACACACAACCAAACAGTTTTTAAAATCACAAACGTCGCATTCCATCCTCTGTCCAACCCCAAAAAGAGGATTCTACTTTTTATGTTTTAGCCAATAAGAAATACTCATTTTCAATATTATTAGGGAACTCATAGTTAATTTGGGTCAGCAAATTATTTTCTCGGTGTAGTGCCGCCATTATGGATGCCATCAAAAAGTACACGAATTATACTGAATCTTTATTGAAAATTTATGTTGTGTTTATCTTTATTGATGTTCAACTAGTTTCAATAACTATTTTCAGTATAAATAGTTTTTGCTTATTATAAGGAGTCTTACTTTACCTGAGCCAAATTACTCCGTCAATGTTAGAAAAGCGTCATGAAGTAGTTGAAATTACATCCCCAAAAACTGAAAATATGATATATTACACTGACACTTTCATATTACATTATTAGTATCTTATGTTATAACTCAATTTAAAAAAAATTCAGATTGACTTAGCGGAGCGAACATATAAAACAATGAAGCTATTTGGAGAATACATAACTTGCGCATAAATATACATCATCTCCCAGTTATTCCCCTGTCAGCCAATCTAGAAAATCGGGAGCAGATATACTTTACGAGAAGTGTTATGATACTATGCTTATTCTTTCTATTCTCAGCCAATGTAGAAGAAATCGTTCTAGACTGCGACAACTTCTTTTTCTAAGAGATCGATTTTCAACACATTGCATAATACCAGTGTATGAGCTTTCCATCGTGGGGAGGCAACTAAATAGCAACAACATAGTCACGTGCAGATTAGTTAACAGTCAATAAATAATGATCGATTTTTAACGTTGGAAAATTCTATCCCCCACCGAAATGGGAACTCCGGATAGTCTCAGTCTAGAAAGATTTTTCATTCATTGACTTTAGAAACCTTTAAGTATATTCTTGGATCACATTTACTTTGAGGGGAGCAGTGGTTTTCTTTTTTACGAATAACCAACTACTTAAAATCGTAGAGGAGGAAAGTAACCCGCAACATGGATACATCTATTTTGTTTGATTAAAACCATGGATTAATTATATTTTAAATTACTTACAGTTTTTTTTAACTTTTTTACGAATTCATGCTCTAATACTTCAAGCATTTTAGATTTAATTTATATCTATCCTGGGCAACGTCGGGGAACGGGTCTAGCTAGTAGTAAATAAAGGTACTTTTCTTTAAAAAGAGGGAAAAAATAAACACAATTTCTTTTCCAACTCTCGGTTTAACAGGTGGCTTACTAGAATATGTCTTTAACATTAAGTTAATCATTGAACGATGGCTATAATTCTTAATTTGTATTCATATATATATTTTATTTGACTTTTATTTGATTTATACGATAGTTTTGTTTGCTTTACTGAACTGACTGTGAGACAAACGGAACATTCAGCTAACAAACAGAACTTCCGACAACAAACAAGACCTTTGTAGAGTGAAAGGCCACATCAAAAGAATGTCAAAGTTATTCTATAGAAAAGTAATTACTTGCGTATTGACAATTTGTTAAGACAACAACATATACATTATTTGTGAAGAATAAGAGTATACACTGTCCGAGAAAATACTATGTGGAAATAAATGTTTTGTCTGTAAAGGAAAATTAAGTGCAGATGTTCATTTCGGTTGTCAAATAAGATATGCATTTTAGACGTGTGTGTATCTGAGAGTGCCTGATTTCTTTGTGAGAGAGTGAATGTGCGTGTGTATTGACTGTGTGCATGTGTTCGTTTAGCAGAGGATGTATGTTGTCTCTAAGTTTCTGTGTGTTGATTGTTGTTTCATTGTTATTTTCCGGTAGATCTACCGGTAAATCTAGACAGGTTTTGTTCTGCGCACGTGTGTTCCTGCTTTAAGGAAATAAGAACGAGAAAGACAAGAACTTTGCTTAGGGCTTTATAGTACGCGCGAAATATTAGGTTACTATTTTCTGTGATGTGACTAGTTGAAACACATTTTTGATTATTCCAATCGATAGTTTATACGCTACTACTTCCAATACCTTTAAACAACGGACGATATTTTAAGCTGTTATTCGCTTCCTCTCCACCGAAGGATAATATAGCAGATGTAGCGAAAGCGTGGGTAAATATATTAAGCGTCCCCGAGGGATCACTTTCGCCCTGAAAAGCCACGAACAGACACATCTATATTCCTCGGTCGAGTTTCCTCAGGTAATCGGCAATATACCAAGCTATCATCAAAGTGGGAGGTAATGCCTGCGAGGGTACGCCTCTTAGGATGTAGCCGGATCATACCTGACTCAGACGGAAGTGAAATCCAAAAAGAGTTATTTTTGAAAGTATCTTGTAATATGTTAATCTCGTTTATAGTGATAAAAACTCCCTTTTTTAGCCGTCTTAATAGATACTAATCATAATGATTTTGTAATATCTACATATAAAAAAACCTACTAACAAAAACTCATGCACACTTAACTTCGATAGAGAATGCCCCTTTAAATATAAAATAGCCATTATTAAAAACCTATTAACGCGAGCTAAATTAATCTCCTCCTCCCCAACTCTCTTTCAAAATGAACTCAAAAATATAAAACAAACCCTAGTTAACAATGGGTTCCCTAATTATATCATTGATCAACAAATTACACTATTTAAAAATAATGCTAGTGATAATAATAATAATAATAATAATAATAATAATAATAACAATAATGAATCCAATTCTCCACTCAACAAGATTATTAAACTATTTTACCGCAACAAATGTCACTATAATTATAAAACAGATGAACAAGTTCTAAAAAATATTACTAATACAAACGTACTCCCCACCGACCCAAATAAAAAAGTTAAACTAATAATTTACTACAATAAAACAAAAACCACTAATCTGATAATTACAAATAACTCTTCACCCTAGATAAGAGTTTTGGATATGGCGGGCCTGGTATACGCGTTTATATGTCCATTGGGAGACTGTGTCTCTGACAACCAAGAAAAAAACGTATACATTGGCTCGACTACCACGACTTTGTCCAGGAGGTTGTCCATGCATCTATCGGATAATAGTGCCATAGCCAGACACCTCATAAACGAACATTCCTGTCCCCGCTCGCAAATCCGAAAACTTCTTGTAGACAACACTAAAATCCTAGAACACAATACTAATATACAAAAATTCCATATATTAGAAGCTTTACACATCAAAACAAAAAAAAACGGTTAGTAACAGGATTAATTTTAACACTAGTACTAATATACTTAAATGTTTATAATACTAAATAAATATAGTTTCGTATTTAAATTTTCCCGCCAAAATTAACTATAAACTCATTCCAGGTCTTTGCCTGATTGACATTATTCCCACTGAAGATGGACCCAGATGGGTCAGAAAGTACTTTGAACCTAAAAGAAAATTACGGCAGATTCATCAGCCAATTTAAATTCGAGATTAGGACTTTAATCCGGAAAATGAAAGGGATTCATACAAAAATATCCAGACACGAGTTGTCGGTTATTTTTAATAATATATATATATATATATATATATATATATATATATATATATATATATATATATATATACATAAGAGAGAGAGAGAAAGTTTGAGAGAGAAAGATAGAGAGGGCGAAAGAGAGAGATAGAAGAGGCAGTAGGGAAGACGTTATTGTCCTGGGTTTCATATTATTTCGTACTTACTTTATTTGTTAGCAATAATTTATATTATATTTTCCGATAGTCGGCAGTTTTAAATAAGACATTTAGCCGTCAACATTTTATAAATAACTTATATGATGTATTTTATTTTTACCAAAACATGGCTTTTAGGGAATATACTTTGAGGGAGTAATATCGAAACTATTTCACTATAAACAATTAACGATCTTAAATTAGATAGTTTTAGTGTTAGCTTTCTTGTTTATCTGTATCTTTATGTTAGTAACGGTTGATGGATACTAGAAGACATCTGCTTCACTAGACTTATAATGTAGAGTAACGGAAGACTAGGGTTGAGATGCCGTACAATAGAAGATTGAAACCAAACATAGTTATGTTTAAAAGCAATTAAGAAAAAAAAACTACGTTAGACCATATGAACAATAAGCTCAAATTTATTATTAAATTTCTTTTTATAAACTATTCATTAAAAAATATTTAATATTTATTAATTTTTTTTGTTATTAAAGCAGTTGTTGATCAATAGAGACATAGCCACATCTGCTGCACTATCTGTACACTGTAGCAACGGAGCTGATACGCCGTAAAATAGAGAAACCAAACATAACTAGGTTTCAAAAACAACGAAGACGAAATACTACAGTTGTCCATATGCGCAATAATCTCACATTTCTGTTTTCTTTACTCTTTGTAACGTATTCATTTTTTGTTTTTCTTCTAATGTTTATATTCTTGTCTTATTTTTTTTCATGTTATTAAAGAAGGTTATCGATCGATGAAGACTGGGCCACATCTGCAGCAATGTGTTCTTTTTTATAGAGTAGCGTGTTTGTTTAGGGGTTGGGGACCTCACGATAGCAATGAGTCATTTCAACCCTTTTCGTATTAATCATCGTCATGTTTTCTGGTGTTCTTTGTATATTTTTTGGATTGCTATTTATTATCACAGTTCCAGGAGAGACTTGTTTTGAGGCGATGTCAAATTGCTCTTAGATCCCATCGGAGCGATCCCTTCTTCCATTGCAGATGTCGGTTTTACTTCTTAAAAAAATCATATCTATGATCTTTGCGTTTCCTTATATTTTTTTAATGTTTATTCATGATTTTGACTTCCTCGAGTTTGCCTCCGCATATCTTGCGAAATAATCCATACGAGCATTCCTTTTTAATTCCTTTTTTTTTGTTTATTTTTGTCGTGTATGCTTTACCAATATAGTTTTCTCTTTTATTTCGCGCTTTATTCCATTCATTTTTTAGGTTTTGTTTTCTAGTCTTACTTTGTCTGTCCCGGGAGTCATGCCATTTCTCCTGTCGTTTCCTTATTTCTTTAAATCCTTTTTTGCTTTTTAATTTCTTTCTTTCTTACTCTATTTCTTTTTAGATAACCATTTCTTATCATGTCCACCATTGCTTTTCATGCCCACCATTTCTTTTCATGCCCACCATTTCTTTTCTCTTTTTCTTATTTAATGTTCCTTTCTATCTCTCTTTTTCTTTCTGTAGTTTTCTTGATTGTTTTCTTCAATTTTGTTTATATTTCGGTTTAGTTATATCATTTATCTAAAAATAATTTCTCATTTGTTATTTCGTCTTTTACCTTGATTTTACTTTCCCTGTCTTCATTTTCTTTTTTTCTTTGTTTTTATGTCTCTCATTCCCATCTACGCTTTTATTTCTCTTGTTTAATTCACGTATCTATTTCTAATTGAGAATTAGTATAGGTCTATCTTAAGCCGAAACAATAGTACTACTTTTACTAATGTACTATTCTATTAGTGCTAATGCTTAATTCAGGGTGGTAGTGGTATATTGAGTCTGTTGTCATGATACAATCCTCCAAAGAATTACCTTCATCTTTGGAAAGTGAGTATTCAAGTATATGTTCGTTCAATATGTAAACATCATCGCAGGTATTTCATCCTCAACCATTGGTTAAGTATTTCGTCTGTTATCAGGATACCAACCTTCCAGTCGTGCTTCTCTTTGTTTATTGGCAGGTGGTGTAGTATCTATTCTGTTGTCATGAGACTATCTTCTTAGGCATTACCTCTTACTTTGCGGAGTAAAGTACATCCATAAAAAAACTGTTACAATTGGCGGTTAATTAGCAAATTAACCACATATATTGTATATACTAGTAACGCATATTATTGCTAGTTATAACCAGGGGTTTACCTACTCAACTAATCTGGAAGCGGCTCAAGTTCCCTCCCTAAAATAGAACCGTTCTTTTTCCCGCTTACAAAAAACCTGCTAAAGAATCTAACACTTTTCTAAAATCATTTTAAAATAAGTTCCTATTTACTTTCCTTCCCACTGCTGGATATAAAACGAGCCCTCCACTCTTTGAAAAAGGAGTGTGTTTCAAAAACGCGCTCCGTTCAGTAAAGCCCTGATTAAAACATCGTAAATAATATTTTCTCTCATACTAATTTTGTTGCCTCTCTCGTAAAACTAATATTTTATTTCTAAGTGTATTTCTGTTAGCTTCTAGATTCTTTCTGTTTCACAAATAAATTTTCCTTTCTCCTTCGTTTTTTCCCCTTCATTTTTTTAATTTCCATTTGTCTATGGATATTTAGTTGAATTATTTTTAGCCTTTATCATTGTGTTCTTCTTAGTTCTTGGTTTGTTTAATATTTACTTATCTACTTATATTTTTCACTCGTTCTTTCTTTGTGTGGTAATAAAGAGGTACACTAAAGAGAGAATGTGGTGCTTCTCATGTGGTGCCAGTCAATCCGCCAGAGTAAAAAAGGGCTTTTCTTTAAACTATAGACTTTTATAGTTAGAACTAATTAATATATAGTGAGACCAACTGAGATAAATGAAAGGCCTGATGAAAAGTGTGTTGCTTTTCAACGAGCGGAGAGAAGTGCAGAGAGAAAATATGGTGTTACGAATCTGTTGTAAAGTTGGATTGTTTTCGTAACATTTCTTTTCTTACGGTTATATTTCAAGACTTTCTTTCTGGCTCTCTTAACACATTTTTTTCACAGCTCCATTATTTTTAATTCATATTCTTTTGTCCCTTTCATTAGTATTCGTCCCCTTCTATCTATCTATCTATCTATCTATCTATCTATCTATTCTCCCATTCAGTGCTATGGCAGTTAATTTTCTTGATATTCTGTATTTTTGTTACCTTTTCTCTGTCTCTGATTTTTCGTCGCATGTCTTAATATCTCGGAAAAAATTAATTTTCCATTGTTTTTTCTTAATCTCATTAATTGTTACAATCCGTCTGAGCGTCTTTATGTTATTTTAAGGCTTTACTTGTTTGTCGTGTTTTCGAATCAATTTGATACGACAGAAAAGAAGAAACAGAGGAACGAAATAAATTAAAAAGAAAATACAAAAAGAAAGTAAGAATAGAAGAAAAGAAAAATAAGGCTGCAGAAAGAAGGTATGGACGAAATTTATACAAGAATACGCTAAATCCTTTTGTGTGCGCACGTACGTTATTACCTTTCACCCCCATTTGAAAAAGTGAGGTTCTCGATCGCTGTAGATGAGATGCAAAACGTCGTTTTTTTTACAAAAATGATAATTTTACCCGTTTTAAAAATGAATTATTCCAAAAATCATTCGATTAAACCGCCATAAATAAATAAAACAATTTTATGAATGAATTATTCCAAAATACATTCGATTAAACCGCCATAAATAAATAAAAACGTTTTACAACATAGTATTTGCATTTTTTCTATTTTCATGCAGCGAATTATTGCAATTTTAAATAAGTAAATTACTTATTTTAAACTGATTTACATTTTTACAATATATACAAAATAACAAAGTGAAAACATCCTTTAATACCTATCAGTATTATTAGACGTTCTTTTATTCTAGATAAAGTCTGTCAACATCATTCTTCGTTCAAGAATGTGCGGATATTTATACGTATCGTGTTTACCAAGTGCTCTCCTCATGTTCGGATTGGGTATTCCTATGCCTTACACCGTCTCCAGTGTTCCAATTTCCACCTTAACTCGATCACACTTCTCCATTCTAAATTTATTATCATTACTATTATTAATATTATTATTAGTAGTATAATTTTAGTTTTGTCACAATTTATGAGATAACCTGATTTCTATAGTCGTTTATGGTAAAATTATTACTTATGTGTTTGTAATACTACTTTAGTAGTAGTAGTAGTAGTAGTAGTAGTAGTACTAGTAGTAGTAGTAGTGGTTGTAATAGTAAAAGAAAAGAAGTGGTAGAAGTCTTCGGGATAGTATATTTCGTCTTAACACTCAGTATACCAAGAGTACTTAATGTCAATTTCGAATATATTTAGCGCCTATATATGTCTGTTAGTTTTTGTATTAACAACAGCATTATTAACATTTAAACGTTTTATTAAAGACCTATCAGCTCAAAGAGACTGTATGTCAAATTTATCGACATTCTGTCCAGTAGTTTCGGAGACTATAACTGACCAATAATTATAGGAGGGAAAATGCCAACCCCATAATATAGATTAACCGTTTATACGGAAATCTGGGCATCGGTGGAAGATTGGAATGTCTTATTTTTTCTTCCATCTTAAACTAATTCTTTCAACGTCGAACTGTCATGAATAAAACACAAATACAAATAAATAAAAGCAAAAGCGAAAAACACAAAAGTCGAGATTAAATGGCGCCAGATATATGATGATGAATTAGTTGTCAGAATCAATAATCCTCTGAAAAAGTGATGATATGTTGAACAAAAGTAATTAAGTAAATTGGATTTTTTAGCAAAGCCAATTACATTAAAATAAAAAAGGAAAGATTAACAAAAATACACTGCAAGATATCAAACCGGAAAAGATGCTTGCCTTTAAAACAATAATAATAATAGAATTAGTTTTACTACATACATTACTATACTTTCTATTTTCTCATATTGTTTGACTTGAATTGTTTCAACTTGTTGGGGATGATTTCCAATTTTGTCGAGACAGATGTATAACAATTATCAGGCAGCCTCCAACAAACGGTCTGGAGATAGCAATCTGCACATGTTTGATTTCACTAAAAGAAAGATTCAAGTGATTTGCAAGATGGCTGCGGAACTCTGACTAAACGATTAACGAATTAAGATTGTGAATACACAATGTGTTCGAGACAATCTTGTCAAATTTTAGAATAGTAAAAGAAAAAAACAACGTGATATATTCGCTCAAAATTCTTTATTTTTCAAAATTCAGAGTTCATCTTTCAGAAGATTTCTTGAACAATGCAAATCACTCGGAGAAGTTTCACAGGGTTTCCACCACAACCTCCAAGTGAGATTTGAACCCGGAGCAAGCAGTCTTTACAGTGTTCTTGATGAAACGCTCGAACAAAAATCCGATCTTGACAATCAACTTCTGTTTGTTATTATGCGGTATGGTTGGTGTCTTTTCCAACTGCACTTAACACATAATAGTCCATAGAGTTAGAATCAAGCTAGTTGGGGGTCGGATATTGGGTCTAGTAAAGTCGTAGCAGTTTTCAGTTTTGTGAATCTTCCTGGAAGTGTAGCTTTTCGGAGCTGAGTTCTTCTGCCATACGGATGACCTTATCGCTGCAACCGTTTTGAGCCAGCATTTGTCAAGAGTATATCACGATTAGAAATAGTCACCTGAATTGAGTCTGAGTCTCTTTTCAGTCATGTCGAATAGCAAGAGCTGTTTTTTACTGGAATAGCACACCTAAATTCTATCACAGTTTCAAGGAAATTGTTTTTATGAGGCACATGATATTTTGCGAACTGTAGGCTAGATTCCCGTTTTTTTGTGTGTTTTACACATGGTCCTGAGAAGCAGCAAACCATCCATTGATTTGCGATATATTTGACTTCGTTGAGGTGTTTTTTTTATTTACGTAATGCGGTTCTCTTGGGTTCGGGCGGTCAGTAGTTTGTCCTTGCGATTCATGTATGAAAGGCAGGGACGATCCCTTTTCAACCCCTTCTTCATAGTCGACATTTCGATGCCCACTTATCTCATCAATGTCTGCATTGCGTTATGTGGGTCTTACCACAATTTTCTGCATATTCTCGAAAATTTCTTTTTGGTGAACACAAAACAAGATTTTGCTCACATATTTTCTGCTAGCACCTGCTTCCACATCTTCGGCGCATTTACCAGCCCACATCGAACGGCCATCAAGATATAGAAGTGTCATTCAGCTGCAGCTTCGATTTATGAGGTTTTCAATGCGATGAGAATACTCATAATGAAGGTCACTCTATGTCAATATTCTGCTGTTTGTCAATCGTACATAATCTAACACTATTAATCCCACCAATACTACATAAACACAGTATACCCGTTGCATTTTACCGCTATTAAATATTCTACAAGTTTCTGAAAAAATATGATATACTATAAAAATCATTTAGAACATCCAGTATTTATACAAATAATTATCAGCTGTCAGACTGTTAAGCTGCATTACATCTCTTCATTATGGCTTGAAAAACACGTGTTTTAAGCCTGGAGAGAAACCTATATATAAATATATATAACATATAAAATAGTTGTCATATAACTATGCCAATGAATCTTATTTTCGACACATCTGTAACCACCAGTATATTTTTTCTTGTATATATATATATATATATATATATATATATATATATATATATATATATATAATTCAATCACTATAAGACTATAAATATAGGCGCTATATAAGATTCCAATACGGTCACGTTTCATCCCAATACTTGATGCGTGTTTCAATAACTTATCAATCAGTTTTATTCGATTATATAATATCCTACATCAAATCCGCCGCATGTCACCTTCACAAGGCGGCACACTTAGACGAAGAGGGAGTAACATTTACGTACACACAAAAAACTACAAACTATCCCCCATAAATCACCAGTCACCTTCATCATTGAATACATTATGCAGCTCCGACGGTCATCGTTTCATTTATAAAATCAGTATCATTATCTATCAAATATTAAAACTTCCCTAAGTAAATACATATCGCTCCCTTAACCTTTGATTTTACCGCTCTTTGACTGACTGGCTACATATTTAATCCTAGAATATTCGAATATAATTGACGAACACTAAACAAACATGGCGTATTTTATTCCTTTATTAAGTAAAACGCCTTCGATTACGATAAATAATTAATTAAACTAAAATAATTCTCTTCTTACAAACACTTTATTTTAACAAATACTGTACATCTTCAGTTTAATATTTGATATACAGAACGAACGCTCACTCAATTTGTTATCTTTTTAACAGTAGTTACGGCTATATTCTCGGAATGGAGAAACACTATCGACCAATAATACACCTAACGTTCCTTATCATTCAAAATAGAATTATCGTTGATAGATTTTTTATTTTGTCTGATATTTCAACTGTTAAAAGCAAACTCTAAAAAATTATAAAATAAATCCAATGTCACTAATTTACGAGACTAAAATAGGATTTTCATAATTTGTTCTCCCCCGAAATAAGACTCATACATGTTATAAAATGTTTCCAGTTTACATGTAAATGTAAAAAAAAGTGTTTCTACCGCATATACCAATTTTCCTTGCTTCAAAACAATTTCTGTCTGTCCAATTTTAATTGTATTTTTTCATTTGCAATATTACATTTCGTACGGAACAATAATAATACCAGCTCTTTGAGACTGACATAAGATAATACAGCGCCAAATTCTTCATGAGTGGACGCGTTTTCAGAAAAAAATAATCCGGCAATATTCAACAGAGTATTGCGGCCGCATTTTCAGAGTTTAAAACTTTTAAACTGACGACTTCTCGTTGTGTACATCAAGAATCACCTGAAACTTTATTGAGCCATTAAGGAAAATACAGGTAAATGAATTATTTTTTCCATACTGTAAGTGTTTTCTCTACGATAAGTGATCGTACGATTAAAGTTGCCTAATATGCACCCAGGAAAATATCAGTACTTACGTTATCAACGACAAATTTCACCGTACACTTCCGAGACGTGCAGATGTATGACGTTTGCCGAACGAATTAAATATACGATAAGTGGTTATTGTTTGTTTATTTTTTATTTTTTGCAAGAAGAAATGTAATAAAGGAAACTGTGTTTAGCTTGTATGTATAATTGTATTCTGTAATATCTTTTTTAATATTTTTTAATGTTTTGTTTGTTTTTAAGTAAAACGATTCAGTTTGTGTTGTCCTTTTACTGTATGTCACGCAAACTAATTTACAAAAATGTGTTTAATGGGCGTGTTATTTCTGTTTTTTTAACAATCTGTACTGTCAAGTGTCTATTTACTTTTGCTATAGCCGCATTTTTGTCTGTACTTTTTCATAAGGGCAGAGAAAAGAGTAAATTTGTAATTGTCTTAACCTTAACCATAACCCTTATTAATCCAAACCCTAACTAGCCCACACCCTAAACAAGCCTGACAACCTTAACTTGACAGTTTACGAGAAAAGCAAATAAAGCAGCTGAGCAAAAGTAAATAAAAAAAACACGTAAAACGAACGTTTGTATAATTAATGAGCGTGTGTATGATATTTTGGTGTAAATAAATTAAGTAAAAAAGGGCAAAAAGTTTACTCTGTAGTTGAGCGATATCAGTCGGATATATTAAAAGAGTTTATTTTTTGTGGAGGGAGAAGTATGCAAAGAGAAGTTGAAATTGGGAGAATACATACTTACCAAATATTAGACTAAGGCAAATAAGTTGAAAAAAATGTCGTCTGGTATCCACACATTAAGAATGAAAAGTCTTAGAAGAATTACAGTTGGTAATTGATCATGATATTTACAAAAAAAGTCGTCCTGGTACTATATAGTATAACATATACTAAATGCACGAAAACTAAACAGAAAGGTGTATTGTTCATTCCCAAGGGAAATCATCAGAATACTGATGATTAAAATCCATTTAAAAGCAGCAAGAACGTTAGTTCAAATGGTTTGGCGTCTGACTGTCTCGATCGATACTGACTAAAGCCTGTGGTTCGAAACTCGGGATTGATAAACTCACTGATGTTTCTTGAAAAGATGAAACAGCGGTGTATGAAACATTGTACCTCCATAAAAAGTTATGGTATGTGGATATATTTATATATTTGTATGTATAGGATTCACTCCAAAAAAATTAACATTTATTGTGAATTTCGAATCACGGCTGCGAGGCGTAAGTGTCCAAATCTGGGCTATATTACGTATAATTTAACTTAACAGAAATAGGATAAAAAAGGGGTGGAAGCACATCTTTAAAATGTAGATGCATCCGATGTTTGTGAATAGGTTATAGAAACCAATTTATAAATATTACACTAAATTTAAATTTCTTACTATTATTTCAAAGGGTGGTAAAAATCATAATATGAAGAAAACTTCTCATTTAAAAATTCAAATAAAATTTGCATTAGAACTTGGTGCATAGAAACAGATTAAACAATATACCAACAATTATATATTCTTCTTAATAACCCTTACATTTAAATATTTTCTGAACGAAAACTGTCATGGATTTAGATCAGAATTGAAATAAGAATTCTAGACATGAGGTTAAGTGTCATTATATCTTGATTTCAATTCCGTAACAGTACATATATTTATGGTGCAAAACTGTTCTGTTAAAAGTAATACATTTACTGATTCTTGCAGGTTTCTTTCAACTTATATATATATATATATATATATATATATATATATATATATATATATATATATATATATATATATATATATGCGTTGGCACGTGCTCAAGCGCGTGTGTGGACTTAGAGTCACTACTATTCGTATGCTAATGAAAGTATGGAGTCCAACTAGTAATTAAAGGATTACAAAAAAAACAGAACGGCTGCAAATCTGAGTGAGATCAAGAAATATTTGAAGATTGCCAATAAAGATATAGAGATAAGAATTATATGATGGAAATAAAGACATACGGGTGAGAGTGGGTTTGAGTATGTATATACGCACACTTGTACGAATGCAGATGCACGTGGAAATAAAGTGGCGTGTCGGTATTAAGATAAGTAACTTTTTGTAGTGGATACGTACCTTGCAACATCTACTATTACTGTAACCAAAACAATATGCAAGAATGCAATTCATCTACTTATCTCAATTAAATTAATATGACCCAAAGAAGTTGGATTTGAACAAGGTCGCAGCTGAAACATGAATGCACATATGTAGCGAATAATGTTTGTATAAATAAAAAAAGTATACTATGATACAATTATACATTTTATTGAACACTATCTTATAAACACTCAAGTTTCGTCAGATAAACATATAGGAAACAACACCCTTACAAGTACTAATATATATATATATATATATATATATATATATATATATATATATATATATATATATATATATAATATATATATATATATATATATGTGTGTTATTTGTTTATAAAAAACATTATTGGTTACATATGTGCATACATGTTTCGGTTCTACTTTTCACAGAGAGTCAAGCTCTTCAGACCAAAGAAAACAAAGAACTAAGATGAATTTGACAAACTTTCTCCTTATATATTCATATATGTGTATATATATATATTATATATATATATATGCGAATATATATGTTTATATGTGTCTTTGAACCAATTCTGACAATCTGAAAAATTAGTTTTAATGACGTTGAATATGACTGGTTTCAACTATGACTCAGTCTGTTAGATGGCGACAGGCATCCTACTGTTATTCATTTCCTAAATACCATCGCTGTTGCCACCTTATATACAACATGCGTGTAGACGTAGGAAAACACGAATTCATATATCTCCATGAGTCACTGTCGAATTTATTTATTATTTCATTTTCACTTAGTTTTCCCGCAATCTTAATGACGCGAAATATCTAAAAAAAAAAAAAAAGAAAAAGTTCAATGAAACGAAAACAAAAATGATTGAAAAGAAAAAAAAAATACACGCAATTTGTCATAATTCTTCAGAAATAGTCTTCTCGGTACATTTTCTTTCGTACGTTTATAAGTGATTGAGTGATATACACCGGCAAGGAAAGCACATCTCCACGCAAACATTATAAGCGTTATTTTCATTACTGGCTCCTATTGCATATTGTATTCATTGGCTACTTCAATTTTCTACTTGAATAAAATATAATTGGTTCAAGTCATAATATAAGAAACTGCTGTTAGAAAAGATATACGACTGAATGTTATATATTACTAGGTGAGCTGTTGTCCGTTGGGTAAAGTTTGTTCATTGTATAGTGGATCAACATACAAAATCAGAACCTAAACAGGTTCTACAGTATCAATAATTAAAGAAGTGAAGAAAATTCAATAAAGAAAGGAACCTATTTTTAACATGTTCAATGTTCATAGTATAACATTTCAGAATACATTGTGATGAATCATAATTGCCGTTGCACATATTGAGAAGGTGTTGGTTGCACCAGTTGAGGATACGTCGTTGACAATCAGTCCAACAGAGGTTTGTTGCTGTCAGGCTGAGATATTGTTCTATTCAGTCCCGGAGGTCCTCCCTCCCAGGCTTTACATTCGCTCTGTAGAAAAGAGGTTAGTTTATTACTACCTGCTTGAGGTGCACATACGAAAAATGCCGCCGCGGGTGCTCAGGCATTTTTGTAAGTCATAGTTCACTTCAGTTAGCACGATGGCTTTTCAAAACCCACCTGACCTTGTGTGTAACCGCCTCTAAAATAAGTTAATAAATATTATGATGAAATAATAAATCGCCCTATCTCTCTACTCTGACTCATTCTCTCTCTCATTATATATATATATATATATATATATATATATATATATATATATATATATATATATATATATATATATATATATATATATAAAGGCATTTTTATATTTTTTATAACTTTTTTTATAATTTTTTTCTCTTTATTTATTTGTTTTTTTTCTTCGCTCCTTTTCTTAAGTGACCACAATTGGGGCAACATCACATTGTCTATTATCAGTTGCTGAAACTATTACTCCAAGAAGTTAATTTCCCTGATGATCTGCCAAGCAAGGGCATGTTTAGGAAGAAACCTCTTTAATTTATATCGTAAATAAATAATACTTTGAAATAAACAGTCTTTGGTGGTGATGTATAACCGCCTGAACGGAATGCTTCGGTAAACCATCAATAAATCACATATAAATGCTGTGTACCCTGTAATTGAGTAACATCGAGCTTAATTTTATAGGCCTAATCCCGGTCTTCACTATATAAACTATCTTCTAAGTAAAATCTCTCTCTCTCTCTCTCTCTCTCTCTCTCTCTCTCTCTATATATATATATATATATATATATATATATATATATATATATATATTCCTCTTTTCCTATCCGTCTGTTTCCAACTTCTACCCTCTTGGCTCCAGATTAAAGACGACTGTTAGTAAAGAGAAAGCGGGAGAGAGAGAGTGAGAGAGACGGAATCGACAATGAGAGAAACGGTATGAAATAAGTGCGAAAGGTAAAACCAGATACAATGAGAAAGGAAGAAAGTGATAGACAGACACCTAATTGGAAATGGATCATTTGGTTAGTTGACTGCTAATTAGAACAATTGGGATACAATATTACAACATAACTAAATCCCAAATTAGGGGAATATCTCTGAATGGAATTCATGGGATCATAATAGTAGGAAAAATTCTTAAGGAAACAAATGTGGATTAACTCAGCTTCATTATAATAATGTATATTGTGTTTTATTTGTTTTGTTTGCTCCAGCCTATTTCTAAGGCTTGCTATCACAATAAATGATTTAACCAATGAAAATTATGTGCTTCGTAGCCAATCTATTCCGATTTTCTACTGATTATACCTTGATAGCAATTTAAAGACTACTGAGTTGGAATTCTTCCGTAGTCGATGCTCGACTCGATCACCGAACATATTTGCTTAACACAGATTGCAAGGCACGTACCATTGTGGTCCTTTACTACTTGCGAGTCGAGTGTGCGTTATCTATATAGCCCATCAATATATCTAATTTAATTTATTTGTCTACCTTATCTTATTTACCCATGCAAATATACAGTACCTACGTGCCTATCTCGTTTCATAGTGTGTTTGAATATTTGGCTCACTTTGCTTGAATACGAGCATAACACACCTTGCTATTAAGACCATAAATTACACATACATTCAACAGAGATCTAACAATTGGAATTATGTAATCTATCTTATCACATAGATAATATGCTGTATTAATTACTTATTCCCTTCTTTATTCACTTGCTAATACATATTGGTTAGTGGGCAGAATGACAACGTGCCACTTACTTTGTTGATGAGATATCTAAGGGGTACACTGACAAAGGTTCTTTGGGCTGTCTCTAAATAGGAGCCTTTTACGATAATCATGAAAAGGATTATAATGGCAGCCAAATACCAAGGTCTTAATGCAAATGCATTAAAAATAAGGGTACTTAGTAATGATAACAGGTTCAGGTTTACAACACTGAAGTGGGGAGAGTGTGACTCACCTTATATCAAGCTTTAAAATGATGCTGGCAGATGGTAGCTACACAACGCGTCATGATGGCGTATGCAAATGCATTCAGTACTTACAGACAAATGTCGTGAGCTCGACCCTCAATCGGGCAGTATTAACTTTTTCTTATATTGTCCAGTTTTTAACTTATTCATTACACATTTCAATAGTCAGACATGTTTTACTATTTTCGGTGTGTTCTGAGTAGTTTGCGGCTTAAAAGGACATATAGCAACGCTCGATACAACTCGGTACTAAAACTATTGCTCACATACTCTTACAGTACTGATAGTTTCCCCTTTACCGTTGGCATATACATACTACTAACCATAAGTTCTACAATCAGCGATATAAGCGAATTAATTGTACGTATTATAAAAAAAACTAGTTTAACGCAAATTCATCGATTTCTATATTTTACTTTGATCAGTGGTTTTCTTTCTTATAACTAATAACAGTAAAGGGAGTAAAGACAACTTAACCCTACATTACCAAGTCAGCACAATTGCACCCATCAAATAAGAAATACAAATGAACTGTAATTAGATTCTTATTTTCGTACAACGTCGTGTTATCTCACACCATGTTAATCACTTCGCTGACCAGCGATTCAAAGAACCCTGTATAAAATTAGTTTTTTTTTAATTAAACAAAATACAATCTAAAACACTCTAAGTCTTCTACCCCATTATATTCTTAGAATATACATAACAAACCAGTCACTTCATTTCTTTGTTTGAAACTCAAACTTAATAAATAATATTTTCTATTTTACACTTTCGTTGGTAACACAGGAGTTCTCCGGTGTTCAATATAATTACTGCCGAAGTTGTCGTTTTGATATAGCGGAGCAACATTTTTGATTGGTCCACAATAATAATAAAAAAAATGTCAAAAATAAATACACTTTTTTATTTACAAAAACATAGTATGACATTTTTCTCTATATTATCATCCTGATGAAGTCTTATAAATAAAGAGGAAACGTTGATGTAAACATAAAAAACATCCATTTTTTGGTTTTAATTTTCCCATATATATATATATATATATATATATATATATTCTCGTTTGTACTATTTTACTTCAGTCGAAGTTCTCAGATATCAAGGGAATCCTTCCTGGGACTAACACTTGATCTGAATATGAGATACATAATTCGTTTATTTCATCAAAGTTCTCTTCTACCTATCAAATGCCGTGCCAGTTAAAAAGTTAACTATATGAATATACCTTTTCTTTATTAACCATTTAACAATGTCACATTATATATTTATTGTAGTCTCGTGGTCTTAACGGAGTGTAGAACAATAATTCATATAGTCTGGTGTAGTATCCAGCTTAGTGCTGTTACTAGAAGCAACATCACTTTGAGAAGGTGCACCCTTTCTCGTATAAATTAGTATGGCGTAGCTACACATAAATGATCTTATTTAGGCTTCAAATATTATGTTATTTTAATTATTTTTCAGAGTTTACTCCTAGGGAAAAGTATCCTTATGCCAGGCTGTTTTGACAAACCTCGTACAGAGAGCCATTATACACTCGAGGATAGTGTCTAGTAGGCATTCAAGTTCTCTCTATCTCTATCTCTCTCTCTATATGTGGGTGTTGTAATCTTGGTAAGATTTATATCCTCAGAGTAAAAATGCAGACACTCTTTACTGTGTTTATATAATAGTGTTCAATAGAAATACATCTATGCTATATAATAATATTTCATTCATACAAACATATCATGGCTACAGATTAAGGACATGTTATAATCGGAGTTTTGATAATTTCGATTGCCACATGACCAGAAAATAATGTTCATGCTCTATGGTTTTCTCTTGAAGAATGATATAAAATGTCTATTTATAAAAGTCACGCGATCACATACAAACTATCATTCTTGAAACATGCTCGCCGTTAAATTTTCTTATATAAAGATTCCAGTCGTTGACATACCAACTTTAGTATCTTACTGTTTACGTCGCCAGATTTAAGTGGGCCAGCTAGTAACTAGTAAACATGATGACATGTTGTCAGAGGGGATTGGCGGGAATATATTTCTGTCAGTGGTACGTTGTGAGAGAGTTATGTATTGTTGCCTAGTACAAATATATCTGCACATGAATCACAGGCATCTTTTCTACATCAAATACGAATATATATACCATTTACACAGAAAGATACGAAATTTATATGCCAGTAAAAAAAAAATGATTTAAGTAAGCAAAACACAGAATTATGATTTTTTAACATAGTTTGTCACAATTACATAATTAAAATTGAATAATAAAACTAATAGTAAGAATATTCAATCATAATGATATTAATTCAGAGGACAACTCTGAATTATAAATTCAAGATAGCTGACTAACTATGATAAAACCCTTGATTCTTTTGAGTACTAGGTTTTATGTAAGATGTATGTAAAAGTCTTTTTTGTGAATCTTTGGCCCGAGGGTTTCTTTCGAGAGCGATCTTTGGTCTTCTAATTAGCTGCAGAAATAATTGTATAATCCTGGTAATTACATGTTTACTCCACTTGTTTATTAGTGCACGATACGGTCGTCATGTTACACTTAATTGTTTTGAATTTCTGTGAGTAAATAATAAATATAGACTTGGTTATTGGAACATAACCTGCCATATATATATACGAGCAGTAATTAATTACGGAGGGAGTAGTATAGTTTAAAAATATAATTTTATTCGGAGAATTTCATAATTATAACAAGTATTGATAAATCTGTAGATCAACAGCTTTAGCTTAATTAGCCTCCCCATAAAAATGAAATTTTATATAAACATTCTTAAAAAAACATCCAAAAGAGAAAAAAAAACCCAGCTATTTTTAAATTTTAGAGTTCGGGATCAGTAAAGTATATACATTAAATGTAAATCCTCCATTTCAAAGTCATTCTGACTTATTATTCATTTAAATAATATTTATTTTACTACTAACTTTAAGTCTGACAGGCAAAACCGTAAAATAACACGTAATCGCCAAGAAATATAACGAACATAATTTAATTTATGAGCAATAGAAAAAATTGTTTAACTCCTATAAAAAATGGATAATTATTTTATTTTGAATCTATATACGAAACTGATCCCCCACTCTTAATTCTTAATTATTTTCTATTGTGGTTGTTTGTTTTTCTTCCCGACATATTGTACAATGTATTTACAAGTAATTGCGTTAAAAATATTATTTTAAAGGGGGTAGCTGAGTGTGATAACTCACTAAAACTAACACTTTTAATATTTTTTATTTACGCTTTAAAAATAAGGTATTTTATTAGCTAATTTTAAAGTAGATATTTATGTGATTTTCGCAGGAAAAGAAACCAACTAAAACAAATCAATTGCTTAAAATTTTAATCTAAAAAAGGGACATATGTTTATAAAAAATATAAGATCCCAAAAATAAAATATGTGTAAATTTGCAGATTTACAACCTTCGCTAAATCACTCAAGGAGATTCTGTTTTTAGAGGATTACGTGTGAAGCGTGAACACCGTGAACACGGAAAGAGAAAAACACATATTTTAGAATTAGAATGGGGCATCACATTCACATATATTTCAAAGCAATATAGTGTATTATTGATTTGATAAAATCTTTATTTACTAAGTCACCGCTTATCAGGACCCGAAATCACTCGAGGATAAGATATTCTGAGTTTGTCAGGTGGGCGGGAAAACCACACGTTCAGATTTAGTAACGATAGTTGAGACTGGACCAAATTTGATTATTTTAGATGACGACTCAACAAGAATTTGTTTACATTGGACTTCAAAACGACCATGATGTAGTCGGCTGGGAAGCAGCCCCGTGGTATTCTTTTCCACAGACGGGTAGTTCTAAAGTAGAAACTTTGCCCATGCAAGTTCTATTTAGTTTAAGGTACACGGACGGAGAAAGGGGAATTATTGACAGTGGTTGTAGCTAAACAAGTTCTTCTTGTGAATGTTTTACTGATATGCCACCATAGATTGGAGCGCAATGTTAAGCTTCTCCTCCGATACTACCCAACAAACACTCACACAGTTGACATCATTCCAACCAGCCAGCCTCTGGACGTGTTTTTCTCAGAATCGGAAAAAAAAATTGACCCTTTCGGTGTCAACGGAGCACCTTTCTCACATATGGGTGGCTTTTTCGTCACTTTTCTAACGTTGTTTAGTACTAATTTGAGAGAAAAAACAATGCTATCATGTATAATTTGAGAATTAATGCAAAGTCACGATTTTAACAGGAAATTACGTCAGAGGAAAAGAGTGTCGGGAAGAAAATCACTCACACTACAACCTTTTTTCCCTTTCACTCCCACCCTTTCTACCTTCCTTTCTTAATTAACATCCCTTCGTCCCTACGCACGTTCGGTTGCCATGATACCACCCTCCTAGGCATTACTCCTCCTTTTTGAGAGGTGTGGAGCAGTATTGAAAACCTGACGTGTACGGTGATCTGTTGGGTCATAAGCACTCCATATATGTATTAAAAAATTAAAAAAATAAAAATTAAAAAAGTAGAAGTGTGGAGTTACCCGTTGGGTCATAACAAGTCCATATATCAATAAAAAAAAAATTAAAACGTTAACGTGTCGATTGACCCGTTGGGTCATAACTACTACATATATATACAAAACTTAACGTGTGGAGTGACCCGTTGGTTCATAATCACTCCATGTTGAGTGACCTGTTGTGTCATAACCACTCCATATATGTATATAAAAAAAGAAAGAATTTACGACGTAGACGTATCGATTGACCCGTTGGGCTATAGCCACTCCATATATGTATAAAAAATACAAAAAATAATTTACAACGTAGACGTGTCGATTGACCCGTTGGGTCATAACCACTACATATATATATATATATATATATATATATATATATAAGTAGAATTTAAAATCTGACGTGTGGAGTGACCCGTTGTGTCATAACTACTCCACATATGAATTTAAAAAATAAAAAGATAAAAACAAAAAAAGTGTGGAGTGACCCGTTGGGTCATAACAAGTCTATATATGTATAAAAATTTTTAAAAAGAATTCAAAACGTAAACGTGTGAAGCGACCCGTTTGATCATAACCACTCCATATATGTATAAAAAAATTAATAAAGAATGTACAAAGTAGACGTGTAGATTGACCCGTTGGGTCAGAACCAGTACATATATATATATATATAATGATTTTTTAAAAAGGTTAAAACCTG
This sequence comes from Sepiola atlantica, assembly GCA_963556195.1. Classification (NCBI taxonomy): domain Eukaryota; kingdom Metazoa; phylum Mollusca; class Cephalopoda; order Sepiida; family Sepiolidae; genus Sepiola; species Sepiola atlantica. The sequence goes on from OY744521.1 coordinate 109,485,586, forward strand.
ACGTGTGCAGTGACCCGTTGGGTCATAACGATTCCATATATGTATAAAAAAAGAAAAACATAATAATTAAAAAAGTAGACGTGTAGAGGTACCCATTGGGTAATAACCACTTCATATAGGTACAACAAATAAAGAAAGAATTTACAAGGTAGACGTGTCAATTGATCCGTTTGGTCATAACCACTACATATATATATATATATATATATATATATATATATATACAAAACCTGACGTGTGGGGTGACCCGTTTGATCATAACCACTCCATATATGTTTTAAAAAAATCTAAAAACAGAAGAATTTAAAAAGTAGACGTGTGAGTGACTCGTTGGGTCATGACCACTCCATATATTTCTAAAAACAATTAAAATTAAAAAAAGAATTTACAACGTAGGTCATAACCAGTATATATATATATATATATATATATATATATATATATATATATATATAATAAAAATTATAACAAAATAACAATTTAAAACTTGACGTGTGGAGTGTTTATACGCACCATTGCATAGGATAAAAAAAAACTGATGTTCGGGGTGCAGTTATAGTCAAACGTTTGGGAAACAATCAAAGCTGGATGTTCGGTAAACAATCAGGGCCTGAGGTTTGGGAATAATAATCTTAAGCTTCTGAGAAGGAGTCAGAGCAGACAGTTCAGGTAGGTGTCAGAACCTCAAGCTCAATATCCTAGAGAGAGCAGGTGTGTTTAGCTGCAGCATTGCCCGGGATAAAAAAAAACGATGTTGGGGAAGGAGTCAGAGTTTTGGGAAAAAAACAGTCAAAGCTGGATGTTCGGGAAAGAGTCAGAGCTTGCAGTACGTGAAAGAGTCAGTCTTAGGTTATAGAAGGATGCAGAGCCGACTCTTCAGGAAGTAGTCAGACCATACTGGTTAGGGTAGGAGTCAGAGCCAGAGGTTCTGGGAAGGATTAAGAGCCTGATGTTCAGGAAGGTGTCAGGGCCTGGAGTTCAACGCTAATGGTATATTACGGAGTCTGAGAAGAATGGTATGGGAAGCGTTCCCATTCTTAGCACTAATATTTACTTTCATATAAAATAACGTCGCGATCGGTGAAATTAAAGAAAACATTCTTCTTCTTCATTGATATCATATAAAATATTTAATCGGTGATCGGCCTATGTCATTTCATCTAACACACACACACATGAAAGAAGTAAATAGATACCATTATCATCATTAACAATGAAGCCTGCTGTCACAGGGTCCTGATCGACCTAGGTTATTTTATCTTACATACACAGACATGATTAAGTAAATAAACACCCTTATTAACATTAATAATGAGGAAAAATATGGTACTTTTAATAGAAATGTTACATTTTTTCTCCAGGGAATGGATAGGTTGTGCAGAGTTTAGAGGAGACCAGATATAGTGTAGCCAGGGTGAATTGGAAACCAGATACGTGACATCTTTTGCTCCTGGCAAATGTAGAATGAGGTGAACCTGACGAGGGCAACACAGCGGGTGTAGTGTCCAATGGGGTGGAGGACGACTGGAGAATAGTGATCCCCGTGCAACGCCGATAGGTACGTATATATTATGCGCACCGGGGCGGCGCTAGGTACGTATATAGTGTGTGCACTAGGGCGGCGATAAGTACGAATATAGAATGTAGCATTCGCACCGGGGCGAAGATAGGTATGTATTGAGGATTCGCACCAGAGTGGCGATAGATACGTATATAGTATGCACAATGGGGTGGCGATAGGTACATATATAGTATGCGATTCATAGTGGTGATAAGTTCGTATATAGTATGCGCACTGGGGCGGCGATTGCTACATATATATTATGCGCACCGGGGCGGCGATATGTACATATATAGAATGCGCACCAGGGCGGATTAAGTACCTATATAGAAGGCGCAGACAGAGGTAGTACTTTTTATAGAAATATGTCATACTTTTGCTCTGGTCAACGGAAGAGGAATTGTGGGGAAGTGGCAGTTTTCGCAAAAGGCAAAGGGAGAAAGTAGTAGTGAAATGGGGCGACCAGGGAAAAGAAAGATAGAAAGATAAAGAAACGGCTATAGAGAGAGGGAGAGACATAGAAGTTAGAATATAAAGATGTTACACAAGCGATTTTTCTTCAATTACGTGTTTTATGACCCCGAGCAACGCCGGGTAACCTCGCTAGTATATATATATATATATATATATATATATATATATATATATATATATATATATATATATATATATATATATATATATATATATACGTGTGTGTGTGTTATGATAAAATACATGATATATCATATATAAGAAAATTCATGGAGACAGATTGTACGAAAGACCGAAAAGTAAAACAACATAACACAGGAATAAAATAACCGGGCGAGTTAAGCTATTTCGTTCGGTTCAATGATATTTTTGTGAATACGTTCTTGAAATCAGTCACATCTCTCGTTTGTTTTTTGTTTTTTCTATATCTAGGTAATTGTTTACGTATTTGTTATTGTTTTTACCGGTGATAGTAACAGCGTTTTAACAACGTTATGTAATTAAAGGTTCGAACCTTGTCTCAGTTAGCTAAGCTGATGGCGGCTGATAGCCAGGCACACGTATCCATGGATTACTTTTATGTACGTAATATATATATATATATATATATGTGTGTTTGTGTGTGTTTGTCTAAAGAAACGTTGAGTCATTTTTAAACAAGAGGGTTAATGCGGTTTAAATTCCAAGGGATACTAACTAAATCCAAAATATCGCAGACTTAGCCCTTGCATTAGCTGACTTACCGCTGGAAAATTTTCAAATAGAAAATATGTATATAAAATGAAGTAAAAAGTGCGTCCCATTTACGATTGAACAAAAAAACATCTTTCTATTGGATTTACTTCATTTTTGAAAATTTTCAACGCTGCCTTCACGAAGCCATTTTTTCCATCTTTAAATCTCCTTTCACCGGACACTTTATCTGGGAGAATTCGCCAACTGGACAGACTCCATATTTTACAAGCACACTCTTGCTCTCCATTACTTTATATTTTTTCAAATTTTGAATTTTGGCTTTTCCACTGCCAACTAATCTATCTATGTAATTCATCTGATCATAAGATTTTAATCTTTGAAAAGCCTTGGCTTAAGGAAAGAAAAATAAACATGTTTTTACCGAGTACACTTTGGATTGAACAATCGAAGTTGAAATAGATTTCTCATTCGTACATATGTATCTCTCTTCTTTCATTTATCATATATATATATATATATATATATATATATATATATACATTGTTATATATCCATATATGGTTTTACATATAGAGTTATATAAATATATATATATATATATATATTATGTTATATATATATATATATATTATGTTATATATATATATATATATATATGAGATAGACTGAATAAGAGCTGGCGATGAAAATAATGGTGGAGAAATAAATTTTCAACTATGTTTAATTAAAATAATATACGAGACATTTGTTTACACTAGAAACGATCAGTTCGCAGTGACGTTTTTCAAGCGTTTCAACGCGATACGAGGATAAAGAATGACTAACACAAACACATAATAAAATAATATAACTTAATACAAGAAACCAATCGATTTAAATGCTGAAATTTATGTATTTTAATAATGTATAGACTTAAAAAAAACTTTTGCGTATAAAATTGTCCTTAGATGAATTTATTCAATATTTTCAGACATTAATTCAATTTTTTTAAATACTGCTTTATTATATCTATATTTTATGTTATAACTTCAAAGACGTAAAATATTAATGATATTAAAATCTAAAAGTCAAATTTGGTTTGAACATTCAGTTATATAAAATATTTTTTTTAATTAAAAAAAGAAGTTTTTTGTGTCAATAATCAATATTGCTAGCTTGGACAATCTGGTGTTTTGTGTTTTGTTACTGATTTTATTTTGGTGAGATGACAGCTAACTGAATTATTCTCTCTATTTTGATTTAGAAGTTTTTAATACATTCAAATAATACGTTCGCTTTATTTATGAGATTACACGCCTCTTTCAACGTCATAAAGATAATGGGTTTCTCAAATAAATCGTGTTTTGACTTTAACGATATTTAAAAAAAATGTTTCTAGTCATTTGTTCATTCACGTTTACGAGATTAAATGCTCTTTGTTTGATCGACGTCTTATTTTTAGTTTAGGTTTATAAAGTGTTACAACTATACACGGACAATACATAGTTTAATGGTTAACGGACAGATTCAATCATAAAACTACTGTTCATGTACAAGCTATGTTTGTGAGAATTCTTGGGATGTTTGGTGCATGTTTCTAGCTTTATTCTCTTCTCTGTGTATGAATGGTATTAGACAACCTAGCGTCACATTTTTGGTGTCCAGGTTTACTTGCTATATTCTCTAAAAGCTAGACTGGAATGTTCCCTTGTTACTCAGCCGAACATATGACTTTGATTAGTGACTCTAATTCGATATCGTTCTTCTTTCTGATTGTTTGAAAGATGACGACTTAGTACTGTTCTACTGAATGCGTTATTTTTTCTAAGTTCATTGTACTATCTTATCTAGATATGTGCAATACTTTCGTCAATAGTAATAGTAATTAATTAAAATGATTTAAAGAGAAAACGGCTGAACAGATTAAATATTAAAAACTAGAGAATGTTATTGTAATTTCTTTATGATTTGGAAAACGCGTACCGATAATTGGCCTAGATTTTTATATGTAGTTTTTTGTTCATTGAATTTTACGATATTAAATGCTCTTTTTTGATTGACGGTTTTTAAAGTTTATAACAAGTCACAGTGCATCAAGGCCCGTGGACCAGTTGGATATATTGGTTAAAGAGATAATAAAATAGCCGATGTATAAACCCACTGGACGATTTTAAACGATCGACGGAGTGAGCAAGAGTTAATTATTTAAAAGGACGATTCTAAAAGTTTTTGTTAGAATTATACATGAAGACGATCATGCTTTAATCAGTTGGTAAGCAACCCCATATCATTTTCTTAAACAGGAAGAAATAAATTTTGTTCATGGAAATTCTGTTGACTTTAGGTAAACACAGAGAGAGGGAAATATTCTTTGCTGTAGTTGCAGGTATACGCGTTCTTACAGTTAATGTTTTACAGCTGATACATGAGGTTTGAAGCTACCTACAATCAGAATAATGATAGGGTAGAGAGAAATATATATGTATATATATATATATATATATATATATAGAGAGAGAGAGAGAGAGAGAGAGAGAAAGAGAGAGAGAAGCAACGTCTCCTTTGTGAGAAAGGGGGCGTAGTAAAGTATAGAAATTCCCCCCCCCCCAATAGATTGTGAAGACGAGTTTGTACTCTGTCAAAGCGAGACAGGTTGGATCGAGCGGCACCTTCCCAAATGTGGTGCGAGTAGTCTATGTTAGGGCTATCATGGAATAATACAGGTAGAGGGTTGCGTCAGGAGTAAGGTACTTTTCGGAGACGTAGAATGATTTAATAATTTTTACAACGATCAAAATATTTCATGTAAATCAGCCATTTAAAGTCCCGAGTGAAAATTACTTATAGGAGCTTATTAAAGCAGTGTACTTCTTTCACTGAGAGAACCATTCATTGCAACTATAGATATAGAGACAGACACACACACACACACACACATATATATATATATATATATATATATATATACACACACATATATATATATATATATATTATATTATAAATGCTCTTCGAAGCTGTGATATATGGTTGTGTATTCTGTATAGATGCCATGTTGAGTTTAAAGTTTTTTGGATCTCTTTTGTACCAATACCGTCAGGAATTGTATGAAATAATCTTCATTTCCAACTATGGATAACATGTAGGACTAATGCTATATAATTAATCGTTGAAAACATAGATCGTGCCTCAGCAAATCAAATAGTGGTTGTGTTCACGGCAGTTAGATAAACTAACCATAACGCGTATTATTTAGATTATTCGGACTACTATTCTCATCTTAGTTGGTATATTCTTAACGTTTCGGTTGATGTAACCCCTGCCCTAATTCTAATGCATCTTTTCGATTTTGAGAATATTAATACTTTTATAATAAAAAAATCTAGTTCAAAATTCGTATAAGATCCCAATTTCATGAATCGAGTACATGCATTTGCAGAAGACCGCGGGTTACATCGGCCGATATGTTATGGAAATAAAAGCCAGAATGAGAAGATTAGTCCGAATGATCCGAATATTACAGATGATCAATCTTCATCTAAAAAAATACGAAATATTAGCATTCTTCTTAATGGACTCTAAATAAACAATTTAATTTCTAAAGTTGTTCTTTCTCAGTTCGAGAATCGTCATGTCCCCCTAGATCATTCAATAATAATCATTTTCCAGAGCTAAAGAACTAGGTTCCACGTCATTTATCTATATCTCTTGGGGGAGAAAATAGAATATCCCCATGCCGTTATATGTTTAAAACTAGGTAGTCCATGATTACCTTTTTTTTTCTTTATTCATAATGTATTTATGTAATGTTTTGTATACTACAAAACATATATAATATATTAATGATATTACATTCTAGAATCCAATTTAAGTTTCAATGTTCTGTTATATGAAATATTGTTGTACATTTTGAAAGAAAAATCTTTTGTGTCAGCAATCGATTTCGCCAGCCTGCACAATCGAGTAGTTCGTTATGTTTCTGGTTTTATTTTGGTGAGATGACAGAAAATATAATTATTTTTCTATATTTTTCTTTTATATTTGGAAGTTTTCAATACATTCAAATAAAACAGTGGTTTATTTATGAGATTACACGCCTCTATCAACTTCATAAAGATAATGGGTTTCTAAAAAATCGACATTTTGACTCTTCCGATTTTGTTTTCATTTAATCTCCATTCAACTGTTCATTCTATTCGACAAGATTAACTGCACTCAGGTTAAAAGATCGACGTTTTATCTTCAGTTATATAAAGAGTTACAGATATAAAGGATGTGCATGTGGCTTAATGGTTAAGGAAAGGGTTCATACACTGATAACTGTTCATTGTCTTAGTTCTTATGTCACATCTGTTGCGATATACAATCTAGAGTCATGGAAACATTTAATTGTAGCTCAAGAATCCAACTTTAAATTTTCGACGTACATAAAGAAACGCCTCTGCCTTCCATAAACGGGTTCGGAACATCATTTTTCTTTTAAGTCCAAACTATCAATATTGAAATCAGAATGCATTCAACAAAAACTCTGTTTTCAATCCTGAGACTTACTAAATTGGTATCGTCTATTTGCTTTATTTACGCACAAGTCACTTTTTGAATGATATACACTCACCATTCACATCTACTTAAAGATACATTAGTTATTCGTTTAAAAAAATCGTTAAGAGATCGTTGGCAACGTGTGATATATATAAGTATTAAATGAACAAGAAATGGGCTGATATACCGTAAACAACATCCTAACTAATCAACACTAATACTTTACTCAGACTTAATATAGTTATTTCGAATACTCCAGATTTTTCGGCGAATAAAGGTTCCGGTAACGTCTTGGCATATTCGACGAATCCGAAATCATTATATTTCCAGACAAATTGACCAGATTCTACGTCCTTTTGCCATAAGATCATGACCACACAAGGATATGCATTTTACAACTGTCACAATCTAAATCAGATACTGTAGATTATGCATGCTGACTTATTTAGTTATGCATCAATTCAGGTATGACTTAAATCATTTATGCCGTTAAAAACCACAAGTATATGCGCGTATCTTACTATAATGCAGATATGGTAAATGTATTGTTTAGGGATATTAAATCTCAGTACTGAAAAATGTAAACATTAAGGAGTATGTTCGCAATATAATAGCTACACTCTAGTTAATGACATCTGTTTACAAATACACATTTTACAAAATAATTGTATAAATATATACCGATGAGGATAAAACACATTATGTATCATAACATGAAATGTCGTGGGATCAGAATGTATGAAAACATACAAAGGAAAACAGCTACATCAAAGGAAAACATCACAATCAAATTAATAGTTGAGCGGTTTCGTTCCGATCAACGGGCGTGAATAGTATAGTTTAACATTTATTGAAAAAAACGACAAATCATATAAGAAACAATACGCGAAATTAGATTTTATATGACGTGTGCACCTATTTGAAAAAATGTACGTAAAACCATTTAACAGAAAAAAGAAACCAAAACAAAAAAAAATGGGAAAACATGGCTAAATGCAGTAAAAAGTGTAGAGTTGATAATATAGTGATGAGGTGTATCGTAATGTTTGAGTGTGATTTCTGCCTGATGCTTTGTTAAGGAGTAACATCCGAGAAGAAAATATACATTATATGGTTATAAAAGAAGGATTTAAGCACTTCCGATGCACTTTCGGCGTAGAGGAAAGAATTAAGTTTTGAGAGGGTGTAGTTTTAAGGGTTAAAATTGTGGGTTAAAGTGTTCCTTTGTGTGACTGGTGCGTTAGAAAGATTTCATGTTCTTGACGTTTTGTCGATACAACACATCGGATACGGGGCACGTCTTATTTTATAGATTCCGACTAGGGAAGAAGTACCCTAAAATATAATGAGATGGGGACTGGATTATGTTTTGAGTAAATATTTATTTGTTTTAAAAGTTGATGTCACTATTTTAAGGCCAATTTTTGTAGGGCAGTAGCAATGCGATTAGTGGGGAGAAATATAAAATGTTTATTTTTATCGCACTTGCCGATGTAATTTGTGCTGAAACTAACCATAACCTAAACTACTTGATCTTACTCTGAACAACACCTAGAACTGCCTACATTTCTCAGTCTATAGAAAAAACAACTAACAAAACCTTCATACATTTTACTCCCATGACAACATGAGAATCAAATCTAGAATAATCATCGACTTATTCATCAGAGATCCACTCATCTCTGCAATGAATAAACCTACATCGAAAGTACAATCACACATTTTAAAATGCCCTTATTTGTCATCCACAATGCTTCTAATATTGTTGTCAATAAAACAGACTAGCACTTCAAAAGAATCTCTCACAACACCACCAGCAGATATAACAAAATTCTAAGTATTTTTTCTATGAAGTATCAGTGTTTTGGATACGGTCTATGACGGACAATGTTGACTATCGGGTGTATTAGTTTACACTATGTGAATCAAGTTTACAACTGTTTCCCCATATCTTTATTAATGATTTTTCAAATCATTTTGTAAGATAATTTAAACAGCTATGAAGACGGCATATCAGTGTATCGCAGCGCGTCGAATAGAATTAGTTATTAAAGTTTTGCTGATTTTCTCATTTTTGATCAGAAGCACATGGCATAATGGAGAAATAGTGAGTTGTTTAATTTAACACTTTTCAAACGAAGCCAATCTCTTTTCAACACCAATGATCAAATCCTTGTTTTTGCTCGATTTGAACATACGTAACTCTCTCCGTAGGAACGACTCTTTATTTTGTTAATAGTGATGCGCCTTTTTTATTTTACAAGTAATCCGGAAGTTTTAAAGAGGGGTTCAACACAAAACGAATTGTGAATAACTAACTTATAGGCAATGGCAGAATATTGAAGATTTGTTTTATTTTTTCATGTCATGTGAATATGACACGCTTGCACAAGGTATACATTTTTAAGTATTCGATCTATATTCATTTGGCATCCGCTTTTTCTTCTGAGATTATACCATCCTCAATTCATTAATGATATTTGAGAATTGTATAATCTAAACAAGACAGCAGACATTGGACAAACAAAGGGCTCCATATCGTATCAGATAACATTATAAAAGATAATAAAGTGTACTTTACTTTAGTTTCATGGCATTATCGAGCATCCGTGTTAACGATTACCCTCTAACGTCTGCCATCAATCAATTAATGCCAGACGTAATAAGACAGTCGAGTGCAGTTCTGAGGTTCGGCGATGTCAGTACATTGCCTTCAAGTGTTAATTAAATTACATAATATATATATATATATATATATATATATACACATACATATATATATATATATATATATATATATATATATATATATATATATATACTATTAACTGTTAGTATCGGTTTGCCAATTGATTAACATTTTTAGATTTTGCACTTATATCCAATTTCGATGACTTATTATTAGTTGTTTTTACTTATATTGTACTATTCGACTCATTACAATACTCGTCACTCAATAATTATTGACAGAGCGTACGTTAAGAGAAAAACAGCTATAAAAAGGAACATTCTCTCATAAAGAAAACCAAGCATATTTTTTACCTTCTATCATATTTAAATTCCTGTTATACATATCTATACATCTTAACTTAATGAGCATATGCATTTGACTCTGCAATCGAACATATGCCATCACATATTCATATTTCTGTTTAGTGGTTTATTTAAAATGTTTCATTTTTAAGTTGTAATCATCAGGAAATATAGTCTTCATTTAATTACACATTATTTAAATATTACATTTAATCATTAATAGAAAAACAGACTTTACGTTGTGAAATTATGAATATATTATACACACACACACACATATATATATATATATTATATAACATATTCTTATAATCTATATGTTATATACATAAATATATATATTATATTATATAACACATTTTAATAATCTATATAGATTTAGTACTGTTTTATCACATCATTGTCTAATAAGACACGAAAAAAACTTTACACAACTCAATAGTTGTCATAAAGATAGTCTTCACGATAAAATATCATAACGCCCGCTAATAATGTCCAGAGGCAAACCTTTGACCGAATTCTTAAGAGGCCGTATTACAGAGATGTCTAAACGTGGATTAACCAGCAGAGCCATCGGACTGAACCTTGGAAGAAGTAAGACGGTGGTGTCGAATTATCTGAAAGCGCAACAGAGCTATAATACTAAAAAAAGTCCAGGTAGACCACATCTTATTAGCCCCCGGCTAGGGCGCAGGATTCTGAAAATGCTGAAGAAATCGGAATCGGCTTCATCTTCGCAACTAAAGAACGAAGTTGATGCCAAAGTTAGCTCATTGACAGTTAGACGCTTCCTTCATAGGAATGGAAAATGAAGTTTGAAGCGCAAAGCCAAACCACCTCTAAAAAACATTCATAAAACGAAACGACTGGAGTTCGGAAAAGTTCACCAGTGTTGGGTGAATGAATGGGGGTCTGTTTTGTTTACAGATGAGAAAAAATTCAACCTCGATGGGCAAGATGGATTCCAGCGTTACTGGGGAGATAAAAGTTTGCCACGTGAAATCTTTTCGTCTCGAGTTTGAGGTGGTGGTAGCTGTATGGTTTGGGGTGTAATTACATACAGTGGCAAAATGGACACAGAGTTCATTAGTGGGCGTCTTAAGGCCGATGGATACATTAAGCTTTTGAATCAGGCTAGGCTGAAGGAGTGCGGAACAAGATTATGCGGCGACAACTGGTGGTTTATGCAGGATAACGCTCCAATCCATTCAGATCGTGCAACAAAAAGTTTATTGGATACATTAGATATACAATTATTGGCCTGGTCGGCCAATAGCCCAGATTGCAATCCAATAGAAAATGCATGGGGGCAACTAGTCCGCTTGGTATACTCAGATGGACGTACATTCCAAAGCGTTAACGACCTCAAAGCAGCAATTTTCGAATCATGGGATAAGTTCTCGAGCGAATATCTTCACTCTTTGATTGATGGCATGAAAAACCGCGTGTTCGAGTTAATAAAGAATAATGGTGGTCATACTAAATATTAAATGTGTTTAAAAGTGTTTTCGTGTCTGATATGAAGGTTTATTTTGAGTTAATGAATGTTGCCTTATATTTATGAACAGGTTTTTTAATGCTAATTTGTAATTATCTGCAATACGCAAGCGTAATCTTATCAATTGAATCAAACAATTTAAGGGTTGTTTACTGATCGTATTCGCAATATAAATTCATAAGATTAGGCCATAAGTACGATTAAACAACTCCATAAGCGTAAATTACTTCTGGCCTTATATTTTTGAACAGCACTGAATATATATATATATATATATATATATATATATATATATATATATATATACTAGAAGAATACTAGTAAATCTTCCCGAAGATAATAGTTTGGTACCACGTTTAATCTCCCTACGGAGATTACAATTCAGTTAAAAAGCTACTACGCCTTATATCTAGAATCCCTATTCTGATCTAGATCAAAATCAATTAACGATTTTTGTCCAAGTAAATGTCTAGAAATTAAAATGCAGAGGAATCTTGCTTCGTTAGTGTCTAACACCTATACATTAAATTCCATACAAATCGGATGTGTTAGAAATGTTAAATTGGATGCTTTACCCCATAAAATCCATTTTTAAATGCTCAAGAGAAACTGAAATTTAGTTAATATTCATTAATTCATGCTTTAGAACTGCGGTTAAAATTTCATCAAACACGCTTTTTAACCTGTTAGTATGAATTACATTAAACTAAATATAACCCACATTAAAACTACGTACACCTAGAAGTTGTGTTCTTGAACTAAGAATGATCGGATAATACGTTTAGTCATAAACCCTGTATATACAAATATATAAACATATACGCATACCTCATTTTGCATATATATATATATATATATATATATATATATATATATATATATATATATGTATGTATATACATTTAAAATAAAAGTTTAAATGAGTAGTATTTATTTGATGGCTCTATAATCGACTTTACGGTCAATACGACTTTCCTCATATAATATTATGATAAGTTACTATATTTGTGTTTTAGCTAATTGATTGATAATTACAAAAATATTTTTTATTTCATCTTTTCAATATATTTTTCAAGCATTCATGAATTGACTTACATACGAAAAAACTGACACACAACACCTCTCATTCTAATGTATAAATATATATATATATATATATATATATATATATATATACCTACACACAAATATAGATATATACATATATAAATATACATATATATATGTATATATATATATAAATACCTTTCTCTCTCTCTCTCTCTATATATATATATATATATATATATATATTAAATACATTTGATCTAAAGATCAAACAGAATGACAGAATGAAAATAATAATTGAAAAAGCGACTGAAATGAATTTTTGATTAAATAATCAATAAACCTTTCAAAATTGATCAGATAGATACGCATACGCACGTTTGATCTTATTTTATAGCTCCCTATAGGTCGATATTGCGCGTCTAGGCTGTGTGTATTGGGTAAATGTATACAGAGGAGCTTATCCGTTTCCCGCTCGGTTTTTAAACCCCGATTTGTATACCAAGTTCACAGGTATTAGGATAATCAGTCATAAAATCTAGGTACTCCTGATTTCCGGGCAATTAACAATAGTGTGATGAACAATGGGCAATTTATAATTCCCCCACTATCAAATCACAATGATGTTGTTTGCACGGCAACGGATAATGCTGAACTACTTACCTAACGTTTCGCCGTAAACCCCACCTTGGACTCGACAAACAACCCACTCCCTAAATTCCCATTTCGGACTGAAGCCACACTTGAGAACCTGGTCATCACCCCGTCGCAAGTGAGAGACATTATAAAACACCTTCACACCTCCAAAGCCCGTGGGCCGGATCTTATACCAGTAATAGTAATAAAGAAATGTTCTGCTGATCTGGTCCCTTCCTTTCGAAACTATACAACACATTCCTTATTAAATCGTGTTTCCCTGAGAGTTGGAAAATTACCTCTGTGGTACCAGTATTCAAGAATTCTGGAGAGAGAAATGATCCTCTAAACTACCGCCCAATCAGTCTACTCCCCTTATTAGCTAACATCTTTGAAACATTAATCAATCTAGTCATAGTCAGGCACCTAGTTAATGCTAAACCTCTTTCTGATCATCAATACGGATTCAGACAAGCACGATCTACTGCATATATACTAACGGTCATCTCTGAACGCATATACCATACACTGGACAAGACAGGTGAAGCTACGGTGGTAGCTCTCAATATATCTAAGGCCTTTGACAAGGTCTGGCACGAAAGCCTTCTAATCGAACTGCACTCATATGGTATTACTAGGTAAATATATAATATAATTAGATCCTTTTTTCAACAAAAAATATCCAGGTTGTACTCGATGGCCGTTCATCTAAGCCACATAGCATAAATACTGGTGTACCCCAAGAATCTATTCTTGGCCCACTATTGTTCCTGATTTTTATAAATGTCATCCCTTATGCCATTGCGACTGAGATAAGAATATTGGCTGACGACATCACGCTCTACTCTCATCATGTGGGCAAAACCGACGCGCAGATATCTGAGGCAATGGCTAAATCCTTAGAAAATGACCTCTAGTCTGTAGTGGAATGGGGTCAAAAATGTATGGTAAGTTTTAATGCCGAAAAGACAAAGCTTATTTCCTTAGATAACTACAAGAAACCTCTTCAACAACCGATTATCATGGCAAATAGCACACTGCCTAAGATTTCATCATTCAAACTCCTCGGCTTAACTTTCACAGATAACATGAATTAGAATAAATACATTGAAGACATTGCCAGGACTGCTGCAAAGAAAGTGGGCTCCCTCTACCGTTCCAGTAAACTTCTCAAACCTGACATTATCATATATCTCTACACAGCCACCATCCGCTTATGCATTGAGTATTGTTGCCACATTTAGGCTGGGCTCTCTCTTAGACAAGGTCCAAAAAAGAGTCGCCAACTTGATAGGTCCTTCACTATTCACCAAGCTCCAGCCCCTGTCTCATCGCCGCAATGTTGCTTCCCTGTGCTTGTTTTACAAGTACTTCAATGGATTGTGTTTTGATGAGCTTGCTGCTCTGGTACCCCCTACGATGTAAATTCACTAGACTAACCCGACAATCTGCCAAATCCCATCCATTCACTGTGGAGGTCCTCAGATGCCGGAGAGATTTCTACTCCAAAAGTTTCTTTCCTCGTGCTGCTGGACTCTGGAACTTCCTCCCTGCTCCCTATTTTCCTGACGTTATTGACAAGCAGAAATTTAAAACTAATGTAAACAGACATCTCGTTGCGCAGCTTCTAAATTAAGTTGAACCCCACCCCCCAAAAATCCTTCACTCTTTTTTTCTCAGTAGCTCCTTACGTCTACAGTGGCACCCTGCATTGTCAGGGGTGAACTATGTTAATAAATAAAAAAAGAATAATACTTTTCCTAAAGTTATGCTCCCAAATATGAACATGATGCTTCTTGTAGAATCTTGGCCGCGATGAAGCGAAATTGTTATCAAAGCGTTAACCACTAGCGGACCTCCACACGAATACATACATATATCTACATAAAGGTCAATATCTGTATATGTCTATATATTTTTATGTGCAGGATTCCATCTTAAACTTTATAACCGATTAATGTTAATTTTGGAAAAAAGCTGCTATGAACAAGGGGTGCTAATACGGTTAATATCTAGTAAAAACTAGTTTTTAACAATCGGTATGAACATCAATTTTTTAACTTTAACATAATTCACCCCAAACAAAGCATACATCCGCTGTAGACGTAAGGGGCTACTGATTAGGGTGTTGGTTTTAAGTGTTATCCTAACTTGGGAGCTGTGCAGCAGGATGTCTGTTTACATTAGTTTTAAACCTATGCATGTAAATACAGTCAGGGAAACAGGTAACAGAGATGGAGTTCCAGAAGCCGGCAGCACGATGGAAATGAACTATTAAAGTTAAAGACTCTTTGACATCTGGGGACCTCCACAGTGAATGGATGGGATTTAGCTGATTGTCGAGTGGGTCTAGTGTGTTTATGTCGAGGAGGCACAAGACCAGCAAGTTCATCAGAGCAGTACTTGTAAAACAAGCACAATGGTGGAACAATGCGGCGGCGGGACAGGGGCTTAAGTTTGGTTGATAGTGACCTACCTGTTAAGTTGGCGTCTTTTTCACTTTGTCTAGGTGGGAGAGACTAGTGGACAATGCACCGGCCAAGATGTGGTAACAATACTCCATGCATGGACAAATGGTGGCTTTTTAGGGATACATAATAATGTCAAGTCAACTTTAATAGTTCATTTCCATCGTGCTGCCGGCTTCTGGAACTCCATCTCTGTTACCTGTTTCCCTGACTGTATTTAACTAGCACGGTAGAGGGATTCGACATTCTTTGCTGCAGTGTTGTCAATGTATTTAATGTACTTGTTCTAATTCGGCCTACCTGTGAATGTTAGGCAAAAGAGTTTTAACAATGAACTCTCCTAGGTAGGGCATTATTTACTATGACAATCGGTGGTTGAATAAGTTTCGTCCAGTTATTGAAAGAAATAAGCTTGTTATTGCGGCATAAAAACTTACCAACCATTAATCACCGCAACCCAATACAGCCTGAAAATCATTTCCCAAGGATTCATCTATTGCCTCAGATATGTTCGCGCCCGTTTTGCCCATATGATGATAGTATAGCATTGTGTCATCAGCAAATATACTTATCTCAGACTCGATATACTCATGGGGGTTGTTTCTGATAATTAAGAACAATACAAGTCCTAGGATGGATCGTTGGAGTACACTAGCATTTATGTCATGTTGCTTAGATGAACCGCCATCGAGGACAACCTGGATCTTTTTTTTGTGGAAGAAGGATCTAATTATATTATATATTTGCCTAGTCATACCATATGAGCGAATTGTTAGGAGAAGCCATACCTTGTCAAATACCTTAGATATATCAAGCGAGTCTGTCCTAGATTCACCGGCCTTGTTCACCGTATGATATATGCGTTCAGAGATTACCGTTAGGATATCTGCAGTAGACCGTGCTTGTCTTAATCCATACAGGCGTTCAGAAAAAAAGTTTAGCCTTAACTAAGTGCCATATTATTGCTAGATTGATAAAGGATTCAAATATTTTATAAAAGATCGAGAGTAAACTAATTGGGCGATAGTTTAGAAAGTCAGTTCTATGTACAGAATTATTGAAGACTGGTACCATAGAGGAAATGTTACAGTCATTGGGGAAGCACAATCAAGATAGGAATTTGTTGTAGAGTTTGGAAGTGACATGAGCCAGTTCTGCAGAGCATTTCTGTATTACTATCACAGGTACAAGATCAGATCCACAAGGATTGGAGTTGTCAACGTTTTTTTATGATGTCCCTTACCTGGGATAGGATGATGACCAGGTTTTCAAATGTGGCTTCGGTCCGCAAAACGAAATTTAGGGAGGGGGTGGTTTTCTGAGTCCAAAGTGGAGTTTCAGGCAAAACGCTGTGCAAGTAGTCCAACCTTGTCAGTTGCTGTGCAAAATACATCATTGTGGTTTGATAGCGGGCGAAATCGTTTATTATCCATTGTTCACCACACTATTATACATTTTCCAGAAATCGCAAGTGCCTAGTTTCTGTGACTGAATGAGTGTTTTGTTTATCTCTGTATACCTTCTTTTCGCTTCACCTTATACTGTCTTACAATTATTTCTTGACTCTATAAATGTCTGTCTATTCGCAATTGATTTATGTCAGCCGAATTCTCGGAATGCTTGCTGCTTTTCAGCAATGATAGCAGCGCATTTCTGAGGTGAACCATTGCGGAGAGTTGAGTTTGCTGAAGAATTTTCGAATGAAGACATAGACATTCATGCCTTCTTTGACCCATTCAGTTAATTCATTTGCACACTGATCAGCAAGGGGTGAGCATATTTCACTCCATAGGGCGTCGTTGATATGATCTCTAATGGACACGAAATCAGCTTGATTGTAGTATCTCCTTGTTTTGAACAACGGCTCATTAGCTTTTCAGCAAGATTTTAAGGTGATATAAATAATTACTATAATGTTATCTGCATACCGAAGCGGGCTATGGGATTTTGTCACACAAGTTACGCACAGTGAGATCAAGAACAGGTCTAAAAGTCAGGCTTACTGGTCTACTCGATCGGGGATGCGGTTCGGGAAAAGGACAACATGTGAGAGGGAGTTGGCTGAGGAGAAATAAGCTAGAGAATCCAAACCAGTCATGGTGGTGTGTAAAATCCCCAAATACATGGATTTGGGCATTCGAGTCGAGTAAGCGTGCTCTATTTATGTCATCAGAGACAGCGTTAAGCAGAGTACTGTCCTGGGTCGAGGATGAACGGTATAAGAAATAAAAGTAGCAATCACTGTGATGTAAGGCCAATGTAATGCACATGGAAGCCTGGTTACGTACTGCTACCATATGTTCTCTAGTCAGGGGGAAAGTGTTCTGAACATAAACTTCTAGCCCGTGCATATGTTTATCAGAGGCTTTACGGTAGAGTGGGAGGTAGTCAGTCATGTCAAAGTGGTGAGAAGAAGTTGCGAATTGAAGGTTCGTTTACCTTAGTGCTAAGATATCCGAGGAGTTTGCCAGGAGAAAAGTTACTACGTCGTTGATTTTGGTTGTAAGTCCCCGGATATTAGTGAATGCGAGCATCAAGGGCGGAAGCGAAGATGTTTTTTGTTGAGTGTCTGGTTTAGATTTGATTTTATTATTTTGAAATTACATGTTTGTTTTGATATAGAGTGAAGTGGGAAAGGTGGG
Source organism: Sepiola atlantica (assembly GCA_963556195.1). Classification (NCBI taxonomy): domain Eukaryota; kingdom Metazoa; phylum Mollusca; class Cephalopoda; order Sepiida; family Sepiolidae; genus Sepiola; species Sepiola atlantica. Next base: position 109,504,162 of record OY744521.1, read on the forward strand.
GGTTTTGTAAAGTTCCAATAAGTTCACACAATAAGCCCATTAGTTGCGACCGGCCTATTGTGGTTGTTGCCTTGGTAAAGTCTACTGGGGATAACTCTAGGGTCCCTTTCCATGCGCGACCTAGCACGTACAGCTACCCACGGTATTATACAACTGATGATTGAGTATTTTGCGCTACCTAAGAGTTTGGGATCCTGTCCAGTTATTCGCTAACAGAAGCTAGACAAGCTGTCTACCCTGTAACCTCAACCTGTCGAAACAAGAGCGACCCAGACTGGTCATGTAAGACTAAGTGACGAAAAAAAAATTCCCAAATTGCTCAAATAGAGAGAATGAGAACGCCGTTTATTGTCCTTGTCAGAAAACATGGCCAGACACTGAGTGCCTTTGAGGCTTTCCAGTGATGGTACCTCATCGCCTGGCTAATAGAAAGAGAAGTAGTGCAACGGCCGGACGATAGGCAGAGCCCATCTACTCCTTAAGCAATTTTAGGTTTGCACACCTGGATATTTTGTCCTAGTAATGTTATCGATCAGGACTAAAGAGGTCTCCTTCCCCAACGGTTAGCTGTTACGACGTAAGTAGCAAGGTTTTATTTTCAGAGATTTCCTTCTCTTAAAAGGATGACATTACAAGGTCTACGGGCCTAAGACACCAAGAGGGTATAGCCCTCGCCCGTGTACTAATCAGGTATTTTCGAATCCCCGCAGGTAAAAAAGCTTCGATATATATGTATATATGTAGATGTAATAAGTCTAGTTGACGTATTTTATGGATATCAGTAGAATATTTAAGATGAGGTTGCCTCCCATGAACTATATTTTTTGTAGGGGCATTACTCGTTTGCCAGTCATATATTTGGGGTGCGAATTATTTTTTATACGTCAGAATTGAGAACACCTAGCTGCAACGTAATAGTATAGAGGACAATTTAGAAAGTACGTCGTGGAAAAAACTAGTATATAAAAAAATATTTTTTATATACGTAAAAATGAAACACAGAATGGCACATAATTTGAATAAAAGTAAAAGTTATAATTTAAAAAAAAGAGACAGATAAAAGGTGTAAAAACAAGGTAAAAATAAAACGAAAAAAGTAGTTCATAAGAATATTGGTCCGTTCTGATCATGTTTAGAATTATTTCCATGGGGCGGATAGAAGAGAAACACAAATAAGACCCGTTCTATGGCGCTATTTCTAGGTTTGAGAGATTTGGCAGTTAATACTTGGGGAGCTGCTTTTGCTAAGAGGAATTGTTTAAACTGCGGGCATAGCGCTGACCACGTGAGATATTTGTATTCTTGTCATATCGCAGACACTCAAAATACATTTTAAATACGTAAATAAAGAAACACATGATTTAAATAAAAGTAAAAATTATAATTTTAAAATAGGAAACAAATACAAGTTGTAAAAACAAGATAAAAATAAAGATAAAATCTTAGCTCATAATCTGGATCTGTTCTGATCATACTTAGAATTGTGGATAGAAGAGAAAAAAGACGGCCCGTTCCAGGTGCTTGATTCGTGAACTTTGTTATAGTATATCTTTCCTGTGGTCTCTTGGCCTTACAGGATTCCAGGACAATAATTTATCGGGTCTGGTATCCAACTAAGTGCTATTACTTGAGGTAACATTACTTGGAGAAGACGCCCTATTCCTCGTATGAGCTTCGATTACTATGTTATTTTGAATATTTGGTCAGGTTTTATTTGTAGAGGAAGTATCCTGATGTCAGGTTTCCTGACAAACCCTTGTACAGAGAGACTGCAGATACTCGAAGACTGTGTCTAGTAAGTAATTTAAACTCCATCCGTATGACTTCTCATATGTCTAAATTTGCCATATGAGAACAAGAATATCCACCTATTTAACAGTGAATATGTCTCTTCCCTTTGGACATGTATCCGCATTGCCGCTTTGGGCTCGGTGGCACCGTGTCAGGTAGCTGAGGCGGGGAAGATACTGGTGCAGTGTCCCTTGTTTGACCATCATATATCCTGGGTACAAAGAGTGTTGAAGTCAACTATCGCTTCAACAACAGCTTCTGCTTCAATTTTCTCTCACATCTTTTCGGAGATTTATAAAAACATGCCCTATTATGGCTTCTATCAATATTTCGCTATAGCTCCGTCTTCTACGGATTTTTTCTAAGTAGGTTTTATTTTTAGTAAGGCCAGTTGCGCCAGACTACAACTGGTACAATATTTCTTTATTTCATAGATCATAAGCATGTCTAGTTTTAAGTCGGGTTTCTATGTAAATCTCTGTAAACAAATATCACAGTAGAATGGCTTTTTTCTGTTTTATATTACTTCAGTTAGTGTGAGGAAATAAAAACGGCTTCCTCCTGGAGCTAAGACTTAATTTCATTACGATTCAAATTTATATCCGAGAGCTTTGGTACAAATATAACAAGGAGACCCCTCGCAAAAGGAACCGCTTCATTGTTTTAGTGAACTCTCTCGTGATCTTTGAGGTTTCCAATAGAAATACATTCTTTTCAACATGCTCAAACTAGAGACAAAATACTTTCATGCATTTCAAACTTTGTTAGCGAATTCTACGACCAACATTACTCCACATTCATTACATATCAAATTAGTTTAAGATCTCAGGGTCTGATAGAATTATGCCAAACGACTCCTTTTTGAATGATATCTTACCATTCTGCAAGGACTTCTTCCACACCGAACAAGCAAAATATAACTTCCCCAAACCATTAATCTTGATTTTTTATTTTATCAAAGTATTCTTGATACAATCTTCTGAGATGTTGTTTCTATTTCAAATAATCCATATATTAATGTTGCTTCAAATATTCTCGTTTGCATTCACATCTCTAACCAATTCATGGTTTGAGTTTAGCTATCAATATAGCTTCTTTAATTATCAAATTAACCACCTTTCATTCTATAAATTTAATTATAAATGTTGCTGTTAGTGTCCTTGCATTTGTGTTTCTTGACAGAAGATGTGTGCATATTGAGATGTTGTTTAACGTGAATGTGAAGTTATCTAGATATAGCTGATATAAGCAATTTCACAGTACTCATATGATAACAGATAATCACATGTCCGTTTACATATACTTGAATGTGGCAGTTTGTTATCGTGTAGTCGGCCTTGTGTCACTGCAGGACTACAATGTAAACACTCCTTATGAACTTCTCATTTATTCGGAGGACATGATATACTGAATTTAATTATGTTTCTTACACCCCACAAAACAATTATATTTATCATTTATTTTATATGAATAATCGTTTTTATTTAAACACACATATTCGATATAATGAAGTAATACAACTAAATGTCAAAATGTATTCTGTATTTAATTCAATAGTGCTCAATACGTGAATAGAGCATGACAGTAGTATGAACATATATTAATGGCAAGTACGCTACACAGAAGCGTTAATGTTTGATTCCTGAAGGAAATCATCAGGTATATATATATATATATATATATATATATATATATATATATATATGTGTGTGTGTGTGTGTGTGTGTATATATATATATGTGTGTCTGTGTGCGCGCGTAAGGATAGCATTTACAATCTCATAAATGAAATGTCGTGCAGACAGAATAACAATATTTTTATTGTGTTTAATGTCTTTTGTTTAAATTTTGTCTTCAACTACACACACACACACACACACACGTATATATATATATATATATATATATATATATATATATATATATATATATATATATATATATATATATATATACAGTACCGTCCACAATAAAGGAACAAAAATAAAATCTTAATCTCCAATAAATTATATTTTAATATTAGTGAAAATTTCACTGCATATGTAAATTATGTAGTTGGACTTTTACTGAGATTTTCAAATGAATTAAAATAATATTATTAAAGTTATCCACCATTTCACATATTTCAAGTGTCCAAAATTAAGGAACATTAAGGAAAAATAATTGTTTACAGTTTAAAACAGTAGTTTTTTTGTATGAAAGAATGAAAATAAATATTCTAAACTTTAATTATCATCACTGCTCAAAGTTACGCAATATCAATCATGTCAAAAAGAAATTAAACTGATTAAAGCGACACAGCAAAAATCGTCAAATTAAGAAAGGAAAAGGTGTGAAACATTCAAAAAGTGTTGTCAGCCGAGTTCCCAAACTCTATAAAGACACTGGAAGGTTAAGTAACACAAATAAACCTGGTAGACCAAGAATGACAACGGCAAAAGAGGACATAGTTATCAACGCCTAGACTGTTTCTTTACAGCTGGCAACATCTTTAAACAAATGGTTGGTGTCACGAATGTTTCACGACAAATTGTTTCCGGAAGGTTGCACGAAATATGGCTTTTTGCAAGATTTCCTAAAAAAGGCCGCTGATAAGTAAGAAAAAAACAAAGCAGCCAGATTGGCGTTCGAAAAAAACATGTTATATGATCAGAAGGAAATTGGAAAAAAGTTTATTTCAGTGACGAATCGAAATTTAATCTATTTGGCAGTGATGGAAAACAATTTGTAAGAAGAAGAAAAGGCGAAAGTTTGGGTCGTATCTGCATCTAAAGAACTGTTAAATTTGGTGGCGGTAGCGTGATGGTTTTCGGCATGATACCATGGCAGGGTACATCACCACTTGTACGCTTAAATACTAGAGTAAATGCCACTGTATACGAGAATGTTTTAGAACAGTATGTTTTGCCATTGTTGAACAATTCTGGTATCGAAAATCCTGTTTTTATGCAGGATAATGCTCCCTTACATAAGGCGAAGCTGGTCATGAATTATCCAGCTGATCAAGAAGTAAACTTAATGGACTGGCCTGCTCAGAGTCCTAACTATAACCCTATAGAAAACTTATGGAATACTCTAGGACAAAATGTTATAGCAAAGACTCCGGAAAACATCGAATACCTGTGGGTGAAACTGATAAATGAATGGGCCAAGATAACTGTGGCCCAATGTCAAGATTAAGTTAAATGCTGAAGTCGTAGATGCGCAGCAGTTATTGAAAAAAAAGGTGGAAGTACCAAATATTAAATCTCTTTTACCTTTTAAATGTGATTTAGTTAAAAATGATATGTTGTTCCTTAATTTTGGACACTTGATACCTGTTAAATGGTGGATACTTTTAAAAATTATAAGTAGACTTTAATAGAGTATAAATGGGCAATTTATTTATTCTATTTTCATTATTTTTAATGTATTAAATTTTTTTTATATATTTCTTATATATATCATTTATATGTATTCTATGTCTATTTATATATCTATATGACAATCGGTTTTAACTAATATTGTGATAACATTTCTGATATTGAAATCTAGCTATTTTTGACTAACTAGTTAAATTATTACTTTGATTTAATTTAGCCCCATATATTAAGTTTTTCTTTTATAAATATTTTTAAACTGAGTTGCTGTGGAAATTTTTACAGCTTTTTATAGGCATAATATGATAACAGCATTCTATTTGAATATTCAAATATGTAAGATGTTCATATAATTTGATCCATAACCAATTCTGCAAAAGTCTCTGAATTCCGTTTTTCTTTCTAGAACACTCTTTTAGCTTAACTCTTTAATTTTTAACGTTTTATTTAACCAAAACATGTTATAGATTTTGATTAAGATTCGAATAAGGATTCTAGATATAAGGTTTATTATCATAATATCTTGATTTTAATCTTAGTAAGCGGACATAAAATGGTGCAAAAATGTAGGGAATTAATTTTGCTCGTCCTGTAACTTTATAAAGTAATAATACATTTCTTATGGCACTCTTAAATATGTGTTACAACTTTAAATGTAATAACACTTTAAAAACTACTTTAACATTATATAAATATAACACGCAATATATTACTCAGATAGGTGACTACTTCATGTATAACTGTGTATGTGTACTTCGCGCTTCTCTGTGACTAATCCATTATTTTTCATTTACGTTTAATCTATAATTCATTTAAAACACACAATAACATAAAGAACAATATTTACATAATCGTATTAAACATAATTACGAAATTTAATCTACATTTCGATTACTTTGAGAACCAGTCAGCTATGTTACTACTTTGTTAACTGTTTTTAGGTTTTTAGCAAATCCTTATAAATTAAGAAGCTGAAAGATTTTTAATCCAATCATTATATGAATCGAGAACAAATAAAATCAGCCTGACAAAATTAGCTATAAAAAATTTGGTTCAATTGATTATTTAATTTACAAACGACACCGTGATAATTTCATTAATCTTTCAGAATCCCCTTTCTACAAAATAAATATGAAAACTATTATCATATTTAGAAGGGGAAGTAAGTCTCAGTCCAGAGTTATCTACTTTGCGTTAAGGATATTTGGAGAGTTAGTTATGTCCCTTGCATATTTTCAGACAGCAGGCCTTTGGTGATTGGGACGAGTGACACATTTCTCTCAAGTAAGACGTATTAACATAACAGTAATTCTTTATTCAGTTGCAAATAAAGAATACATAATTATTGTTGATCTACACACAAAAGTTAAAATTCAATTATTAATCATATTCGCCCTATATCGAACAATAACCACCACTTCACTTCAATTGTCGACGAAGATGAGATACATATAACAAAATCGCTTTTGCACAGGATAACATTTTTATTTGTTCATAAGATAAAACATGAAATTAAAATTTGTGATTTCTCAATAAAGTTAATTTTTCACCGAATAAACAAAAGTTATTTTAGAAATTATAATGAATGATTTTAACGGCTTTGAACCAACAATGTACACAGCCACTGACACTAAACACGCAAAGCGTAAACACAAACATTAAAAGAATTCGTCTATGACGAACCTCAAGAAAATAATCTTACTTCATGATATTCACTTTCTCAACTTATTGTTCCATGACGACAATGCTTGTCAGACGCTTTTATTATTAAGAAAATTAAAACTGGACGAGCATACTCGTTACATGAATGTTATTATTCTGAATAAAAGCAAATTATGTTAGCTTCACTGAAACAGTGGAAAAGCGTGTGAGAATATAGGATTGACTTTCCCCTATTTTAATTAATCATACGAAATGAATTTAGGAAATAACGAACACCTTTTTACAACAACAAACGAAAGGAGTTTACTCAGATCAAAGATTACTAATACTATTTGGTACAGGTGGAAGAAATTTTGGACAGTGTCCGAAAGAAAAAGTCGAAAATAAACCATTAGTTCAAACATCTTCAGGCGAAGATAGCATGCGCTGTTACTGCCCAGTAGACAAGGAGGAAGGAGCGAGGATATGGCGATCGTTCCTGGCTGGTGCCATGGTACCGTCTGATAATCGTCTGCAATATCCTAAGGGAGCTCAAGTAGTGTCCCTTAGAGAACTAATGATAACAATGCGCCCAGCGAGCTGATTGGCCAAACTAGCTCAAAGATACACTGATATGCAATACAAAGTAAATTTAATTTATGACTGCTACAAGCTTACAGACATTTTAGCGTTCAGCAATTACTTTTTTACGCCCGTTATAATTGCGTAAAATAAAAAAATACTATGCTGACGACTATATTATTTTGCTAGTTATATAAATCGTGTTTGCGAAAAATTCCAAATTAAATCTCTCACAAAAAAATCAGTTTAAATTCTGCTATTCATTGCAGGACAACGATTTCAAAAAGATTCCGACGAAATAGTTACGGATTTCATTCAAGATTTCATTCAAGATTGGGACATGATAAAAATGTCACAGTCGAAGCTCTCACTACGGTAGGCAACCGTTTAATAAGCTTTAAACGCGACACTATTATGATACAGCAGTACAGTAACCATCTACTACAGATAATGTTCGAGCAAATGCTAATAAATCCCATATAAATAAAAAAAAACCTTTCACATGCTTGCTAGAATTGCAGCGATATACATTTCCCCGCTTTTACCCATTAAAGCAGAATAAGTGTCGCCCATACTTCGATTACGGACATATAAGAAGCAGTTTGTAATATTCATAGAGGCAACACTTTTAACATACATGCACAGGTCATTCAAATATGCCACATGAGAAATTAAAAAAAAAGTCTCGAAGTAATCAAATTCAAATTCTGTGTCTGCAACATTCAAAATTGATTTGGAATATCACAGAACATGTATTACTGTTGTTGTAAATATCAGTCCAGTTTTCAATTTGCACGGCTTCGGATTTTACCCTTATCTCACACTTGGAAACATTAGAAGACTAGCATTAAAAGAAACACATCATATAGCTCGAAGTGCGTCATGAAACACAATTTAGCTGACGTGTGATTTTAATTGCAATGTATCTTTTAAAGAAAACTTATTTCTTTAAACATGCTATCTCTCTGATAATTCTATTGGATGGACTAATTGATTATTACAGTATTCCTCTCAGGCGTCGTTTTAAACACTTTTAATCTTTCTTCTCTTTCTTGTATAGTAAAATATTCTCAGAAATACTTAATGCTAAATATAACAATGTTTTCAGAAAAGTTTAGGATTTTTCACCACATTAAACGTGACTGAAATTAAAGGCTGATACAAATCCTATGTTCAGACTCATACTTCCGGTACCCTATGCTGAACTTGACATAGTGAATTAGAAATTGAAACGTCTCCAACAATTAGAGTGCTACAACCAATTCATTACTCCACATTAACAGCTTTCGTGCTGTTGTTGAAACAAATAAATTAAAATAAAAAGTATATGCGTTTATTATTTAAATTAATTTATCAATTCCTTCTCCGATTAACTGGCTACTCTGGTGCCACCTCAATGTAAATTAACTAGACCAACTCGACAATCAGCTAAATCCCATTCATTCACTATGGAGGTCGCCATATGCCGGAGAGCTTTCTACTCCAATTACTTCTTTCCTCGTGCTGCTGGCCTCTGGAACTCCTTCCCTGCCTACTGTTTCCCCGACGGTACTGACATGCAGACATTTCAAACTAGTGTAAACAGACATCTCGCTTCACAGCTGCCAATTTTGTTGACCCCCCCCCCACACACCGAACCATCTCCATTTTTTCAGTAGCCCCTTACGTCTACAGTGGCGACCTGCCTTGTTTGGGGTGATCTATGTTAACAAAAAGACGCACATCAGTACCCGTTGCCTTTGGCAAAATATCTTTTCGCAAAATTAAATGATAGAAATTGTTTTGCAAAAATTGATCTTCCGGATTCTCTGATGCAGTTGGAGGTTGATGATGAGTTAAACGATCTTCTGACTATCAACACAAACAAGAAACTGTTTCGATTCAATCGCCATTCTTTGGAGACGAACCAGCTCGAGTCATATTCTAGCAGCAATGTAAACCGCATTGACAGAAGTGGCAGCACTCATTGATGATATCATCGATACAGGTGCAACACAAAATGTTTTATTACTACATTAGAGCGAACTCAGATTCTAAGTAAAGGCTGACAAGTTGTTTTTCCAAACACACATAAAATATCCGCGATTAATTCCTGACAAACATCATCGATGTTCAAACCTAGATAATATTTCTTGCCATTATAATGTTGGCATGGGAAAATATGAAAAATTTACGCTCTTACCTTGGCATGGTTAGCCACTACTTCATTTTTGCCATCACGTTATTTGGTTCGTGAACCTCTCAACACTCTTTTAAAAAAGGATGCACTATGGAAATAGTCAACTGAATTTCAGTCTATCTTCAATAAAGTAAAATCATTACTTTCTTCATATATTTTGCTCACACATTACAACTCATCCCTGGATATTATTGTTGTTTTTAATGCATTTGATTATGGTGTTGGAGTTGTCATTTCGCATAGGTTTCTTGATGACAGCCAAAAGCAATAGCTCATTCGTCGATGTTACTTACACCTGTCGAGCAGAACAATAATCTGATAGCGACCAAAGCATTGGACATAATGCTTGCCACAAGAAATGCCAGGAAATAATAAATAGATGTCACCTTTCCTTGATCACAGCTCATAAACCTGGTGTTAAAATCTTCGGAGTGAAGAAACGTATTTCAGACTATACAACTAATAGTCTGCAAAGATGAGCAACTATGCTTTTAGATTATGATTTCGTCCGCCATATATTTTTCAGATGATGCGATCTGACATGCAGATACTTTATACAGACTCAGAACAGACAGCTCCAAACAAGGATGGAAGAGGATTCAATCATTCCAGCATTATCTGTGGAAGCAGAATGATTTCACATTGCTCAAATCAACAGTCAGAGCACTGTTAATTACTTTAAAATTGATCCGCAAGGCTACAGCTCACGACTCCTTATTCGAGTTAGTGTTGCACTTCTACCATACAAATCTTCCTTAGGTATGTAAACATAAAAACAATTCAACTCCTTTTTCTAGAATCAATCATAATTAATGGGTGTATTCCTTTTGGATGAAATGAGATTAGTCCATTTAAATTGCAAAATTATGTATTTCATTGTTGGACGTAAACTAATAAGATGGCTGAAAGGTTTAGAACATAGCGATGTCTACTGGCCACACATAGACAAACCATTAGAGGATCTGAGTCATAACTGTTAGAAATATCAGTTAGCAGGCAGCAAACGTTCCGAGAAAAGCAAACATTTTTTCTTGCCTTATTTTGGATTCACCCTTGTGACGTCTTCACATTGCCTTTGCAGCACCTATTAATAGAAAATGTTTTATACTACTAGTTGATGCTTACAGTAAATGATCTAAATAAAGGTCGGAAGAAACTATTTAAAAATGACAAAGCATTTTCAGTCGATTACGAGTCCCAAAGGCGATACTCTTTGACAATCCTACTGCTTACGTCAGTTAAATTTTCAGATTTCTGCAACGGTAATAATATTATCTATATACGCACCACACGATCTCAACCTAAATCTAACGAACAGGTCGAGCGTTTTGTGGATACATTTAACTACTCCAGAAATCTTAGAGATAAGCCTTGGAGGTTATAGAGCAACACCAAACCCAAATGTATATAGCGGTAGTTAACCGGCAGAAACTAATTTGAACCGAAAAGTCGGATGCCATTCGTACAGTAGCACGCATTACTTATAAGAGAAATACACAAAAAATATATAATAGCAAGCTCAATGGGGAAGTCTTAGATTAAAGAGATTCATTGAGAAAAAACATTTTGCTATTTAAAAGGGAAGAAATATTTGCTCAGAGTTACCCCCTTGCCTCAAAAAGATTGGAGAGTAAGTTACGTCCCTTGGGGTTTTGATGTGTCGCCTATCTCTCCTAAAGAAAGACATCTACACTAAAAATATATTATTTCTGCAGTTGTATATAGAGAATAAATATTAATCATTGATCCATACAGAAAAGTTGTATTCAATTCTTTCTTTATATTCATCCCATGTCTTGCAATAGCCACCACTTCACTACTATTTAAAAATAATTGATAAACACAATGAAAGTATTTTGTTAATTTGTTTTAGATTAAGATTGATAATTTGTATTATATTGATTATTCGAACTACTGTCCTAAACTTGGATCTAATTCTTACATGGATTTTACCGATGTAACTTCGACCTTCTCCAAAAGTTCATTGGCTCAACAGATGAAGTGCTAAGTTACAGTCTTCTGGAGGTTGATGGTTTAATCGTCAGTGCAATGTAATAACGAATATCATTACACATTTCTACTCGGTTATGACGGACGGGACGAGTGCAAGCTATCCCGCGTGTATATAAAAAGGGATTCGTACGAAATTCTGTACAGTTTCCCGAGTTTGAGAGATGCACCCGAAGAAGGTCGGAGATTTTATCGGTCTACACTTCGTGAGAATAATATCCAAGATCAGATCAGTAGTCTGAATAATCCAAAGAATACCAAATGAAACTAATGATAGTAAAAGACCAACGGGCAATGCCAGTAAGTACAACTTTGTACTTTAATTAGTAAGGGTTTAACAATAATTGATCTATATAATTTCTATGTTGTGTATCGGCTGGTTATACACCGTGATCAGTCTCTCTGTTTCTATTTGTAGATGAAGATTTATTATTAAATTCATAGCTAATAATGGGCAAACTTACAAAAATAAAAGTAGATATTTTTATGCTATTGTGAAAATAATAGCGTTTCCAGTACAATAATGTACCATTTGAAAACCGCTTTCCTCAAATGTAAACGGACTTTATAAATGGTTATTTAAGTGTATAGATGACCCTGTATAATTATTTATTATTGAACATATTATCATGCTGATCTTTCCGATCAGTATGTCTACGTAAGATAAATGTATTTGGGCCGATATTAACGTTGTGGTATTGTTATTGTGTAGTATTAAGTATATTGGGAAACGCCATAGTACGACTCGATTAGAATTAATAAAAAAAAGACAATGCCCACTTATTATTAGTAGCAGGTGCTTTCGATAGTGGCAAGAAGGGGCGCCCTACCTCTTCGATTATCCTAAGATAAGAGGCCATTCGGAGTGTCGTTTCCACTTTTTTGATCTTCTAGTTGTTGCGGCCTTATCTCTCGCGTACTTTTTCAGCCATCGGCCGAAGCATTTACATGCTGTTGCGCAGGACATGCGCACACGATACTTTCCATCTTAGCACAAAGCTCTGAACACGTGGCACACCTCTTCTGCCTATTTCATACATCTTATATATAAAGTAAAGTCATATATAAAGTTTTACTGGCATGCTTTCCGTTACAGAAACTCGATAAAAAATCAGCTTCATTAGTGCCTCAGGCCGGTTTGTCATTTCTGTGATGAAGACAGGGATCATATTTTACAATTATTTTCTTTATTCATTCTAAACCACTAATGGAATATTCAAAGCAAAATTACTTTTTTTAACGCGTAATCAGAATTATTGCTTTTTTAAAAAGTATTTACAGGCGTTTTTAAGAATATTAATATCATATATTCATGATGAGATGAGTAGTAGAAGGAGTAAGACTATAATAAGTGGTTACTAAGATTAGTGGTACAACCGGTTCGCAAGGGAGATGAAACAACACAATTTCAAAAATAAGAATAATATCCATTTGCTGATGATCATAGTGATGAGGAGGACGACAAAGAAGGAAGAGGGTGAAGAAAATACATTGAAATAGTAGTCATACTATCAAGTCGCAGAATAGAAGGTCAAATAAGACGAAAAATAGAATACGGGGGACAGATGAAAACCAATAAGAAACATTTAAGTAAAGCGACTAAGTGACTACACATATATTTATCTTTTTATAGAATGATATTTGTATTACATAAACATTTTACGCTTTAACATACAATAATATATATATATATATATGTATATATATATATATATGTATATATATATGTATGTATATATATATGTATATATATATGTATGTATATATATGTATATATATATGTATATGTATGTATATATATATGTATATAAATATATGTATATATATATGTATGTATATATATATATATGTATATATATATATATATATATATATATATATATATACATATGAGCGACGTTTTTTTTATATTCCATTTATTTAAAGACAACAATAAACAATGAAAGTAAGAAGAATGCCGTGCAAGTCTTGTGGGTACGTTAAGTAATATAAACATATCTACATTATAAACACACTAGTGGGACCCGAATCCCAGTGTTGCCCTGGGGAAATATCAAATAATTAAAACAAATATAAGTATTAGAGTATTAATTCCGAAAAGAAAAGCAGGTAATAACCCATTTTACTATAAGTAGTCAAGGTGATTAAAATTAGATTTATTTATGTTATGGCGTTGACTGAGAAAATATGAAATACTAGTTACATTTCCTAATAATAAAGCTAAAATATAATAGGAAAAATACCTCATTAAATTAAGTGAGTAAATACGATTAGTTACATAAGTATTTATTGTTTTGAACCAAACAAAATAGGTTTCTCTATGCTTAAGGTAACTGGACACACCCTCTATTGTTTTAAGTAGGGGTTATTCTTAAAACTACAAACTATTTTCCCAAAAATAAAAAAAAAAAAAAATAAATGTGACGGAAGAATATTCATGAAATTGTCCACGCCCATTAAAGGAGAAATGTGTTTAGACCAGGAGCGGGCAACCTTTTCAGAGTGAGGGTAGGTTGAGACTTTTGGAAGGAGATCGCGAGCCGGCGTGAATAACGAAATCTCTGAATTACTATACTTTGTGTATATGAATAAACTGTACGAAAATTGCATTGAACACTCTACAAATCAATGAGACCTCTGGTGCTGTTTACCATGAAGAAGTATTTCCATGTCTGGTTCGATTGTTGAGGTAGACAACAGAAGAATGTCATTGAGGTGGCGGTCCGAAAGTCGGAAGCGAAAGTGAGACTTCGTGTACTTCATTTTCGAGAAGAGCTGTTCACAGAAGTAGGCGCTACCGAACATGGCCACAATGCGTTGGACATGGGCAATGTATTTTAAAAAAATGTTAGAAAGGAGAACGATGTCGCGGAAGAAGGACAACGGAGAAATGGTGCGGAACTTCGCTTTCATTTCATCGTTGCACTTCAGATCCACCAACTCCGCAACAACGCATTGAAAAGCTTGAAGTCCGCAGCCAGCACACTAACTCTTGCAAAACAGGAATCAAATTCCTAACGTAGAGAGTTGACGACACTAACGCAATTGCCAAGGTCAACATCGTCAAGAGAACATGGAGCAATAAGGGGGAAATTTATAAACTGACCAGAAGCCAATTGAGCCTCTCACAAGCGCAGTTTAATCTCGGAGGCAGTGATGTGCGCGTACATGTCTGTCACGAGAATGTCTTTGCCTTTTCAGCTTCATGTTGAGGGTGTTCAGGTGCGCTGTAATGTCCCTGAGCAGGGCCAGGTGAGCTAACCACCGCGGATAAGAGAATTGATCAGCGTGGGGAAGATTCTTCTGGCGTAGGAAGGTTGCAGACCCGAGACAGCATAGCCCCACGACTTAGCCAGCGTACTTCACAGATGTAGAGCAGGTCGTTGTAATGCAGGTTCATCTCGTCCATCAATGCCTGGAACTAACGATGGTTAAGGCTGCGGGAGAGTATGGAGTTGATGACCTTCACCAGACACGACACAAACGAGGTTGGATGACTTAGCGCACAGGGACTCTTTGTGTATAATGCAATGCATCTTGTTAACGGGCTGAGTTATCTGCCGGTTTCACAGTGACGCACTAGCAGCGAGGCGGCACCCTTCACATCACCAACCATCGCTGGGGCACCGTCGGTCGTCACATACACAAGACGGGAGAGGCCCAGGGAGTTTTATTTACTCCTCCCCAGGAGTTAGGCACAAGGCCAGTTTTATCTTACTCCCACAAGTAAGATGTGACCCAAGATCGGGTCGAGAAAGTGGGGTTTGAAAAGCCAGCGCTCGAGAGGTGAGCACTCTGGCCATTTAAAAATTGCCTGGGCAGCCCCGTCGGCATTCCCCGGTAGGGGCGCCTCAGACAGTAAGCAATAAACTTACTCCTCCCCATAGAGGGGAGGCAAAGCCTGGGAGAGTGGACCTCCTAGAACTGCACAGGACAGGCGTGCAGTATCCATCGGAACAGATACTACACTTTGATCTTAGCCAAGTGCTGATCAACACACAGAAGCACGACGTCGCAGATGTCTTGCCCAGTAGTGGTGTCGCGCAGCGGGACAAGCTGGAGGAATTCCACACACACTTGAAGATCAGCGGTGACGCCGCGGATGAAAACAGACTGCTGGACCGTGTCCTTTGTTTCGGTGCTCTCATGCCGAGAAAGAGAAAAGGCGATGAAATTCGAGTTGCGTGTTTTGAGTGAGTCGCACACGTTGTCCGACGTATCCTCGATGCGGCGACGAACAGTGCGAGACGAAAGGCTCACGTCCTCAAAGGCGGAGCGTTGCTTTTAACAGACGGAGTCCACTACAGCGAAAAGACATTCTTTGATGAAGTCCCCATCTGCGAATGGCTTCATTCAGCGAGCAAGGATGCGGGAGACTTCATAACTGGCTCGCGTCACATTTTCGGTCTTAGTATTCTGTTTGCCGAAGAGTGAAGTTTATTTCTCCAAGTTGCCTGATAGTCTAACAATGACCTCCTTCCTTTCGGTGGCAGACATCGACGTGAAGTTTGACGAGCGGTGCTCTGTCTCCCAGTGGCGGTGCACGTTGTACTTTTTTAGGACAGCCAAAGTCTTGAAGCATATGAGGCACTGGGCCTGCCATAAGCGCTCAATGAAGAAGTACTTCTCACACTCGGGGTTGAAGATCCACTGTTTGAGGTCCACTTACTTCCTCTTAACACGCTGGGTCGCAGACATGATGAGCTGAAAAGGAAGAAATTTAGGTATACCAGCAATTAATAAATTGTTACGTTCGCGCTTTGTTGGGAACGACAAAACAGTTGGGCTACAGAAAATTACAAAAAAGAAGATTGTTGAAAGGTCCCCGGGTCCAAATATTCATATATTTCAAACACAAGGGGTCGGACACTCTGTCTCAGAGAGCTGTAACGTTAATATACAGACAAAGACACACATGTGAAACAACGAACACCAACGAAAGTTAAACTCAAAATAACAATGTTTATTTACAAAATTTGAAAGGGGAAGAAAATATATTTAAACAAAACAAGAATATAGGGTTTGGGTTATAAGTAATTATAATCCTATAACCAGCGAAAATACGTGTATATAAAATGTTGACCTGAGGGAAAAGAGGATAGGACTTACAGTAATTAGTATCTTCAAAGTTCGTGGCTTTTTTCCGCTTCTTCTCACTAGATATTAATCTTTGGTTTTTTATACAAATGTTTTTGTAGCTGGGACGATATCGGATAGTTTGATATTCTTAAGCATACACTATATTCGCATCTTCCAGATTCACTCCATATTCTCGCCTGGCGTTGTTCACTGTCGTATTCCGAGATAAAAAAAATCGTCGTTTATCTCTGTCGTTGGCTCAACACACACTTTCCGCGTGTCAATCTCAATCTGTCGGCTTTCAGAGAGCCTGACTTGGCATCTCTCTTTCGTGTTTATCGTATCCCGACTGTTGTATTTCTGCATCACCCTGACGTGCCCCAGTGTGCGTCGCGCATGCTCGAAATTCCACTGATTATAAGGGATGGTCATTCTGTTTCAGTGGGTTTTAAAAAAATCCAGGTCGTCCCACCTGGTTACCTCGAGGTTTGGAATGGGTCGACCCCTTCCGCAGTAAGCCGACTTGGCTAGGTGTGAAAAAGAGGGACGGGGGAAATAACAAGTTGATCCACCATTCGTTTTGACACACCTCACATAAGTTCTCTGTTTCATGCCCTTTCCTTGTCTCTCGTTTCCTCTTGGCCTCACTCTTTATCTTTTTATATTTTCATCTTAAGCCAAGGATTTGTAATTAAAAGTTAAAGAAAAATTAAATATACATGCATTATCGCTCGCTTATATTTATACATTTTTCTCCCACTGTAAATCTTAATAAATACCTACTTTTAAGTCTATGTCACAAAATGATATGAGTTTTACTGGGAGGTTCGCTGGCCGGATTGCAATACTAAAGCTTCTGCGGGCCGGAGGTTTGCCGCTCCTAGTCCAGACTGAGGCAACTGTTATCGTGTTCCCGTCGCGTGGACAACTATCGTGAGCGCATAAATACTAATTTCCCTATTTTCAGTTCGTTTAATTTTATTTTCACACCATCTGTTCTGCCCGTGTCAGTGGAATATTAATATTTCTAGACTGGGGAAATTCTTAATTGTTACTAATTCAATGGTCCTGCCGTGACGAGCGGATAATAGCAAATTTACTGTCATAAAACTGTAATAAAGTAAACAATAGGTTACACGTCTCCACTGCAAAGACTCTTCCGAAGGTTTGAACGTATTGGGGTTACACATGATCTATGCCCGTTAATAATATTTAATCGACAGCAGTTTTTATGGCCGCTATTGTCCACTTCTACCCGCTACTGTCTCCTCCAATCACAATCAATAATTTGTCTCACATGACTTAAATAACCAATCAATTAATGGAAATCGCCTGCCTTGAATATTACAAAAAATATAAACCGGTGCTTATTTTAGACACCCTCTGAATATTGGCCGACTTTATAATATCTTTCTTTTCGGTTGACTTTTTTTTATCGGTCTTTTATGCTTAAGTTTTAATTCTTTTGTGTTGGTATGTCATGCTTTAATTTGAAACAAATTTTTCGTTGGTCTGCCACGCTTATGTTAACATTTTTTTATGTTGGTCTGTCATGCTTAAGTTTAAATACATATGGATCGATCTACCACGCTTAAGTTTGAGATATGTTTTTTCGTCGACATGTCTTGCTTGATATGAAAGGTTAACATATATTTTACTTCGATCCGTCATGCTTAAGTTTGACATAGAATTTTCATCAGTCTGTAGCACCTAAGTTTAAACAAGATTTTTTGTCGCTCTGCCACGCTTAAGTATAAGATAACATTTTCGATGGGTCAACGAATCTCTACAATATGCTCTCTCCGTATGTCTGTAGATCTGTCACGTTCGCGTTTAAAATAGTATTTTCAGCACCAAACGCGCAGATTAGATGGGCGTATGTTCAAAAATGCCCGTATTTATTAGTTTAATGAGTATGTATAATGGTAGAACTTACGAGTAGAGCAACATACAAAGCGGGATTAAATTTAAAATATTTTGTTAGTGAATCTCTTCAAAATAGTTTCGCCACGATAGCAATTGTATTGCACCGCAGATAAAGAATACAATACGTATACGGCGAAATGCTTAACACTTTTTTGAGCTTTGCTTAGCGTCGCTGATACGTTCTTAAGTACGGCAAATAGATTTCTTGAAGAAATATTAATATGTTGATTACACATAATCTATCGTAAATATGATACAAACACATCCGCACATACACATACACACAGGAACACACATGCACACATTCGCGTAACACATATACTTGCGCTAATACACCCATACGCACACGCATATACACATGTGTAATACACCCACGCACACATATACACAAATACACCTGCACACACTATAGCGAGCTTACACGAATACGTGTTTCTCTAAGTCTAAGCGACTTACTAATTAGTTCTCTTTTTCTAAATAGAGATTGAAACAAAATTAACTTAACAACATTCTGTATAGTTTCACAACAATTTAGTTCAATTCACAATCAAATGATGAAATGATACCGTCCTAATTCAAAACAAAAATAAGTTATTTACTTTAATTTACCACAAACAGGTCATATTGCCACTGACAATTAAGGAGTTACTGTTATTAGGGGCCTGCTTTATAGAAGCCATCCAAAGTGATGATTTTGTAGCAAGATGTTTGTTCACATTACATTTAAATCCATGCATATTAGTACAGTCTGAAAAACAAGGAATAAAGAGGGGATTCCAAAGGCAATTATAAGAGTAGAAAGTCTTCCAGCATGGAGTGAGGGGTAATATTTTGTTGTTATTTATATTTATCGGCAGTATTTACGTTGGACAAGTACAAGTGTAATAAGTTCATCGAATGACACTCAGTAGATTTATTTATCTACCTCCCACAAGGTAAGATGTGATACAAGGTCGGGAAAGTGGGATTAGATAAGCCAGCGCTCGAGAGGTGAGCACTCTGGCCATTTAAAAATTGCCTGGGCAGCCCCGTCGGCATTCCCCGGTAGGAGCGCCTAATACAGTAAGCAATAAACTTACTCCTCCCCAAAGAGGGGAGGCAAATCCTGGGAGGGTGGACCTCCTAGAACTGCACAATGGCACTCAGTGGACGTAATTGTAAAACAAGCACGGTGATGCAACATTGCAGCCATGGGACAACGCGTGGAGCTTGGTCGACAGTGCGGGTCTTTGTTTTTTTATCCTGCCCAAGAGAAAAGGACTAGTGGTTGGTACACCAGCCAAGATATTGCTACACTACTTAATACACGAGCACTGTGAAATCAATAGATCTTAAAAATAATTATGCAAACCACAGAATAGTTAGGAAAATGAAAAGCGAAAACAGAATAAAAGCAACAGACTCCGGGACAACTCTCAGGTAGGTACACCTAGTTTTGTCCTAAACTTATTTGAAATAAATATATACCGGAATGTGGATGTATCTAAACTTGTTCAACGAATAATTCATTATACTGTTTGATTTCTATTCATTGACCAATGTTTAAAATCACTCTTAAAAAGGATAATTTTCGAATTTCAATGTTTGAAAAGTAGATTAATCACAAAGTAAGACGTAAATCGAATCGTTTTTATATTAATTATCATATAATTTAATAAGTAAGTCAACTCATTGCAATTCTTAGTTAAATAGGGCTATATTCAAAAAATATTCTGATCTAGGCCCCTCCTGAAAAATAACGCTCCGCTCATTCAATCGTTAAAAAAGTTCACAATACTTTCTAAAACCCGACCATATTTGGTACAACTTAACTTCAGTCCAAGTTTAGTACAGCATGTCCAACACTATATTATCGCCGTTCAACGATCATCACACCTGGATACAGCGTGCCAAATTGACAAAAACTCTGGTACACACATATCTTGCCACTACTTAGCTTTGGACTGTGATCGACCGCTTCAATTAAGAAATAATTTAGAGATTGTTTTAATAGATATAATCTTTGTAATAACCTCACAGATAAAACTCTTTGGTATAAAAGACTGGTGAGTTTGCTAAATAGACGAGAACCACAGTGGGCGGTGATCAAACAAAGACTGTTGGACAGTCGTGATTCAATAGACACAGACTCAAATTTATTTGCATAAAATGTGATTGGATTGCAGAAAAACATTGTGTATTCTATTAAAGATTCAGTGAGAAGATTTTTTGCGCTTGTTCACCCGTTTTTGTCAACTTTTCTTCTGACCGAATTGTTTTCTTTTTTCGGTGTACACTTACCTATCGCTAGAAAATTCCGTGTTTTTTCGAAATATTTAAGATATTAGGGGGAGGGGCAGTTTTCTCATATACATTTAACATCAACTAAGCACCCACATTTTTGCTATGTAGCATATAGTCTGTTCGTTCTTTGTTATAATACATTAGTTGCATTTTGTTTACTTTTTTTAACGGACCAA